>CM061135.1:111107738-111782473 GCA_030789695.1 Scilla litardierei
ACACATGTATGAAGTTGTAAATTTTATATAGTGACGTGAATTAATGATATATTCATATTATGGAGTCCGATGGTTTATTCATATTTTTCATTCCCAATAGGTGATCTGGGAGACATATAATGAGCGATATAAGCATCTTCTTGAGTTATTGTAGCAGAACACCAGAGCTGGCGTGCGTGTGTACCTGTGGAGATGCATGTACCAAATCACGTTTTGCGACAATTTGGTATCCATCAGCATATTTCTGTAGCGGTTCCAGTCATTTCGGTGAGGACCATTATGACCCACTGACAATGGAATGAAGCCATTGTAACGCCTCTCATGCAGTGTTACAACAGAGCAGATCATGTTGTTATGCGGGGGAATGCAGTAAGTTTAGACACTTATATGGAGTGGTATTGGAGGATCATAAGGCGGTGGATATTTAGTAGACAAGATCCCCCGTATGCGTACATGCCCCGTGGTCCCATCAAGCGGCAAATGGTAAATAGTAGTGTAGCAGATCAATATTTGTGTGTTTATTTTATGCTTGTTGTATCTAATATATTTTTTGTCCCTTGGTTTTGCAGATCGACGCATTTGTTGCCATGAATGATATATTGATACGTGTGTACGAAGCACAGGACCCATCCTGTTACCTTACAATTAGCAGTATGATTAAACATGCGCTCCGTAGACACTGCATATCCCAGATGGTGCGAAGCCGAGTCATGCACGTCGATTTCATGCAAGAAGGCCACGGACTACCGGGAATGAAGTTGGCACATCTCAGCAGTATCAGCCATATACCAGGGATGAAGCCGGCACATCTCAACAGTATCAGCCATATACCTGGGATAAAACCGGCACATCTCAGTATTATCAGCCATATACTGGAGTCCATCAAGCCGACCTATGTCTTTAATATCTGATTACCAGGGATGAAGCCGGCCCATCTCATCAGTATCAGACATGCGAGCAAAAGTAGACTCAAGTCCATCAAGCTATCCATTCTCATACTCAACACACCCAACCAGAAATGGAAGGTGACACATCAACTCAACCAGCTCCTATTGCAACATACAGGCATCATCGATCACTCATGCAAAGAATGTTACAAATGCGTTAATGAATGTAATCAAATGTGAATGTAATTTAATGTGATATATGTGAATATTACAACATTTTTAATTTTGGAATAAAATCATAATTTTCAATTGTCAATGTTTTGATATATGTCATATATGTGGGTTTGATATGTTTGAGATGTGATATATGCGATATGTATTGGATATAGGTGATATGTTTGAGATTTGTGATATATCCTATACATGTGTGATACATGGGATATATGTGATATATGTGTGATGCATGTGATATGTTTGATACATGTGATATATGTGATATATGTCATATATGTGTGATACATGTGATATATGTGAGATATGCGATATCTGAGATCCATGGTGTGGGGGGGGGGTGTGTGGTATGTTACATGTTTTGTGTGAGTGAATACGATTAGTGAATATGATGTGTGTGAGTGAAAATGGTGTGAGTGTGAGTGTGAGAAAAAATGGCAGGAGCTGTGTGTTGCTGCCTGAAACTGGAAATGGTAGTTCATTTTGGCTTGGCAACCGCAGCCAAAATGAACTAGTCCAATTTCAGTTCATTTTGGCCACGGTTGGCAACCACGACCAACCTGGAAGAGTTCATGTTGGCCGTGTTTGGCAACCGCGGCCAAAATGACTAGTTCATTGGCTGTTGGCAACTACGGCTGGTAACTACGGTCGGCAACTATGGCCAAAGTAGTGAACTAGTCGTGGGCTAGTTCAGTCTAGCCGCGGTTGCCAACCGCGGCCAAAATGAACTTTTTTCCCCAAACTAAGACAACAGAACAAAATTGCTGCAATTAGCTTATCTGTTCGTGCAGCAGCTGCTTTTTCTAACACCAACTGCTCCTACGAGCTCCTCCTAATAACATAAATTGCATCACAATCACACATATCACATATCCCAATCAATTATGTCATATATATCACATATAGCACATGAACACAGTAAATAAGTTGATATCAATTTATTTTAATATCAGACCGATAAATTTTACATTATGAGTACATTATTACATAACATCACACATACTCTCAAAATTTTCATTCCCATAACAAGCACATATAAGATACACAAATTTCTAAAAAAAATTGCGACGGTGGGTTACTTCATGCGTACACATATATCTTATGCGCATGGATTGGATGTGGCTTTGGTGGGTTTCTTCATTGCATCAGGCATGTGAACCGCCTCCCCCATGAGATGAAGATATACAATATTGGATTAAGTTAGAACACAAGTAATTTCACAAGTACCAAACAGGAAATGTAAAAAGAACATACGCTGCTGTGCAGGGAGGATTTTCGCAACGTGATTTTTTATACCTGGGCTGCTGACAGTCGCTACATCTATCCTGCCGGCTTTCCTCACGAGGAAGATACATTGCTCCACGAATCCGAGTCGATCTTGGCCGACCGGGAGGTCTTCTTTTTTCTCGAGGAGTTATCATGGGACCATCCCAATCCTTCTAGTACCGTTCATCTGGTATGTGGTGAAATTTTGACATATATGAATGGTGATATTTACTCACATTATACCATGGCGAATAAAACAGACAAAATGATATCTTGGTGATATTGATGTCTTGATGTTGCGGCGATCATATGAACACATGGCATGTGCTGAAGCATAGGAATATTGCACGTACATTGGCAACGATCACCTTCTATTGTTACGGTATATTCGTGACTTTCATTATCCATCACCTGCCACTCATAATCACCAAATTATGTGATATAACAACAACGAGCTTCTTGCACCCGTGCACCAAGAATGTCCTCTGTTTTTTGTGGTGAAAGTGGTCGTCCACCGGAGTCCATCAAGCCGACAATGGTAGAAATAATTTTCAAGCTATAAAAGCTTCTTACAATCAATGCGTATATTCGAAGCACTCTAGTTCCTTTAAAAGCCCCACTGAATCTCTCCGAACAATTGGTTGTCATGATACATTAGCGTCTCCCACCATCTTCGTGTATAGCTCATCTCCTTATTTCTCCCCCAAATCTGCAGTAATCCATTCATCTGGTACAATGGACTCTTTTCTAATGTCTGTCTGAAATGCATTATACGTCATTAAATCAGATGCATTGCCAGCCCCTATAAGTTATTTTCTAATGTAACTGTTCGATATCCATTCGACTTGAAATTTGCAATAATATGTCGAAGACAGTACCTAAGGTGTCTAGAAGCTGGCCATCCCTCCCATAGTGCTCTTGGAATACCTTTCATTCTATCAGAAATGAAGGTAATCGTTCAGTTTCTATGAGTACTAGGTATCAACATATAGATGCAGCTGAAAACCCATTTCCAATTTTCGACATTTTCAGCCGATACTACTGCAAATGCTAACAGAAAAGCCCCCCATTTGTATCTACTTATGTATGCAACAGCAAGCACCCTGCATATTTCCCATACAAATGCATGCCATCTATACTTGGATCGGCCTGCAATGCTTGAACTCGTCAATTGATGGTCCAAAAGACCAAAACACTTCTGTAAACTGTGCCACTTTTGGCCCGATGGTTTCATATGTAATCTTATACATTGTTCTAGGATTGCTTTCCTTGATGGCCTCTAAGTCTGTCGGAGCCTCTGGTATGACTCCTCCCAATCACCAAATATCCTCGTAAAAGCCGTCGATCTAGCCATCCATGATTTATGATATGATATTTTGATGTGTAACATGGTGTGCATGGCATCCTGTATTTCTGCAGGTGTCATATCAAGCTTTGTATTCACAATTAGCATAATTTTTTTAATAATGAAAGCTGTTGTGGCTTGACTATGATCAGTATTTAGTGTGGGATTATTGCAGGTATGTTCCTCATCTACTTTCCTTATCTTGAACCTCCCATTTGTTCTTTTTCCCACCGCTACATGAATTCTGCAAGGACAATTCGTACTCGCCTTTTCTTGAGTCTACGGATTCACCTTAGATTTCAATCAACATATCACAGAATATCAAGTTTTGTTTGACTTGATTAGTCTAAATGAGACATAGTGCATGATGCTCCATTCCGTAATTGCTTTCATCAAGTTTGTCTTTGTATCATATAGATCACCTACGTTGAACACTCTAATACTGCAGGGAAGCCTTGGCTCTACCAGTTGCCTTTCTTGGGCATTCCTCATAATTATAGCATTGACCCATTATTCCTCATCCTCTCCATCTGGCAACGGCTCTTCAAATGGCACATTAAATTGTCTACAATAGATTGATATATCCATTATGTATCATCTGCATTCAAATCGGCAGCAAACTGCATGCTGTCTTCCCCAACAACAGCATGTTCATCGTTATCTGTGCCATCACTTTCTTCCTCCACAAGCCTCACTCATATACGTCGATGCTCCAATATATGAGGTCTGCTATAAGCTGTGGCTTATGTGTGAATTTTTCCCGTGTTTGCCAACCGCAGCCAAACAAGTCACGTGACCAATTTATACTTCGGCAACCGCGGCCAAAACCTTCCCACGGTTGACAACCGTGACAAATCATAAACAAGGCCCCTCAAGCACCATTTTCCCCAGTTGCCAACCGCAGTCAAAACATGATAATCCTAGTCAACGCTTGCGCCCGCGCTGTGCGCTGATGTGGCCAATACTTTGTCGAAATTTGTAGTTAGTTTTCAAGTTGGTTGAAAATGGTAATATTTTATATTTTATGGATTTTTTTTCAAAAATCATCCCTTTTTTGTAAGTTTGATATTTTTGTTATTTTAATTTTTTAAAAAATAATATACATATAATTTTGCATTCTATTGATTGGAATCTTACATTACTCCATGTACATAAGTTCATCAAAACATGGCGGGCAAAACGTGAAATATTAAGTTGACCTGCAAATTTGTAGGGCCTCATATATCCGTCAAATAAGGAGTTTGAATTGCATATTGTTTGAAGCAACCAAAGACCCCGGTTTTTCACTTAATTGCCTAGATGCACGTCTTTGCTTTTGTCGTCCTGGAGATGAACATGTACATCTATATCTATTGTCCAAAGGTAACCTTTTAAGTTTAACTGCATGGAGAAATGCATATGTATGTGTCATCTAATGCGACCATTTATATCTGTTGTTTGAAAGCAACCATTTACTTACAATTGCCCGAGGGCAACTCTATGCGTTTATCACCCAAAAGTAATACTTTACATTTGTTATCAAAAATTGACCCTTTAACTTTAACTTCCTCGAGGCAAGTTTATGTGTTTGTCGCCTGAATGTCACCACGTACATCTGTTGCCCCAAAGGTGACCCATGAACATCTGTTGGTGCTTGAAGCAGACATTTACATTAAATTGTAAGAGGTAAGTCTCTAGCTTCTCACCTGAAGGAAACCCCATACATCTATTATGCCAAGGCAACCATTTAAGTTTAACTGTCCAGAAACAAGCCTTTGCATTTTTACCTAAATTGGACCATGTACATTATAGATACTATTTTTTAGGTTGGGGTCCCCCAGCTATGGGACGGAGCCAAATTCGTCTAATGAGACATGTTGCAAGCTACTCATGTCATCAGGGGTCTCATGACTCTAGTCCGAGAGGTCAGACAAACCTGGCATGCACATAAAACTACAATGACGACCCCCCAAGGTCATCTCTCCCAGCTCTCCAAAGACGGCCTCGATAAATAAGGTCGGCCCTTCCAGTCGCTCGCCTCTACAAGACAGCCTTCACGAGGTCAGCTCCTAGTCAGAGGCAATACACAGTGACGACCTCGTTGTTGGATACAACGTGTTGTTGAATACAGCGATCGATGACTTTGTGTTTGATTATAACAAACACGTGTGAACAATTTGATGTGTGTCTATGTGTTTTCCGGAGTGGCAAGCTCGTAAATACTCAAAGGTGGACTTAGTCATAGTGATGGAGAAATATGCAAAGAAGACTTAGTCATAGAGATGGAGAAATTGCAATTGATTTGCAATTTGGACTTGGTCAAATATGGAGAGATATGGAGAGATCGCATTCATATCTAAAGTGATTGAACCAAATCTCATGCAAATTAATTTGTGATTAAATGAGATTCTATTCAAATCCTATTGCAATCCAAATTCAAACTCCATATTCTATTGTGATTGAAGAGATCTTCTACATGATTACTCCAAATCCTATTAAAGTTAGGATTCCATCCAATCTCCATATTCTATGGGATTCTACTTGAGCCAACGAGATCTCCTTCCATCCATATAAAAACCCCCATCTTAAAGAGCTATACCAAGAGGCAACCAAAAGAAAATTTCGGCCAAGACATATACCCTCATCTTCTCCATTACTGAAACCTAAGAGAGCCTCCCTTGCACAACATACCAAGGCCTAACATCTATTACCGCAACATCATTCAAGAAAACATTGTGCACGCTTCTAGTTCAGCCTCTTATTGAGCAACATACAAGGGCACAACATCCTACAAGGCCGCAAGTTCTCCAAAGCTCCTTCCTCCTCCCCATTGGTCAACTCCAAGGGTGCTCCTTCCTCATTGCTGCAACTTCTACTAGGTGTGTCTCCACCCTAGCCGCAAACTCCAAGAGAAGGTCATCTTCAACATTGCGCAAGTCATTAAGGAGGTCTTCACCATAGCCGCAACTTGCAAAGCTCCCAACTCTCCAAGGCCGCAACATCCAATGGGGCTTCTCCTACATTGCGCAAGCTTCAAGCGTTCTTCTCCTACAATGTGCAAGCTTCAAGGTGGTGCTACATATTGCCACAACATCTTGGGGGTGCCACGACTTCAGATTGGAGATTACATATTGTTAGATCGGATCTGACACGTGCTGATTGACAGAAGAGACGACATCTACACAATCTGAGCTTTTCTGAACTTTATATCTCTTTATGTTTGTGTTAGCGATGTGTTGATCTTTATAGATACTTGAACTATCTTTTTTGGGGGACTTGACTAGTTGGGGATAGTCAAGAGAGAGATTTTTCAAGCATTATTATTGTTAGCACTTTGGTGAGTGCGGTACGAGAACCTGGAGAGTAGGCGCTCTAGCTTTTTACGGTTGTACCAGTAACATTATTAATCTAGTATTTGCTTTAGGGCTAGAGTAGGTCGTTGGGACGACCGAACCAGTGTAAATTTACTATGCACTCTGTGATTGCTTTTATTTACTCTGCATCTGGCTACCTGTGCTGAATAACTACATGTGTTTGAGAAGAATTTTTTATTAGCCTATTCACCCCCCTCTAGGCTTAGATCCAGATCCAACAAGTGGTATTAAAGCATGTTAGAGGACCTAGACTAGATGACCATGAATACATCTGATTCTACCTTTGCTGAAGGTCAGTCCATCTCGCGTCTCCTTAAGTTTAATGGTGTTGATTATGCTTACTGGAAAACTAGGATGAGAATATATTTAGCGTTTGTTGATTATGATGTGTGGAACATTGTTGAAAAAGGATATAAACCTCCCACCATTAAAATTGAAAACACTGAAATTCTAAAACCCGAAGATAAATGGGATAATGCTGATAAAAACATTTTTCTCTGAATAATAGAGCTATGAATGCACTTATGTGCTCTTTGGATAAAGCTGAGTTTAATTGTATCTCTCAATGTCAAACTGCACAGGAAATTTGGCACACGCTTGAGGTGACACATGAGGGAACATCACAGGTGAATGAGTCCAGACTTGCGTTGCTTAGGACAGAATATGAAAGCTTCCGCATGCATCCATTAGAGTCCATCAAGGAGATGTTTGCGAGGTTCACAGACATCGTCTACAAATCTAGCTCTCTTGGAAAGCCATACTCAAGCCTGAAACAAATAAGGAAGATCTTGATGGAGTTGTCGAGATCCTTCCGTCCCAAATTCATAGCCATTCAAGAAGCCAAAGATCTATCAAGATGAGAGTGGAAGACCTGATAGGGAACTTGATGTCACTTGAGCTTGAGCTGCATAGCATTGAAACTAGAGAGAAAGCTGAGATCAAAACTTCAAAGGCACTAGCTCTTTAAGCTAAGCAAGATGAAGATTAGGAGGAGGAGGAAGCACCGCTGGTCAGAAATTTCAGAAGATATATCAAGACCAACCAAGGGAGAGCTGAAATGTCAAAAAGGTTTAATCTCTTTAACAAATCTAATTCTGCAAAAAAATATTTTGAGCAGACTGCTACTGATGATGTTCAATGTTTTAAACGCAAAAAGTAAGGACACTTTATGAAGAATTGCCCACAATCAAAGAACAACACTATGGAGAAGAAATGAAAGTCTTTAGCAGTAACGTGGGATGAATATAGCGAAGATGAGATTCAAGAGGAGACTGCACACTTGATCACTCCTTATTTTACACCCTTTTTCCGCATATTTGCATGCCATTTAGATCGCCCAAATCATGTTTTTCACGATATATCGACGATATTGCGATGCTTTTCACGATTTATTGTTTTTGTCGCATTTCAGGTGATTTGGCGCGATTTGGAGTGATCTCGAGATGCGCTTACTCTAGACGGTCACCAACGACCTCCCAAGGGGTATTTTGCTGTTGGAGAGGAGCGGAAGAAGAACGGACGTCGCAGGAGCGACGAGGAGGCCAAAATAAGCAGATTGGGCATTTTTTGTGTCCCACTCGGCCGAGTGGAGGAGCCACTCGGCCGACCAGCGAGACACTGCTCGGCCGACCAGAACAGACACAATTTATATGTGCACTCGGCCGAGCACCGAAGACCACATCGGCCGAGTGAAGACATCACGTCCGCCCGAGTGGCGCCCAGACGAAGCCCCTCCAAAACATCCAAGTTACTGTTTTTCGGCTGCCTGAACTTCAGAAGACCCACTCGACCGAGTGGTAAATCCCGTCCGCCCGAGTGCAGTGAAGCCATCGGCCGAGTGACGACAACTCACTCGGCCGAGCCGCCCCCGAAGTAGAGACCCCTGAAGGCCCCGACTTACTGGAAAATTACAGGGTTTCTCACTCGGCCGAGCGACTTTTGTCACTCGGCCGAGTGCGATGCGCTGCCTGTAGCGAAAACTGCGGAAAACAGGCTGTGCAGGGGTATTCTGGTCACGATTTTTGGACGATTTTGAGGGCTATTTAAACCCTGTTTTTACCCTAGTTTGAGAGCCTCCCTCTTAGATTTTTTGCAGCTTTTTAGATTAGTTTTTTAGCTTTGTTCTTGTGATTGGAAAGGAGAAAAAGATTGGAATTTTGTTGGATTCAATTGAAGAACTCCATTGGTTTGCATCTCTTTTCCTTAAAAATTCTATTTTTATTATTTATCTCAATATTGTGATGAATTCTATTGCTTATTTCAACGATTATTTTTGTGATCTCGCTATGATTTGTGAGTAGTCTCCACGTCTTTGGGCGTGGGGATGAACCCCTACAAGCCCATCTTCATATTTGTGATGAATTGGTAGAAATTGTGCTAGAATTGTTATTAGGGATTAGATTGGGATCAATTTACTACGGATGGCTAGGTATTCATATCAATTGGGATTTGCAAGAGATTGGGTCCCAATTTGATAGGAAACCCTAGAAATCCGAATTGGGTTGGAGTCGGATTTTCGAAGTATCGGTTTGCAAGAGATTGGACCGATACTAGGATTCCCGGTTGCAATTCCATGCCGATACTCGTTTGCAAGAGATTGGACGGGTAGGAACTATCCCAATCTAGGTCGTGGACCGAGTTTGCAAGAGATTGGGCTCGGTGCGCGATTGGACGATGATGTTGATCCTAATGCTAGCTTTCCTAGGCTAGGGTTTGCAAGAGATTGGACCCAAACCTAGGATAGCTATAGACCGGCAACAGCGCGAGAGCGTGAGCTTGGTTCTACATTCAGTTGCAACTAGTTCATCCAAATTCTCAATCTAGCAATCTTGAAACCGACGAACCACATTTATGAGATACGGTGAGTAGCGGGGATTCCCCATTCCCTAGGCGTTCTTTATTTGATTTGATATTTCCGCATTTTTGTCTGACGATTGTGACAGGATCGCCAAAGGCAAATTTCTCTCTTAAATAGCCAGGTTGATTGGAACAAGCACGGTCACTCGTCCTCCCTGTGTTCGATATCCCGCTCGCTGCTACACCGTGCACTTGCGGTAAAACTACAACCGTTCTCTGGGTGTATACTCAGGACCGATCAAGTTTTTGGTGCCGTTGCCGGGGAAGGCATTTTGACGGTGTTCGTCATCGACCACCCGGTTACTTCTTCTTTCTCTGTCTCTTTACTTTCTTCTGTTCGCACATTCTCCCTGTATTTTGCATAAGGACTTTGCAGGAAGAATGGAGGATGCAATGTCAACAATAGGACTCAGTCAGGAAGATTATGACTCCTTCACAGACCTCCTTAAGGAGCTTGTCGACGAGGTGCACGCTACCGGAGCTTTCGCTATCGATGTCAAGGACCCCGACGAACAGCTATTTGCTAGTTTCGTGATGGACCAGATCTCCCCGGAGGGGACTATCGGGGGCAATGTCAGAGTTGACGTGATCGACGACAAATTATATTTCGAAGAAGGTGGAACAAGTGTCGAGGATCACTATACTTCGGAAGGATCTTCAGAGCAAGCCAACGTTCAGGGAGTTACACCCCATGACACTTACTCTTGCTTCTATGAATCGTCTGATGTGTTTCTTGATTCCAGGAACGAACCGGAGCCGAATGAAAACTCTGATGATGCCAGCACGGAATCGGAGCATGCCTATTTTGATGCATTGTCCTCGCTAAGTAGTGAGTCTGACTCTCCACAAGAGAGCGCGCCACCTGAGCACGAGCTAGACCCGGATGGCAAGGAAGGAGCGGAACTCATGCGAGCCGATGAAGTAGAAGGAGAGGCGCCTCTTCAGGTAGAACTTAAACAATTACCTCCGAATCTAAGGTATGCCTTTTTGGGTAACAAATTAACTTTCCCGGTGATAGTAAACTCCCACCTCACGCCAGACCAACTTGAAAAACTCCTAGACGTTCTTAGGAGCCACAAAGATGTCTTGGGATACACTATCTCCGATCTAAAAGGGATAAGCCCTAGGCTTTGCATGCATAGGATCCATTTGGAGGATAACGACGCCACCTCCATAGAGCCTCAAAGGCGGTTAAACCCGAACATGAAGGAGGTGGTTAAAAAGGAAATCCTAAAATTGCTAGAAGCCGGTATAATCTATCCGATTTCAGACAGTAGGTGGGTTAGCCCCGTTCACGTCGTCCCCAAGAAAGGGGGGATGACTGTCGTAAAAAATGAAGAAGGTGAGCCCATATCTACGCGCACCGTCACGGGATGGCGAATGTGCATTGACTATAGGAAACTCAATAAAGCTACCCGAAAGGACCATTACCCATTGCCCTTCATTGATCAAATGCTTGAACGACTTGCAAAACATAAATACTTTTGCTATCTAGATGGGTATTCGGGATTTTTCCA
Source organism: Scilla litardierei (assembly GCA_030789695.1). Classification (NCBI taxonomy): domain Eukaryota; kingdom Viridiplantae; phylum Streptophyta; class Magnoliopsida; order Asparagales; family Asparagaceae; genus Scilla; species Scilla litardierei. Next base: position 111,119,194 of record CM061135.1, read on the forward strand.
AATCCCTTTGCATGAAGATGACCAAGAGAAGACAAATTTCACTTGTCCCTATGGCACCTATGCCTACCGCAGGATGCCGTTTGGCCTTTGTAATGCTCCCGCTACGTTTCAGAGGTGTATGACGTCCATATTCTCCGATTACATTGAAAATATTATGGAAGTTTTTATGGATGACTTCTCGGTTTATGGAAGTGAGTTTGACTCTTGTTTGGAAAATCTTACTAAAGTCCTAAAAAGGTGCCAACAAAACAATCTCACTCTCAATTGGGAGAAGTGTCACTTCATGGTTACGGAAGGTATAGTTCTCGGACATCTTGTCTCCTCGAGAGGAATTGAGGTGGATAAAGCAAAGATTGAGGTAATCGAGAAACTCCCTCCTCCTATTAATGTCAAGGGCATTAGAGGCTTCCTTGGTCACGCGGGGTTTTACCGCCGCTTCATAAAGGATTTCGCCTCGATTGCCCGACCACTTACTTCTTTGCTCGCTAAAGATATTCCTTTTGTTTTTTCAGGTGAATGCTTACAAGCCTTCAACGCCTTGAAAGAAGCACTAGTCTCCGCGCCCATCATACAACCGCCGGATTGGAGCCTTCCTTTTGAGCTAATGTGTGATGCTAGCGACCAAGCCATTGGAGCGGTATTGGGACAAAGAAAAGATAAGAAGCTTCATGCGATATACTATGCGAGCAAGACATTGGATGACGCGCAGAAAAACTACACAACTACCGAGAAAGAGCTTCTGGCGGTCGTCTATTCCATAGAGAAGTTTCGCTCTTACCTCCTGGGGTCCAAGGTTATTGTCCACACCGACCATGCGGCATTGAAGTATCTTTTAAACAAGAAGGAGGCCAAGCCTCGGTTGATTAGGTGGATACTCTTGTTGCAAGAATTCGACTTAGAGATCAGAGACAAGAAGGGTACGGACAATGTCGTGGCGGATCATTTATCTAGGCTCATTCGCGACAAGGAGGACAAAAGTTTGCCTATCAACGACACATTCGTGGATGAGAGGCTATATGCCATAAGGACCGGAGAAGTTCCTTGGTACGCGGACTTCGTCAACTACTTGGCTTGTGGAATCAAACCGCATGGGATGTCTACGCAACAAAAGAGGAGATTTCTGCATGAGGTCCGTAGCTATTTTTGGGAAGATCCCTACCTTTTCAAGATATGCAAAGATAGTGTCATTCGTAGGTGTGTTTCTAAAGAGGAGGCGACATCGATCATTTTGCATTGCCACGGTCTACCATGCGGAGGACATCATGCCGCCTCTAAAACTACCGCTAAGATTTTGCAGAGCGGGTTCTTCTGGCCGACAATGTTTAAAGATACCCACAACTTTGTGAAGGGGTGCGATAGATGCCAACGGACCGGGAATATCTCCAAGCGCAATGAAATGCCAATGAGGCCCATCCAAGAAATTGAGCTTTTTGATTGTTGGGGAGTAGACTTCATGGGACCATTTCCATCGAGCAATGGCAACAAATACATCCTATTGGCCGTCGACTATGTCTCCAAATGGGTGGAAGCAATCGCCACCCCTACTAATGATGCAAGGGTCGTCTCCAAGTTCTTCAAGCAAAATATCTTCCCGCGCTTCGGAGTGCCTCGTACCTTGATAAGCGACGGGGGAAGCCACTTCATAGAGAACAAGTTTGAAGCCATGCTAAAGAAGTACGGAGTAAACCATAGAGTTGGCATGGCTTATCACCCCCAGACAAGCGGCCAAGTGGATGTCTCAAATAGAGAGATCAAGCAAATTCTCAAGAAAACCGTGGATCGATCTAGAAAGGATTGGTCAATGAAGCTAAACGATGCTCTATGGGCATATCGCACGGCCTTTCGCACTCCCATCGGTACCACACCGTTCCGACTAGTTTATGGGAAGGCTTGCCACTTGCCGGTAGAGTTGGAGCACCGCGCATATTGGGCCATCAAGACCTTTAACTACGACTACAAGAGTGCGACGGTGAGGCGACTCTTGGACATCAACGAGCTTGATGAAATAAGGAGAGACGCCTATGAGAGCTCGAGAATTTACAAGGAAAGGACCAAGATTCTCCACGATGCCCGCATAACCGTCACGGACTTCAAAGTAGGAGACAAGGTGTTGCTCTATAACTCCCGGCTCCGACTATTTCCCGGTAAGTTGAGGTCACGTTGGTCCGGACCTTTCACCATCAAGCATATACAATCGGGAGGAGCTTTCAAGTTGGAGAGCAAGGACGGTTCCACGTTCAAAGTAAATGGTCAGAGGCTCAAACACTATTCCGAGGGAGTCCCGACAGGCGAAACCAATAGAATATATTTGCTTAAGGAACTGCCGGATGATCTTTCATACCTCCTTGATGAGGTGATAGAGGAGGTGATCCCCCACTCAATTGGCGCTCTTTTTGATGAAGATTTAGAGGGAGGCCCGGATTTAGGCCAAGATGAGAAGATAGACGATTCCCCCGACCTCTCCGCCGAAGATGATGAAGGCGACGCTGATGTCGCAAGGATTCGAGAGCTCTACAAACTCTCGAAATTAAAGTCTCCAAAGAAAGCTCCTCCGCCACGGAGATCGGCGTCACCGGTAAAGCCGTTGACCGGAGCAAATGCTAGCTTGGAGGAGCCTCCCCCCAACACCATTCGAGATGGGAGACCACCGAGGGAGAACACGCCGCCACGTCCAAATCCAAGCGCGCTCCCCGGAAAGTTTGATGGGTGCATCTCATATGCACCAAACATCCCGCATTGATTGAAAATTATAGGGGGTCGAGCTCACGACCTTAAACGAGCGCTTGTCGGGAAGCAACCCTACAGTTTTTGCTTCATTTTTACTTTTTCTTTATTTTCGTTTTAGAAATCTTTAGTGTTTTGAGTCGTTCGCCCAAAAATTTTGTGAAAACGGGTCCTATTTTTCTTGACAGGAGAGGAGATAGGTAGATCCATCATGAGGAGGACGAACGAGACGACGAGGAGCGCCCCAAGAAGGCGCTCGACGCTTAGGAGGAAGATGAAATCGATTGGAGGAAGAAAGACGGAGTTTAGAGCCAAAACGAAGACAAACAGCAGAACACAAGGCTCACTCGGCCGAGTATACTAGTCACTCGGCCGAGTACACAAGTTCGTCCGGCCGAGCCACTCATGAACGAGGGAAGTCTGCTGTACCCAACTCTCTGTTTATTTTCCTGATTTCAATATAACTGCTACTCGGCCGAGTACATATTCCCACTCGGCCGAGTTAAACGGATACCCTCCTAGGGCGAGTCTTGCCGAGTAGCTTGAGTCACTCGGCCGAATGGACTTACTCCACTCGGCCGAGGCTGGCAAGGCCACTCGGCCGATGCGTAAGCGGGGAGGAATTTTCTATTGACCTTACTCGGCCGAGTGACCTTTTCACTCGGCCGAGTCGTAACTTCTGCTATAAAAGGGGCTGCGGGGGGGGGGGGGGGGGGGGGGGGCATTTTTCGAAACGAGCGAAACCCAAACAGCCCGACTTTTTGACTCCCCCAGCGCCTGAACCCCTTCCCCACTCTCCCGATCCTTCGACCCGCGCCGCCGCTCGGCCAGCCACCGCTGGCCGACCACTCGCCGCACTCCGCCCGAGTCGCCGCCGGCGGCCGTGTCTCCGGCCACCTCCGGTACCCCCTATTTCGCCTATTTCGCCTCTTTTTGTGAATTTTTCGAGGATCCGTGTATTAATCGAACCCCTAACCCAAATCAATTCCTATATCTATCTATTATACCCCTAATACTCCATACATTTTGAATATTACCCGCTGATATCGTCGTTTCATGCGCAGGTTGCTTTTTGGAGCTTAGGGGAGCCCAGGGGAGCTTCTACGGGCTGATCCGGACTTCGCGGAGGCGCTGACTTTGCACGCTTCCACTGCTTAGCACTCGCGGCGTGTCGGGGTACACTCTTTCCACTCTTTTACACGCACCGCACCTTTTTCACTTTTCGGCGCGCTCGGGGCCGATATGCCGCCCCGGACACGGCCGCGGTCGAAGAGAGCTTCCGCCAAGCGGAAGCGGTCGGATGATGCCGGCCCCTCCCACGAGTTGGAGGACTCTCCTCCACCGTCCCCCACACACCCAGCACAGCCTGCAGGCCCCGTACACCCCGTACAGCCTGCAGTGCACCCACAGCCCGCACAGCCTCTCCCTGCCGACCCACAGCCATCACCACCGGCTCCACTGGTCGGGCCGCTCGGGATTACGTTCCGAGATGACGCACACCGTGCCGTCTTCGAGCGTATCTCCCAGCGCTCGATCGTACCCTCCAGGTTTGCACACCTCGCTGACCTAGGACGCCTGGGGGTACTAGAGGGGATGCTCATGTTGTACGACAACGTGGGCTGGCGAGATTTTCTGCAGGTGTCGGCGGATACTTTTACCCGCCCGACACTTGAGGTTTTGAGTTCGATCGCCCGGACCGACGAGGGATGCTCATTCCGGTTCATGGATCGAGAGTGCCAGGTCACTCTCGATATGATGAGAGCGTTCTTCTCGTGGCCCGCTGTCCCCGGTGCCGATCGCGGTTACGGCCCCACCCATATCCCCCCACCCTCCTTCGACTCCGGTGCCTTCTGGGCCCGGATTACGGGTCTCCACGCTGCCTTTGACCCTAGTAGGGCCAAGGCCTCGGCCATTGTCCATCCCTGCCTTCGCATTGCTCAGCGCCTTATGGCGACGACCTTTTTGGCCAGATATGAGCCGGGCACGATGTCTACGCCAGAGCTCTACATGCTCTACGCGATGACACGTCCCAGAGCTCTATCTAGGGATGGCGATGAGCTGGTCCCCGCCGTCGTGATCGATATCGCGGCTTGGTTTTTGGACCGCATCATTGTATCGGTGGGCGCTCGCTCACCGATATGATGCGGCAGCCTGATCACCTTGCTTGCTCTTATGACCGGCGAGGACTTTCCCGATGACTTGCGACGCGTCCCGGGCCCCACTTCTCTGTCGATAGATGTTATGGCCCGGATGAAGATGCTTCGTCCGCACGGTGAGCGTCACTGGGTCTGGTTCCACGGCCCTTTTGGTGCCGATTACAAGATTCTCCCGAGCCTTGCTCGGACTCTGATTGCACCGGCCCACGTTGACTGGCTCCCTGCGATGGATGTTCTCATCCCTGCTGCTTACGTGCTCGAGGCCGAGGAGGCCGAGCAGGCACACGCTGCCCCTGTAGACCCTGTTGCACACCCTGCCGAGCATGCTGCCGAGCTTGTTGACCCAATGGCCCCTCAACCCATACCTGATGTTTCCGCTGCTCCTGACACTTCTGTCCCCACTTCTGTCAGTGTCACGAGCACCTCAACTGAGCCCACTTCCACCACCACTTCCGAGGCTGTCACCACCACTCCCACCACCACCACTGGCCCTCTGTCCGTCGAGCCACTTTGCTCCGCACTCCCCGAGCGCCCGTCGACCTTTGTTGAGAGTAGAGAGCCCTCGTTTGCCGCGGTCGTGGAGACCATGGCTAGCATGATCTCCGCTGGGGTTGCGCCTTTTGGTCCACACACTTCCGCCCCAACGGTAGTTACCTCTGTCTTCACCCCTGCTGTATTTTCCGAGAGCGTCGTGGCGTCTGTCCACACTTCTGTGCCACTGACCTCTCCGGCCACCTCGATGCCATTTTTGCACTCTTCTTTCGCCGCTGCTGCCTCCACTTCCCACCAGCCGGCGCCCCGGCCTCACACTGAGGCCAGGCCCACATTCGCAGGCGCAACACCTTTTGTTCCTTTCCCCGCTGAGCCAGTCACCTACGCGACCCGAGTTCGCCAGCCACGCCCTGCACAGCCCCGCCCGGTGTGTCCCTCGGCATCACCTCCCCCTGACACTGTACTTCAGAGCATTCGTGCTCTAGAGGGGGCGGTGAGTGGCCTCCGAGGCGACCTTAGGACTCTGTCCGCCACCGTCTCTGCGATGGCTGGCCGCTTCGAGCTGATCCCCCAGATCCACTACTGCCTCACCCAGGTTCTGGAGCGTCTCCCGCGCGTACCCCCACCCACCCAGCAGGTTCCCGCCCACACTTCCACACACACCCGACCTGCTGCCACTCCCACACCCACCCCCGCTCAGCAGCCTGTCCAGCCAGTACCACCCACATGACCTCCGCCTCAGGACGGAGACGGCGCAGCACCACCTTCCTAGGCACCCTTGATGCCATCGATTCCTTTTGCCGTTGTGCTGCCCGTTTCTGCTGGGTCCTGTTGCGCTTTTTGTCCACCCCCTCCCCTCACTTATTTTGGGATTCTCTTTTTGCTCATATCTTTTTATATCTTTTTGGGAGAGAGGGAGAGTTTTGGTGCCACTTATATATCTGTATCACTCCTATCTGTGCATGCATCATGTCCGCATCATATTTTTCATATCTTTATTTTTCTTTTTATTTTCATTTTCATGCATGCATCCTCACCTGCCCCTCACATTTCTTGTCTCTCGGTGTGCCACACTTTGCACATTGAGGACACTGTGCCATTTAGCCTGGGGGAGTGAGTTCTCACGCTCTTTTTCGATTTGCCACCTTTATTTTTAGTTTTTCACACCGTTTTTCACTTTTGCACATATTTTTCATCATTTTTCTTTTTTATTTTACCATGCATCACGTTTTTCTTATTTTCTCTGTGTGCCGCATTGCATAGTTTCTATTTTCCCTTTATCTTTATTTCTTTTTCATCTCATGCTAGAGATGACTTTTCTGTGATGATGATGACGTTGGATTTAGCTTACTTTATATGCATGCTTTATTTGTCATGTCTTAGACTTTATTTCTGATATCATATGCTATTACTTGCCTTGCATTTAGAGATAGCGACCCACACTTTTGCCACATGAAAATGGATGAAATTTTATTATTAGCTGAGTCTGAATATTCATATGTATGCTATCACAGAAAACACACCAAGATTCACGCATTGAATGCTTATATCTGGAGTACTGATTTCTTTTCCTATATCACTTCTATATGCATGAATTGTACACTTCACTTCAGGATGATTGAATGATGTTAGCTATGATAAATCTGGATTAGTTAGCTTTTTTGTGATCGAAACTGAGTAGATTAGATTACCCTGCTGAAGTTGTCGTGCATGTCTTATAGAGTGAACCGAGAGTTATATCTATTTCTTTCTCCACAAATCTTGAACATCATTTCTCTACTTTTAAAATCATTGGTGAATCTCCCCTTAGTGATTCTACTATATGGCATTTCCCCCGCTATTAATTCCTAGTTCCAAATCTCTTATTCTCCAAAAAAAAGAATAAAAGAGAGAAGAATATTCTTGTATATCATTATCTCTCTTTGAGTTGGGATCATTGTGTATATATTCTCTAAAAAAAACAAACAAAAAAAGAGGAAAAATCCTCAATAAAAGATCCCATCTCACTTTCTTCCTTTCTCCTTTCTTCTTATTACATTTGGAGCTATATAAAAATGGGGATGTAAATATTTTTTATGCCACCACGCTTATAGATAAGCTTGGGGGAGGGGATCCATTGATGTGTGAGAGAGTGACTACTTGACATTGCACGACAACCTAGGCTAAGTAATATTCTATACTCGGTGAGATTATTTCCAGCTTTACGAAATCCAAAAATCTAAGCCTAGCGTTCATTTCATGAAATCCATACTTTTCTATTCTCTCTATTCTATAGTGTGATACTCTTATACTCCAGATAGAAAGCGTTCAATTGAAAAGTGTGTGATCTGTGATTTGTATACCGCTTTAAATGATTCAGACGATGTTAATTTTAGAATTATTCCGTTTTTCATGATTATATCGTTGTTCGTGGGTTTTCTATTTCTATTTGCACTATTATACTATGATACCAAAATAAAATCCTTTGACATGAGTTTTTCATTCGGTGCATGCTATATGAGTAATTGAAACCCCCGTCCTGAGAAAATGATCTAGCATCCTACCTCTTCGCTTCTTTCTCTCTTCTTTATTTTCATTTCGTTTTCCATTCTTCTCCGTTTTTCATTTTTCATTTTTTCGTTTTTCGCCGTTTTCGTTTTCCGAATCCACCGGGTTCGCCTTTTACTTATCTTCCTCGAGGACGAGTAAGAGGCAAGCTTGGGGGATTTTGATCACTCCTTATTTTACACCCTTTTTCCGCATATTTGCATACCATTTAGATCGCCCAAATCATGTTTTTCACGATATATCGACGATATTGCGATGCTTTTCACGATTTGTTGTTTTTGTCGCATTTCAGGTGATTTGGCGTGATTTGGAGTGATCTCGAGATGCGCTTACTCTAGACGGTCACCAACGACCTCCCCAAGGGGTATTTTGCTGTTGGAGAGGAGCGGAAGAAGAACGGACGTCGCAGGAGCGACGAGGAGGCCAAAATAAGCAGATTGGGCATTTTTTGTGTCCCACTCGGCCGAGTGGAGGAGCCACTCGGCCGACCAGCGAGACACTGCTCGGCCGACCAGAACAGACACAATTTACATGTGCACTCGGCCGAGCACCGAAGACCACATCGGCCGAGTGAAGACATCACGTCCGCCCGAGTGGCGCCCAGACGAAGCCCCTCCAAAACATCCAAGTTACTATTTTTCGGCTGCCTGAACTTCAGAAGACCCACTCGGCCGAGTGGTAAATCCCGTCCGCCCGAGTGCAGTGAAGCCATCGGCCGAGTGACGACAACTCACTCGGCCGAGCCGCCCCCGAAGTAGAGACCCCTGAAGGCCCCGACTTACTGGAAAATTACAGGGTTTCTCACTCGGCCGAGCGACTTTTGTCACTCGGCCGAGTGCGATGCGCTGCCTGTAGCGAAAACTGCGGAAAACATGCTGTGCAGGGGTATTCTGGTCACGATTTTTGGACGATTTTGAGGGCTATTTAAACCCTGTTTTTACCCTAGTTTGAGAGCCTCCCTCTTAGATTTTTTGCAGCTTTTTAGATTAGTTTTTTAGCTTTGTTCTTGTGATTGGAAAGGAGAAAAAGATTGGAATTTTGTTGGATTCAATTGAAGAACTCCATTGGTTTGCATCTCTTTTCCTTAAAAATTCTATTTTTATTGTTTATCTCAATATTGTGATGAATTCTATTGCTTATTTCAACGATTATTTTTGTGATCTCGCTATGATTTGTGAGTAGTCTCCACGTCGTTGGGTGTGGGGATGAACCCCTACAAGCCCATCTTCATATTTGTGATGAATTGGTAGAAATTGTGCTAGAATTGTTATTAGGGATTAGATTGGGATCAATTTACTACGGATGGCTAGGTATTCATATCAATTGGGATTTGCAAGAGATTGGGTCCCAATTTGATAGGAAACCCTAGAAATCCGAATTGGGTTGGAGTCGGATTTTCGAAGTATCGGTTTGCAAGAGATTGGACCGATACTAGGATTCCCGGTTGCAATTCCATGCCGATACTCGTTTGCAAGAGATTGGACGGGTAGGAACTATCCCAATCTAGGTCGTGGACCGAGTTTGCAAGAGATTGGGCTCGGTGCGCGATTGGACGATGATGTTGATCCTAATGCTAGCTTTCCTAGGCTAGGGTTTGCAAGAGATTGGACCCAAACCTAGGATAGCTATAGACCAGCAACAGCGCGAGAGCGTGAGCTTGGTTCTACATTCAGTTGCAACTAGTTCATCCAAATTCTCAATCTAGCAATCTTGAAACCGACGAACCACATTTATGAGATACGGTGAGTAGCGGGGATTCCCCATTCCCTAGGCGTTCTTTATTTGATTTGATATTTCCGCATTTTTGTCTGACGATTGTGACAGGATCGCCAAAGGCAAATTTCTCTCTTAAATAGCCAGGTTGATTGGAACAAGCACAGTCACTCGTCCTCCCTGTGTTCGATATCCCGCTCGCTGCTACACCGTGCACTTGCGGTAAAACTACAACCGTTCTCTGGGTGTATACTCGGGACCGATCAACACTCCTCCCTTTGCTTGATGGGAAAGCTTGACAAGGTAAAATCTTGCACTAAAGCTCAACTTCTGAATACTGTTAATGAAATGCAAGGTGAAATAGAAAGCCTAGAATCAACTGTAGAGAAACTTGAATCCATATTAAAAAAGTATAGAAAAGCTAATGATGAACTGCAACAAGATAATTACAACATGTCATTAAAAGTTGATGAACTGAAAGAAAAAATTGTTGCAGCCAATTCTACCTTTAATTTGTTGAAAAAGGAAAAATCTAGCATGCCTGAAAAAACTGAATGTCTTAATTGTCCTATTTTCATAAAAGAAACCAACATGCATAAAGAAAAAGTTCTTGAGCTAGAAAAGAAGATGATTAATCTTAAAAAGAATGAGGAAGAGAACAAAAAGGCTTTTATCAGTAAATGTACCATGCTTGTTAATGAAAACATGTACTTAAAATCTAAAGTATCTGATCTTGAGCTAACTATTAAAAAATTTGGTGTTGGAAAGCATTCATTAGACACTAATCTAGGAAATCAGATATATGGAAACAATAGGCATCGTTTGGGCTATGGGAATAAAATTGATGAAAAGCCAAAAATTAACAAAAAGGTTCAAAAAGAAACTGGTGTAGGAAGAAGTGTCTTTACTAAATGTTATACGTGTGGTGGTGTTGGTCATGCATATTATAATTGCAAATCTAGGAACAAGAATATTAAATTCAAACAAATTTAGGTTCCAAATGCTACAGTGACTAACACCAGTGGACCTATTTGGATTCCTAGGTCACACGTATCATGCTCTTCTTATGTGTATGTACATGGCACGGCTAATGGACAACGGTGCGAGTGGTATTTAGACTCTGGCTGCTCAAGACACATGACATGTGATAGCAAAAAGGTCCTTAGCCATGTAAAGCATGAAGGAGGAAGTGTTACTTTAGGGGACAATGGAAAATGCAAGGTAATTGGTAAATGTGTTGTAGGTAATGACACCTTTCAGCTTACAGATGTCCTATGGGTGGAAAATCTTACACACAATCTCATTTCTATTAGTCAGCTGTGTGACAAAGGTATGAAAATATAATTTGATGCAAAACTTTGTGGAATTATTGATAGCTCCACAAGTGACGTAATTATTACATCAAATAGAAAGAATAATGTTTATACTATTACGATTGAAGAACTGACTATTTCTAAATGCTTGCTTGTCAGAAAAGAAGAGGCCACGCTATGGCATATACGATTAGCACATGCAAGCATGTGATTGCCAAAGAAGTTTGAGAATGAAAATCTGGTAAGAGGACTACCACATCAGATTTATGAGAATGGTAAGTTATGCGTGGCATGCATAAAAGTTAAGCAAACTAGATCTACATTTTCTAGCATTAAAGAAGTTGCCACCACACACATATTAGAATTAGTGCACATGGATCTATTTGGACCCACATACATTGCTAGCATAGGAGGTAAAATTTTTTGTTTAGTATTGGTTGATGATTACTCTAGGTACACATGTGAATACTTTCTATCCAAAAAATCAGACTCATTTGAAAATTTTCAAAACTTTTTCATACAAGTTTATAATGAGAAAAATTCTTCCATTAAAAAAATTAGAAGCGATCATGGAGGTGAGTTTGAAAATTCTATTTTTGAAAACTTTTGTCTTGAAAAAGGAATTTTACATGAATTCTCTTCTCCTGGAACACCTCAACAAAATGGGGTGGTCGAAAGAAAGAATCGAACAGTAAAAGAGATGGCTAGGAGTATGATAAATGAGTATAGCTTTCCTATGTCTTTTTGGGCTGAGGCCATTAGTACTGCTTGCTATGTGTGCAATAGAGTTATGCTTAGACATTTACTGAATAAAACTTCTTATGAACTATGGCATGGGAACACTCCGAACATATTTTACTTTAGAGTTTTTGGATGCAGGTGTTATATACTAAATACATGAGATCAACTTGGCACATTTGAATCTAAATCAGATGAGTGAGTGTTCGTGGGATATTCAGCGAGGATCAGAGCATACATGATATATAATAAAAACACTCTTACTATTATTGAATCTATTCATGTTAAATTTGATGAATGAAATAGGTTCTTTGGATTGCAGAGAGAACAGAGAAGAGGAAAATGTAGAACAAGGAAGCATTCCAAGGAACAACAAAAATGTAAGCATTCCAAGGAACAACGAGGATCAACCTGATGGACTAGAGGAAATTGGCATGAAAGAAATTCAGGAAGAAGCAGTTACCAGAGGAGAGCTGAGATTCAATCCAAACCACCCATCAGACTGATTATAGGTGAGCCTACGTCAAGTATATGCACTCGTTCCTCTTATAGAAATCTTCGCGATATATGTATTTATGGTGATTTTATTTCTGAAATAGAGCCTAAAAATCTAGAAATTGCTTTAGAAGAGGAAAGTTGGGTTTTGGTTATGCAAGATGAATTGAACCAATTTGTTAGGAATAATGTTTGGAAACTAGTACCAAGATCCGCTGATTATCCTCTTGGTACTAAATGGGTGTTTAAAAATAAGCATGATGAATCTGGTAATGTTATTAGAAATAAGGCAAGATTGGTAGCTAAAGGTTATAATAAAATTGAAGGAATGATGTAGATGAAACTTTTGCACCAGTTGCTAGGCTTGAGTCAATTAGAATCTTGCTAGCTTTTGCAAGTTATAAAGGGCTCACACTGAAACAAATGGATGTAAAAAGTGCTTTCCTTAATGGCTACCTAAAAGAAGATGTATTTGTTGAAAACCCCCAGGTTTTGAAAGTCATAATTTTCCACACATTGTTTATAAATTAGAAAATGTTATGAATGAGGGAGGCCTTTGGCCTCCCCTCCTTCATTACCCACTTCATTGGTCCCCATTACTATGAGTAATGGGGACCCTTGGTCTCCTTGAGGCCCTCCATCTCCCCTCTCTACATGAATATATAGAGAACCATGGCCTAGTGCCATGGTTACTCATTCTTTTGCTAAGAAAGTTTGCCTCTCTCTCTCTCTCTCTTGAGTCCTATAACTTTCCAACACGTTATCAGCACGTGTTCTTCCTTGAGCAAGAATCTAAGCCTAAAATCCCCACCAAATTGATCACCTACGCGCAAGGAATCTTTGGTTGCTGCGGCGATTCGTTGGAGCGTTGCGGCATTTCCGAAGCGTTCGGGAGCTCGGATCTTTATTTCTACGGATATTTTCTACGGTCGTCCCTAGATCATCGATCTAGAGGTATACTTCTTATTCCCGTAGATTACAACAGACTATACATAAAAATTTTTACCATGTTTGCATACAAGTAAAAATTAAAATAATACAAATAAAAATTGGTTTTTACAAAGTAATTTCGTCATAATGCCATGAAGAAGAACCGGAACGACCCCCTTGGGATGGGGTCTAACGGGCGCCTCCCGCGGCCGCACCCCCCTGCAGGGGGGGCGCCTCCCGGCCGAACCCCCCCTGCTGGGGGGCGCCTCCCGGTTCCCGGCCGAACCCCCCTGCAAGGGGGGCGCCTTTCGGTTCCTGGCCGAACCCCCCTGCAGGGGGCGCCTCCCGCGGCTGAACCCCCCCGGCAAAGGGGGGCGCCTCCCGGCTCCCGGCCGAACCCCTCCTACCGGGGGCGCCTCCCGCGGCCGAACCCCCCTGCAAGGGGGGTGCCCACCGGCTCCCGACCGAACCCCCCTGCATGGGGGCACCTCCCGCAGCCGAACCCCCCCTGCAAGGGGGGCGCCTCCCGGCTCCCAGCCGAACCCCCCTTAGGGGGGGCGCCTCCCGCGGCCGAACCCCCCTGCAAGGGGGGGGGGGGGGGGGGGCGCCTCCCGGCCGAACCCCCCCTGCAGGGGGGCGCCTTGAATCCGATCCCCCCTACAGGGGGGGGGGGGGGGCGCCTCCACGGCCGATCACCCCTCACCAATGAGGAAGGGGGGCTCTTTTCCCTTCAATTTTAGGGGTGGGGGGAGGCATCTTGCTCCGGCAACGCTCTCCCCCCTCCCTCCACCATTGAGGAGAAGGTGAAGGGGCATGACGGCTGATCTCTAACCAGATGGTTAGAGATTAGGGGTTTTCACAAAATAAACCCTATGGGTCATTGGGTTATAATTTCATCTAGTTGGGCTTCAAGCCCATAAAATTACATATTTATTTTTAAAAAGCTGAAACTCTAATTTGGCTTGAAGCCAAAATTTAGAGGCAAATGATTATGCGTAACTGCGGAATGAACCACAAGCCCATATAATTAAAACTATTTTTTGGCCCGAAGACACAAAATAATTTATAAATTCGACATGTGAAATATGAGAAATATTTGTATTTTTTTAACGGGATATAAAATTGGCATATTTAAACTCGGAGAAAACTTTGTAAAATCACAATTAATTTATATAGTCCATGTTGAAAAATTTAATTAAACATCACTCTTGTAAATTATTATCTATGGTTTACTAGGATTCTATTTTTCAAAATCTAACTATCTTAAAGATCCTGAGACCGCTCTGCCGTTAGTCAACTAACCTAACGGTGTATGACGTTTCCACGTGGTCTACGAGATAATTATATTTTCTAGTTTTCTTTCCATATGTTATGCTTGAGATATATGCATGGTTGTTTATTTTTATGCATGTAGCATATGTAGAACTGCGTGGATGTTTAAATAAGTAAAAATGTGTTTTTCGGGATCGGCCATTGTATATCTATTTACATTCCTTGCACTTTTATTTTCTTTTGAGAGAATTTGTAAGTGAGGAAATTTGTATAAAAAGCCAAAGCTCGGTGCAACAGCATATGAAGACGAAGGTTCTAAATGCAGATATAGGGACCCACCTTGGGTTTCCGAAGTTGTATTTTTCTTTTCTTTTATGGACTGTAAACGAACTTTGGACTGTGTACTTTTTTGGGTATCTGGCCGATCCCCGCATTTTTACTTGTTTATTTCTTTATGCATGAATTTTGAATTTTAATTAATTCATGCTTATTTTAAATTACGTAGATAAATGGTAAAATTGGCAAGCGTCGATTTCGAAGTCCTTGACTCTGCAGGGAAGAATTACCTGAGTTGGCGAGTGGACCTGAAGTTCCACTTGCGTTCGATGGCCCTCCTTGGGTCCATTTTGCCTCCTTCCTCGGCCCCAGCAGCGGCCGATGCTTCTGCTGCATCTAGCAGCGGCACTCCAACCACTGTATTCGATGTAGATAAGGCAAAAGCCATAATCTACATTAGGAAACACATAGATCGGACCTTAAAGGCCGAATACTTAACAGTTGAGGACCCAAAGGACCTGTGGACAGCGCTGGAAGCACGGTATAAACATCAAATTGATGTTATATTACCCTGTGCCAGTTATGAGTGGGAAAACCTCAGACTTCAGGACTATAAGACTGTCGCTGAGTATAATTCTGTACTTCATAACATCACCTCATGCCTGAAGTTGTGCGGTGAAGAAGTGACAGAACAACGCATGTTGGAAAAGACATTTACCTCGTTTCACGAGAAAGATGCAATCCTCATGCAGCAGGATCGTGAACGCAATTTCACAAAATTCTCCAATCTGATCTCATGCCTACTTAGGGCAGAGCAGAATCGAGACTTACTGGTTGCAACTCATAACTTACGTCAGGCTGGCACTGCCCCTATCCCTGAAGCCTACCACGTTTCTCCCCAGAAGTGGAAAAACAAAAGGAAGGCTAAAAACACAAAAGGGAAAGCTGTAATGAAGCAACCAAGAGGTGCAGCTCCCCAGACAAACAAAAACAATAAGGGAAATCGAAACTTTACTTGGAAGCGAAAGAACACCGAGCAAGTGTCACTTCCTAAGAAGAACTGGGAGGATAAATGCTATAGATGCGGCATGACTGGCCATTGGTCCAGAAATTGCCGCACTCCTCGCCACCTACAGGATCTATACCAGGCGAGCCAGAAGTCTCTACCTGAAACAAACTTGGCGGATGTTCAGCCGCCAACAATGTTTACTGCAAAAGACTTCGAGAACGACGACCTGCTCGATTGAGCATCATCTTTTATCTATGCATTTAGAATTCGATGTATCTTCATCTTTTATTTGCTTTAGTACGCGCTTTTATTTTTGAATGTTGTCTACATTTCGCTTAAATAAAATTTCGTTTTTGCTTATTTAGATGAAGTATGAGTGCCTAGTGGACAGTGCCTCGATGCACACAATCCTTCGCGATCATTGCTATTTTAATAGCGTAAATAAAAATGACGGTCCTGTTATCACAATTTCAGGACTGTCCCAAATAATCGAAGGATCTGGTGAAGCAATTATATTGCTCCCAAATAACACAAGACTTCAAATAAATAATGCATTATTCTCTCCTAAATCAAATATGAATCTCGTAAGTTTCAAGGACTTCCGTTTAAACAGATATCACTTAGAAACCAGAGATGAAAATAAGGTTGAATATCTGTATGTAACTCGTCAGATAGATGACCAGAAGATCATCTGCGAACGATTCAAGGGACTCCCGTCGGGTCTCTACCGAACATACATTCAACCAATAGAAGCCAATATGACTGAGCACCAGACGTGCCAATCACTGCTAGAGTTCCAACTCTGGCACAATAGACTTGGTCAACCTGGAATAGCAATGATGCGATGCATCATCACTGAATCCCGTGGACACAAATTGAAGAACATGAAGATTCTTCAAAAGGGTGAATTTCCTTGTCTCCCTTGTTTCAAGGGAAAACTTATAACGAGACCATCCCTCCTGAAAGTGGTATTAGAGTCTCCTGGATTCCTTGAGAGAATTCATGGTGACATTTGCAGGCCTATTCACCCCGCAAGTGGCCCATTTCGGTACTTCATGGTACTGATTGATGCACCAACCAAATGGTCTTATGTGTGCCTCTTGTCCACCCACAACCTAGCTTTTCCAAAGCTATTGGCACAAATAATAATGTTGCGTGCTCATTTCCCCGATAACCATATCAAGAAACTACATCTTGATAATGCAGGAGAATTTACTTCACAAGTCTTCGAAGACTATTGCCGGGCAACGGGTATTGAAGTTGAACATCCTGTAGCACATGTTCACACCCAGAACGGATTAGCTGAGTCCCTTATAAAGAGACTCCAATGGATTGCACGTCCATTGCTTATGCAATCCCAGTTGCCGGTGGATGCTTGGGGGCATGCTATTTTACATGCCGCATCACTTATTAGGATAAGACCCTCTGGAGGTCATACTTTATCCCCGATGCAACTTGCATATGGCACACCTCCAGATATCTCTCATTTGAGAGTGTTTGGTTGTGCGGTATACGTCCCAATAGCACCACCTCAGAGGACCAAAATGGTTCCTCAGCATCGTCTAGGTATATATATTGGGTTTGATTCTCCCTCTATTATCAGATACCTTGAACCCCTGACGGGTGACGCATTCAAGGCACGTTTTGCTGACTGTGAATTTGATGAGAAAATTTTTCCTAAACTAGGCACACAGTCTAAGAAGCCAGAAGCTACTGAGACCATTAGTTGGGACCAAAAGTCTTTGTCCCTATATGATCCGCGTACTAATCTGTGTGAAGATGAGATCCTGAAGATCCTTCACATCCAGAATACAGTACATCTTTTGCCGGATAAGTTCACGGACAACCAGAAGATTGTCCGTTCACACGTCCCTGCTGCCAATACGCCAGCTAGGATTGACATCCCCATAGATGGATGCAATCCACCGGCAGCAGAATTGGCTGTACCTCAAATGAAAAGAGGACGCCCACCAGGTTCAAAAGATAAAGTTCCTCGAAAGAGGAAGACTCCTGGAGATACTAAGATTATCCCTCCACAGGATGCTGAGCTCAGACAAGTTACTTCTTCCCTCCTGATTTCTCCGGTAGAGGAAACAATAGGAGAAACATCATTAAATTTTGTACGTACTGGAGAAGTACTGGACAGAAATAGCATAGTCGTCGACGACGATTTTGCGTTCGATATTGCCGTTCACGTCACTGAATATGACGATGACGTCGAACCACGATCTCTAGCAGAATATAAACGCAGAGATGATTGGCCAAAGTGGGACGAGGCAATAAGAGTAGAGCTGGACTCACTCTTGAAACGCAAAGTCTTTAGACCAGTAGTCCAAACACCAGTAGGTGTAAAGCCTGTGGGATATAAGTGGGTTTTCATAAGAAAAAGAGATGAAAATAATGTGATCGTTCGCTATATGGCACGCCTTGTAGCCCAGGGATTTTCCCAAAGACCGGGGATTGATTACAAAGATATGTATTTCCCGGTCATGGATTCGATCACATTCCGATTTTTAATAAGCCTAACTTCTCTGGAAAGCCTAAAAATGCAGCTCATGAACGTTATGACTGCATATCTATATGGCGATATAGATAAAAATATCTATATGAGACTTCCTGATGGGTTTATGATCGCTCCGTATTTTACACCCTTTTTCTGCATGTTTGCATGCCACTTTGATCGCTCATATCGCGTTTTTCACGATTATTCGACAATATTGCGATGCTTTTCACGATTTCTTGTTTTTGTCGTATTTCAGGAGATATGGAGCGATTCGGAGTGATTTTGAGATCAAGAGGATTTGCACCCACTCCGGAGTGTCACCCAAGGCTCTTTTGAGGGCTATTCGGCGATGGAAGACAAGTGGAAGAAGAAAGAACATCGTAGGAGCGACGAGGAAGCGAAAAGATGATGATTGGGCATCTGCAGCATCTCACTCGGCCGAGTGAACCACCCACTCGGCCGAGCAAGAAGACCACTCGGCCGACTAGTCCGGACACGCATCAATAGAAGGAAATAGGCGTGCACTCGGCCGAGTGATGATAGTCCACTCGGTCGAGCATGGAAATCCCCTCGCCCGAGTGGCATGGGAAAATCCACTTCAAAAATGGCCGACTTAATGGAAATGTACAGGCTTTTTACGGTTCCCACTTGGCCGAGCAAGAATTGCCCCTCGGCCAAGTGAGTAAAGTCACTCGGCCGAGTGAGACGCCCCGTCTGCTGCGTAAACTGCGATTTCTGGGCTGCGCAGGGGCATTTTTGTCACAAATTTATTGGGCGATTTTGAGGGGTATTTAAACCCAGTTTTTGCCCTAGGTTAAGAGAACTTTTTGATACTTTTTGCAGCCTTTTTAGAGAGCTTTTTAGGTAATTAGATATAGGCTTTTTGAGATATTAGAAAGGGGACTTTTGTTGGATGCTATTGGATTCTCATTGGTTTGTCTCCTTTCTTGTCAAAAACTCTATTTTTATTGATAATTTCTATATTGCAATGATTTGTGCTGAATTTTCTATTGAATTTCTTATGATTTGCATGATGATTAGTGAGTAGTTTTATCGTCTTAGGGCATGTGGATGAACCCTATGAACCGTATTTTTGAATTGTGATGAATTGGTGAAATTCTTTCTAGAATTGATTAGGGTTAGGTTGACATTGATTTATTACGGATAGCTAGGGATTCATATCGATTGGGATTTGCAAGAGATTGGGTCCCAATTGATAGGAAGCCCTAGAAATTCGATTTAGATTTACGATTGGACTTTTCTAGAATTGGTTTGCAAGAGATTGGACCAAGGCTAGGGTTTTCAATCGTAATTCTATACCCATACCCGTTTGCAAGAGATTGGGCGAGTAGGAACTATCTCAACCTAGGCCGTAGCTCGAGTTTGCACGGGAGTGGGCTCGAGATACGGTTGAACGATGATGTTCTTCACGCTAGCGGCTTAGGTTAGGGTTTGCAAGAGATTGGGCCCAAACCTAGGTTTGCTATAGACCGGCAATAGCACGAGAGCGTGAGCTTGGTTCTATATTTAGTTGCGACTAGTTCACCTAAAATTCAAGTCCAGCAATGATGTAACCTACGAATCACAATGATGAGATACGGTCCGTAGCGAGGATTCCTTATCCCTAGGCGCTTTATTCCATTGATATTTCTATCGATATACGAACGATTGTGACAGTTTTACCTCAAATTATTCTTCACCATTTTGATAGCTAGGTAATTAGAACGAGACACCGTCATTGTTCCTCCCTGAGTTCGAGACCCGCTCGCCACTACGCCGTGCGCTTGCGGTAAGACTACAAGTCGTTTGTCCCGGTTGCGCGTTGATCGGCCCAAGACACACACCCAGAGAACGATTGTAGTTTTACCGCAAGCGCACGGTGAAGTGGCGAGCGGGTATCGAACACGAGGAGGTGGTGTTGGCTCCAATCTATCCTAGGTTGGTTTGGCTACGAATGTTTTATTGGTGGAGTGGTTATGGAATGATATAATGGAAATGGTGGTGGATGTCGGTGTCGGTGATAAAGAAGTCGGAAAAATATCGATTCAAATATAATATAATAGAAGTGTCTAGAGCTAGGAAATCTCCACTACGGATTGTCATACATCATTGTGAATAGTGAATCACAATATTACTAGACTTGCGTTGAGGTGAACTAGTCGTAACTGAATAGAGAACCAAGCTCACGCTCTCGCGCTATTGCCGGTCTATAGCAACCTAGATTAGGGCCCACTCTCGTGCAAACCCTAACCTAAGCTGCTAGCATGAAGATCGACATCATCGTCCAATCGCTCCTCGAGCCCACTCTCGTGCAAACTCGAGTTACGATCTAGGTTGTGATAGTTCGTATTCGTCCAATCTCTTGCAAACAAATATGGGTATAGATTTATAATAAAAATCCTAGCTTTGGTCCAATATCTTGCAAACCAAGTCTATAGAATCTCGATTATAAACCTAAATCGAATATTTAGGCCTTCACATCGATCGGAATCCAATCTCTTGCAAACCCCAAATCGATGGAAATCCCTAGCTATCCGTAATAAATCAATCACAACCTAACCTCCTAGCAATTCTAGCAATTTAGAAATTCATTCATCATAAATCTGAAATTAGATCCACAGGGTTCATCCCCATGCCCTAAAACAACAAATCTACTCAAGCATAGCAATAACGATATGCGAATCAATAAAAATCATTGCTTGCATACAAAAAGATAGAAAAACAAAGATTCAAATAACAAGAACAAAATACTTAGCTTTGATGAAGATCTTCAATCCAAATACAAGCTTTTAGATCCAAGAGGGGGCCTAGGGCATGGCCTAACCTCTAAAATAGAGTCTAAGAAAACATCATGGGACTCCCTCTAATGGTGGCTACAAACCCCTTATATAGTCTCCCAAAACCCTAGTAAATAACCCTAGAAAACCCCTCAAAATCATGCCCAAAACAGCCCTGACCGCAACTTAATATCTGGGCCCGCCGCCGACTCGGCCGAGTGGAACATGTGACTCGGCCGAGTGGAAATTCCAGCACTGCAGCATCAACTTGCAGAAATTTCCCAGATTCCATCCGACCTCCGATTGAAGCGTTCTTGGCGGCGTTGAAATCATCATCAAGTATAATATCCATAAAAAATATGGGAAAAATACTTTGATTGCTGGAATAAAAGCATATTTCAAAAGAGTGAACGACTGTCTGAAAATCTGGGCGCTGCGTGTCCTCGGCGTCACTCGGCCGAGTGGGATTCTTCACTCGGTCGAGTGGACTTCTCTACTCGGCCGAGTGATAGACCCTGTAGAAAAACAGTAACTTCGAGGTCCTCAGGGGTCTGTCTCCGGGGGTGGCTCGGCCGAGTAGCTTTCATCATTCGGCCGAGTGGTAATGTGTACTCGGCCGAGTAGGCCATCGACGGGTCTCTGGGAATCGCAGTAGATTCGGCCTCTTCTCTGGAAAATTTCCCTGACGTACTCGGGCGAGTGAGCTTCCTCACTCAGCCGAGTAGGAGTTTGTCATTCGTCCGAGCATACGCAGAAAAACATTGTGCACGTATCCATTCTGGTCGGCCGGATGGGCTTTCTTGCTCGGCCGAGTGTGTGCTTCACTCGGCCGAGTGGCATGCAGTAAATGCACAATCTTCTCCATTTCTCCTTCTCATTGCTCATATGATGTTCCTTCTTCTTCCACTCATCCTCCATCGCCTATAAGTCTGCAAATGAGCCGTGGGCGACACTCCAAAGTGGGTGCAAATTCTCTTGATCTCAAAATCGCTCCAAATCGCTCCATATCTCCTGAAATACGACAAAAACAAGAAATAGTGAAAAGCATCGCAATATTTTCGAATAATCGTGAAAAACGCGATATGGGCGATCAAAATGGCATGCAAACATGCAGAAAAAAGGTGTAAAATATGGACCGATCAAAATCCCCCAAGCTTGCCTCTTACTCGTCCTCGAGGAAGATAAGTAAAGAGACGAACTCGGGACATGAATACAAAGGAAATGAAATGAAAAAGAAAGAAAACAAGGTGGAAGGGGTCGCTAGATTATTCTCTCAGATCTCAAGCCATAAGCTACACATCACGATAACTCAGAAAATATGAATCTCATGCTATAATGATTTCATATCTTATTTAAATATGGTACTTGCAAGCTTTTAAGAACAAAGGAAGGGA
The DNA here is from genome assembly GCA_030789695.1 of Scilla litardierei. Lineage (NCBI taxonomy): Eukaryota > Viridiplantae > Streptophyta > Magnoliopsida > Asparagales > Asparagaceae > Scilla > Scilla litardierei. Next base: position 111,141,533 of record CM061135.1, read on the forward strand.
CTCCCTAAATTCATGCAATCAACTCATATTAACGTCTTGAATTTTATAGAATATAATATACAATTCATTGGCGATGCACTTTTCAATCAAAAGTTATAAATGAAGCATATAAGATACACACCAAGCATGCAATAGAGAATAGAATAAAAGTCATGGCATTCACATATTTATTCCAAATCATGAAAAATCTCCATATCTAATATATTTTGTAAAGTCGAAGCATTATCGAATATTTCCATTCATGCACGTCTCCACTCTAATGTCAAACTCACTCATTTGGTCAAATGAATTCACCCCCCTAAGCTTAGCTTGAGGCATCGCATCTAAAGGAATATAATAGTGGAAAATGAGATTTTTGCCTTGGGTTTCCCAAGTATTTTGTGGCTCCAATAATGAGATAGAGAAATATCTTTCTTTTTCTTTTTGACCTTTTGTTTCTCATTTTTCTTTTTGGATTTTTGTAGGAGCTATTTGATTTGTATTTTTTGGTTTTTGGCTCCTTTTTGGCTTTTTGGACTTTTTGGAGCAACCTTTTTCTTTTGTAGGGATTTTTGGGAAATAAATGCTATATAAGTAGCTTTAGGAGGTGAACTCAAGTGACATGTAGAGAATAAAAACATATATGTGGAGAAAGAAATAATGTAGCACTCGGTTCACTCTAAGATGTGCACGAACGGTTCAATAAAATAATACTTCAACTAGAACTCATATGTAAGCATGGATATTCTTAATCATTTCAATAAATAGTGAAGTCAAGCAGTAATGTTTACAACCATATCAGGCATGCAACAGAAGGAGAATAAGACAATAAAACTGATGCTTCAGATATACTAATGATGCGTGAATCTTGGTGCATTTCCAACAAAAGCATACTAAACACTAATCCATGCATTCAGTTTCAATTATATCATTCATTCATGTAGAGGAATCATCAAAAGAATATATAAGCAAGCACATGGATAGCAAGACTATAGAATACTCAAAGTAGCATGGCAAGGAATAATAAGCATCGTGATGGTTGGTAAAGCAATAAGAGATATTATCATACAAAACTCATCTAGCGGAAGAAGAGAAAGGAAAATAAAGAAATAAAAAAAATAAAAGAGAGGAAAGAAAAGAAAAACAAGCACACAACATGATGCATAAACACACATAAAAGGAAAAAAAGATGGAAAATTCAAAAAGATGATGCAAAATTTTGAAAAATTTTAAAACCCTAAAATAAAGTAAAAATGCAACTAATGGCATGGAAATGCACTCCCCCAAGCTTAAACTTCACATTGTCCTCAATGTGATCATAAAAGGAAAAATATGAGGAACAACGATAAATATGAGGGAGGTGAATGAAAAATGATGAAATGAATGACATGAAATCCTAATGCAACTACATGCACATGCAATGATGCATGAGAGCGCTTCCCCCCAAGCTTATGCTAAACAATCCTATTCAAATGACTCGATCAAAAATGTCATGGCTTTGCTAGGCGAGATTGAGTCAAACGAATAAGAATGTGAGTATTCACTTGAAAGAAATGCTCGATGGGTGGTGAGCAAAAAGGATGTGACACATCAAAATATAAAGAGGGCAATTAATATATATAATGGGTTTGGGGTGTAAAAATTTTTGTTGCCATTATATGAGGTAATATTTATTCAAGTAAATCTATACGGTCCTCTCGCTGTCGAGAGAATTCGTATTTATTTAAAGCATAAAAATTTCTACACTACTGGATTGATATCACCTATAGCAAAAGGCAGATCCAGTATCTTTGCCGGTGCAGGAAATTGCTCCAACTGCTCTTTCAGTGGCTCTGCCAGGTGCGTGTGTCCATGAACACCAACGAACTCCAGCAATGCATCCTCCAGCATTCCCACAAGGACTCCACCTGTACCCTGCAGAGAATAGGATGCATTAGTTCGCTGCAAAAAATTCACCCTCGTAATAAAAGTATCCCAAAGAGGATCGTCTATAGAAATATATGAAATAAATAGTGGTGGACGATACTTCCCTGGAAATAATCCAATATCCTCCCGTGCTGTGATAACTGTCTCCATGGTGTCCTTTCTAAAATGCTCAGGTAAATCTAGATCATAGGTGTGGACCTCCTCGATAGGCTCGTCAAAATGTGACACATCCAAGCATATATCCGATCCATAATCGTACGTGCACTGCAAAAGGTATGACATGTCAAAAATATCTGAATCAAAATAAATATCGAATGGAATACATAATTCAGAAATGGAGTGGGTAAAAATATCTCCCTGAGTGGGAGCAGTAGGCTCTGTAGGATAGTCCTCGACGGCAGTGGAAGGATGAGGTGGCTACGGGAGCTCTAATGGAGGAGGATAGTGCTCGAGATCCTCATGAATGGCTGTGTCCTCGTCCCGATGTATGACCTCCTCTGTGATAATCTCTGGCTCTGTGTGTAAGGCTTCCTCATCAATATGCTCTGGCACGACAGTGTACTTATTTGCCTTCTCATCAATATGCTCTGTAGGCTCTCTCTGGAATTGTGATGCTGGCTGCTCATGTGTGTCAACTTATGGGGATGTATCATGTTGATGGGAATGCCTGCAAGCAATCCGAAAATATAGTCTATCCCCCTTAAGACTGACATGGATGTCCTCCTCAATTGTTCCTGTAGCTGAAACACGGTTCATAACAAAATCTGCAAATCATTGCTCAAATGCATCACCTGCTGTAATGCTCTCTGAACCGGTGAACCTCACTGACTCCAAGAGGCCCTCCAATAATCTCTGAAATGCGTCCTCCTCTGGATGTGTATATGACTCAATTTTTGCTTCCTCCACTGCCTCTTTGTCCATCCATTCTTTATATGCAATAGTTGTGGCTCTGGTAATATGACCGGTGATGCTTCTTGCCCATAAAATGAAGAAGCAGAACTGATGTCTTTGGAAATCTCTGCAACCTTAAGCTTGAGCGCATTCATTTCAAGTTCCCTCTTCACGCATTCCAATTGAAGGGCGCCCTTATCAAGACTGGCTTGTATTTCAACTTGGTGTGCATGCATCTCATCAAAAAAAAATCCTTTGTTTCTCATCAATCTCGGGCCAGTGCGTTTCCTCAAAAAAGTATTCTCCCATCTGAGCACTCTGATCATAATAGTATTCTCCCATCTGAGCACTCTGATCATAATAGTATTCTCCCATCTGAGCACTCTGATCAAAATCTGTGGTTCACGTAGTATAATCCATAGCATCTGATCAACAAAGATAAATACCTGGAGAAAAATATCAGTGGCACAAAAGAATATAGAAATGATAATAATGGTGGCGGGGTGAAAAATTCTTTTTGTTAAATTTTTTTTGTTCATAGTCTAATCAACCTAATTGTGATAAATTGGCACCCAACGGGAAACACCTCCCCAGCAACGGCACCAAAAACTTGATCGCTCCAAAATGCAACCCTAGAGCATAACCTAGTATGGCGCAAATACACGGAGATAAATCCCCGGCAACGGCGCCAAAAACATGATCGGCCCCGGATACACACCCGGAGAACGATTGTAGTTTTACCGCAAGCGCACGGTGAAGTGGCGAGCGGGTATCAAACACGAGGAGGTGGTGTTGGCTCCAATCTATCCTAGGTTGGTTTGACTACGAATGTTTTATTGGTGGAGATGGTTATGGAATGATATAATGGAAATGGTGGTGGATGTCGGTGTCGGTGATAAAGAAGTCGGATAAAATATCGATTCAAAAATAATATAATAGAAGTGTCTAGAGCTAGGAAATCCCCACTACGGATCGTCATACATCATTGTGAATAGTGAATCTCAATATTACTAGACTTGCGTTGAGGTGAACTAGTCGTAACTGAATAGAGAACCAAGCTCACGCTCTCGCGCTATTGCCGGTCTATAGCAACCTAGATTAGGGCCCACTCTCGTGAAAATCCTAACCTAAGCTGCTAGCATGAAGATCGACATCATCGTCCAATCGCTCCTCGAGCCCACTCTCGTGCAAACTCGAGTTACGATCTAGGTTGTGATAGTTCGTATTCGTCCAATCTCTTGCAAACGAATATGGGTATAGATTTATAATAAAAATCCTAGCATTGGTCCAATCTCTTGCAAACCAAGTCTATAGAATCTCGATTATAAACCTAAATCGAATATCTAGGCCTTCCCATCGATCGGAATCCAATCTCTTGCAAACCCCAAATCGATGGAAATCCCTAGCTATCCGTAATAAATCAATCACAACCTAACCTCCTAGCAATTCTAGCAATTTAGAAATTCATTCATCACAAATCTGAAATTAGATCCACAGGGTTCATCCCAATGCCCTAAAACAACAAATCTACTCAAGCATAGCAATAACGATATGAGAATCAATAAAAATCATTGCTTACATACAAAAAGATAGAAAAACAAAGATTCAAATAACAAGAACAAAATACTTATCTTTGATGAAGATCTTCAATCCAAATACAAGCTTTTAGATCCAAGAGGGGGCCTAGGGCATGGCCTAACCTCTAAAATAGAGTCTAAGAAAACATCATGAGACTCCCTCTAATGGTGGCTACAAACCCCTTATATAGTCTCCCAAAACCCTAGCAAATAACCCTAGAAAACCCCTCAAAATCATGCCCAAAAACAGCCCTGACCGCAACTTAATATCTGGGCCCGCCGCCGACTCGGCCGAGTGGAACATGTGACTCGGCCGAGTGGAAATTCCAGCACTGCAGCATCAACTTGCAGAAATTTCCCAGATTCCATCCGACCTCCGATTGAAGCGTTCTTGGCGGCGTTGAAATCGTCATCAAGTATAATATCCATAAAAAATATGGGAAAAATACTTTGATTGCTGGAATAAAAGCATATTTCAAAAGAGTGAACGACTGTCTGAAAATCTGGGCGCTGCGTGTCCTCGGCGTCACTCGGCCGAGTGGGATTCTTCACTCGGTCGAGTGGACTTCTCTACTCGGCCGAGTGATAGACCCTATAGAAAAACAGTAACTTCGAGGTCCTCAGGGGTTTGTCTCCGGGGGTGGCTCGGCCGAGTAGCTTTCATCATTCGGCCGAGTGGTAATGTGTACTCGGCCGAGTAGGCCATCGACGGGTCTCTGGGAATCGCAGTAGATTCGGCCTCTTCTCTGGAAAATTTCCCTGACGTTCTCGGGCGAGTGAGCTTCCTCACTCGGCCGAGTAGGAGTTTGTCATTCGGCTGAGCATACGTAGAAAAACATTGTGCACGTATCCGTTCTGGTCGGCCGGGTGGGCTTTCTTGCTCGGCCGAGTGTGTGCTTCACTCGACCGAGTGGCATGCTGTAAATGCATAATCTTCTCTGTTTCTCCTCCTCGTCGCTCCTATGAAGTTCCTTCTTCTTCCACTCATCCTCCATCGCCGATAAGTTTGCAAATGAGCCATGGGCGACACTCCAAAGTGGGTGCATATCCTCTTGATCTCAAAATCGCTCCAAATCGCTCCATATCTCCTGAAATACGACAAAAACAAGAAATAGTGAAAAGCATCGCAATATTTTCGAATAATTGTGAAAAACACGATATGGGCGATCAAAATGGCATGCAAACATGCAGAAAAAAGGTGTAAAATATGGACCGATCACGCGTGCATACCGGGGCGCGATCAAGTTTTTGGTGCCGTTGCCAGGGAGCCGACAGTGTTTTATTCTCTTTACTTAGTGTTTTCTTTTTCCTTTATTACTTTTATCTTTTTACTCCTATTTCGTGCTAACAATTCCTTTGAAACTCTGTTTTCCCTTGCATGTACACGAGATCTACGGCGAACCCCGAGGAAATATTATTTGATCCGGAAATCGAGCGTACCGTGAGGAGGATCAGAGCCGAGAGATGGCACGCTACGGAGGACGGTTGTATGAACCGTGTGGAGACACCGGAGGAGCTAGTCGCACGAATGGCAAGGATCATATCCATTAGAGATAGGCTTCGGCCTAAGACTTCTTCCACCACATCATCCATCGCCATGCCGGAACTAGCGGCGGACAAGAATTTTGAGCTAAAAACGGGATTAGTAGTATTGAGGCAACAAGACCCGTTTCATGGGAATGCCCATGAGAATCCGCATTATCACATCCAACTTTTCTTGTCCAAGTGCGCCACCTTCCAAATGCCGGGCGTTTCCGTTGATGCAATCCGACTACGACTCTTCCCCTTCACACTCAAAGATAAAGCTTTATATTGGTTGAGGACGCAAGCGGAAGGGACATTCACCACTTGGGATGAGTTGGCAAGCGCCTTCATTGACAAATTTTACCCTCCTTCCAAGACGGTGAAGATACAGAGTGCTCTCATGTTCTTTAAGCAAGGACCGCAAGAGACCCTCTATGAAGCATGGGAGCGCTTCAAGGACTTACAACATCAATGCCCCCATCATAGTATAGAAGATTGGGAGCTTGTTCATAGTTTCTACAATGGACTCCAACCGGGCACGAAGCAAATTATTGACGCAACCGCCAATGGAGCCATACTATCAAAGACCCCGGATGAAGCTACGGCCTTGTTAGAGTAGATGGCCTCTAATAACCAACAATGGGGGACGAGCGAGGACATTCTTCGTCCTCTTTGAAGCCCACTAGCATTTATGAGGCCAAGGCCGTGGCGGAGCTTTCAACCAAATTTGACTCTCTCCACAAGGTGGTGGAGAGATTGGAGAAATATATCACCGAGCCACATGGAGCACCCTCTACATCTATGCCGACAAGCAATATGAGCGATTGGCAAGACCAGTCCCAAGCCATGTATGTAGGAGGGGACAATGGAGAGGGAGCCTTGGAGCAAGTACAATATGTCGCAGGAAACTCTGGATATTGGGCCAACCCGGCCGCTAGAAACCATCTAGCCTTTTCATATGCAAACAATGATGGTGCTTTGAACCTGCCGCCACAACAACTTCCTCAAGCTCGGCCTCCACCACCACAACCTCAATATCAACCGAGAGGGCCACCGCAACAAAATTACCCGTCGAGGCAATAAGCGGGACCATATAGACCCCCCAGGTACAACCAAGGTTGGAGAGCTCCTAACCCACCTCAAGCTCAACCACGATCGGACCACGAAGCTTGGGTGGAGGAATTTATGGTGGAGCAAAGAAAGATAAATGCTAAGTTGACGGCGGGGCAAGAGTCACTAAGTACCGTCGTCACTCAACTTGCGGAGCAACTTGCGTTGCTCAACAAGAATGCCCAACAATTGCCGGCTCAACCCGAGCCCAATCCACGAAGCAACACCGGACACATCAATGCGGTGGTTGCGGTTACAACAAGGGGCGTGAAGGATACCACTCCCGTTATGACCCAAAGCAAGCAACCCGTGGTGGAAATTTTGGAAGAAAAAGAGACGGCGATTGAGGAAGAGAGCCAAAAAGAGCCAATTGAAGGAGGAAATTCTAAAGTGGTGGAGCCACTTGATGAGTGCCGCTATGATCACTCCTTATTTTACACCTTTTTTCCGCATGTTTGCATGCCATTTGGATCGCCCAAATCATGTTTTTCACGATATATCGACGATATTGCGATGCTTTTCACGATTTGTTGTTTTTGTCGCATTTCAGGTGATTTGGCGCGATTTGGAGTGATCCCGAGATGCGCTTACTCTAGACGGTCACCAACGACCTCCCCGAGGGGTATTTTGCTGTTGGAGAGGAGCGGAAAAAGAATGGACGTCGCAGGAGCGACGAGGAGGCCAAAACAAGCAGATTGGGCATTCTTTGTGTCCCACTCGGCCGAGTGGAGGAGCCACTCGGCCGACCAGCGAGACACTGCTCGGCCGACCAGTTCAGACACGAGTTACCTGTGCACTCGGCCGAGCACAGAAGACCCACTCGGCCGAGTGACGATACCACGTCCGCCCGAGTGGCGCCCAGACGAAGCCCTTCCAAAACATCGAAGTTTCTATTTTTCGGCTGGCTGAACTTCAGAAGACCCACTCGGCCGAGTGGAGAATCACGTCCGCCCGAGTGCAGTGAAGTCATCGGCCGAGTGACGACAACTCACTCGGCCGAGCCGCCTCCGAACTGAAGACCCCTGAAAGCCCCGACTTTCTGGAAAATTGCAGGGTTTTCACTCGGCCGAGCGACTTTTGTCACTCGGCCGAGTGCGATGCGCTGCCTGTAGCGAAAACTGCGGAAAACAGGCTGTGCAGGGGTATTTTGGTCACGATTTTTGGACGATTTTTGGGGCTATTTAAGCCCTGTTTTTACCCTAGTTTTGAGGGCCATCTCTTAGATTTTTTGCAGCTTTTTAGATTACTTTTTTAGCTTTATTATTGTGATTAGAGAAGAGGAAAAACTTGGATTTTTGTTGGATTAAATTGAAGAACTCCATTGGTTTGCATCTCTCTTCCCTAAAAATCCTATTTTTATTGTTTATCTCAATATTTGTGATGAATTCTATTGCTTATTTCATTGATTATTTTTGTGCTATTGCTATGATTTGTGAGTAGTCTCCACGTCTTGGGGCGTGGGGATGAACCCTGCAAGCCCTATTTCCTATTTGTGATGAATTGGTAGAAATTGAGCTAGAATTGCTATTAGGGATTAGATCGGGATCGATTTACTACGGATAGCTAGGAATTCATATCAATTGGGATTTGCAAGAGATTGGATCCCAATTTGATAGGAAGCCCTAGAAATCCGAATTGGGTTGGAGTCGGATTTTCGAAGTATCGGTTTGCAAGAGATTGGACCGATACCAGGATTTCCGATTGCAATTCCATGCCAATACCCGTTTGCAAGAGATTGGACGGGTAGGAACTATCCTAATTTAGATTGTGGACCGAGTTTGCAAGAGATTGGGCTCGGTGCGCAATTAGACGATGATGTTTATCCTAATGCTAGCTTCCCTAGGCTAGGGTTTGCAAGAGATTGGACCCAAACCTAGGATAGCTATAGACCGGCAACAGCGCGAGAGCGTGAGCTTGGTTCTACATTCAGTTGCAACTAGTTCATCCGAATTCTCTTTCTAGCAATTTTGATACCGACGAACAACATTTATGAAGTACGGTGAGTAGCGGGAATTCCCCATTCCCTAGACGTTCTTTATTTGATTTGATATTTCGCACATTTGTCTGACGATTGTGACAGAGGATCGCCCAAGGCAATTTTCTCTGTTCTCAAATAGCCAGGTTGATTCGGAGCAAGCACAGTCATTCGTCCTCCCTGTGTTCGATACCCGCTCGCTGCTACACCGTGCACTTGCGGTAAAACTACAACTGTTCTTTGGGTGTATATCCGGAGCGATCAAGTTTTTGGCGCCGTTGCCGGGGAAGTGCTTTTTGACGGTGTTCGTCAACGACCACCCGGTTACTTTTTCTTTCTCTCTCTCTTTACTTTCTTCTGTTCGCACATTCTCCCTGTATTTTGCATAAGGACTTTACAGGAAGAATGGAGGATGCAATGTCAACAATAGGACTCAGTCAGGAAGATTATGACTCCTTCACAGACCTCCTTAAGGAGCTTGTCGACGAGGTCCACGCTACCGGAGCTTTCGCTATCGATGTCAAGGACCCCGACGAACAGCTATTTGCTAGTTTCGTGATGGACCAGATCTCCCCGGAGGGGACTATCGGGGGCAATGTCAGAGTTGACGTGATCGACGACAAATTATATTTCGAAAGAGGTGGAGCAAGTGTCGAGGATCACTATACTTCGGAAGGATCTTCAGAGCAAGCCAATGTTCAGGGAGTAACGCCCCATGACACTTACTCTTGCTTCTATGAATCGTCTGATGTGCTACTTGATTCCAGGAACGAACCGGAGCTGAATGAAAACTCTGACGATGCTAGCACAGAATCGGAGCACGCCTATTTTGATGCATTGTCCTCGCTAAGCAGCGAGTCTGACTCTTCACAAGAGAGCGCGCCACCTGAGCACGAGCTAGACCCGGATGGCAAGGAAGGAGCGGAACTCATGCGAGCCGATGAAGTAGAAGGAGAGGCTCCTCTTCAGGTAGAACTTAAACAATTACCTCCGAATCTAAGGTACGCCTTTTTGGGGAACAAGTTAACTTTCCCGGTGATAGTGAACTCCCACCTCACGCCAGACCAACTTGAAAAACTCCTAGACGTTCTTAGGAGCCACAAAGATGTCTTGGGATACACTATCTCCGATCTAAAAGGGATAAGCCCTAGGCTTTGCATGCATAGGATCCATTTGGAGGATACCGACGCCACCTCCATAGAGCCTCAAAGGCAGTTAAACCCGAATATGAAGGAGGTGGTTAAAAAGGAAATCCTAAAATTGCTAGAAGCCGGTATAATCTATCCTATTTCAGACAGTAGGTGGGTTAGCCCCGTTCACGTCGTCCCCAAGAAAGGGGGGATGACTGTCGTAAAAAATGAAAAAGGCGAGCCCATATCTACGCGCACCGTCACGGGATGGCGAATGTGCATTGACTATAGGAAACTCAATAAAGCTACCCGAAAGGACCATTACCCGTTGCCCTTCATCGATCAAATGCTTGAATGACTTGCGAAACATAAATACTTTTGCTATGTAGATGGGTATTCGGGATTCTTCCAAATCCCTTTGCATGAAGATGACCAAGAGAAGACAACTTTCACTTGTCCCTATGGCACCTACGCCTACCGCAGGATGCCGTTTGGCCTTTGTAATGCTCCCGCTACTTTCCAGAGGTGTATGACATCCATATTTTCCGATTACATTGAAAATATTATGGAAGTTTTCATGGATGACTTCTCGGTTTACGGAAGTGAGTTTGACTCTTGTTTGGAAAATCTTACTAAAGTCCTAAAAAGGTGCCAACAAAACAATCTCACTCTCAATTGGGAGAAGTGTCACTTCATGGTTACGGAAGGTATAGTTCTCGGACATCTTGTCTCCTCGAGAGGAATTGAGGTAGATAAAGCAAAGATTGAGGTAATCGAGAAACTCCCTCCTCCTATTAATGTCAAGGGCATTAGAGGCTTCCTTGGTCACGCGGGGTTTTACCGCCGCTTCATAAAGGATTTCGCCTCGATTGCCCGACCACTTACTTCTTTGCTCGCTAAAGATATTCCTTTTGTTTTTTCAGGTGAATGCTTACAAGCCTTCAACGCCTTGAAAGAAGCACTAGTCTCAGTGCCCATCATACAACCGCCGGATTGGAGCCTTCCTTTTGAGCTAATGTGTGATGGTAGCGACCAAGCCATTGGGGCGGTATTGGGGCAAAGAAAAGATAAGAAGCTTCATGCGATATACTATGCGAGCAAGACATTGGATGACGCGCAGAAAAACTACACAACTACCGAGAAAGAGCTTCTAGCGGTCGTCTATTCCATAGAGAAGTTTCGCTCCTACCTCCTCGGTTCCAAGGTGATTGTCCACACCGACCATGCGGCATTGAAGTATCTTTTAAACAAGAAGGAGGCCAAACCTCGGTTGATTAGGTGGATACTCTTGTTGCAAGAATTCGACCTAGAGATAAGAGATAAGAAGGGTACAGACAACGTCGTGGCGGATCATTTATCTAGGCTCATTCGCGACAAGGATGATGAGAGCTTACCTATTGATGACACATTTGTTGATGAGAGGCTATATGCGGTAAGGACCGGTGAAGTACCTTGGTACGCGGACTTCGTCAACTACTTGGCTTGCGGAATCAAACCGCATGGGATGTCCACGCAACAAAAGAGGAGATTTATGCATGAGGTCCGTAGCTATTTTTGGGAAGATCCTTACCTTTTCAAGATATGCAAAGATAGTGTCATCCGTAGGTGTGTTTCTAAGGAGGAGGCGACATCGATCATTTTGCATTGCCACGGTCTACCGTGCGGAGGACATCATGCCGCCTCTAAAACAACCGCTAAGATCTTACAGAGCGGGTTCTTCTGGCCGACAATGTTTAAAGACACCCACAACTTTGTAAAGGGGTGCGATAGATGCCAACGGACCGGGAATATCTCCAAGCGCAATGAAATGCCAATGAGACCCATCCAAGAAATTGAGCTTTTTGATTGTTGGGGAGTAGACTTCATGGGACCATTTCCATCGAGCAATGGCAACAAATACATCCTATTGGCTATCGACTACGTCTCCAAATGGGTGGAAGCAATTGCCACCCCTACTAATGATGCAAGGGTCGTCTCCAAGTTCTTCAAGCAAAATATCTTCCCGCGCTTCGGAGTGCCTCGTACCTTGATAAGCGACAGGGGAAGCCACTTCATAGAGAACAAGTTTGAAGCCATGCTAAAGAAGTACGGAGTAAACCATAGAGTTGGCATGGCCTATCACCCCCAGACGAGCGGCCAAGTGGAAGTCTCAAATAGAGAGATCAAGCAAATTCTCGAGAAAACCGTGGATCGGTCTAGAAAGGATTGGTCAATGAAGCTAAACGATGCTCTATGGGCATATCGTACGGCCTTTCGCACTCCCATAGGCACCACACCGTTCCGACTAGTTTATGGGAAGGCATGCCACTTACCGGTAGAGTTGGAGCACCGCGCATATTGGCCCATCAAGACCTTTAACTACGACTACAAGAGTGCGGCGGTGAGGCGACTCTTGGACATCAACGAGCTTGATGAAATAAGGAGAGACGCCTATGAGAGCTCGAGAATCTACAAGGAAAGGACCAAGATTCTCCACGATGCCCGCATAACCGTCACGGACTTCAAAGTAGGAGACAAAGTCTTGCTCTATAATTCCCGGATCCGACTATTTCCCGGTAAGTTGAGGTCACGTTGGTCCGGACCTTTCACCATCAAGCATATACAACCGGGAGGAGCTTTCGAGTTGGAGAGCAAGGACGGTTCCACGTTCAAAGTAAATGGTCAAAGGCTCAAGCACTATTCCGAAGGAATCCCGACGGGCGAAACCAATAGGGTATATTTGCTCAAGGAACGGTCCGATGATCTTTCGGACCTCCTTGATGAGGTGATAGAGGAGGCGATTCCTCACTCAATTGGCGCTCTTTTTGATGAATAATTTGAAGAAGGCCCGGATTTAGGCCATGAAGAGAATAAAGATGATTCCCCCGACTTCTCCGCTGAAGAAGATGAAGGCGACGCTGATGTCGCAAGGATTCGAGAGCTCTGCAAGCTCTCGAAACTAAAGTCTCCAAAGAAAGATCCGCTGGCACGGAAATCGGCACCACCGGCAAAGCCGTTGACCGGAGCAAATGCTAGCTTAGGGGAGCCTCCCCCCAACACTATTCGAGATAGGAGACCACCAAGGGAGAACGCGCCGCCGCCACATCCAAATCCAAGCGCGCTCCCCGGAAAGTTTGATGGGTGCATCTCATATGCACCAAACATCCCGCATTGATTGAAAATTATAGGGGGTCGAGCTCACGACCTTAAACGAGCGCTTATCGGGAGGCAACCCGACGGTTTTTGCTTTGTTTTTACTTTTTCTTTATTTTCGTTTTAGAAATTTTTGGTGTTTTGAGTCGTTCGCCCAAAATTTTTGTGATAACGGGTCCTATTTTTCTTGACAGGAGAGGAGATAGGTAGATCCATCACGAGGAGGATGAACGAGTCAACGAGGAGCGCCCCAAGAAGGCGCTCGACGCTTAGGAGGAAGATGAAATCGATTGGAGGAAGAAAGACGGAGTTTAGAGCCAAAACGAAGACAAACTGCAGAACACAAGGCTCACTCGGCCGAGTGTACTAGTCACTCGGCCGAGTACACAAGTTCGTCCGGCCGAGCCACTCACGAACGAGGGAAGTCTGCTGTACCCAACTCTCTGTTTATTTTCTTGATTTCGATATAACTGCTACTCGGCCGAGTATATTTGTTCACTCGGCCGAGTGAAACGGATACCCTCCTAGGGCGAGTCATGCCGAGTAGCTTGAGTCACTCGGCCGAATGGACTTACTCCACTCGGCCGAGGCTGGCAAAGCCACTCGGCCGAATCGATAGCGGGGAGGAAATTTTCATTGGCCTCGCTCGGCCGAGTGACTACGTCACTCGGCCGAGTCGTAACTTTTTTATATATAAGGGGCGAGGGGGGGGCACAGTTTTCGAAATCGCATAACCCCAAACCGCCCGCGCCCCTTCAGCTTCCCTCGCCCGATCGCTTCGCCCGACCCCTCGCTCGCCCGACCAGTGCCGCCCCGCCGCCGCCCGGCCCGCCACCGCCGGCCGAGCACCGCCGACGCCTCGCCCGAGTCGCCGCCGGCGGCCGACCCTCCGATCACCTCCGGTACCCCTGTTTTCGCCGTTTTCTCCTCTTTTCGTGTATTTCTTGAGGATCCGTGTGCTAAACACCCCCCTAACCCAAATCAATTTCTATATCTATCCATTATACCCCTATTGCTCCATACATTTTGATTATTACTCGCTGATATCGCTTTTTCATGCGCAGGTTGCTTTTTGGAGCTTAGGGGAGCTCAGGGGAGCTTCTACGGGCTGTTTTGGACTTCATGGAGGTGCGGACTTCGCACGCTTCCACTGCTTAGCACTCATGGCGTGTTTAGGTATACTCTTTCCATTCTTTTTGCACACGCCACACTTTTCACGTTTTTCGGCGCGCGCTCGGGGCCGATATGCCGCCCCGGACACGGCCGCGGTCGAAGAGAGCTTCCGCCAAGCGGAAGCGGTCGGATGATGCCGGCCCCTCCCACGAGTTGGAGGACTCTCCTCCACCATCCCCCACACACCCCGCACACCCAGCACAGCCTGCAGGCCCCGCACACCCCGCACAGCCTGCAGTGCACCCACAGCCCGCACAGCCTCTCCCTGCCGACCCACAGCCACCACCACCGGCTCCACTGGTCAGGCCGCTCGGGATTACGTTCCGAGACGACGCACACCGCGCCGTCTTCGATCGTATCTCCCAGCGCTGGATCGTACCCTCCAGGTTTGCACACCTCGCTGACCTAGGACGCCTGGGGGTACTAGAGGGGATGCTCACGTTGTACGACAACGTGGGCTGGCGAGATTTTCTGCAGGTGTCGGCGGATACTTTTACCCTCCCGACACTTGAGGTTTTGAGTTCGATCGCCCGGACCGATGAGGGATGCTCATTCCGGTTCATGGATCGAGAGTGTCAGGTCACTCTCGATATGATGAGAGCATTCTTCTCGTGGCCCGTCGTCCCCGGAGCCGATCGCGGTTACGGCCCCACCCATATCCCCCCACCTTCCTTCGACGCCGGCGCCTTCTGGGCCCGGATTACAGGCCACCACGCCGCCTTTGACCCTAGTAGGGCCAAGGCCTCGGCCATCGTCCACCCCTGCCTACGCATTGCCCAGCGCCTCATGGCGACCACCTTTTTGGCTAGATATGAGCCGGGCACGATGTCTACGCCAGAGCTCTACAAGCTCTATGCGATGACACGTCCCAGAGCTCTATCTAGGGATGGACACGAGCTTGTCCCCGCTGTCGTGATCGACATTGCGGCTTGGTTTTTAGACCGCATCATTGTATCGGTGGGCGCTCGCTCACCGATCTGCTGCGGCGGTCTGATCACCCTGCTTACCATGATGACCGGCGAGGACCTACCTGACGACCTGCGACGCGTCCCGGGCCCCACTTCTCTGTCGATAGACGTTATGGCCCGGATGAAGATGCTTCGTCCGCATGGTGAGCGTCAATGGGTCTGGTTGCACGGCCCTTACGGTGCCGACTACATGATTCTCCCGAGCCCTGCTCGGACTCAGATTGCACCAGCCCACGTCGACTGGCTCCCGGCGATGGATGTTCTCATCCCCGCCGCCTACGTGCTCGAGGCCGAGGAGGCCGAGGAGGCCCACGCTTCCCACGCTGCCCAGGCTGCCCCCGCAGACCCTGCTGCACACCCTGCCGAGCCTGCCGCTGACCCTGTTGACCCAGTGGCCCCTCAGCCCATACCAGATGTTTCCGCTGCTCCTGACACCGCTGTCGGTGTCGAGAGTACTTTTGCTGAGCCCACTTCCACCACTGCCACCACTTCTGAGGCTGTCCCCACCACTCCCACTGCCACCTCTGGCCCTCTGTCCGTGGAGCCTCTTTGCTCCGTTCTCCCTGAGCGCCCGCCGACCTTTGTCGAGAGTGGGGAGCCCTCGTTTGCCGCGGTCGTAGAGACCATGGCTAGCATGATCTCCGCTGGGGTTGCGCCTTTTGGTCCACACAGTTCCGCCCCAGCGGTAGTTACCTCTGTCTCCACCCCCGCTGTATTTTCCGAGAGTGTCATGGCGTCTGTCCACACTTCTGTGCCACTGACCTCTTTGGCCGCCTCGTTGCCACCTTTGCACACTTCTTTCGCTGCCGCTGCCTCCACTTCCCACCAGCCAGTGCCCCGGCCTCACACTGAGGCCAGGCCCACATTTGCAGGCGCGGCACCTTTTGTCCCCTTCCCTGCTGAGCCCGTTACATACTCCACTCGCATACGCCAGCCTCGCCCTGCACAGCCTAGACCGGTGCGTCCCTCTGCACCACCCCCGCCCGACACTGTACTGCAGAGCATACGTGCTCTTGAGTTGGCGGTGAGTGGTCTTAGAGGAGACCTTAGGACCCTGTCCTCCACCGTCTCTGCGATGGCTGGACGCTTCGAGCTGATCCCCAGATCCACTACTGCCTTACACAGGTCTTGGAGCGTCTCCCACGCGTACCCCCACCCACCCAGCAGGTTCCCACACACACTTCCACACACACTAGACCTGCTTCCACTTCCACGCCCACCCCAGCTCAGCAGCCTACACCACCACCACCACCACCTCCGCCTCAGGACGGAGACGGCGCAGCACCACCTTCTTAGGCACCCTTGATGCCTTGATCCATTCCTGCCGTTGTGCTGCCCGTTTCTGCTGGGTCCTGTTGCACTTTTTGTCCACCCCCTCCCCTCACTTATTCTGGTATTCTCTTTTTGATCATATCTTCTTATATCTATTTTGGGAGAGAGGGAGAGTTTTTGGTGACACTTATACATATGTACCGCTCCTGTCTGTGCATGCATCATGTCCGCATCATATTGTCTTTTCTTTATTTTACCTTTTTCTTTTCATTTTTTCCATGCATGCATCCTCACTTGCCCCTCCCATCGCTTGTCTCTCGATGTGCCACACTTTGCACATTGAGGACACTATGCCATTCAGCTTGGGGGAGTGAGTTCTCACGTTCTTTTCCGATTTGCCACCTTTATTTTTAGTTTTTCACACCATTTTTTTTTCGCTTTTGCACTTATTTTTCATCATTTTTCTTTTATTTTGCCATGCATCACGTTTTTCTTATTTTCCTGTGTGCCGCACTGCATAGTTTCTATTTTCCCTTTACCTTTATTTCTTTTTCATCTCATGCTAGAGATGACTTTTCTGTGATGATGATGACGTTGGATTTAGCCTATTCTATATGCATGCTATATTTGTCATGTCTTAGGTTTTATTTCAGATATCAGATGCTATGACTTGCTTTGCATTTAGAATAGTAACCCACACCTTTTTCCGCATGAAAATGGATGAAATTTTATTATTAGCTAAGTCTGAATATTCATATGTATGCTATCACAGAAAACACACCAAGATTCACGCATTGAATGCTTATATCTGGAGTACTGACTTTCTTTCCCTATATCACTTCTATATGCATGAATTGTACACTTCACTTCAGGATGATTGAATGATGTTAGCTATGATATATCTGGATTAGTTAACTTTTTTGTGATCGAAACTGAGTAGATTAGATTACCCTGCTGAAGTTGTCGTGCATGTCCTATAGAGTGAACCGAGAGTTATATTTATTTCTTTCTCCACAAATCTTGAACATCATTTCTCTACTTTTAAAATCATTGGTGAATCTCCCCTTAGTGATTCTATCTTATGGCATTTTCCCCCGCTACTAGTTCCTAGCTCCAAATCTCTTACTCTAAAAAAAAGAGAGAAAAACATTCTTGTACATCATTATCTCTCTCTGAGTTGGGACCGTTGTGTATATATTGCTTATTGCAAAGAAAAAAAAAGAAAAAAAAAGAAAAAGAAAAAAAAATAAATAAATATCCTCAATAAAAGATCCCATCTCACCTTCTTTCTTTCTTCTTTCTTTTCGTTGCTTTTGGAGCTATATATAAAAAAATGGGGATGTAAATATTTTTTATGCCACCACGCTTATAGATAAGCTTGGGGGAGGAGATCCATTGATGTGTGAGAGAGTGACTACTTGACATTGCACGACAACCTAGGCTAAGTAATATTCTATACTCGGTGAGATTATTTTAGTTTTACGAAATCCAGAAATCTAAGCCTAGCGTTCATTTCATGAAATCCATACTTTTCTATTCTCTCTACTCTATAGTGTGATACTCTTATACTCCAGATAGAAAGCGTTCAATTGAAAAGTGTGTGATCTGTGATTTGTATACCGCTTTAAATGATTCAGACGACGTTAATTTTAAAATTATTCCGTTTTTCATGATTATATCGTTTTTCGTGGGTTTTCTATCTCTATTTGCATTATTATACTATGATATCAAAATAAAATCCTTTGACATGAGTTTTTCATTCGGTGCATGCTATAAGAGTAAGTGGAACCCACGTCCTGAGAAAATGATCTAGCATCCTACCTCTTCGTTTCTTTCTTTCTTTCTTTCTCTCTTCTTTATTTTCACTTCGTTTTCATTCTTCTTCGTTTTTTTTTCATTTTTCCGTTTTTCGCCGTTTTCATTTTCCGAATCCACCGGGATCGCCTTTTACTTATCTTCCTCGAGGACGAGTAAGAGGCAAGCTTGGGGGCTTTTGATCACTCCTTATTTTACACCTTTTTTCCGCATGTTTGCATGCCATTTGGATCGCCCAAATCATGTTTTTCACGATATATCGGCGATATTGCGATGCTTTTCACGATTTGTTGTTTTTGTCGCATTTCAGGTGATTTGGCGCGATTTGGAGTGATCCCGAGATGCGCTTACTCTAGACGGTCACCAACGACCTCCCCGAGGGGTATTTTGCTGTTGGAGAGGAGCGGAAGAAGAATGGACGTCGCAGGAGCGACGAGGAGGCCAAAACAAGCAGATTGGGCATTCTTTGTGTCCCACTCGGCCGAGTGGAGGAGCCACTCGGCCGACCAGCGAGACACTGCTCGGCCGACCAGTTCAGACACGAGTTACCTGTGCACTCGGCCGAGCACAGAAGACCCACTCGGCCGAGTGACGATACCACGTCCGCCCGAGTGGCGCCCAGACGAAGCCCTTCCAAAACATCGAAGTTTCTGTTTTTCGGCTGGCTGAACTTCAGAAGACCCACTCAGCCGAGTGGAGAATCCCGTCCGCCCGAGTGCAGTGAAGTCATCGGCCGAGTGACGACAATTCACTCGGCCGAGCCGCCTCCGAACTGAAGACCCCTGAAAGCCCCGACTTTCTGGAAAATTGCAGGGTTTTCACTCGGCCGAGCGACTTTTGTCACTCGGCCGAGTGCGATGCGCTGCCTGTAGCGAAAACTGCGAAAAACAGGCTGTGCAGGGGTATTTTGGTCACGATTTTTGGACGATTTTTGGGGCTATTTAAGCCCTGTTTTTACCCTAGTTTTGAGGGCCATCTCTTAGATTTTTTGCAGCTTTTTAGATTACTTTTTTAGCTTTATTATTGTGATTGGAGAAGAGGAAAAACTTGGATTTTTGTTGGATTAAATTGAAGAACTCCATTGGTTTGCATCTCTCTTCCCTAAAAATCCTATTTTTATTGTTTATCTCAATATTTGTGATGAATTCTATTGCTTATTTCATTGATTATTTTTTTGCTATTGCTATGATTTGTGAGTAGTCTCCACGTCTTGGGGCGTGGGGATGAACCCTACAAGCCCTATTTCCTATTTGTGATGAATTGGTAGAAATTGAGCTAGAATTGCTATTAGGGATTAGATCGGGATCGATTTACTACGGATAGCTAGGAATTCATATCAATTGGGATTTGCAAGAGATTGGATCCCAATTTGATAGGAAGCCCTAGAAATCTGAATTGGGTTGGAGTCGGATTTTCGAAGTATCGGTTTGCAAGAGATTGGACCGATACCAGGATTTCCGATTGCAATTCCATGCCAATACCCGTTTGCAAGAGATTGGACGGGTAGGAACTATCCTAATTTAGATTGTGGACCGAGTTTGCAAGAGATTGGGCTCGGTGCGCAATTGGACGATGATGTTTATCCTAATGCTAGCTTCCCTAGGCTAGGGTTTGCAAGAGATTGGACCCAAACCTAGGATAGCTATAGACCGGCAACAGCGCGAGAGCGTGAGCTTGGTTCTACATTCAGTTGCAACTAGTTCATCCGAATTCTCTTTCTAGCAATTTTGATACCGACGAACCACATTTATGAAGTACGGTGAGTAGCGAGAATTCCCCATTCCCTAGACGTTCTTTATTTGATTTGATATTTCGCACATTTGTCTGACGATTGTGACAGGATCGCCCAAGGCAATTTTCTCTGTTCTCAAATAGCCAGGTTGATTCGAAGCAAGCACAGTCATTCGTCCTCCCTGTGTTCGATACCCGCTCGCTGCTACACCGTGCACTTGCGGTAAAACTACAACCGTTCTTTGGGTGTATATCCGGAGCGATCACGCTACATGCCACTGGTGCCGTTTCCACAACGGCTAGCTAGAGCCAAGATGGAGAAAAGGATCGCCAAGTTCCTAGAAAACTTGAGGGCAGTAAGCCTCAATATTCCTTTCTTAGATGCAATTGTTGAGATCCTGTCTTACGCGAAGTTCTTGAAGGACTTGATTTCGGGAAAGAAAAGGAAGGAAAAAATCATGCTTGCGGGGCAAGGAACTTGGTTTACCAGGAAGGAGAAGGAGCTGGCGAAATTGAAGGATCCCGGGAGTTTCCGCATCCCTTGCACACTAGGAGGCGTCCCTTTGAAAAAAGATCTAGTTGACTTGGGCTCTAGTGTGAGCCTCATGCCCCTTAGTATGTTCCGGAAATTGAACACGGGCACCGACTTGAAGCCGACCGACATGAGGATTCAACTTGCGGATGGTCGGATTACTAGGCCGGTAGGGATCACAGAGAATATTCCACCCCAAGTGCCGGGAGGTATATGCTTGCTTTGTGATTTTGTCATAATGGACATCAAGGAAGAGGGCGACACTTCGCTCATACTTGGACGCCCGTTCCTCACAACCGCCGGTGTTATCGTCGATGTGCGTGAATGAAATCTATCCTTGAATGTCGGGAACATAGAAGTCGCGCTTCACATACCCAAGGCCATGAAACATATGCCATATCACGAGGGGTTAGATTATGTGGATCTTCTCGATGAAGTGATTGAAGAAGCAATCCCCCACTCAATTGGTGCTCTCCATGACGATGGCTTCGAAGAAGGCCAAGCTTCGGGTGAAGAAGAGAAATTGGAGGACCCTCCAGATAGCTCCACGGATGGTGATGAAGGCGACGCTGATGTCGCAAGAATACGAGAGCTTTGCAAGCTCTCAAAGGCTAAGAATCCGAAGAAAGCTCCACCGAAAAGAAGATCGGTGTCACCGGTAAAGAAGAAGATAGGAACAAGCTCTACCTTGGGGGACTTATCCCCCAACATTGCCCACGATGAGGAGGCGTCGAGGAAGACCGATGATCATCACGACCCAAATCCGAGTGGCCTTCCCGACAAGTTTGACGGGTGCATCTCGTATGCACCCAATATCGCGAGCTAAACGAATATCTAAAGGGGTCGAGCTCATGACCTTAAACGAGCGCTTGTCGGGAGGCAACCCGATGGTTTTTGTGTTGTTTTTATTTGATTCTAATTTTTGGTTTAGCCTTTTGTTAGTTTTTAGAATTTTTTAGTCCATGAAAATCGTGACAACGTGTCTTAATTTTCATGACAGGAGAAGGAGAAAGGGAGATCAATCATATGGAGGATGATCGAGGCAAGGAAGAGCGCTCCAGGAACGCGTTCAGGCCTTAGGAAGAGGAAGAAACAGACTGGAGGAAGAAAAACAGATACCAGAGCGAAAACGGAGAGCCGATGCAGAAAACAGCACGTCACTCGGCCGAGTAGCATATGCCACTCGGCCGAGCAAAGACTCCACTCGGTCGAGTGGAGCACCAAACATGAAAGTTTCTGCAGACCAACTCTCTATCAATTTCTGTAAGTTTAGTTTTAATTACCACTCGGGCGAGTGACTTGTCACTCGGCCGAGTGAAACAGATACCCTCCTAGCTTAAAAAAATTGCTGAGTGGCAGAACCACTCGGCCGAGTGGAGTTTCTCCCTTCGGCCGAGTGAACCAAAGCCACTCGGCCGAGTCGTAAGCGGGAGGCGATTTTTCGTAATTTTTTCGTTTACGCAGTCGGCCGAGTGACATTTCCACTCGGCCGAGTCGTAACAATTCCTATATATAATCGCTGTGGGCTGCGCAAAAACCGAAACGAAAAAAACCCCAAATTCTTCGCCCGAGCCGCGACGCTTGAGATCCTTCGCCCGATTTGACTCGTCCCTCGCCCGATCGACTCCCCTTCACCGGCGATCATGTTCCCCTCCCTTCACCGACGATCGGCCGCCACCCCCCTCGGCGGCGCCGGCCTCCACCGCCTCGATTTGCCCCGTTTTGCCCCCAAAAAGCCCCTCTTCTCCATGTTTCTCTTGATCCGTATATCCATTAAGCCCCTAATCCAAATTAACTTTCATATCTATCTATTATCCCCCATCTCCCCCATACATATTGAATATTATTTGCTGATTTGATCGTTTGATTTGCATGCTATCTTGGGGGAGCTTTGGGGAGCTTTTGGACGCGCTTTGAGCTTCGCGATCGAGGCGTCTCTTTGCATGCACCACTTATTGCTCTCGCAGCGTGTTCAGGTACATTCGTTCCATTATTTAGCACGTCGCTGTATTTATTAGGTTGGGACACGTCTCGCGGCACACATGCCGCTGCGTACTAGGCCGCGTACACGGGGATCCGCTCCCAAGTGGAGGAGGACCGATGATCCCGGTCCCTCTCACGCTAGGGAGGACTCCCTTCCACCTAGACCGCCACCACCACCACCACCCACACAGCCTATCCCTGCCGATCCTGTCCCTCCACCCGCTCCCGCCGTCGGGCCGATGGGGATCACGTTTCGAAATGACGCACACTGTGCCAGGTTTGAGCGTATCTGCCATCGCTCGATAGTACCCTCTAGGTTCGTGCACTTAACTGACCTTGACTGCCTAGGGGTACTCGAGGGTCTTCTCACGTTGTACGACAACGTGGGATGGCGTGATTTTCTGGCGTTGTCGGCGGATACTTACATCCGTCCGACACTAGAGGTCCTGAGCTCTATTGACCGGACCCCTGGAGGATGCACATTCCGCTTGATGGATCGAGAGTGCAAGATCACTCTCAACATGCTTAGAGCGTTCTTCCAGTGGCCCGATGTCCCTGTCCCTGACCGTGCCTACGCTCCCACGCACATCCCACCCCCGTCGTTCGACACCTCCACCTTCTGGACACGGATCACGGGATCCCCACTTGGCTTTGACCCTAGTAGGGCCAAGGCCTCAGCCATCCTACACCCCTGTCTCTGCATTGCACAGCGCCTCATGGTGACTACTTTCCTAGCGAGGTACGAGCCCGGGACCATGTCTACACCAGAGCTCTATATGCTTTACGCGATGACTCACCCTAGGGTTCTGGATAGGGGTAGTGACGACCTAGTCACTGCCGTCGAGATCGACATTGTTAGTTGGTTTTTAGACCGCATCATCATTTCGGTGAGCGCTCGCTCACCTATTTGTTGCGGCGGTTTGATCACACTTCTAGCCCTTATGACCGGCGTGGACCTACCTGACGACTTGCGTCGAGCCCCGAGCCCCACCTCACTCTCGATAGATGTTATGGCCCGGATGAAGATGCTTCGTCCCCACGGTCTCAGGCACTGGGTGTGGTTGCACGGTCCCTTTAGTGCTGACTACATGGTTCTTCCGAGCCTCGCTCGGACACACATTGGACCGGCCCATGGGATTGGATTCCAGCGATGGATCTCCTTATCCCCACTGCCTACGTGCTTGAGGCTGAGGATGCTGAGCAGGCACCCCCTGTACCCCCTGCACCACCTATTGACCCCGTGATCCCTCAGCCCGCGCCTGCACTGTCTGCACCTCCCGACACTTCTGTCCACACGTCTGTCAGTGTCGAGAGCATCTTAGCTGAGTCCACCACCACCACCATCGCCACCGTTGAACCTATGTCCATTGAGCCTATCACCTCTCTGAGCCCTGAGCGTCCCACCATCATTCTAGAGAGCGGTGAGTCATCCTTTTCTGCTGCTATGGAGACCCTCTCCCGATTGCTGTCGACGGCTCCTGGGGAGTCATCTTTTGTGCATTACACAGCCTTCCCAGTCGTCGACCTTACGGTCTCCACTGCCCCTGTCTATACCGAGAGCGTCGTGACATCTGTCCCCACTTCTGCGTCACTGACCTCTCCTGCTGCCTCGTTGACCGTTTTGACTTCCACCTCTGCTGCTGCTACTGCTGCTTCGACCCAGCCTACGTCCCAGCCTCACACCGAGGATTGGCATCACTTACCGAGCACAGCACCCTTTCCAAACTACCCTGCTAGCCACATCCGATACACTGCCCGCCAGAGACAGCCCCGTATCTCACATGTTCGACCTGTGCGTCCCTCTGCTCCACCACCCCCAGACACTCTAGTTCAGAGCATTAATGCTCTTGAGGGGGCTGTTAGTGGACTTCGAGGAGACTTTAGGACTCTCTCTGCCACGGTCAGTTTCGTGCAGTCCTGCGTCGCCATGCTTCCCGATATTCAGGCGTGCCTGACTTAGATTCTGGCGCGTCTGCCTCCATTACCCCCACCCACCCAGCATATACCACGCCCACCATTACCACCACCTCTTCCTCCACAGGACGGTGCTGGTGCAGCGCCACTACCAGCTTAGGCACACTCTTAATGCCTCTGATATTTCTGCCGTTTTGCTGCCCGTTTGTTCCTGGGCCTGATGATTGATTTTTGCCCCCTCCACCTATTATTTTGATGCCTTCCTGATCATATCTTTTTTATACCTTTTTGGGAGTGAGGGAGAGAGCCTTTTTGGGGACACTCATATCTACATCATCCTGATCTTTGCATGCATCACATTCATTCATATTTTATTTTCTTTCTTTTTCTTTTTCTTTTTCATCATGCATGCATCCTCACCCACCCCACCCATCTCACGTCTCTCGGTGTGCCACACTTTGCACATTGAGGACACTGTGCACTTCAGCTTGGGGGAGTGAGTTCTCACACTTTTTCATTTTAGCCACCCTTTATTTTTGATTTCTCACGTTTTCTTTCCACTCTTGCACTTATTTTCACCACTTTTTCGTTTTTATCATGCATCACGTATTCTTTTCCTTTTTTGAGTATGCTGCATTGTATATAGTTCTATTTTCTTTTATCCTTGTTTCTTTCATCTTTTGCTAGAGATGATTTTTCTGTGATGATGATGACGTGGTGTTAGCTTATCTCCATATGCATGCTATTTTGTCACGTCATAGCTTTTGTTTCAGATATCATATTCTATGTCCTGCTTTGCATTTTGAAATAGTAACCCACTCTTTTCCTGTATGGATATGGATGAAATTCTGTTATTAGCTGATGTCTGATGATTCATATGTATGCTTTTCATAGAAAACACACCAAGCTTCATGCATTGTCTGCTTATATTTGGAGTACTGCTTTCCTCTCTCATGTCACTTCTTATTGCATGAATTGTACGCTTCACCTTCAGGTTGATTGAATGTTTGTTAGGGTGATATATCTGGACTAGTTTACTTTTTGAGATTAAACTGAGCAGATTATATTACTCTGCTGAAAGTTGTCATGCACGTCTTATAGAGTGAACCGAGCGATACATTTATTTCTTTCTCAACATATCTTGAGAATCATTTCTCTATTTGATATTCATTGGTGAATCCCCCCTAGCAAGTCTATTATCGGCATTTCCCCCGCTATTTATTTTCATGCTTCAAATCCCCAAAATCAAAAAGAAAAAATATACCTGTATATCCTTCTCTCTTTTGATTTGGGATCGCTTATGTATATATCGTATTGCAAAAAAAAGAGAAAAAAATTGAGAAAAACATAAGAGAAAAGAGAAAAGAAGTTCATAATGATCCCATCTCATACTCTTTCTCTCATTCTTCCATCTTTTGTTTTATTTTTACTTTTTTGGAGCTTCAAAAGAAATGGGGAATGCACATATTGATTTGTTTATGCCACCACGCTTATGGATAAGCTTGGGGGAGAGGATCCAATGATGTGTGAGAGAGTGACCACTTGACTGTGCATGACAACCTAGAATAAGTAATTTTCTTTACTCGGTGAGATTGCTAAAGTTTCACGAAATCCAAAAATCGACACTTAGCATTCATTTCATGAAAACCATGCTTTTCTATTCTTACTATTCCATATCGTGTGATATCTCTTATACTCCTTGTAGAAAGCATTTAATTGAAAAGTGTGCGATCTATGGTTATGCATACCGCTTTAGATGCTTCAGACGATGTTAATCTTAGAATGATTCCATATTTCATGCTATATTGATATTTTGGGGTTTTCTATTTCGAATGCATCAACTATACTGTGATATTGAAATAAAAGTCTTTGACGTGTATTTTATATTCGATGTATGCTATATGAGTAAGCAAAACCCACGTCCTGAGAAAAATGATCTGGCACCCCCCTTCTTCGCTTTCTATTCTATTTTTATTTTTGTTTTTATTTTTTTATTTCTTTTATTTTTCCCTCTTTTCCATCGTTTTGCCCGTCGGGCTCGCTTTTTACTCATCTTCCTCGAGGACAAGTAAGAGGTAAGCTTGGGGGATTTTGATCGCTCCGTATTTTACACCCTTTTTCTGCATGTTTGCATGCCACTTTGATCGCTCATATCGCGTTTTTCACGATTATTCGACAATATTGCGATGCTTTTCACGATTTCTTGTTTTTGTCGTATTTCAGGAGATATGGAGCGATTCAGAGTGATTTTGAGATCAAGAGGATTTGCACCCGCTCCGGAGTGTCACCCAAGGCTCTTTTGAGGGATATTCTGTGATGGAAGACAAGTGGAAGAAGAAGGAACGTTGTAGGAGC
This sequence comes from Scilla litardierei, assembly GCA_030789695.1. Lineage (NCBI taxonomy): Eukaryota > Viridiplantae > Streptophyta > Magnoliopsida > Asparagales > Asparagaceae > Scilla > Scilla litardierei. The sequence continues at coordinate 111,168,520 of CM061135.1, forward strand.
AACGAGGAAGCGAAAAGATGAAGATTGGGCATCTGCAGCATCTCACTCGGCCGAGTGAACCACCCACTCGATCGAGCAAGAAGACCACTCGGCCGACCAGACCGGATACGCATCAACAGAAGGAAATAGGCGTGCACTCGGCCGAGTGACGATAGTCCACTCGGCCGAGCATGGAAATCCCCTAGCCCGAGTGGCATGGGAAAATCCACTTCAAAAACGGCCGACTTACTGGAAATGTACAGGCGTTTTACGGTTCCCACTCGGCCGAGCAAGAATTGCCCCTCGGCCGAGTGAGTAAAGTCACTCGACCGAGTCACTCGGCCGAGTGAGCCGCCCCACCTGCTGCGTAAACTGCGATTTCTGGGCTGCGCAGGGGCATTTTTGTCACGAATTTTTTGGGCGATTTTGAGGGGTATTTAAACCCAGTTTTTGCCCTAGGTTAAGAGAACTTTTTGATACTTTTTGCAGCCTTTTTAGAGAGATTTTTAGGTAATTAGATTTAGGCTTTTTGAGAGATTAGAAAGGGGACTTTTGTTGGATGCTATTGGATTCTCATTGGTTTGTCTCCTTTCTTGTCAAAAACTCTATTTTTATTGATAATTTCTCTATTGTAATGATTTGTGCTGAATTTTCTATTGAATTTCTTATGATTTGCATGATGATTAGTGAGTAGTTTTATCGTCTTAGGGCATGGGGATGAACCCTATGAACCGTATTTTTGAATTGTGATGAATTGGTGAAATTCTTGCTAGAATTGATTAGGGTTAGGTTGGGATTGATTTATTACGGATAGCTAGGGATTCATTTCGATTGGGATTTGCAAGAGATTGGGTACCAATTGATAGGAAGCCCTTGAAATTCGATTTAGATTTACGATTGGACTTTTCTAGAATTGGTTTGCAAGAGATTGGACCAAGGCTAGGGTTTTCAATCGTAATTATACCCATACCCGTTTGCAAGAGATTGGGTGGGTAGGAACTATCTCAACTTTGGCCGTAGCTCGAGTTTGCACCAGAGTGGGCTCGAGATACGGTTGAACGATGATGTTGTTCTTCACGCTAGCGGCTTAGGTTAGGGTTTGCAAGAGATTGGGCCATAACCTAGGTTTACTATAGACCGGCAATAGCACGAGAGCGTGAGCTTGGTTCTACATTTAGTTGCGACTAGTTCACCTAAAATTCAAGTCCAGCAATGATGTAACCTACGAATCACAATGATGAGATATGGTCCGTAGCGGGGATTCCCTATCCCTAGGCGCTTTATTCCATTGATATTTCTATCGATATACGAACGATTGTGACAGTTTTACCTCAAATTATTCTTGACCATTTTGATAGTAAGGTAATTAGAACGAGACACCGTCATTGTTCCTCCCTGAGTTCGATACCCGCTCGCCACTACGCCGTGCGCTTGCGGTAAGACTACGAGTCATTTGTCCCGGTTGCACGTGCATACCGGGGCACGATCAGTTTAATCTACCCCCAGAGATGAAAGAGATACCTCGGGACATATTCTCTGTAAGGCTACATAGATCATTATATGGTCTAAAACAATCGGGCAAGATGTGGTATAACAGACTTAGTGATTTTCTTGCACAACAAGGATTCACGAATAATGAAGTCTGCCCGTGTATCTTTATCAAAAGAACGGGAACATGATTCGTCATCATAACTGTATATGTAGATGACTTAAATCTCATAGGATCTCCTGCAGAGATCAATGAGATATCTGAAAGCCTAAAACATACTTTTTAAATGAAAGACCTAGGCAAAACAAAGTATTGTCTTGGCTTACAGATAGAACACCTAAGAGGTGAAATCCTATTACACCAATCTAATTATACAAAGAAACTTCTACGCAAGTTTCATATGGATAAATGTCATCCTTTAGGTACTCCTATGGTCGTAAGATCACTAGATGTACACAAGGACCCATTCCGGTCACTGGAAGAGGGGGAGGAGATACTGGGTCCTGAAGTACCCTACCTCAATGCCATTGGAGCACTTCTATATCTGGCTAACTGTACGCGTCCCGATATAGCGTTTACAGTTAATCTTCTAGCCATACATAGTGCAGCGCCCACAAAGCGCCACTGGAACGGAGTAAAGCATCTTCTGCGATACCTCCAGGGTTCCATTAATCTTGGACTTTACTACCAGAGAGGTGCCTCCCACAAATTATTTGGTTATGCTGATGCAGGTTATCTCTTAGATCCGCACACGACAAAATCCCAAAAAGGATTTGTTTTTACCTACGGAGGTACTGCTATCTCCTGGAGATCGGTAAAGCAAACCACAACAGCTACATCATCCAACCATTCGGAGCTCATTGCGATCCATGAAGCAAGCAGAGAGTGTTATTGGCTACGATCCGTCGTCCAACACATTCTTCAATCTACTGGCCTGAAGACCGGTGATTTGGAGTCTACCGTCCTGTTTGAAGACAACGCTGCATGCATTGCTCAACTTTAAAAGGGCTACATCAAGGGCGACATGACGAAGCACATATCTCCCTAGTTTTTCTGGACACATGAGCTAAAGGAGGACAAGCAGATTGAAGTTCAGCAGATCCAGTCTTGCAACAACTTAGTTGATCTTTTTACTAAGTCTTTGCCCAAATGTAATTTTGTAAAGCTTGTAAAGAACATTGGTATGCGTCAATTGAAAGACCTGCAAGCCTGAAGCTTGTACGGATCAGGGGGAGTAACCTGTGGGTTGCACTCTTTTTCCTTAAGCTGTTGGGTTTTCCCCTGGGTTTTTCACAGCTAAGGTTTTAACGAGGCAAACGCACTTACTCTGGATCCAGAAGTATCCACCCCTCTTTGCCTCAGATGCTGAGACCAAAGTGATGAATGTGTAAGGGGGAGTGTTATGAATGAGGGAGGCCTTTGGCCTCCCCTCCTTCATTACCTACTTCATTGGTCCCCATTACTATGAGTAATGGGGACCCTTGGTCTCCTTGAGGCTCTCTATCTCCCCTCTCTACATGAATATATAGAGAACCATGGCCTAGTGCCATGGTTACTCATTCTTTTGCTAAGAAAGTTTGCCTCTCTCTCTCTTGAGTCCTATAACTTTCCAAAAGAAAAAGCTTTGTAAGGTCTTAAGCAAGCTCCACGAGTTTGGTACGACCGTCTTAGCACATATTTGTTAGAAAATGATTTTAAAAAGGGTAGTGCTGATTATACATTATTTCTGATGAATGAATCTGATGATTTTCTTATTGTGCAAATATATGTTGATGACATTATTTATGGTGCTACTAATGATCTTCTATGTCAAAAGTTTGAGAAAGTCATGCAGGATCAATTCGAGATGAGCCTTGTGGAAGAGTTGAAATATTTTTTGGGGTTCCAAGTAAAGCAAGGAAAAGAAGACATCTTTATATCCCAAACCAAATACATCAAGGAGCTTCTGAAAAAGTTTGGGATGGAGAAGTCTAAAGGAATTCGAACGCCAATGAGTCCCTCTGCGAAAATGGACAAGGATGAACAATGAGTTGCTGTGGACTAAAAACTTTACCGATGTATGATTGGTTCCTTGTTATACTTAACTGCTTCTCGGCCTGATATAATGTTTGTTGTATGCTTGTGTGCACGCTTTCAAACCAACCCAAAAGGGTCTCATTTAAAAGCCATTAAAAGGATCTTTAGGTACCTAATTAGTACACCTACTTTAGGCCTTTGGTATCCTTCTGGTGGTAATTTTGATTTGAAGGGTTATTCTGATGCTGATTATGCGGGGAGTCTAACTGATAGAAAGAGCACTAGTGGCATAAGTTTCATACTAGGACACTCTCTAGTTTCATGGTCTAGCCGTAAGCAAAATAGTGTTGCACTTTCCTGTAGGATCCTGTCAAAAGAGCGTTGTTAGGATCGAAATAAAGTAGAGACTTACGTTTGCGTATGCGGCACGGTAGTCTCTGAACTTTGCCCTCAGATTCGCCACAACAGTCGATACTTCGTCACGGAGGATCGAAGTAGAGTTTCACAAGAGGATTTTAATGGAAGGGAGAAGAAGAACATAAGGATGCCATATGCAAACTTATGGCAGGGAAAGTGTGGATGAATGCCTTACCCTTGGGTCCTATTTATAGGCTTTAGGGGTGGTTATTGTAGGAAATAACCAATTATAAGCTTATTAGCCTATATTAGCACATTCATTTATCCTCTTCTTCATTCACCTATCAAGTGCCTTTATGCACTTATAAAGTGACTTTTTCCACTTATCGAGTGGCTTTTTCCACTTATCGAGTGGTCCTTTTCACACGAGAGAAGGGTCCCTTCGTGCACGCTTTCGTGCACGCGACATCTGAGGTCCGTATACCCTCATACATCCCCTCATGGGTGTATTCATGTCGTCCATATCCAACATCTCCCACTCACACTTGAGGGGATTGTAAGGAAACATCTTTTCCTTTATCTCTTCTGTTTGTCATACCGAGAAATAGGCCGTGTGACCGTCATGCACATAGAGTCCGCTATTGTGCACTTGTTAGAGATACACAACACTCCTCGAGGTGCAAAGTTGAGTAGATCAACGCATGCTTTACCCTAGATTATTTCTTCACATTTCTTATACTTTATATTCAACAATTGAATCCCATCTGGATTACAATTGGCTGGCCAGCTTTGAATCTCTAAAGTCCAAATGTGAATATAAAATTAATCTTCCTCTTCTTGCGATCCTTTTGATCTTGACTTGACTTGCTTTTCTAACATGCCCCGTCGGACCGAATTAACCATAGTCCATAAGCAACATGCTAAGATAGCAATCACCCAGTCAAATATTAAGGAACCAATTAGAGTCCATAAGGGTAACGAGTTAAGACCCATGTGGTCTTTAGGTCTCACATAATAGTAAACACAATTACTATTCTAACCCAATGGTCAAAATGCATACATAGTATGAATACGTATTACAACATCACTCCTTTCCCAAGGAGCGTATGTCTTAATGATGTTGTAAGGATGATAACCAGACACCACAATGTCTGACTTTGAGTCCCTTTTACTACTCAAATAATCTTCTGGACTCACATCCCGCATAAGACAGATAGGATTTCAAAATCCTCTTAGATCTTTTGAAAAGATCCATATGATGCAGATCTTTCATACGACCATTTTGTTTAAGTCATGACTCTAAATCGTCCGTCTGACGATTTTGACTTTAAACAGGTCTCATCTTTATTTTACCCGTCTGATAAAATAAAGGCGGTTGCTCATGTGAGAAAGCCAACCTTAATCTGTCCGACATACTAAAATTCAGCTGAGATTTCAAAAATTTACACAAACACTTCTTAAGAAATTCATATGCAATGTTGAAAAGAACTTTATTCTTTTATTAAATTTGATCATTTACAGACATGTGAATTTACATTGGTACAACTCAGCTCTTACACAATCCTTGGGATGATAAGTGTTTGTAAAACACATCTCTAGGGATCGCCTTCGTGAGCGGATCCGCTATCATCTCATGCGTAGATATGTACCTTATGTCCACCTTCTTGGTCTTATCATAGTCTTTTGCAAATTTATAGCGGATATCAATGTGTTTGGTCTTACAATGGAATTTAGGATCTTTGACATAGGCTATAGATGCTTGACTGTCGCTGTGTATAGGTACAGCACTTGAGTCACTTGCATTAATTAGCCTGTCTAAGAACTTCCTAAGCCAAACAGCCTCTTGGACTACCATGCTAAATGCTACAAACTCGGCTTCCATAGTTGAAAGTGCGATGCAGGATTGTTTCTTGCTACTCCAGGATATTGCACCAGATCCGAGTAGAAAAACATATCCTGAGGTCGATCTTCGCTCATCGAGATCACCCGCCCAATCAGCATCAGTGTAGCCTTCGAGCCTCAAGGTATATCCTTGATAGCATAAAGCAAAGTCTGTAGTTCCTTTGAGATACCACATTATCCTCTTAACCGCTTTCCAGTGTATTTGCCCTGGGTTGGATTGGTAACGACTTACCATTCCAACGGCAAAACAGATGTTTGGTCTTGTACACATCATAGCGTACATAAGACTACCAACTGCACTGGAATATGGAACTTTTTCCATAGTCTCTTTCTCCTTTTGGTTCTTAGGACATGATTTCAGACATAAATTATCGCTTTTGCTTATAGGAGTATCAATGGACTTGCAGTCCTGCATATTAAATCGTTCTAGAACCTTCTTTATATAAATCTCCTGTGAAAGAGAAAGAAGTTTCTTCGAACGATTCCTTGAAATCTTAACTCCAAGGATATATGCGGCTTCTCCCATGTCTTTCATCTCAAAAACTGATGAAAGCCAAGCCTTGATATCCATCACAAAGCCCTTGTCATTTCCGGCTATTAAAATGACATCTACATATAGAGACATGATAACATACTTGCTTTTAATCCTCTTGATATATACGCAGTTATCTTCATCAAGCATGGTAAAACCATTTGATAAGACAACTTCTTGAAATCGTATATACCATTGCCTTGAGGAATGTTTAAGACCATATATGGATTTAAGAAGTTTACAAACCTTATGTTCGTTTCCTTCTTTTACAAACCCTGTTGGTTGTTCCATATAGATCTCCTCGTCCAATTCTCCATTGAGAAAGGCAGTCTTTACATCCATTTGATGTAATTCGAGGGCTAAGCAAGCTACCATTGCCAGAATCAGGCGAATCGAGGTAAAACGAACAACAGGTGAGAAGGTCTCTTCGTAGTCTATCCCTTCCTGTTGCGTAAAACCTTTCGCGACAAGGCGAGCTTTATATCTGTCAATAGAGCCATCAGCCTTATGCTTGATCTTGAGAACCCATTTGTTCCCAATAGCTCTACGTCCTCTGGGTAAGTCAACTAAGTCCCAGACTTGGTTAACTTTCATGGATTCTAACTCCTCTTGCATCGCTTCCATCCATTTGTCTTTAGCAGGGCAAGATACGGCCTGTTTGAAAGTAGCAGGCTCGTCATCTTCTTGTAGTAAAGTCATAAAGGTTTGCGGAAATTCATCCTCAAATCTTAGAGAAGCCAACCTTGTACGACTACTACGTCGTATTTGAGATTCTTCAAGTCCTTGTTGACTCGAATTTAGATCAATTCTAATATCACTCCCACTTGGAATGTCGTTAGAATTGCTCCCACTTGGATCATTATTCCCGTATGGAATAGGATAATCGTCATTCGTATAATCCATTAGTGGAGGTTGAAACGTATTTTCGTTTTCACCAAGAATTCTCCCACTCGAATGAGGTAATCCTTCTTGATCATAAATCTCAAATAGAGATAAGTCCTGACTTATCTCGCCCTGTCTTGGAAACTCGTTTTCCAAGAAAGTGACATCCCTCGACTCAAACTCAATTAGCCCTCCATTGTCTTCCTGACTAACAAAAACATAACCTTTGGAGTTTTCTGCGTATCGTATAAAGAAACATTTCCTTCCCCTTGGCCCAAGTTTTCCATACTTATGGGAGGAAATATGTGCGTAGGATGCACAACCCCAAGGTTTCAAAATGTTTAAGTCAGGAGACCTTTGGTTCCACAACTCATAAGGAGTGGAGCTAACTGATTTCGAGGGTACGCGGTTTAAAATGAAAGCGGCCGTCAATAATGCATCACCCCAAAAGGTGATTGGCAAGTTAGCTTGCGCCATCATTGAACGGACCATTTCCATTAAAGTCCTATTTCTCCTTTCTGCAACACCGTTTTGTTGAGGAGTATAAGGCATAATTACCTGATGTACTATGCCTTTTTCATCACAAAGTTCCTTAAAACTTGTTGATTGATATTCACCGCCCCTATCGGTTCGCAAGACCTTAATCTTGCGATCTAATTGATTCTCCACTAAACTCATATAGTTTTTAAAGCAAGCCAATGCTTCACTTTTGTGGGATATCAAATAGATATGTCTGAATCGGGTGAAATCATCAATAAAAGTGATGAAATAGGACTTCCCGCGTCTTGTCTTGACATTCATCTGACCACATATGTCCGAATGGATAGGCTGTAATGGAACCTCGGCCCTTGTGCCGGTTCCAAACGGCTTGCGACAAGATTTCCCCATTAGGCAATGTACGCAGGTCGACATTTCAACCTTTGAAACATTGGATAGAAGGCCACGTTTGGCAAGTCTATCCATACGCGTTGGTCCAATATGACCAAGCCTTGCGTGCCAACAAATCACATCAGACTTATAAGTCTTAGAATTTGCAATAAGGAAATTTTCATTACACGAGGAATCATACATTGTACTCATTACAATAAATCCTTTAAATACAAACCCAGTACCAATAAGAGTATTATTACAACTTAAGTCCACATTACAATCATAAAAAAACCAGTTATAGCCAAGACCCATTAACACGACCACAGAAATTATATTCCTTCGAATATCTGGAGCGAAGAGGACATCATGAAGTAGGAGAGTGCGGCCGTTGTCCAAGACTAGCTTGCAAGTCCCAACGCCTTTCACTTCAACACGTGTGTTGTTTCCTACATAGATCCACTTTGTTCCTTGGGGTATCCGGTGATACTCCACGAAGGACCGTCTGTCCCTTGCTATGTGGTCGATGACACCTGAATCAATTATCCAAAATGGATTAAATTCCACAAGAAATATTGAACTAGAAACACATATGTAACTAGTATATTTACAAGTTACCTCGTCGCCTCCACTCATACACGAACGAGCATAGTGACCGAGCTTGTTGCACTTGAAGCACTTGATCTTCTTCAAGTCTTTCTTCTTGTGCCACTTCTTGTGCCCACCCCTGTGTTTGGGTTTCTTGGTAGACTTAGGTTGCTTTTTACGTTCATTAGTGAACTTCGAACGATCTTTCCGTTTCTTTCCCTCATGTGAGGAATTAGCAACCATGTGCACTTCTGCACTTGGCTTGGCAGCCGCAAGCCGCTCTTCCTCTAATTCGAGGTGCTTTGAAACGTCACTGAAGTTCTTGATGCTCTCATTGTAAGTGAGATGCATCTTCATTTGGTCCCACCCATTTGGTAGGGAACATATGACTGCTTGGATTTGTTGCTCATCAGTGAGCACATGACCTGCGTCCTTTAACTCCGAGATAAGATTCGCCATATGTCGCAGATGTTTCCCCATGGAATGATCTGGACGTTTCTTATATGAATCGAACCTTATAGTTAAGGCACGAAGTTTGGACACCGATGTGCCACCGAACTTCTCCTCTAACTTGGACCATATGTCCATGGCTAGGTCATATTCTCGGAAGATGCGCATTATGTCATCGGCCATACTGGATAATAACGTAATGCGTGCTATCTTGTTCTTCCGAGACCAAGCATCAAAAGCTTCCTTGTCTCGTCTGTGTTGGGCCGTAGTGCCCAACTCAGGTTCAATCATGACGTTCTTTAAAGTCTCGAGCACTTCTTGCTCCTCCAGAACGTATTGTATCTTAATGGACCAAAGTTTGTAATTATCGCAGTTGAGTTTTTCACCTCTGTTTAACTCAGCGACGATATTCTTTGAAGCGGAAGACATTTTACTTTTAAAATGCTGTAAAAGACACAAAAACCGAAGGTTTGATCAAAAAAATTGCATTGAAAATTCTTAAAATAAATACAACTCCCACTTGAAATGAGAATAGAATATCCCATTTGGATAGTTCTAATTTCAACTCCCACTTGAAATGATATTTACAATTTGATAAGTTACTTTCGAAAAATATTGAAAATGTTACTCTAGAATCGGAAAGGTCACTACGTTTCCAATCACCATCTAGAGTAACTTTCAATATTTCCCCATCACTTTATCAAATGTTAGTACTCTTATAGTACTTCACAGTGGAAAAGCGTTTTTAAAAACATATTTTTCAAAACGTATGAAAAAGTATTTTTCAAAATTGTATATTTCGACTTAGTACCCTTATGATACTAGCGAAATATTCGGCAATCCCTGGCCATTTGCCGGGGTAGAGCCTTAGCCGTGCCAAGGCCGGATCCCCCTTGTGGGGATTTCTCTGCAAGCCACCGTCGCCGGTTCCCGTATGGATCCAAGCGTTCCCTCCTTCAGGGGAATTTGCTGCAGAGAATTGCCGTCGGACCCGTACGGTTTGTCCATGCAAGCCACTGCCAAGCATGCCCCCCCTTTCGGTCACGTAAGCCCCATCCCCAAAAATTTGGACAACCAAGGCTCGGCAATGGCCACATTCCCTCGGTCAAGGGCCTCTGCCCTGACCGGGGCCGGCCAACGCCGGCCAAGGGCATAAGACTGGCCGGCCAGGGCCTCTGCCTTGGCCGGCCAGGGACCATGGCCTCTCGGCCAGGGCCTCTGCCCTGGCCGAGGGCCAGCCAGGGCCGGCCCTGGCTCCTGCCAGGCCCTGGCAGAGGCCAGGGTGCCGGCCCTGGCCCCTGCCAGGCCGGCCCTGGCTCCGGCCAGGCCCTGGCAGAGGCCAGTGCACTGGCTCTGGCCCCTGCCAGGGCTGGCCAGGCTGGCCCTGGCCACTGGCCTCGGCCAGGGCCTCCTGGCCCTGGCCTGGCCTCGGCCAGGGCTCCCTGGCCATGGCCACGGCCGGGGCCGGCCGGCCATGGCCCGGCCATGGCCTATTGGCCTAGGCCAGCTATGGCCCTTTGGCCATGGCTGGTCTCCCCCCTTGCATGGGGTGGCCGCATGCACTCCTCCCCCTCGACGGGGTGGTCGTGGTGGTTTTCGTCGTTATTGGCCGTAGCTAACCCCCTCCGCATGGGGAGAGGGGATGCATTGCCTCCATTGCCCATATGGCTATAGATTTCATGCACCAAAATTCATCTTCCTCGATGGGAATAACCACCATCTTCTTCTCCAGTGAAGCACCCGTTCGTCGAGAAAGTAGTTATCCTCCAATGGCAGTGTGCCAAAAAACTAACTTACTTCAAAAAGTTCGTAAACTACGCGCTCCACATGAAGAGAGTGCCCATTCCCTATGAATGGAGACTCAGCATCCATGAAGATAGCGAGTTTGACGATATGAACGGTCGGTTCTTCCCGTCACAGAGAGTTCCTGCCATATCCGTAATGGTAGGAGACCCTAACGTGAAAAGAACAACCGATGCGTTCTCTCCGTCACGAAGTGTTCCTACCATATCCATAATGGTAGGATACCCATTCGTGAAAAAGACAACGACTCGTTCATAGTTTCGACGGGGCGACGGTCTGACCGGAGCGAATCCGTATGGCTCTGATACCAATGTAGGATCCTGTCAAAACAGCGTTGTTAGGATCGAAATAAAGTGGAGACTTACGTTTGCGTATGCGGCACGGTAGTCTCTGAACTTTGCCCTCGGATTCGCCACAACGGTCGATACTTCGTCACGGAGGATCGAAGCAGAGTTTCACCGCCTAAATCTCTAACTAGAAGAGGATTTTAATGGAAGGGAGAAGAAGAACATAAGGATGCCTTATGCAAACTTATGGCATGGAAAGTGTGGATGAATGCCTTACCCTTGGGTCCTATTTATAGGCTTTAGGGGTGGTTATTGTAGGAAATAACCAATTATAAGCTTATTAGCCTATATTAGCACATTCATTTATCCTCTTCTTCATTCACTTATCAAGTGCCTTTATGCACTTATAAAGTGACTTTTTCCACTTATCGAGTGGCTTTTTCCACTTATCGAGTGGTCCTTTTCACACGAGAAAAGGTTCCCTTCGTGCACGCTTTCGTGCACGCGACATCTGAGGTCCGTATACCCTCATACATCCCCTCATGGGTGTATTCATGTCGTCCATATCCAACATTTCCACCACTGAAGCAGAGTATATTGCCTTAGGGAGTTGTTGTGCCCAATCATTGTGGATGATGCAAAAATTATTTGACTATGGACGAGCTCTTAAGAGAGTTCCTCTTAGATGTGATAGCAATAGTGCCATAGATTTCTCTAGTAATCCCGTAGACCACTCTCGTACTAAACACATTGACGTAAGACATCACTTTCTTAGAGATCATCTCACTAAAGAGGATGTGTCTGTAGAGTTTGTTCCCACAGAATCACAACTCACACACATTTTCACCAAACCTTTAGTTGAGGATCATTTTTTCGTCTTCGTCTTGAATTGGGAATAATTGATAAAAACTAGTATGATATTTCCTTCTTTTCTGTGTGCTTGATTTTTTTGTTTGTGTGCTAGGTTGTTTGCTTGCTACCTTAGTTCTTTATAAACAAACAAAAAAATGAAAAATACAAAAGCCAACAAAAATGGTGCTTAATGTGTATCTTTCTTTTGAATCATTAAAGTGATATTAATGAATGATTTTCATATTCATATAGAAATTGATGTTTTATTGTTATGGCTACATGTGCATATTTGATTTTCTAAATAACTATGTCATGTTCAATGATTAGAATAATTCGATTTCTACATCTACACTTTCACTTCCACAAGTATTAAATGTTGTTGTACATTTGGAGATATCTTTTATGAAATATTAGAAAGTGAATGTAGGATGAAAAATAACTGAAAATCTAAGGGATATGATGTGTCATACCTTGGATAAAAAGTAGAGCTCAAAAGTATTGAATTGAAAAAAAAAATATGCATAAATGAAAAAGAAAGAAAAGAGCTCTGTATGAAAAATGGATACGATCCATGGCAATGACACTACCCACGAGTATCCAACATAAGCTTTAAGAGTAAACTTTAGCGTTGGTGTTATACTCGTCAAGCAATGCCACCCTACATCTAAGAGTCCTCATAGGCTATGTTTTGGGTGTGGTAACTTGAACTCATTTTCAATTAGATGAGGAAAATCAATCCTAGATGATATCATGTTACATGGAAAAGTTGATTGTTTTTTGTTGAATTTCTTGAAAGTTCTCCTTATGTGCTTCAATTTTTAATCATTACACTTACACGATGGTGTAGAAGTCTTTGTTATAATTCTCATTGGATTTGACTTGTTTATTCTAAGAATGACTACATGTAAGTGCTTGCTATAATTTATAATGCTCTCTTTTTGCATGTGCCCTGACTTTGACTTCGTTGTACACTTTTGATGATAACAAAAGGAGAGAATAATATTAAGAAGATTTGGTTGAATTATGTGCTTAATGCTTAATGTGCCTAATGAATAATGGGAATATATGAATATTGTGCTTAATGAATATGTGTTCAAGGGGGAGCATGAATATTGGGGGAGCATGCATACATGTTAAACATCATTGCATATCATTATATTTGTATTATTTCCTCCATCATCACACTTCATACCCACATGTCACGATGATATTATTTGGATCATTATTGCTCAAATCTTATATTGGTTTATCATCATCAAAAAGGGGAGATTGTTGGATACAACGTGTTATTGAATACAACGATCGATGACTTCGTGTTTGATGTTAACAAATGCGTGTGAACGATTTGATGTGTGTGCTAAGTGCTTTCAGGAGTGGCAAGCTCGTAAATACTCAAAGAGGGACTTAGTCAAAGTGATGGAGAAATATGCAAAGAAGACTTAGTCAAAGAGATGGAGAAATTGCAATTCATTTGCAATTTGGACTTGGTCAAATATGGAGAGATATGGAGAGATCTCATTCATATCAAAAGTGATTGAACCAAATCTCATGCAAATCAATTTGTGATTAAATGAGATCCTATTCAAATCATAGAGCCATTCAAATTCAAATCCTATTGTGATTGAAGAGATCTTCCATATGATTACTCCAAATCCTATTCAAGTTAGGATTCCATCCAATCTCCATATTCTATGGGATTCTACTTGAGCCAAAGAGATCTCTTCCCATCCATATAAAAACCCCAATCTCCAAGAGCTATACTAAGAGGCAACCAAAAGAAAATTTCGACCATGACATATACCCTCATCTTCTCCATTGTCGAAACCTAAGAGAGCCTCCCTTGCGCAATATACCAAGGCCCAACATCCATTACCGTAACCTCCTTCAAGCAAACATTGCGCAAGCTTCTAGTTCAGCCTCTTATTGAGCAACATACCAAGGGAACAAAACCTAAACGGCCGCAAGTTCTCCAAAGCTCATTCCTCCTCTCCATTGCGCAACTCCAAGGGTGCTCCTTCCTCATTGCCGCAACTTCTACTAGGTGTGTCTCCACCTTAGCCGCAAACTCCAAGAGAATGTCATCTTCAACATTATGCAAGTCATCAAGGAGGTCTTCACCATAGCCACAACTTGTAAAGCTCCCAACTCTCCAAGGCCGCAACATCTAAGGGGGCTTCTCCTACATTGTGCAAGCTTCAAGGGTTCTTCTCCTACATTGCACAAGCTTCAAGGTGGTGTTACACATTGTCGCAATATCTTGGGGGTGCCACGATTTCAGATTGGAGACTACATATTGTCAGATCGAATCTGACACGTGCTGATCAACAGAGGCGACGACATCTACACAAACTAAGCTTTTCTATACTCTATATCTCTTTATGTTTGTGATATCGGTGTGTTGATCTTTCTAGCTACTTGAACTATCTTTTTGGGGGACTTGACTAGTTGGGGATAGTCAAGAGAGAGCTTTTACTAGGATTATTATTGTTTAGCACTTTGGTGAGTGTGGTACGGGAACCTGGTGAGCATAGAGTAGGTGCTCTAGCTTTTTACGGTTGTACCAGTAACATTATTAATCTAGTATTTGCTTTGGGGCTAGAGTAGATCGTTGGGACGACTAAACCAGTGTAAATCTACTGTGCACTCTGTGATTGATTTTATTTACTCTACATCTGGCTATCGGTGCTGAATAACTGCCGGTGTTTGCGAAGATATTTTTATTAGACTATCCACCCCCTCTAGGCTTAGATCCAGATCCAACACTCGTTACTCGAGGTCGGTCTCTCAAGCTTTCTCCAAGTCTGTCTCGCTACCAAGGGGCTAGCACACTCCTGTGAGGGGAAACCTCACCACCTGAGGTCAGCCTCCTCAGTCTCATGGCCCGAGCACATGCTTGCTTAGCCAGGTCAACCCACTTCACGTGGTGCAATCTCAGGCAGACAAGTCGTCCCTTGTTATGGGCCGTTAGCAATAGGCATCCAATGCCAACACAACGTGGCAATAACTACCTACCTTATCCACAGATGTGGTCTACTACACCCTGCCATATCTAAGCACTCGCCCGCCTGACATGGCAGACGGGCCGCACCCTCTCCAAATCATTATCAACAGATTTGTCTGAGATGTTCCGAAGGGTTGGCTTGAAAAAAGAGGTGCTCATTCTGTTTGCCAGGGGCATGTGGCTAGCTTTATCAGGGGAGCAGTTACGATGGGCATGACCAAAATCTCGGTAATCTCACCTGTAACCATGCTAATGGCTAATAATTCGGTTACAAAGAAGAGTGGGGGACCATCTGACATGGCATGACCAATCCCCGATTTTATAAAGCCGAAGGTGTGTCCCCTACATCAGGTATCTCTTAACCTCTAAAACCCTAGCCTTTTCCATATCTACTTCCCATCTCAAAACCCTAGCGATGATTGCCTCTAGCTGCTGCTCCCTCCTTCCTCCACTTGACACTAAATTAAGCATAGGAGGCAAATCGGGAGTGCCACCATCACTCCGGTTCCTCTGACGTGTTTTTTATCTGTTTCAGAAGGCATCGAAGGATCATTTCTCTCATCTCGATGAAACCAACAAGTACGGGCTCCCTTGATGTGTGAATACTCATCCCTGCAGTTGGGCTTGGGCCCAGCAAGATTCTAGGCATCAACATACATCATTAACTAATAACAACGCTTTATGTTTAAAGGCTTGGAGATAAGCCACTGAGTTCCAAAGGTAACCATGTACATATATTTCCAGAAGGTAGCCCTTTACATTTAAATGCATGAAGGGAAGCATTTGTGTTTGTTGCACGAATGCCACCATGTACATTTGTTGCCCGAAGATAACCTTCTATGAAGGCAATCCTTTTCGAAGGCAACCATGTACATATGTTGCCCAATAGCAACCTTTTATGCTTATTTGCATGGAGGCAAGAATATATGTTTATCGCTCAAAGATAACCATATACATCTGCCCCGAAAGTAACCCATTATGTTCATGTGTCCTATTTGTACTTTATTGAACATGCATCAAGCGGTTGGCCATATATAAGAAATCTTTTCCAAGACACCTATCTAAAACTTAATTATTCTGATAAAATTAAGAAATATCATTATTTTCTCAATCGATTGATCCAACATAAGTCCTTAAGGGCGAAGCCACAACAAGCCTTGAAGGACAAATCAAAACTTGCCTGGTAAGGTTAAACCACATCAAGCGTCGAATAGCAAAATCAAAATGTATCCTACAAAACCAAGCCAAAATTTTCCACGTAAGGTGAACGTGTCCCATAGAGTGAAAACCAATATGTGCCATGTAGGATGAAATTAAAATGTGCATCAAGAGGCAAACATCAAATCATGGCCCAAAAGGCAAAAACACAAAAAGTCATCAAATGGAAAATTAAATACTTAAAGAGACTCACAAAATCATTACTTAAACGGTGTCCAATTTGGATGGGATCAACCCTTTTGCACCATCTTCGATAGTTAGTCATCTTACCTTTCTATTCATCTTCAACCTTTGAAACTTTAAGGTTCCAACCTAATTCGATCAACGTACTTGTTGGACATGCCCATCACATGCCTCACATTTAAGATTCACACTCAGAAGATCCAATTGGATATGCTTCGATTGTTGTGCTTGATAATCCATACATGTTCAGAATTTATGAACCAATGATGTCAGCCATGCCTAATCCTAACAATATCATTACATGGTGCGAAATCGATGGTGGATGCTTTGTTAAACATGCCTTGGGTAGAAAATTCCCACCATCCTGTTCACTCTTCCAGACTAATATCCAGCCAATAGTTATGGGGACACCATCTTTTCCATTAACCTCTTTTAGGAGCAAAATTTCCTTTTTTTCCTTATTCTTATGTTGTGGCCCTTTTTTACTAGTTCATTGCAAGGTTTAGTGTCAGATCATGCCATTAGTACCATTCACTGTGTAAGTCTACATGGCTGGGAGTTCTAATCAAATTAGAATGGCAAAAGTGGTAAATTTCAAAAATTTAAGTCCTAGCGTAAAAACAAAAACTACAGAATACCCACATTATAATTAATAAATAAAGATCATAACTTTGTGTGAATATTCTCACGTGAATCTGCTCTCCAAAATTTTAGTGAAAATATGTGATCTCCTCAAAATCTAGTGAGATAGAAATTTCACCTTAATGAAAAAATCCCTTAGGATCCACGAGCTCCAAAATTAACCTTGAACTTAGTCTTAAACGTTATTAGCGTTTGATAGAAAGAAAAGGAAATTTTTTCTTTTGGATGGAAAAATTCTACCTTGCTTTCAAGTTATTTTTTTCTCTAAATTTTTGGATGCATTTTAGAAGAATAGACTGAGACTTTATACAATGCTAGAATTACAATAGTTGTTTAATCATATTAGATGTGAGACTAAAAGAAAAATTCCAAGAAAACCCCATAGCTTTAGGTGTTCTAGTTTGAGTCATACTCTATTAAGAAAAATTTGCTCCCCGGATCACAAATCAAATCCTATTTTTGTTTTTTTTCTTATCTCAATACAACATATTGCAGCATAAAATTTGAAATAATATAATATACATAAAACAACAAACTTATGCATGGGGCTAGGCGGCACCTTAATATGGATGATGCCTATCTCTTTTTGAACGACAACTCTAGCGATTAGTGTATTGTCTTTCAGTCGGAGATTCATCAACAAACATGAGTTATGAGGAGACCAGTATGGCTCCTGACCTAAAACACTATGCCAATCAAATCATATCTCAACAGTTGCAAATTGCCAAGGCAGTAAATACTTGCGTAATATTTAGATATAACATACCTGATCGTGTAAGAAACTGACTTATATATACAAACTCTAGGGGTATTCCCATAAATACCTGATAAACACCAACTACCTTTACATTCTGTATTAATCCTGATTGAACTATTGTTTTAGATCGGTCAGTGCCATCCACGATAGGCCAAAGCCTGCTTTTGCCTAAATAGGCTCAAATTACCTTCCTATTTGGGCCGCAATCCATGAGTGTATTTTGCATGGACCTTCACCTCCAATCCAGTATAATACATCATGTGATGGACCAAAGCCCATCTAAACAGCTCGAAGACTGCTTTACAGTGAGTTTCCACCCTATCATGCCTATCCGGATACCTATGCATAAGTCAACAATTTAATAAACACGACGTATGTCCTCGGTAATGTAATAAATAACATTCACGTTCTCAACCATTTAATAATTATTGTTTACGTCCCGACAATTCCAATAATATAATTAAAATTTTGTAGGGATCTAAAACGAGTATCATACTCCATAAATTAATATAATAATAATAATAATAATATAGTTAAGCATATGACTGAGAAGTTTGTTACTTCTTATGCTTTAATGATACACAACTCTCGATATGCAAGGTTATGCAGAAGTGAACAGGTTTACAGTCGGATCTAAAACGAGTATCAATCTTAAATAAATCCAATCATTGATAAGAAGAGCATGAAAACATGCTAATACAACACACACTTGTATAATTAGAAGAAAGCTAACATGAGCCACTATGAAACGATGAAGTGCTATAGGCTTGGGTAAGTAAAGCGGCTGTTGGAGTTAATTCAGACTGAAGTGTGTTTGGCTGTTCAATATGTGTGTCCAGCCAGCTTCATAAGTATGTCCAAGTTGTGAACAAGTGTGTACAGCCTTAAAGCTAAGTATGTCCAAGATGTAAACAAGTGTGTACAGCCTTAAAGTCAAGTATGTCCAAGTTGTGAACAAGTATGTTCAGCTGCTGAAGAAAATGAGATCAGTTGTATGCAAAGTAATTATGTACTCTGAGAAAGAAAGTTCCTTGAGATTTGTGTATTTGATCTAGTGTAGTAAATGCTTGTACTAGTTGATGTAAGCTCTTGACAGAGCATTGTTGTAGAAGTGAAAGAATGATGTATATGTAATTAAAAAAAAGAAGAGAGATCTCTGAGATCAAGACCATCAAAAAATATCCAAGAAGAAGAAGAAGAAGAGCTTCAGCTTTGCCTGAAATTCATATGAAAAATTCCTGAAAAATATCGTTCTTCCTCATTCTGAAAATTTGTGTTAACAGTTTTGTGTACACACTTATAGTGTATTGTGTGCACACATAATTGCTTGTCTGTACGCAGATATAATGTAACTGGAACACAGTTATTCCAGTTTCCTACACACTATAGTTTTCACAGATTCTTCTCTGTTTTCTACTCCTCCCCTCAAAAGATCATGTCTTTGGGTGCTGAGCTTTGCCTCAACATCCATCACAGTGGTATCAGAGCATCTCAGGTTGATAGTAAGCCATGGATTCTGATCGATCATTTCTTTCTCATCTTCCGATCTTGAGCAACAAGGAGAATAAGATCAACTACCAATATTGGAGCATCAAGATGAAAACTTTCTTCATTTCCAAATATGTGTGGGAGCATGTAGAAGACGGTGTTGCTGATTTGGCAGATGGAGCCACAACAGCTCAAAAAAATGCTTATAAAGAGAAGATCAAGAAGGATGCTAAAGCTCTCTACTGGATTCAGCAAGCTGTGGATGAGACTATCTTTCCCAAAATAATGAATAATTCAAGATCTAAAGAAGCTTGAGATATTTTGAAGAAGGAGTTCCTTGGATCTGCAAAGGTAATCAATGTAAAGCTTCAAAACTTGAGAAAAGATTTTGAAAATATGAAAATGAAGCCATCTGAATCTATACAAGACTTCTTTTCAAGGATCACAACTATTGTTAACTAAATGAGATCATTGGGTTAAGATCTTGTTGAGCAAACAGTAGTAGAGAAAGTTTTGAGAAGATTGACACCAAAATTTGATTTTGTAGCAGCAGCAATTAAGGAATCAAAAGACCTCTCTGTTTTTACAACAAGTGAGTTACTTGGCTCACTTTCTGTTCATGTGGATAGACTCAAGAGAGGCAAGGATGATGAATGAATGAACCAAGCCTTTCACTCAAAAGTGACACTAAGTTCACCAGTTCGCAATGACGGACCCTTTGGTGGTTGCCAGATATCATGGCTCAAATAACTTCAGAGGAGGAAGAGGAAGAAGTAATTGGAGAGGTGAAAGAACTGGTAGACAACAAATGTATCAGTCTTGATCAGAAGTTCAAAACAGATATAAGCCCAAAGAACCCATGATGAAAGGGTGCTCTCATTGTGGAAGAACTGGCCACAAAATTGAAAACTATTGGTTTAAAAACAATACAGCTCCAAAGTGCTGTAAATGTCAGAAGTATGGACATTATGAGAAGGATTGCAGAGAAAACAGAGGAAATGAGCAAGCTAGCAGATAAAACAAGGGAAAGAAGCAAGTCAACTATGTGGAAGAAGAAGCTCGCAAAGTTGATAACTTGCTCATGTCAAAATTTGATGATGTTCCCGTCAACAACTCCTTCACTTGGTATCTTGATAGTGGTCACAGCAATCACATGACAAGTAAGCAAGATTTATTCATCAATTTTGAACCTATTACTGCTAGAGATGTAAGACCCAACAATGATAAGAAAGCTAGTGTAGAAGGAATTGGTGATATTGTTGTGCTTACTAATCAAGGGAGAAAATCAATTAAAGATGTGTAGTATGTGTCTGATCTAAAAATAATTTGATAAGTGTTGGTCAATTAGTGAAGAATGGCCTTTGTGCTACGTTTGATGAAGATCAATGCATGATATACAATAAGAAGAAGAGGAAACTTGTTTGTTTGAGTAAAATGACAAATAACACGAAGTTTCCTGTTATGTTTGCTGCTTCTAACAATACCAACTTTCTAAGCACCATAATTGAAGATGACTTAGAACTTTCGCATAAAAGATTTAGTCATTTCAATGTGACTGGCTTAGTTGAATTATCTGAGAAGAAGCTGGTGTATGGTTTGCCATCACTAAAGCAAGTTAAAGGGAAGCACGAATGTGAAGCTTGTATTTTAGGCAAGCAATATAAGAAGAAAGCCACTTCACACTCAAATTGGAGAGCTTCAAGACCATTGGAATTGGTTCATACTGACCTATGTGGCTCAATGTCTGTTAATTCCCTTGGTGGTTCAAAATACTTTAGGATAGTAAGTGGCTGATTTCAGTAGAAACTGCTGGATTTATTTCCATGCAGAAAAGTCTCAAGCCTTGTGTTTCTTCAAAAAGTTTAAATATGAAGCTGAAGGGAAGTTGACATGTAAAATTGGCACTCTCAGATCAGATAGAGGTGGAGAATTCTGCAGGAGAGAGTTTAATGCTTTTTGTGAAGAAAATGGCATAAGGAGACAATTGACAACTAGTTACACACTTGATCAAAATGGTGTTGCGGAAAAGAAGAACATGTTGATTATGGAGTTAGCAAGGAGTGCTATGAAGGATAAGAAGATGCCTCTTGAGTTTTGGGCAGAAGCATGTGCAACAACTATATTTGTCATAAACAGAAGTCCCACTTCAGCTTTGAAGAATAAGACTCCTTCTGAAGCACTTAATGGAGACAAGCCTAAAGTTACTAACATGAAGGTGTTTGGTTGCAAAGCATATGCGTTGAAGCCTGCCAATGCAAGAGGAAAGCTTGATGATAAAAGTAGGAAGGGAATATTTATAGGCTATAGCATTGAATCCAAAGCATATAAAACTTATGATCCAAATACAAGAAGTATGGTTACTAGCAAAGATGTGGAGTTCATTGAAACTGAAGCATGAGAATGGAATGGAAAGGAACCAACTGTGGCAGACTACAACAGGTTGGAAGTGGATGCATTGCCTGAAGCAGATCAGCCAGATACAAATCATAGCTCAAGTACCACAAATCACAGTTCACATGCAACAAATCACAGTTCAGATGCTACAACTAGTTGTCCACATGCTAGTAGTTCCAGCTGCAATTCCTTAAATTCTCCAAGTGAAAATCAGAATGTGAGAACAAGATTATTGGGAGATATCTATAATGAGACTTATGAACATTTGCTTGTTTTACTACATAACTTGCAGAATTTACTGAAGCTTGTACTGAAGATGAATGGAGGACATCCATGCAAGAGGAGATTAATGCCATTGAGAAGAACAAAACATGGAGCTTGTGTGAGCTACCATAATGAAAGAAGGCAGTGGATGTTAAGTGGTTGTATGACTAAATACAACACTGATGGCTCCATAAACAAGTAGCAAGGCTTGTGGCTAGAGGATTCACTCATGTCTATGGAGAAGATTATGAAGATACTTTTGCACCAGTGGCCAGATATGAAACTATAAGAACCTTACTTGCAGTTTTAGCCTCTAAAGGATGGGAAGTTAGACAACTGGATGTGAAATCAACATTTCTAAATGGTGCATTACAGGAAGAAATTTATGTGAAATATCCTCCAGGATTTGTTAAAGAAAATCAGAGCTCAAAAGTTTATAAACTTCACACGGCCCTCTATGGATTGAAGCAAGCACCTAGAGCATGGTACCAAAGAATACATGAAATCCTGATCAAACAAGGCTATACAAGGAGTGATTCTGAAGCTACACTCAATGTCAAGTCAGAAAATGGTAATTTTCTAGCTTTATGTCTCTATGTGGATGTCATTATTTATACTAGTAATGAAGAGTCTTGACTTGACAAATTTAAAAGACAAATGGAGCATGAATTTGAAATGAGTGATTTAGGAAAGCTGCATTACTTCTTGGGACTAGAAACCAAACAAACAGAGCATGGAATACATATGTCTCAGCAGAAGTATGCTCAATCTATGCTGAATAGACTTAAAAATGGCAAATTGCAAATTTGTGGAAACTCCTTTCAATGACAAAGAAAAACTTGTAGTATATAAGTCTATTGCTGGAGTAAATGAGAAGCATTTCAGAAGTATAGTGGGAGGTTTGATGTATTTGGCACATACAAGACCAGATCTGTCATATGCTGTAAATCAATTGGCAAGAGTTATGCATAAGCCTAATGAGATTCACATGACAGCAGCCAAAAGAGTGCTGAGATATATTGCAAGAACAAAAGAACTTGGTCTGTTTTATGGCAGAGATGAAGCTTGCAAGCTGATAGCATATTCAGACAGTGATTGGGGAAGCAGTGAAGAGGGCAGAAGGAGTTTGACAGGATACACATTATTACTGGGAAAATCATGTATCACGTGGGGCACCAAAAGACAGAATTCAGTTGCTCTCTCCACAATAGAAGCTGAGTATATAGCCTTGTCCTATACATCATGCCAAGTAGTATGGATGAAGAAAATTCTGAAAGATCTGAAGCAAGATCAAGATGAAGGTACTGTTATGTTTTGTGATAACAAGTCTACAATCCATCTTGCAAAGAATTTCATCAATCAAGGAAGAACCAAGCATATTAATACAAGGTATCACTTCATAAGAGAATTGGTTTCTGAAAAATCTATTGTGCTTCAGCATTGCAAATTACTTGATCAACTAGCTGATGGGTTTACAAAAGCTTTGGACATCAAACAATTCATCAAATTCAGAAATGAGCTTGGGCTTAGACCCAGTCTGAATTAAAGGGAGAATATGTTGGAGTTAATTCAGACAGAAGTGTGTTTGGCTGTTCAATATGTGTGTCCAGCCAGTTTCATAAGTATGTCCAAGTTGTGAACACGTGTGTACAACCTTAAAACTAAGTATGTCCAAGATGTGAACACGTGTGTACATCTTTAAAGTCAAGTATGTCCAAGTTGTGAATAAGTATGTTCAGCTGCTGAAGAAAAGGAGATCAATTGTATGCAAAGTAATTGTATACTCTGAGAAATCAAGTCACTTGAGATTTGTGTATTTGGTCTAGGGTAGTAAATGCTTGTACTAGTTGATGTAAGCTCTTGACAGTGCATGGTTGTAAAAGTGAAAGAATGATGTATATGTAATTTAAAAAAAGAAGAGAGATCTCTGAGATCAAGACCATCAAAAAATATCCAAGAAGAAGAAGAAGAAGAGTTTCAGCTTTGCCTGAAATTCAAATGAAAAATTTCTGAAAAAATCGTTCTTCCTTATTCTGAAAATTTGTGTTCACAGTTTTGTGTACACACTTATAGTGTATTGTGTACACACATAATTGCTTGTCGGTACATAGATATAGTGTAACTGGAACACAGTTATTCCAGTTTCCTGCACACTATAGTTTTCACAGATTCTTCTCTGTTTTTATCCTCCTTCCCTAAAAAGATCTTGTCAATGGCGCTGAGCTTTGCTTCAACGTCCATCAACGACTGCCATCAGCCAATAAATATGCCCGACGATGTCATTGTCTACGATCGAATGGGACCCTCGCTAATAATCAACTTTGTCTTTGGTCCGACCGGCATACGATCAACAACGAGGGAAACGTGGGATTGCGATCTGTCAGAATTCGTGGTAGGGAATTAATTAAGTATTGGCCCCGTGGAGCGCATTGAAAGGAACCATGCACCAACTAGTTTCGTATGTGAAATGCTACGTTCACTTGTTCAGGATCACGAAAAAGTCTAACAAGCCACCTTCATAGTTTCCTTATATTTGAATGGTATGGGGACATGCAACATATTGGATGGAAACAGACAATCAAATGTGCGGCATTGAACACTGTATGAGAATTAAAGACCAATTTTTTTGAATACCCAAACCATAAAAAAATAATACACGGCTCCTTTTATTTTTATTCTGGAGATAAGCCACCAACTAAGTTAACAGTTTATGAAGAGTTAATCTTATGCAATCAGCCAGATTCAGTAATTTTTCCCAGCTTATATTTGTACTTCTCTATAAGAAGAGGAAGCCCTTCTTTGGACGTCCCTTTCACGCCCAATCTTTTTACATATTATTAATCACACAAGGCTTTAATCTTGATCATAAGTATGTGCTAATATGGTTCTTGTGGATGGATGGGTTTTGGCCAACAGTAATGTGGGCTGACTCGGACGCCTCTGATGAAGTGGACCCTCGTCAGCCGTGGTGATTGGGACCCATGGTGATTGGAACCCGGGTCAGAGAGAGCCAAGTTTGAGCTACCGGGCAGAAGCTCGTCCTAACTCTGGGTTGATCTGAGCGACTTGACGAGCTGCTGGCTGGGACGTTCCACGAGCTATCCGCAGCACAGTCAATCGTGAGGGGGATCGGATTTGGGTTTCGACCCAAATCCCCTCCAATGCTTGAGTCAGTATTGGACTGAAGATGACTAGTGGGCAGCGGGATTGACATAATGGGATATCGACCGATTGATGTCGCTCCGAGTTACTGAGGAAAAAAATGAAAGTGGAAAGTAAGTGAGAAGTAATTAGAGTACCTAGTATTCAGTACATCTGAAGTGCCCCCCTGTCCTGTCGTCTTTTGGACTATTTCTAAGTGGAAGTATCCTTTCTGTGCCATTGGAGGATAATTGCTTGGCCATAACAGGGGCGCGATCATCCCTGAACAATAGCTGTAACCGCCATCCCCTTACCCCCGCCATCAATAAGCCCGTTATTAACCGTCCCCTGAAGGTTCGGAAAGCTCAAAGGGCAGAATATGGCTTGGCTTTGATCGGGCAAGCGGGTAGCTTCCCTCTTTAGCTTCATGGGCTAAGTGGGCTGGTGCGTCTCTCTTGTGGGCTTCTTTATTCTAGCGAGAATATCTTCCTCCTATTCGGGGGCCGGCCCAATGATGTAACAATGGCCCCATCACTTGAACTCAAACGAAACGTCGGTTGAGGTCGAGTCATGCGATACCTTATTAATTGGACACGACAGTTGAGATGAGAGCATTCGATTTTAAGCGCCAAAACCTCCACTCCTTTGATTCGGCCGTTGCGTCAGCTCAAGTGTCGGGATACAGATGCATATGGATTATCGACACGTGTCCTCAAATGCGTGGGTCGGTATTGATCGTAGTAGGATACCCTGACACCTAAATAAGAAAAAGGGGGAAAATGGGCGAACTTTATGGTTTAGGCTTTTCAAAGAAAACCCTACGCTCCTCCATTGTTCCCCTTGAAAATTCTCTCCATGGCTTCATCTCCAATGTCCAGATACATTGAAGAAGTGAATGAAATGGAATGAGTGCAACTGGCTCTATCTCAGATGGTAGATCCCTCAGATGTGGCTGACATGTCAAAAATTGATCCTTCGGAACAGCTCATGAGGAAAAAGAAGAACTTGGCCTTGATGCCTATCAGTGCGGAGGCCCCGGCGTCTCGCAAAGATAAAGGGAATCCTGTTGTGCCGAAGGGGGTTGCTAACCAGGCCTTTAAAGTGTCAGATAACCAACATCAATCGCTCAAGAAGTCTTATGATCAATGTCCTTATCTGATTCGGATTCCCCTGCCTACCGATAGGGTCTGCTTCCCAGGACAATGTGAGGTTGGTGTATACACAAGGGCTTTCCAACTTGTACTCCTCTTTTCCATGCATCTTTTCATGTTCCATGTACCAAGCACGATGTGGATTACCCTTTGTTAACTAATGCCGAATGCAGTGGCTAATCTGGTCGGCTTCATCGTGCTGTGTATGTTGAACGATGTGGAGCCAACTATGGCATCATTCAACCATTTTTTTAAACTAATCCCCCCGACGTCTAGCGGCTGGTACCTTATCACCACCCGAAGAGGAAAACATTTGATCAAGGATATCCCTAGCTCCAATCCAGGATGGAAGTAACAATTTGTATTCGTGGCATTCCCCGGCATGGCGGCCTTTCTCACTCAGTGGGGGCGTCCGAAACTTGCCACGAATGAAGAAAAATCCCTCACTGAAGAAGGGAAGACCTCTGCCGCGTTTTTGTTAGAATTGTCGGAAAATGATAGATCAACGAAAAAGCTCTTGTCTGATAAGATATTATGGGGGACCGTATGGGCGGAAGGTAAAATTTTGACTAGTGCTCCGTCCGATCTTGTTCATCATTGACTCCTTTTCCTCTTTTGCAGGCATGATTGGTCAAGAATATCAAGTAGATCCCGATCTACAAGTGGCCCTTCAAGCTTGTCTTCAGGAGGTTGAAGGAAGCTTATCCCCACATCAGGTGATTCCCCCCAGAGACGCCTCAGGTAGAGCGGTTGAGGGCTTATTTCTGGTAGCTCATGGTATTCTTTAGTCAGGGTAACCTTCTAAAAGAGAAAACTTCGTCATACTTCCAAGGTTGAAAAGGCCAAAGCCAAGAAAAGAAGCGGAGAAGTAAGATCATTGTCATGAGCTCGAGTTCTTCAGGCCCAAACGTTGCTGCAGTTTCGACCTTGGCCCCTGAGCAACCTCGAGCCCCAACCACAGAGTTTCCTTTATGGGGTCTGACACCATCTCAAAGGACATGCCTTCATGAGGACTCATGGCCATTGGGTGGTCTCCTACCTCAGGAACCAATGGTGGAGGACATTCCTCCAGAGTTTAGGTCGATCTTCTTGGAAGATAGGTTGCCTCAGACTTCGGTCGAATATTCTAAGGAGGGGCTCCATCAACCTACTTTCCTGGTGGGAGAGGGTGACTCAGCCTTCCTGAGTTATGGCACCGCTTCTTGGCTTGTCAAGAGTTCGACTCTTCTTCGGGATAGGGCCATACTAGAGAGAGTCGACCACGAGAGGTAGCCCGCTCATGTGGATCAACAAAATTTCCGAGTAAGTAATCTCCTTCGCTTTTGATCAATGTCGGATATCAGAGTTAATCTTCTTTTTTGCTCGTAGGCAGTCTTGGCTGCCACTGAGCTACATCGGTGTTCATTGGCGGTGGCTAATTATAAGGCCAATTTGGCCTACAGAATGAGGTGGATGGCCACTGCCTAGAAAGCTATTGATGAAGCGAGGGTGAAGTTGAAGAGATCGAAACTTCGCAGGCTCAAATTCACCTCTCGTGTGAAAGATCTTGAGCAAGAATTAGTAGAGATCAAGGTGAAGTCCAAACACGAGGTGTCCCTCCAGAGGCAGATCCAACAATTACTTGAAGTGGCCGCCCTAAGGAGACAGATCGAGGAAAAGCTGCTTGAAAAGTTGCCTCAAGGAAATCGGTAGAGGAACAGCTGCTTAAAGAGGTTTTATCGAGGAAATTAGCCGAGGAGAGGCTGCTTGAAGAGGCCACCTCGAGGAGCCATGTCGAGGACCGAATGTTTGAAGGAGAAAAGAAGTGGGAGTGTCATGCTCTATTTTGAGCTATACGTGTATTCTACTAAACACACGTGATATTTCTACTTACGATATAAGGGTAGGCATGGAATACACATTGATATCGATGTATGTAGCGTAGTGCAAGGGGTATTGGGCCGTAATACGTGGCTAATAGAAGAGAATGCGAAATGTGAATGCGGGAGAAGTGCGAATGACGTCGTGTGTATTATACAACGTGTATGTATTGGGCGTGTGTGTGTGATGCGTGTATGCATGCGTAGGTGTGCATGGTTGTGTGTAGGAGGGAGCCATGATAGTGTGAAAAGGGGTTAGGGGTCAATGGCAACCCCTGTAAATTTTTAGAAAGGTGAGGGCTAAAATGGTCATTGGACCAAGGATGCTGTGTGGACATACTAAAGTGGTGTGTGCATAAAGTAATGGCAAGCTTGTAATTAGTGGGAAGTTAAGAGAGTATTTTGGTCATTTAATGTGTTGCATGCTTATCTTAAGAGAGGGTTCTAGGTGGAGATTTTTTAAAGGAAAGTTTCTTCTCATTTCTAAACCATTCCTTCCACTTTTCCTTTCTATCTTCTCTCCTCACTCTCTCCCATGCTAGGGCCGGCCATCCCTCCCCCTTTTCTCCATCCTCTTCAACTCAAAACCCTAATTATTTCATCCAAAAATCAAGTATCTTAAGTAGATTGCAAGAGAGAAGAAGGTGGAGAATAAAGGAGGAGGAAAAACCAAGTTTGGAGGTAGGAATCTACTTGGACTTGGAACTCCATTAATTGGTTCTTGTGATCATGTTTTTATAGCATGTTTTTATTCGATATGTGATAGGGATAGTCAAATTTATATGCCATGGCTTAATTTCACAAATTTCCCTTTGAAATTCTTAGCAAAATCATCTCCTTTGAAATTCTGAAATCATGATGTCTGTTGTTGCTTTGATTCTGGTAATTGTAGCTCGAATTATGTTTCGAAAAACTTATATACTTGTAGATCTTGAGTTCTATCCCAAAATAATATAAATTTTGATATATGTTCAATTCAGAAATTAGGAGCAAAAATTCCAACTTTAGAGCATGTCTGTTTGATCTTCAGTCTGGACACAGTTTAGTAATATTGACCACAGTAACTGCACACACAATGGAATTTAATGTTCTTGGTATCACTGGAAATTTAACAATATTTTCTACAATTTCATCTCAGTGCATATTTTTCGAAATTCTGGCTAAACATGCCCAAAAACAACAATCTTTACCGACCCTGAAAACTGTCTGAAAAATAGATTCGACAGATTTCACAAAATAATTCACCATAAATCACCTACTTGATATTTTTGAATGAAATTTTATCTGTGAATCCAGGACTAACATATCTACAACTTTCATTTAGGAATTTTTGTTAAACTCTGATTATAATTGGGTGATATCAGCCATCTTATATGACTGCATGTATATTTCCTGCAAGTTGAATAGATAAGTGGTGTGATAAATTGTGTATTGTTGCTATTCCACTCTCTATGGTACATGACTATTATTTTAACATAGAAGATAGACTACTGATATGTTTTGTCAATTGATTTGCTAATGTGATTATAGACATATACGTCACGCTCACCACGTGTTTGTGAAAATGCCACTGTGACATGGAAGTGAGAAACATGAAAAATGAGCTTATAAACACTTGAATCATGAATTATGCTGTGAATTGGTAATGATGGTGTCATGGAGAGAAAGGTTTCATATGTGATGAATAATGAACTGATATGATTATGATGTAGGGCATGACACTTGGGTGCATGTCCCATGTTGATATGTGATGTGACTACGATGGATGGCATGACACTACGGTGCATGACCCATGTTGGTGTAAGTGTGGAATATGATACCATGCAACATGATTCCTTCATTACTAATATGATAAAATGAAATTCTTGATTGCCTCAATCCTCTCTAAGGTGGGTGAGTTACCAAAACCCGGGTTTAAGGGGAAATTTGAGTAAATTGTGGATATGAGGCCTAGACTGAGAAGCTGGGGGAAATGATAATGTGATATGTGATATTTATTCCCACTCGCCTTTACCGGGAGTGGAGGGGACATACGGAGGTTGTGTTATTATGGGAGGCCTCACTCCTGCCAGGGACGGGAGAGCTGAGAGGCCCGACGTACAGTGCCCGTGTCCACTGCGTCGTGTGCTATATTCATCCCAAATTTGGGGTGAAGTCCAGGTCCTGATATCACGTAGTTTACCCAAATTTCCAATTAATTCAATAATAAAATAAGAGTCTTGCATGTTATTTCTTCTAATTACAGCACTTCCTTTGTCCTTATCTGCTATGCTTGTGATAACGTATATTGAGTTACACTTGTGGAATTAATGCCTTCCTTTTAAATTATGTTGGTATGAACACTTGCTTTATTACTCGTGCTAACCCTTTTCTTGCAGTCACTCGACATTGGACCGC
Organism: Scilla litardierei; assembly: GCA_030789695.1. NCBI lineage: Eukaryota > Viridiplantae > Streptophyta > Magnoliopsida > Asparagales > Asparagaceae > Scilla > Scilla litardierei. The sequence goes on from CM061135.1 coordinate 111,199,019, forward strand.
ATGTATGATCCTCTTTCTTGGTTATTTACCTTTCGCTATATTACTTAGTTTACGTGTCTTATGTCTCTTGCCTTGCTTTATGTATTGATAACCTTAACAAGGTATTCCAAATCCAAGTTGGTTCCTATTGGGGCACACATTGATGAGCTCCTCTTTATTTTTTCAGGTAGCAGGGGTAGTATGGTTGGTGATGACTTGGAGTGGGTCTCAGGAGTAGAACTTGGTGTGAGCTGTAGCTGTGTAGTGTGACATGGTTGTCTTGGGAGGTGGAGAGTGGCGGTGTATGTGTAGTAGTGCACTTGGACTATGTATGTAAATGAAAGTTGTTATATAAATATGTTGTTGTTGTTCTATGTTATTTATGAGTTGTTTGATATTATAATGAAGCTTCCCTTGTACTATCCCAGCATGTACGCAGTGGCCTGCATATTCAGTTTGTTCTTTCTCTCTCTTTTCCTGTCGCATCACCCTCACTCTTCCGGATACTTGGAAAAAAAATTTAAATGCTCGGTATTCTGGGGAACTGGGCATGACAGTTTTTGGTGGCCCATGCAGGTCACCGCACTGTGATGTGCGTAAGGATAGTACATGTAATGCTTCAGTATTTGATTGGGATAGATTAACACTAAAATGGGTAGTGACCTTAGTGACCTTAGAGTTTTAAGTGGTCCACCCTTGCATCCCCTGGCTTTAGGGAGTCTGGGGATGAACTTTTGCAGTGTATTATACTATAGATGTATATTGTGGATGTATGCGTGTATCTATAACTATGTGAACCCCTGTGTATAAGTACATTTGTTGTGCTTAGAGATTTGAATTATATATGTGGTTGTATACTTGTATTTAGTATATGTATTTATACTTGAATAGCATGAAGTTGCATGTATCTTGGATGGCTATAGTGGTATATATGTGGGCGTTTATACTAGGTGGGTAAATACTTGAGCGTGTATATATATGTATATATATGTATACATATATACATACATATATGTATATATATGTATACATATGTACATAAATGTATGTATATATGTATACATATGTGTACATATATACATACATATACGTATTTATTTATATATATACATACATATATGTATGTATTTATGTATATACATACATATATGTATGTATATATGTACACATATGTATACATATATACATAAATGTATGTATATATGTATACATATATATACATAAATGTATGTATATATGTATACATATATATACATATATGTATGTATATATGTATACATATATATACATAGATGTATGTACATATATATATACTAGTCATTACCCGTGCCCATAGGGCACGGTTTATTTAATGGCTGAGTTTTTCTCCCCAACAAATTTCAAGTTCCCCCAAATTTAACTTTTCCCCCAAAATTTAAGTCCCCCCAAAATTGTCATTACCACCTAGGACAAACTTGCCACGTAGGACAAAGCTTTGTCCTAGTAGGATAAGATTCAAAATCTTCAAAGAACTGGAAAAAAATGGTCGGAATGGGTGAGAATAAAAAGTGTGGGGGGGTGTGTGGGGAGGGTCCATGGGCAAAAATACAAAAACCAGGGTTGTAAGTGCAAAATTCCCCACCTCCTCTTTTATCCCTCAAAATCTCATCTCTTATATTTTCTCTTATCCAATTTCCCTGTTTTATATAATAGATATCCAAATTCTCTTATCCAATTTCTCATGTCCAAATTATCTTATCAATTTCTCTTAATAACATCCGTCTTTTATATAATAGATATCTCTTATCCAATTTCTCTTGTCCAATATCTCTTATCCAATTTCTCTTGATAACATCTCTCGTTTGTAATATAGATATCTCTTATCCAATTTCTCTTGATAACATCACTCTTATCCAATTTCTATTTTCCAATATCTCTTATTCAATTTCTCTTGATAACATCCCTCTTTTATAATATAGATATCTCTTATCCAATTTCTCTTGTCCAATATCTCTTATCCAATTTCTCTTGATAACATCCCTATCTTATAATATAGATATCCTTATCCAATTTCTCATGTCCAATATCTCTTATCCAATTTCTCTTGATAACATCCCTCTTTTATAATATAGATATCTCTTATCCAATTTCTCTTGTCCAATATCTCTTATCCAATTTCTCTAGATAACATCCCTCTCTTATAATAACGATATCTCTTATCCAATTTCGCATGTCCAATATCTCTTATCCAATTTCTCTTGATAACATCCCTCTTTTATAATATAGATATCTCTTATCCAATTTCTCTCGTCCAATATCTCTTATCCAATTTCTCTTGATAACATCCCTCTTTTATAATATAGATATCTCTTATCCAATTTCTCTTGATAACATCCCTCTCTTATAATATAGATATCTCTTATCTAATTTCTCTTGTCCAATATCTCTTATCCAATTTCTCTTGACAACATCCCTCTTTTATAATATAGATATCTCTTATCCAATTTCTCTTGTCCAATATCTCTTATCCAATTTCTCTTGATAACATCCCTCTTTTATAATATAGATATCTCTTATCCAATTTCTCTTGATAACATCCCTCTCTTATAATATAGATATCTCTTATCCAATTTATCTTGTCAAATATCTCTTATCCAATTTCTCTTGATAACATCCCTCTTTTATATTATATATATCTCTTATCCAATTTCTCATGTCCAATATCTCTTATCCAATTTCTCTTGATAACATCCCTCTTTTATAATATAGATATCTCTTATCCAATTTCTCATGTCCAATGTCTCTTATCCAATCTCTCTTGATAACATCCCTCTCTTATAATATATATATCTCTTATCCAATTTCTCTTGTCCAATATCTCTTATCCAATTTCTCTTGATAACATCCCTCTTTTATAATATAGATATCTCTTATCCAATTTCTCTTGTCCAATATCTCTTATCCAATTTCTCTTGATAACATCTCTCGTTTGTAATATAGATATCTCTTATCCAATTTCTCTTGATAACATCACTCTTATCCAATTTCTCATGTCCAATATATCTTATCCAATTTCTCTTGATAACATCCCACTTTTATAATGTAGATATCTCTTATCCAATTTATCTTGTCAAATATCCCTTATCCAATTTCTCTTGATAACATCCCTCTTTTATAATATAGATATCTCTTATCCAATTTATCTTGTCAAATATCTCTTATCCAATTTCTCTTAATAACATCCCTATTTTATAATATAGATATGTATATATGTATATATATATACATATATACATATATATATATATATCTATACACACACACACACACACACACACACACACACACACACACACACACACACACATATTCTATATTTGATGAAGAATTTGAATTTTGTCCCAGTAGGACAAGTGACTAGGACATAGGGGGATGACTAGGATATGGTGACTAGGACAAAGAAAAAGATGAGCAAGACAAAGTTTTAAGGCTAAGGTTATGAGAAAGCTTTTTGGGGGGAGGGGAAAACTTTGTAATTTGAAAGGAAAATAAAAACTTCACTCAATCTTTGAGCCAGCAACCTTCCCTCCCCTTTTCAAAATCCAAAAAGACATCACGTTTCAAAATCTAGTGCTCAAAATTCAAAAGCCTTCAAATATCTCTGCCCTTTTCAAAATTCAAACCCCCCACCTCAAGCCTGCTTCATAAGACCCAGATCCCTGAAAACCCCTCTCTCCAAAAGCCCCAGCTCCCCCCAAACTGCTGCATAAGCCTCACCATCAAGCTCACTGCAAAAGCCCTCAACAACATCTTCAACACCGACGGCTACCTCTGGAAGGTTTAACGGAAGACCACTAGCTTAGTTGTGCGAAACATTCAGTTGGATACTATCGCAAGGCTTCTTCCATTGCTTAAGAGATGCACCGATATCGGGGAAGCCATCGACGTGCAGGACGTGCTAGAGAGCTTTGCTTTTGATAATGTTTGCAAGCTTGCCTTGCTGCTGGCGTGTTGTCTCCTCAAGGTAAGATCTCTACTTTTGCCAACACTTTCAGGGATGCTACTGAACTCAGTGTCGGAAGGTTCAGGGAATCCATTGGTTTCAAGCGAAGGCTGAGGGAATCCATTGCCACACGGTTCATCACGCTTGAAGAGGATTACTCTGAGATAAGTTCTTGTGGGACATTATGATCAGTTTCATCCTCGCTAAGGAGTTCTTACAAAACTACTGCTAGCTATGTTGCGGGCCAGATGTTCGATGTATTGCCCCAGTGCAGGATGCATGAAGCAAATGACTTTGTAAAAGAGATGTTGAATAAGAGGACCCTTTTATGGAATATATAGCTGCTAAGGAGGGAAGAACATGTATTATATAATATCTTCATATGTCATTCAGGCGTTTGATCAATGGCCAGCCATAGAGCAGCCTGCAGACTTTGTAAAATGAATAGAAGTGTCTTTTTATCCAATTTTTTTGAAGCAGCGATCAGACTGTGTAAAATGAACAGAGCAGCCTACAGCCATGTTAGAGCAAAGAAACTAAGAAGTAGATGATAGTTCTCATCAGTTGCCTAAATTCTAGGCTCCTTTATGTAAGTTCTCCAGAGAATTTCATGTTTAAAATTGTGGATTACACTTACAAGATGTTTAAAATTCATATTCCTACAAGCATGCTTTTTGTTACATGATAGTTCTAATGTTGTTTCTGCAGCAATAATCAGCAATAATCATCTTGAAAAATGGTAGGAAATTGTGATGGTTGCTTTTAAGAAGAGAAAAGTTACTGAGTTATATGTTCATTTATTTTAATTTGGTATTTCCAACTTAGGGATAATCCTATCATTTCTTATGTACGTTATTTAGCAAGTCACATGTAATTATTAACTGATTTTGTTTTTGTCATGCAATTGAATTCAGCATGACATTGCAGTTACATAAGTTTTTATGAGTGAAAATAAATTCCTCAAATGTTGTTCTGGTAAAATGCAGTCTCGCACTTATATAATAGTAATAGATCAATCATCGGCATGATGTATGCACATTTTGATGTATATGTAGATGTTCAAATTAATTGGTTGTTCTTTGGCAGGGAAGGGAAAGAAAGTCAGGGAAGTGTAGAAATATATCATATACTTGGATGGAGTTGAATACCATTTTACTCATTAAGGTCTTGATATGTATCATATATCCAATTTCAGAATATCTATATCGTGATGGTTTTACATATTTGTGGTGGTTCATTGGCTTTTTTTCCTGCAAATCAAAGACACAAGTGTATTTGTTAAATTGTGGCATGCTTGGGAGGATTTGAAGAGCTACTTGACTCTGGTACAATGAAGAATGAACTAATCTTTGGTGAGATTCAGTCTCAACTCAAGAACAAAAATGTCACAGTTGATGTGAAAGCTAACTCAAACTCTAATGTAAAAATTTCATTGCTACTGGGTCTTTATTTCCGTGAGGTCGCTGTTCCGTTCTTTGGTTGTAGGGATTCAATAGTGTACTTTCACTACTATGTTTGTCTGCATGTAATTTCCATTCATTTTCATGTCCATTGAACACGTTAGCAGCCAAAGCAATACTCAGATAACTATTATTGACAAACACCACTCATATAATGTTGCGAGACTGACATTTTTGTTGTTCTTGCATGTTTCCATAACCATTACCATTGATGAACTTTCTACTCCTGGGTTGAAGTCCATCATCAGCTTTTTAAGTCTTCTGTTAATGTTTGTTTGTATGTTAATCTGTAATGTTTGTATGTCTGTTAATCTGCAATTTAGTCAACATTTCATGTTATTTCTTGGGTTACTTATGATATTATATAGAAAATAGGTGCATGTGAAATTGGGGGAAGGAGTCTTGAATATGCACTAGACCTATCGTTAGAAATATTAGATGTGGAAATATGAGGACTTTCATCTGTGGCAGCAGGTGGGCTCTGGCTCAGTTCATTGATTGCTGGGGTGGGACTTATGACTGATCAGAGTTTCTGGGGATAATGAAGTAATTACAAGGTGGATTAAGGCGCTTATTTATTCTTGCATTGTATATAATTACAATGGAATGTGTAAGCTGTTGACTGTCATGCTTCATTTTGCAAGAATTGCAATCTGTATGTGTTCACTTTATAAGCTTTGGTCTTAGAAAATCTGCAAGCTATAATCATTCAAGTTTTATATGCAGTGTATTGTCTGGGTTTATGTTCATTTTTATAATTTTTTGATCCATATTGCAGGCAATTACAGCCTCTGGTACAAGGAAGAATGACCTCATCTTTGGTGAGATTCAGTCTCACCTCAAGAACAAAAATGTCACAGTTGATGTGAAATTAAGCAAACTCAGACTTTAATGTAAGCATTTCAAATATAGAATAGATGTTGCGAGACTGACATTTTTGTTGTTCTTGCAGGTTTCCACAACCATTACCATTGATGTACTTGCTACTCATGGGTTGAAGTCCATTATCAGCTTAGTTGTTCCGGTCTAAAAGTCCATTGATGCAGACGTGAAATTAATGGATGCTGTATTTAACATCTTAAGGGACCAGGTGATGCAGACTTGAGATGATGCCATTGAACAAGAAACGTGGGTTGAGATGTTAGCCGGCATTTGATGATGATGCTTCAATGGATTGCTGACAAGCTTATAAAATACTCTCAAGGGACCAGGTGATGTTAGCCAGCATCCATATGACATACATTTTCAAAAACGGGGAGTTTATAAGAAGATGGAGTCCAATAGGACCTGCTGAGATTGGTGACTATGCTTACAGCAGTGTATGCAACTTTCATAGCAGGCATGATTCATGCTAAATACACTCATTGTAAAGTTTCTTGCATGCTATCGAGTAATGTTGTGTTATATTCTCTAAATGCATAGGTTAGCTGCATACTGACAGAAGCTTGACCAGATTGACATAAGCTACTACTAACAGTTGTGGCTCCAATTTTTGCACACTTCATTCTGATGGATTTATCTGCATACAGAGTTGGCTAATACAAACATATTGATTCTGCTGATATATTATGAAAAAACCTCTATAGATCATGATGGCTGAAGCTTTTTTTGCAGTTCCTCTTTTCCCTTGAACATTTTCTTTGAGTGATATGCAACATTCATTTGCCTTGGGGAAGATGTGAGGTCCAACAAATAATGGGGGTTGAGATGCAGTCTTTAACAAAAAAACGGGGGTTGAGAGTATCTCAAGGGACCAGGTCATATGGAACTCTAAGAAGCCATTTAAGCATTGTCCCTTTTAACTCGGAGCTTAATATCTATGTTATGTCTGAAACTCGAAGGCATTCAAATAACCCTCTGTTCCAAAGTGAAAGGTATTATTGTCTTTGGATTCCCAAATTTTCATTTGTTAATATTTTCAAAGAAATACTTGGAAACAAAAAAAATCCATTTATGTTTTGTCCTGTTTACAGAGTTCAAGTGGGCACAAGGGTTGGCGAAGAATGTTCCATCATTGAACATCAAAAGATCTTCAATCTAAAGATGTATGAGATTATTATCTCCCGCAACGTTACAACAAAAACGTGTGGTAAATATAAGTTCCCCCGTTTTTTGTTGTTAGTAAATGTCATCCATTCATATGAATGTGTATATGGGAATCTGGAGTTTTTATACGATCTAATAACCAACCTTATTTTTGCAATAATTAGGAGAATTAAAGGCAAAGATTGAATAACCGAACGTAACCAACATCATTAAGTTTATTAAGAAATTTATAATTTATTTTGACATTGTTTCAATATGTCTGTTACATTTAGTAATTCAATGTATCTAAATTGGACGTAGAGCACATGATAACATCAGTCTATTTGTGAGATAAATCAAAACACCAAGTTAATCTTATCTAGGATCCCTCTAATGTATACATTAGTTGGCATACTGGGTTGCATCACCAATATGGTGTAATATGAAAAGTTAAATTCATTCAACATTTACCGGAAAAGTTCTTCTCCTTATCACTAGATGTTTTCTTTTCTTAATGAGATGATGTTTTGCTTCATATTTAGAAATGTACATCAACCACTACAAGCATCTCAAAGGGGAAATTTGAGTTCCTGTTCAATCCCACTAACCATGCAAACCTTTATTTAGTTGTCATGAAATACTCATTTTGTGACAGGACTACAAAATGGCTACTTATCACAGATGCATCAATAGCTGTGCAATTATTACAATGTGTCTCCCAAACTGTTTAATTATATGTCTCCACCTTTTGTGTGTTGTGAACTTTTATGCAGGGCTTTTTTCACTAGGTGAAAGGCAAGCACCATGCATTCTTCTCTTTTTGGATCAGAGGGTGCAAGCAAGAATGTGGCTTGAGATTAGCTGCTTCTCTTTTTGGATCAGAGGGTGCAAGCAAGAATGTGGCTTGCGATTAGCTGTTGTAGTTGGGTTTTAATCTTTTTTTCTCTTTTTAACTTTTGTTTTTTTTTTCTTTAGCAGCTAGCATTTAATTGTACGGTTTTTTTGATGTAATACGTGGATGATTGGGTGGAAAAATCTTTAAATGAGAAGTAATGAATATTCAGAGCCATTCTTTTGTGTAGTTTTTATTCAGTTTTAGGGGTGGGGGGAGGCATCTTGCTCCGGCAATGCTCTCCCCCCTCCCTCCACCATTGAGGAGAAGGTGAAGGGGCATGACGGCTGATCTCTAACCAGATGGTTAGAGATTAGGGGTTTTCACAAAATAAACCCTATGGGTCATTGGGTTATAATTTCAGCGAGTTGGGCTTCAAGCCCATAAAATTACATATTTATTTTTAAAAAGCTGAAACTCTAATTTGGCTTGAAGCCAAAATTTAGAGGCAAATGATTATGCGTAACTGCGGAATGAACCACAAGCCCATATAATTAAAACTATTTTTTGGCCCGAAGACACAAAATAATTTATAAATTCGACATGTGAAATATGAGAAATATTTGTATTTTTTTAACGGGATATAAAATTGGCATATTTAAACTCGGAGAAAACTTTGTAAAATCACAATTAATTTATATAGTCCATGTTGAAAAATTTAATTAAACATCACTCTTGCAAATTATTATCTATGGTTTACTAGGATTCTATTTTTCAAAATCTAACTATCTTAAAGATCCTGAGACCGCTCTGCCGTTAGTCAACTAACCTAACGGTGTATGACGTTTCCACGTGGTCTACGAGATAATTATATTTTCTAGTTTTCTTTCCATATGTTATGCTTGAGATATATGCATGGTTGTTTATTTTTATGCATGTAGCATATGTAGAACTGCGTGGATGTTTAAATAAGTAAAAATGTGTTTTTCGGGATCGGCCATTGTATACCTATTTACATTCCTTGCACTTTTATTTTATTTTGAGAGAATTTGTAAGTGAGGAAATTTGTATAAAAAGCCAAAGCTCGGTGCAACAGCATATGAAGACGAAGGTTCTAAATGCAGATATAGGGACCCACCTTGGGTTTCCGAAGTTGTATTTTTCTTTTCTTTTATGGACTGTAAACGAACTTTGGACTGCGTACTTTTTTGGGTATCTGGCCGATCCCCGCATTTTTACTTGTTTATTTCTTTATGCATGAATTTTGAATTTTAATTAATTCATGCTTATTTTAAATTACGTAGATAAATGGCAAAATTGGCAAGCGTCGATTTTGAAGTCCTTGACTCTGCAGGGAAGAATTACCTGAGTTGGCGAGTGGACCTGAAGTTCCACTTGCGTTCGATGGCCCTCCTTGGGTCCATTTTGCCTCCTTCCTCGGCCCCAGCAGCGGCCGATGCTTATGCTGCATCTAGCAGCGGCACTCCAACCACTGTATTCGATGTAGATAAGACAAAAGCCATAATCTACATTAGGAAACATATAGATCGGACCTTAAAGGCCGAATACTTAACAGTTGAGGACCCAAAGGACCTGTGGACAGCGCTGGAAGCACGGTATAAACATCAAATTGATGTTATATTACCCTGTGCCAGTTATGAGTGGGAAAACCTCAGATTTCAGGACTATAAGTCTGTCGCTGAGTATAATTCTGTACTTCATAACATCACCTCACGCCTGAAGTTGTGCGGTGAAGAAGTGACAGAACAACGCATGTTGGAAAAGACATTTACCTCGTTTCACGAGAAAGATGCAATCCTCATGCAGCAGGATCGTGAACGCAATTTCATGAAATTCTCCAATCTGATCTCATGTCTACTTAGGGCAGAGCAGAATTGAGACTTACTGCTTGCAACTCATAACTTACGTCAGGCTGGCACTGCCCCTATCCCTGAAGCCTACCACGTTTCTCCCCAGAAGTGGAAAACAAAAGGAAGGCTAAAAACACAAAAGGGAAAGCTGTAATGAAGCAACCAAGAGGTGCAGCTCCCCAGACAAACAAAAACAATAAGGGAAATCGAAACTTTACTTGGAAGCGAAAGAACACCGAGCAAGTGTCACTTCCTAAGAAGAACTGGGAGGATAAATGCCATAGATGCGGCATGACTGGCCATTGGTCCAGAAACTGCCGCACTCCTCGCCACCTACAGGATCTATACCAGGCGAGCCAGAAGTCTCTACCTGAAACAAACTTGGCGGCTGTTCAGCCGCCAACAATGTTTACTGCAAAAGACTTCGAGAACGACGACCTGCTCGATTGAGCATCATCTTTTATCTATGCATTTAGAATTCGATGTATCTTCATCTTTTATTTGCTTTAGTACGAACTTTTATTTTTGAATGTTGTCTACATTTCGCTTAAATAAAATTTCGTTTTTGCTTATTTAGATGAAGTATGAGTGCCTAGTGGACAGTGCCTCGATGCACACAATCCTTCGCGATCATTGCTATTTTAATAGCGTAAATAAAAATGACGGTCATGTTATCACAATTTCAGGACTGTCCCAAATAATCGAAGGATCTGGTGAAGCAATTATATTGCTCCCAAATAACACAAGACTTCAAATAAATAATGCATTATTCTCTCCTAAATCAAATATGAATCTCGTAAGTTTCAAGGACTTCCGTTTAAACGGATATCACTTAGAAACCAGAGATGAAAATAAGGTTGAATATCTGTATGTAACTCGTCAGACAGATGACCAGAAGATCATCTGCGAACGATTCAAGGGACTCCCGTCGGGTCTCTACCGAACATACATTCAACCAATAGAAGCCAATATGACTGAGCACCAGACGTGCCAATCACTGCTAGAGTTCCAACTCTGGCACAATAGACTTGGTCACCCTGGAACAACAATGATGTGATGCATCATCACTGAATCCCGTGAACACAAATTGAAGAACATGAAGATTCTTCAAAAGGGTGAATTTCCTTGTCTCCCTTGTTTCAAGGGAAAACTTATAACGAGACCATCCCTCCTGAAAGTGGTATTAGAGTCTCTTGGATTCCTTGAGAGAATTCATGGTGACATTTGCCGGCCTATTCACCCCGCAAGTGGCCCATTTCGGTACTTCATGGTACTGATTGATGCACCAACCAAATGGTCTTATGTGTGCCTCTTGTCCACCCACAACCTAGCTTTTCCAAAGCTATTGGCACAAATAATAAGGTTGCGTGCTCATTTCCCCGATAACCATATCAAGAAACTACGTCTTGATAATGCAGGAGAATTTACTTCACAAGTCTTCGAAGACTATTGCCGGGCAACGGGTATTGAAGTTGAACATCCTGTAGCACATGTTCACACCCAGAACGGATTAGCTGAGTCCCTTATAAAGAGACTCCAATGGATTGCACGTCCATTGCTTATGCAATCCCAGTTGCCGGTGGATGCTTAATGGCATGCTATTTTACATGCCGCATCACTTATTAGGATAAGACCCTCTGGAGGTCATACTTTATCCCCGATGCAACTTGCATATGGCACACCTCCGGATATCTCTCATTTGAGAGTGTTTGGTTGTGCGGTATATGTCCCAATATCACCACCTCAGAGGACCAAAATGGTTCCTCAGCATCGTCTAGGTATATATATTGGGTTTGATTCTCCCTCTATTATCAGATACCTTGAACCCCTGACGGGTGACGCATTCAAGGCACGTTTTGTTGACTGTGAATTTGATGAGAAAATTTTTCCTAAACTGGGCACACAGTCTAAGAAGCCAGAAGCTACTGAGACCATTAGTTGGGACCAGAAGTCTTTGTCCCTATATGATCCGCGTACTAATCTGTGTGAAGATGAGATCCTGAAGATCCTTCACATCCAGAATACAGTACGTCTTTTGCCGGATAAGTTCACGGACAACCAGAAGATTGTCCGTTCACACGTCCCTGCTGCCAATACGCCAGCTAGGATTGACATCCCCATAGATGGATGCAATCCACCGGCAGCAGAATTGGCTGTACCTCAAATGAAAAGAGGACGCCCACCAGGTTCAAAAGATAAAGTTCCTCGAAAGAGGAAGACACCTGGAGATACTAAGATTATCCCTCCACAGGATGCTGAGCTCAGACATGCTACTTCTTCCCTCCTGATTTCCCCGGCAGAGGAAACAATAGGAGAAACATCATTAAATTTTGTACGTACTGGAGAAGTACTGGACAGAAATAGAATAGTCGTAGACGACGATTTTGCGTTCGATATTACCGTTCACGTCACTGAATATGACAATGACGTCGAACCACGATCTCTAGCAGAATATAAACGCAGAGATGATTGGCCAAAGTGGGACGAGGCAATAAGAGTAGAGCTGGACTCACTCTTGAAACGCAAAGTCTTTGGACCAGTAGTCCAAACACCAGTAGGTGTAAAGCCTGTGGGATATAAGTGGGTTTTCATAAGAAAAAGAGATGAAAATAATGTGATCGTTCGCTATATGACACGCCTTGTAGCCCAGGGATTTTCCCAAAGACCGGGGATTGATTACAAAGATATGTATTCCCCGATCATGGATTCGATCACATTCCGATTTTTAATAAGCCTAACTTCTCTGGAAAGCCTAGAAATGCAGCTCATGAACGTTATGACTGCATATCTGTATGGCGATATAGATAAAAATATCTATATGAGACTTCCTGATGGGTTTATTATCGCTCCGTATTTTACACCCTTTTTCTGCATGTTTGCATGCCACTTTGATCGCTCATATCGCGTTTTTCACGATTATTCGACAATATTGCGATGCTTTTCACGATTTCTTGTTTTTGTCGTATTTCAGGAGATATGGAGCGATTCGGAGTGATTTTGAGATCAAGAGGATTTGCACCCCCTCCGGAGTGTCACCCAAGGCTCTTTTGAGGGCTATTCGGCGATGGAAGACAAGTGGAAGAAGAAGGAACATCGTAGGAGAGACGAGGAAGCGAAAAGATGAAGATTGGGCATCTGCAGCATCTCACTCGGCCGAGTGAACCACCCACTCGGCCGAGCAAGAAGACCACTCGGCCGACTAGTCTGGACACACATCAATAGAAGGAAATAGGCGTGCACTCGGCCGAGTGATGATAGTCCACTTGGTCGAGTATGGAAATCCCCTCGCCCGAGTGGCATGGGAAAATCCACTTCAAAAATGGCCGACTTACTGGAAATGTACAGGCTTTTTACGGTTCCCACTTGGCCGAGCAAGAATTGCCCCTCGGCCAAGTGAGTAAAGTCACTCGGCCGAGTGAGCCGCCCCGTCTGCTGCGTAAACTGCGATTTCTGGGCTGCACAGGGGCATTTTTGTCACGAATTTTTTGGGCGATTTTGAGGGGTATTTAAACCCAGTTTTTGCCCTAGGTTAAGAGAACTTTTTGATACTTTTTGCAGCCTTTTTAGAGAGCTTTTTAGGTAATTAGATTTAGGCTTTTTGAGATATTAGAAAGGGGACTTTTGTTGGATGCTATTGGATTCTCATTGGTTTGTCTCCTTTCTTGTCAAAAACTCTATTTTTATTGATAATTTCTATATTGCAATGATTTGTGCTGAATTTTCTATTGAATTTCTTATGATTTGCATGATGATTAGTGAGTATTTTTATCGTCTTAGGGCATGTGGATGAACCCTATGAACCGTATTTTTGAATTGTGATGAATTGGTGAAATTCTTACTAGAATTGATTAGGGTTAGGTTGACATTGATTTATTACGGATAGCTAGGGATTCATATCGATTGGGATTTGCAAGAGATTGGGTCCCAATTGATAGGAAGCCCTAGAAATTCGATTTAGATTTACGATTGGACTTTTCTAGAATTGGTTTGCAAGAGATTGGACCAAGGCTAGGGTTTTCAATCGTAATTCTATACCCATACCCGTTTGCAAGAGATTGGGCGAGTAGGAACTATCTCAACCTAGGCCGTAGCTCGAGTTTGCATGAGAGTGGGCTCGAGATACGGTTGAACGATGATGTTCTTCACGCTAGCGGCTTAGGTTAGGGTTTGCAAGAGATTTGGCCCTAACCTAGGTTTGCTATAGACCGGCAATAGCACGAGAGCGTGAGCTTGGTTCTATATTTAGTTGCGACTAGTTCACCTAAAATTCAAGTCCAGCAATGATGTAACCTACGAATCACAATGATGAGATACGGTCCGTAGCGGGGATTCCATATCCCTAGGCGCTTTATTCCATTGATATTTCTATCGATATACGAACGATTGTGACAGTTTTACCTCAAATTATTCTTCACCATTTTGATAGCTAGGTAATTAGAACGAGACACCGTCATTGTTCCTCCCTGAGTTCGAGACCCGCTCGCCACTACGTCGTGCGCTTGCGGTAAGACTACAAGTTGTTTGTCCCGGTTGCGCGTTGATCGGCCCCAGACACACACCCAGAGAACGATTATAGTTTTACCGCAAGCGCACGGTGAAGTGGCGAGCGGGTATCGAACACGAGGAGGTGGTGTTGGCTCCAATCTATCCTAGGTTGGTTTGGCTACGAATGTTTTATTGGTGGAGATGGTTATGGAATGATATAATGGAAATGGTGGTGGATGTCGGTGTCGGTGATAAAGAAGTCGGAAAAATATCGATTCAAATATAATATAATAGAAGTGTCTAGAGCTAGGAAATCCCCACTACGGATTGTCATACATCATTGTGAATAGTGAATCACAATATTACTAGACTTGCGTTGAGGTGAACTAGTCGTAACTGAATAGAGAACCAAGCTCACGCTCTCGCGCTATTGCCGGTCTATAGAAACCTAGATTAGGGCCCACTCTCGTGCAAACCCTAACCTAAGCTGCTAGCATGAAGATCGACATCATCGTCCAATCACTCCTCGAGCCCACTCTCGTGCAAACTCGAGTTACGATCTAGGTTGTGATAGTTCGTATTCGTCCAATCTCTTGCAAACAAATATGGGTATAGATTTATAATAAAAATCCTAGCTTTGGTCCAATCTCTTGCAAACCAAGTCTATAGAATCTCGATTATAAACCTAAATCGAATATTTAGGCCTTCCCATCGATCGGAATCCAATCTCTTGCAAACCCCAAATCGATGGAAATCCCTAGCTATCCGTAATAAATCAATCACAACCTAACCTCCTAGCAATTCTAGCAATTTAGAAATTCATTCATCATAAATCTGAAATTAGATCCACAGGGTTCACCCCCATGCCCTAAAACAACAAATCTACTCAAGCATAGCAATAACGATATGAGAATCAATAAAAATCATTGCTTGCATACAAAAAGATAGAAAAACAAAGATTCAAATAACAAGAACAAAATACTTAGCTTTGATGAAGATCTTCAATCCAAATACAAGCTTTTAGATCCAAGAGGGGGCCTAGGGCATGGCCTAACCTCTAAAATAGAGTCTAAGAAAACATCATGGGACTCCCTCTAATGGTGGCTACAAACCCCTTATATAGTCTCCCAAAACCCTAGCAAATAACCCTAGAAAACCCCTCAAAATCATGCCCAAAAACAGCCCTGACCGCAACTTAAAATCTGGGCCCGCCGCCGACTCGGCCGAGTGGAACATGTGACTCGGCCGAGTGGAAATTCCAGCACTGCAGCATCAACTTGCAGAAATTTCCCAGATTCCATCCGACCTCCGATTGAAGCATTCTTAGCGGCGTTGAAATCATCATCAAGTATAATATCCATAAAAAATATGGGACAAATACTTTGATTGCTGGAATAAAAGCATATTTCAAAAGAGTGAACGACTGTCTGAAAATCTCGGCGCTGCGTGTCCTCGGCGTCACTCGGCCGAGTGGGATTCTTCACTCGGTCGAGTGGACTTCTCTACTCGGCCGAGTGATAGACCCTGTAGAAAAACAGTAACTTCGAGGTCCTCAGGGTTCTGTCTCCGGGGGTGGCTCGGCCGAGTAGCTTTCATCATTCGGCCGAGTGGTAATGTGTACTCGGCCGAGTAGGCCATCGACGGGTCTCTGGGAATCGCAGTAGATTCGGCCTCTTCTCTGGAAAATTTCCCTGACGTAATCGGGCGAGTGAGCTTCCTCACTCGGCCGAGTAGGAGTTTGTCATTCGGCCGAGCATACGCAGAAAAACATTGTGCACGTATCCATTCTGGTCGGCCAGATGGGCTCTCTTGCTCGGCCGAGTGTGTGCTTCACTCAGCCGAGTGGCATGCAGTAAATGCACAATCTTCTCCGTTTCTCCTTCTCGTTTCTCATATGAAGTTCCTTCTTCTTCCACTCATCCTCCATCGCCGATAAGTCTGCAAATGAGCCGTGGGCGACACTCCAAAGTGGGTGCAAATTCTCTTGATCTCAAAATCGCTCCAAATCGCTCCATATCTCCTGAAATACGACAAAAACAAGAAATAGTGAAAAGCATCGCAATATTTTCGAATAATCGTGAAAAACGCGATATGGGCAATCAAAATGGCATGCAAACATGCAGAAAAAGGTGTAAAATATGGACCGATCAAAATCCCCCAAGCTTGCCTCTTACTCGTCCTCGAGGAAGATAAGTAAAGAGACGAACTCGTGACATGAATACAAAGGAAATGAAATGAAAAAGAAAGAAAACAAGGTGGAAGGGGTCGCTAGATTATTTTCTCAGATCTCAAGCCATAAGCTACACATCACGATAACTCAGAAAATATGAATCTCATGCTATAAAGATTTCATATCTTATTTAAATATGGTACTTGCAAGCTTTTAAGAACAAAGGAAGGGACCCCCTAAATTCATGCAATCAACTCATATTAACGTCTTGAATTTTATAGAATATAATATACAATTCATTGGCGATGCACTTTTCAATCAAAAGTTATAAATGAAGCATATAAGATACACACCAAGCATGCAATAGAGAATAGAATAAAAGTCATGGCATTCACATATTTATTCCAAATCATGAAAAATCTCCATATCTAATATATTTTGCAAAGTTGAAGCATTATCGAATATTCCCATTCATGCACGTCTCCACTCTAATGTCATACTCACTCATTTGGTCAAATGAATTCACCCCCCTAAGCTTAGCTTGAGGCATCGCATCTAAAGGAATATAATAGTGGAAAATGGGATTTTTGCCTTGGGTTTCCCAAGTATTTTGTGGCTCCAATAATGAGATAGAGAAATATCTTTCTTTTTCTTTTTGACCTTTTGTTTCTCATTTTTCTTTTTGGATTTTTGTAGGAGCTATTTGATTTGTATTTTTTGGTTTTTGGCTCCTTTTTGGCTTTTTGGACTTTTTGGAGCAACATTTTTCTTTTGTAGGGATTTTTGGGAAATAAATGCTATATAAGTAGCTTTAGGAGGTGAACTCAAGTGACATGTAGAGAATAAAAAGATATATGTGGAGAAAGAAATAATGTAGCACTCGGTTCACTCTAAGATGTGCACGAACGGTTCAATAAAATAATACTTCAACTAGAACTCATATGTAAGCATGGATATTCTCAATCATTTCAATAAATAGTGAAGTTAAGCAGTAATGTTTACAACCATATCAGGCATGCAACAGAAGGAGAATAAGACAATAAAACTGATGCTTCAGACATACTAATGATGCGTGAATCTTGGTGCATTTCCAACAAAAGCATACTAAACACTAATCCATGCATTCAGTTTCAATTATATCATTCATTCATGTAGAGGAATCATCAAAAGAATATATAAGCAAGCACATGGATAGCAAGACTATAGAATACTCAAAGTAGCATGGCAAGGAATAATAAGCATCGTGATGGTTGGTAAAGCAATAAGAGATATTATCATACAAAACTCATCTAGCGGAAGAAGAGAAAGGAAAATAAAGAAATAAAAAAATAAAAGAGAGGAAAGAAAAGAAAAACAAGCACACAACATGATGCATAAACACACATAAAAGGAAAAAAAGATGGAAAATTCAAAAAGATGATGCAAAATTTTGAAAAATTTTAAAACCCTAAAATAAAGTAAAAATGCAACTAATGGCATGGAAATGCACTCCCCCAAGCTTAAACTTCACATTGTCCTCAATGTGATCATAAAAGGAAAAATATGAGGAACAACGATAAATATGAGGGAGGTGAATGAAAAATGATGAA
This sequence comes from Scilla litardierei, assembly GCA_030789695.1. NCBI lineage: Eukaryota > Viridiplantae > Streptophyta > Magnoliopsida > Asparagales > Asparagaceae > Scilla > Scilla litardierei. The sequence continues at coordinate 111,217,412 of CM061135.1, forward strand.
ATGAATGACATGAAATCCTAATGCAACTACATGCACATGCAATGATGCATGAGAGCGCTTTCCCCCCAAGCTTATGCTAAACAATCCTATTCAAATGACTCGATCAAAAATGTCATGGCTTTGCTAGGCAAGATTGAGTCAAACGAATAAGAATGTGAGTATTCACTTGAAAGAAATGCTCGATGGGTGGTGAGCAAAAAGGATGTGACACATCAAAATATAAAGAGGGCAATTAATATATATAATGGGTTTGGGGTGTAAAAATTTTTGTTGCCATTATATGAGGTAATATTTATTCAAGTAAATCTATACGGTCCTCTCGCTATCGAGAGAATTCGTATTTATTTAAAGCATAAAAATTTCTACACTACTGGATTGATATCACCTATAGCAAAAGGCGGATCCAGTATCTTTACCGGTGCATGAAATTGCTCCAACTGCTCTTTCAGTGGCTCTGCCAGGTGCGTGTGTCCACGAACACCAACGAACTCCAGCAATGCATCCTCCAGCATTCCCACAAGGACTCCACCTGTACCCTGCAGAGAATAAGATGCATTAGTTCGCTGCAAAAAATTCACCCTCGTAATAAAAGTATCCCAAAGAGGATCGTCTATAGAAATATATGAAATAAATAGTGGTGGACGATACTTCCCTGGAAATAATCCAATATCCTCCCGTGCTGTGATAGCTGTCTCCATGGTGTCCTTTCTAAAATGCTCAGGTATATCTAGATCATAGGTGTGGACCTCCTCGATAGGCTCGTCAAAATGTGACACATCCAAGCATATATCCGATCCATAATCGTACGTGCACTGCAAAAGGTATGACATGTCAAAAATATCTGAATCAAAATAAATATCGAATGGAATACATAATTCAGAAATGGAGTGGGTAAAAATATCTCCCTGAGTGGGAGCAGTAGGCTCTGTAGGATAGTCCTCAACGGCAGTGGAAGGATGAGGTGGCTGCGGGAGCTCTAATGGAGGAGGATAGTGCTCGAGATCCTCATGAATGGCTGTGTCCTCGTCCCGATGTATGACCTCCTCTGTGATAATCTCTGGCTCTGTGTGTAAGGCTTCCTCATCAATATGCTCTGGCTCGACAGTGTACTCCTTTGCCTTCTCATCAATATGCTCTGTAGGCTCTCTCTGGAATTGTGATGCTGGCTGCTCATGTGTGTCAACTTATGGGGATGTATCATGTTGATGGGAATGCCTACAAGCAATCTGAAAATATAGTCTATCCCCTTCAAGACTGGCATGGATGTCCTCCTCAATTGTTCCTGCAGCTGAAACACGGTTCATAACAAAATCTGCAAATCATTGCTCAAATGCATCACCTGCTGTAATGCTCTCTGAACCGGTGAACCTCACTGACTCCAAGAGGCCCTCCAATAATCTCTGAAATGCGTCCTCCTCTGGATGTGTATATGACTCAATTTTTGCTTCCTCCACTGCCTCTTTGTCCATCCATTCTTTATATGCAATAGTTGTGGCTCTGGTAATATGACCGGTGATGCTTCTTGCCCATAAAATGAAGAAGCAGAACTGATGTCTTTGGAAATCTCTGCAACCTTAAGCTTGAGCGCATTCATTTCAAGTTCCCTCTTCACGCATTCCAATTGAAGGGCGCCCTTATCAAGACTGGCTTGTATTTCAACTTGGTGTGCATGCATCTCATCAAAAAAAATCCTTTGTTTCTCATCAAGCTCGGGCCAGTGCGTTTCCTCAAAAAAGTATTCTCCCATCTGAGCACTCTGATCATAATAGTATTCTCCCATCTGAGCACTCTGATCATAATAGTATTCTCCCATCTGAGCACTCTGATCAAAATCTGTGGTTCACGTAGTATAATCCATAGCATCTGATCAACAAAGATAAATACCTGGAGAAAAATATCAGTGGCACAAAAGAATATAGAAATGATAATAATGGTGGCGGGGTGAAAAATTCTTTTTGTTAAATTTTTTTGTTCGTAGTCTAATCAACCTAATTGTGACAAATTGGCACCCAACGGGAAACACCTCCCCAACAACGGCACCAAAAAATTGATCGCTCCAAAATGCAACCCTAGAGCATAACCTAGTATGGCGCAAATACACGGAGATAAATCCCCGGCAACGGTGCCAAAAACATGATCGGCCCCGGATACACACCCGGAGAACGATTGTAGTTTTACCGCAAGCGCACGGTGAAGTGGCGAGCGGGTATTAAACACGAGGAGGTGGTGTTGGCTCCAATCTATCCTAGGTTGGTTTGACTACGAATGTTTTATTGGTGGAGATGGTTATGGAATGATATAATGGAAATGGTGGTGGATGTCGGTGTCGGTGATAAAGAAGTCGGATAAAATATCGATTCAAAAATAATATAATAGAAGTGTCTAGAGCTAGGAAATCCCCACTACGGATCATCATACATCATTGTGAATAGTGAATCTCAATATTACTAGACTTGCGTTGAGGTGAACTAGTCGTAACTGAATAGAGAACCAAGCTCACGGTCTCGCGCTATTGCCGGTCTATAGCAACCTAGATTAGGGCCCACTCTTGTGCAAATCCTAACCTAAGCTGCTAGCATGAAGATCGACATCATCGTCCAATCGCTCCTCGAGCCCACTCTCGTGCAAACTCGAGTTACGATCTAGGTTGTGATAGTTCGTATTCGTCCAATCTCTTGCAAACGAATATGGGTATAGATTTATAATAAAAATCCTAGCTTTGGTCCAATCTCTTGCAAACCAAGTCTATAGAATCTCGATTATAAACCTAAATCGAATATCTAGGCCTTCCCATCGATCGGAATCTAATCTCTTGCAAACCCCAAATCGATGGAAATCCCTAGCTATCCGTAATAAATCAATCACAACCTAACCTCCTAGCAATTCTAGCAATTTAGAAATTCATTCATCACAAATCTGAAATTAGATCCACAGGGTTCATCCCAATGCCCTAAAACAACAAATCTACTCAAGCATAGCAATAACGATATGAGAATCAATAAAAATCATTGCTTGCATACAAAAAGATAGAAAAACAAAGATTCAAATAACAAGAACAAAATACTTAGCTTTGATGAAGATCTTCAATCCAAATACAAGCTTTTAGATCCAAGAGGGGGCATAGGGCATGGCCTAACCTCTAAAATAGAGTCTAAGAAAACATCATGGGACTCCCTCTAATGGTGGCTACAAACCCCTTATATAGTCTCCTAAAACCCTAGCAAATAACCCTAGAAAACCCCTCAAAATCATGCCCAAAAACAGCCCTAACCGCAACTTAAAATCTGGGCCCGCCGCCGACTCGGCCGAGTGGAACATGTGACTCGGCCGAGTGGAAATTCCAGCACTGCAGCATCAACTTGCAGAAATTTCCTAGATTCCATCCGACCTCCGATTGAAGCGTTCTTGGCGGTATTGGAATCGTCATCAAGTATAATATCCATAAAATATATGGGAAAAATACTTTGATTGCTGGAATAGTAGCATATTTCAAAAGAGTGAACGACTTTCCGTAAATCTGGGCGCTGCGTGTCCTTGGCGTCACTCGGCCGAGTGGGATTCTTCACTCGGTCGAGTGGACTTCTCTACTCGGCCAAGTGATAGACCCAATAGAAAAACAGTAACTTCGAGGTCCTCAGGGGTTTGTCTCTGGGGGTGGCTCGGCCGAGTAGCTTTCATCATTCGGCCAAGTGGTAATGTGTACTCGGCCGAGTAGGCCATCGACGGGTCTCTGGGAATCGCAATAGATTCGGCCTCTTCTCTGGAAAATTTCCCTGACGTTCTCGGGCGAGTGAGCTTCCTCACTCGGCCGAGTAGGAGTTTGTCATTCGGCCGAGCATACGTAGAAAAACATTGTGCACGTATCCGTTCTGGTCGGCCGGGTGGGCTTTCTTGCTCGGCCGAGTGTATGCTTCACTCGGCCGAGTGGCATGCTGTAAATGCATAATCTTCTCCGTTTCTCCTCATCGTCGCTCCTATGAAGTTCCTTCTTCTTCCACTCATCCTCCATCACCGATAAGTCTGCAAATGAGCCATGGGCGACACTCCAAAGTGGGTGCAAATCCTCTTGATCTCAAAATCGCTCCAAATCGCTCTATATCTCCTGAAATACGACAAAAACAAGAAATAGTGAAAAGCATCGCAATATTTTCGAATAATTGTGAAAAACACGATATGGGCGATCAAAATGGCATGCAAACATGCAGAAAAAAGGTGTAAAATATGGACCGATCACGCGTGCATACCGGGGCGCGATCAAGTTTTTGGTGCCGTTGCCAGGGAGCCGACAGTGTTTTATTCTCTTTACTTAGTGTTTTCTTTTTCCTTTATTACTTTTATCTTTTTACTCCTATTTCGTGCTAACAATTCCTTTGAAACTCTGTTTTCCCTTGCATGTACACGAGATCTACGGCGAACCCCGAGGAAATATTATTTGATCCGGAAATCGAGCGTACCATGAGGAGGATCAGAGCCGAGAGATGGCACGCTACGGAGGATGGTTGTATGAACCGTGTGGAGACACCGGAGGAGCTAGTCGCACGAATGGCAAGGATCATATCCATTAGAGATAGGCTTCGGCCTACGACTTCTTCCACCACATCATCCATCGCCATGCCGGAACTAGCGGCGGACAAGAATTTTGAGCTAAAAACGGGATTAGTAGTATTGAGGCAACAAGACCCGTTTCATGGAAGGCCCATGAGAATCCGCATTATCACATCCAACTTTTCTTGTCCAAGTGCGCCACCTTCCAAATGCCGGGCATTTCCGTTGATGCAATCCGACTGCGACTCTTCCCCTTCACACTCAAAGATAAAGCTTTATATTGGTTGAGGACGCAAGCGGAAGGGACATTCACCACTTGGGATGAGTTGGCAAGCGCCTTCATTGACAAATTTTACCCTCCTTCCAAGACGGTGAAGATACAGAGTGCTCTCATGTTCTTTAAGCAAGGACCGCAAGAGACCCTCTATGAAGCATGTGAGTGCTTCAAGGACTTACAATATCAATGCCCCCATCATAGTATAGAAGATTGGGAGCTTGTTCATAGTTTCTACAATGGACTCCAACCGGGCACGAAGCAAATTATTGACGCAACCGCCAATGGAGCCATACTATCAAAGACCCCGGATGAAGCTACGGCCTTGTTAGAGTAGATGGCCTCTAATAACCAACAATGGGGGACGAGCGAGGACATTCTTCGTCCTCTTTGAAGCCCACTAGCATTTATGAGGCCAAGGCCATGGCGGAGCTTTCAACCAAATTTGACTCTCTCCACAAGGTGGTGGAGAGATTGGAGAAATATATCACCGAGCCACATGGAGCACCCTCTACATCTATGCCGACAAGCAATATGAGCGATTGGCAAGACCAATCCCAAGCCATGTATGTAGGAGGCGACAATGGAGAGGGAGCCTTGGAGAAAGTACAATATGTCGCGGGAAACTCTGGATATTGGGCCAACCCGGCCGCTAGAAACCATCTGGCCTTTTCATATGCAAACAATGATGGTGCTTTGAACCTGCCGCCACAACAACTTCCTCAAGCTCGGCCTCCACCACCACAACCTCAATATCAACCGAGAGGGCCACCGCAACAAAATTACCCGTCGAGGCAATAAGCGGGACCATATAGACCCCCCCAGGTACAACCAAGGTTGGAGAGCTCCTAACCCACCTCAAGCTCAACCACGATCGGACCACGAAGCTTGGGTGGAGGAATTTATGGTGGAGCAAAGAAACATAAATGCTAAGTTGACGGCGGGGCAAGAGTCACTAAGTACCGTCGTCGCTCAACTTGCGGAGCAACTTGCATTGCTCAACAAGAATGCCCAACAATTGCCGGCTCAACCCGAGCCCAATCCACGGAGCAACACCGGACACATCAATGCGGTGGTTGCGGTTACAACAAGGGGCGGGAAAGATACCACTCCCGTTATGACCCAAAGCAAGCAACCCGTGGTGGAAATTTTGGAAGAAAAAGAGACGGCGATTGAGGAAGAGAGCCAAAAGGAGCCAATTGAAGGAGGAAATTCTAAAGTGGTGGAGCCACTTGATGAGTGCCGCTACATGCCACTGGTGCCGTTTCCACAACGGCTAGCTAGAGCCAAGATGGAGAAAAGGCTCGCCAAGTTCCTAGAATACTTGAGGGCAGTAAGCCTCAATATTCCTTTCTTAGATGCAATTGTTGAGATCATGTCTTACGCGAAGTTCTTGAAGGACTTGATTTCGGGAAAGAAAAGGAAGGAAAAAATCATGCTTGCGGAGCAATGAACTTGGTTTACCAGGAAGGAGAAGGAGCCGGCGAAATTGAAGGATCCCGGGAGTTTCCGCATCCCTTGCACACTAGGAGGCGTCCCTTTGCAAAAAGCTCTAGTTGACTTGGGCTCTAGTGTGAGCCTCATGCCCCTTAGTATGTTCCGGAGATTGAACACGGGCACCGACTTGAAGCCGACCGACATGAGGATTCAACTTGCGGACGGTCGGATTACTAGGCCGGTAGGGATCGCAGAGAATATTCCACCCCAAGTGCCGGGAGGTATATGCTTGCTTTGTGATTTTGTCATAATGGACATCAAGGAAGAGGGCGACACTTCGCTCAAACTTGGACGCCCGTTCCTCACAACCGCCGGTGTTATCGTCGATGTGCGTGAATGAAATCTATCCTTGAATGTCGGGAACATAGAAGTCGAGCTTCACATACCCAAGGCCATGTGTAACGACTGCTTTTCATGTATCTGGATTTATTATAATATAATATATGTTTTGGTGGATTTTCTCCTCTTGTGTGGTTTTCGTCTCCGTAGATTTCATTTTCGATCGATTCGTCGTATTTTCTCGTTTCTTCCTTAGGATCGTCGATTTCGAAGTATGTCATTTGTGACGGGCTTCATAACGGTCATATCTAACTATTAGATCAAGCCTAGGAGTCTTAGGAATCGATCCCGGGGCCCCGCGCTCCGTATCGGAACTTTTTGTGCTCATTAGCCGGTATAAGAAGGGGCACCGACCGACTAGATGACAATCCAGTCGGTCGGCAATCCTTCTTGGACCGACTAGTTGGCTTTCTAAATTATTCAGGAGTTACTGTTTATCGTTAGTCGGTCTAAGAACGTTGGTTGACCGACTAGGTTGCAAACTAGTCGGTCAGCAATGCTTCTTTAACCGACTAACACATCATCTTAATTTTAGTTGAATTACTGTTTACTCTTAGTCGGTCTAAGAACGTTCATCGACCGACTAGATGTTAAACTAGTCGGTCAGTATTTGTTCATGGACCGACTAACTCTAAATCCTATTTTCGTTCAGGAGTTACTGTTTGCACTTAGTCGGTCTGCGTTGGTCGACCGACCGACTAGTTGCCAAACTAGTCGGTCAGTGGTTGCTCTTTGACCGACTAACCAGTGTTGAAACCCTAATTTCTGGGCAGCCGCCAGCACATCCTATTTAAACCCAACCCAATCGTTTTCTTCTTCCTCAACACGACCCAAAACCCTAAAATCTTCCCCCTTGAGCCCCCATCTTCCTCCAAGCTTCAATCCTTCATTCCAAGCCCTAAATCCATCATCCAAACCATCCATCCACTCTATCTACCTCTCATCTTCCCCAAAATCTCACCAAATCCATCAAAATCCCCAAATCCCCCAAAACCCTAGTTTCCCCAAACTCCTCCATTTGCTTCCAGATCTGATCCTAGGGTTCCCCGGAGTGTTTCTTCCGCCTCCTCTCGGTAAGAAATCGATCTACCGTTGTTTTCATAACCTATTTATATTTTTATGAAACCCTAATAAAATTTCATGTTGTTTGATGATTGTTCCCCCAAAACAGCGATTTTCCCGTAGATTGGCATCCGTGTGACGAAGTGGTCGTCATCCCCGGTGCTAGGCAAGTGAAACTTGCATCTCTTGATTTAGGCCATGTTTTAGGCCATTTTGCTTGTGTAGGCGTAAAAGAGGCTAGGCGACGAAATGATACTCGCCTAGACGCAAATTGGGGAACTAGCTTAACAACGAAGCTAGTCTCGACATTTAGCATGTTGCACAATTACCATGTCATGTTTACTTTCCATTAACGGTACGCAAATTAAATGTCATGTCATTGCATTCTTTTGGTGATCCCGTGATTGCGTAGCATCGCTACACTACTTGTGTTCCTGGCTCGTGACCAAAAGCGAGCATAATGAGTTGCTAACCCCAACGCTCGATATATTGAATTATGAACTAAGAAACAAGCTCCCGTGCGGGGCAACCCTGGCTCACTTGCTGGGCTCATGTGCAGGGACCCTGGCTTGTTTACGTGTGGGATGGGGTAAGGGTTAAGCGGCCATTCAACTGGGGGTCTGTTTGATCAACAACTGCAGTTGTAAGGCGTAAACTCTGGGGTGGGGTAGTGTTTAGTGCCGATCGGTGTGAATGATGAACCATTCAGCTGAAGGGCGTAAACATCTACAAAACAACGTGAAACGTGAATTGGGTTTAGTGCCGATCGGTGTGAATGATGTACCATTCAGCTGAAGGGCGTAAACACCTACAACAATGTGAATTGATTGAGAATGATAGTAGCTTGGCTACTCTTGTCTTGTCTTGTCCCGATAATTGTTCTCTTGTACAAATTGTCTTGCCATGTCTTGTTTGTGCACTCATGTTATAACTGCCATGTCATGCATACTAAACTGCTAGGTTGCTAGAGCCTTACTTTCAGTTTCCTTGCTCAAGTCTTTTAGACTTGCTGACATGTGCCCCTTTACTCTTTTGGGTGACACATGTTAGATCCTGAGCCTGAGTACCTTGTTGAGGACGAGGTGTTTGCTGACGCCGAGCCCGAGCTTGTGTTTGACGGGGAGTACGTGGACACTGGAGACCAGTCCTAGTGTCTTCGTGTGTTTTACTTTTGTTAGACAGTTGTTTTGTTATCGGTGCGTAGCACCTATACTTTGTTGTTGTTGTTGCTTTTGTTGGCCTTGTTTTGGGCCTTTAGACTCTTCTCTTTTAGCCTGGTGGCTTTTCTGGATGTTGGACTTATTTTCATGTTGGACAATGTATGAGATGTGAGATTTTATTTCAGTCTCTCCTTCTGTTATTATTGTTATTCCGTTGTGGTTACAGGGACCTGCTTATGTATTATTGACGCTTATCGGGTTTGGGGCTTCGCAGCTCCACTCCCGTGCGGACCTTTTCACGTCTCGCCTCCATTTTAGGGAAGCGGGTCGTGACACCATGAAACATATGCCATATCACGAGGAGTTAGATTATGTGGATCTTCTCGATGAAGTGATTGAAGAAGCAATCCCCCACTCAATTGGTGCTCTCCATGACGATGGCTTCGAAGAAGGCCAAGCTTCGGCTGAAGAAGAGAAATTGGAGGACCCTCCTGATAGCTCCACGGATGGTGATGAAGGCGACGCTGATGTCGCAAGAATACGAGAGCTTTGCAAGCTCTCAAAGGCTAAGAATCCGAAGAAAGCTCCACCGAAAAGAAGATCGGTGTCACCGGTAAAGAAGAAGATAGGAACAAGCTCTACCTTGGGGGACTTATCCCCCAACATTGCCCATGATGAGGAGGCGTCGAGGAAGACCGATGATCATCACGACCCAAATCCGAGTGGCCTTCCCGACAAGTTTGACGGGTGCATCTCGTATGCACCCAATATCGCGAGCTAAACGAATATCTAAAGGGGTCGAGCTCATGACCTTAAACGAGCGCTTGTCGGGAGGCAACCCGATGGTTTTTGTGTTGTTTTTATTTGATTCTCATTTTTGGTTTAGCCTTTTGTTAGTTTTTAGAATTTTTTAGTCCATGAAAATCGTGACAACGTGTCTTAATTTTCATGACAGGAGAAGGAGAAAGGGAGATCAATCATATGGAGGATGATCGAGGCAAGGAAGAGCGCTCCAGGAACGTGTTCAGGCCTTAGGAAGAGGAAGAAACAGACTGGAGGAAGAAAAACAGATACCAGAGCGAAAACGGAGAGCCGATGCAGAAAACAGCACGTCACTCGGCCGAGTAGCATATGCCACTCGGCCGAGCAAAGACTCCACTCGGTCGAGTGGAGCACCAAACATGGAAGTTTCTGCAGACCAACTCTCTATCAATTTCTGTAAGTTTAGTTTTAATTGCCACTCGGGCGAGTGACTTGTCACTCGGCCGAGTGAAACAGATACCCTCCTAGCTTAAAAAAATTGCTGAGTGGCAGAACCACTCGGCCGAGTGGAGTTTCTCCCTTCGGCCGAATGAACCAAAGCCACTTGGCTGAGTCGTAAGCGGGAGGAGATTTTTCGTAATTTTTTCATTTACGCAGTCGTCCGAGTGACATTTCCACTCGACCGAGTCGTAACAATTCCTATATATAATCGCTACGGGCTGCGCAAAAAACGAAACGAAAAAACCCCAAATTCTTTGCCCGAGCCGCGACGCTTGAGATCCTTCGCCCGATTTGACTCGTCCCTCGCCCGATCGACTCCCCTTCGCCGGCGATCATGTTCCCCTCCCTTCACCGACGATCGGCCGCCACCCCCCCTCGCCGGTGCCGGCCTCCACCGCCTCGATTTGCCCCGTTTTGCCCCCAAAAAGCCCCTCTTCTCCTTGTTTCTCTTGATCCGTATATCCATTAAGCCCCTAATCCAAATTAACTTTCATATCTATCTATTATCCCCCATCTCCCCCATACATATTGAATATTATTTGCTGATTTGATCGTTTGATTTGCATGCTATCTTGGGGGAGCTTTGGGGAGCTTTTGGACGCGCTTTGAGCTTCGCGATGGAGGCGTCTCTTTGCATGCACCACTTATTGCTCTCGCAGCGTGTTCAGGTACATTCGTTCCATTATTTAGCACGTCGCTATATTTATTAGGTTGGGACACGTCTCGCGGCACACATGCCGCTGCGTACTAGGCCGCGTACACGGGGATCCGCTCCCAAGTGGAGGAGGACCGATGATCCCGGTCCCTCTCACGCTAGGGAGGACTCCCTTCCACCTAGCCCGCCACCACCACCACCACCCACACAGCCTATCCCTGCCGATCCTGTCCCTCCACCCGCTCCCGCCGTCGGGCCAATGGGGATAACGTTTCGAAATGACGCACACCGTGCCAGGTTCGAGCGTATCTGCCATCGCTCGATAGTACCCTCTAGGTTCGTGCACTTAACTGACCTTGACCACCTAGGGGTACTCGAGGGGCTTCTCACGTTGTACGACAACGTGGGATGGCGTGATTTTCTGGCGGTGTCGGCGGATACTTACATCCGTCCGACACTAGAGGTCCTGAGCTCTATTGACCGGACCCCTGGAGGATGCACATTCCGCTTGATGGATCGAGAGTGCAAGATCACTCTCAACATGCTTAGAGCGTTCTTCCAGTGGCCCGCTGTCCCTGTCCCTGACCGTGCCTACGCTCCCCCGTACATCCCACCCCCGTCGTTCGACACCTCCACCTTCTGGACACGGATCACGGGATCCCCACTTGGCTATGACCCTAGTAGGGCCAAGGCCTCAGCCATCCTGCACCCCTGTCTCTGCATTGCACAGCGCCTCATGGCGACTACTTTCCTAGCGAGGTACGAGCCCGGGACCATGTCTACACCCGAGCTCTATATGCTTTACACGATGACTCACCCTAGGGTTCTGGATAGGGGTAGCGACGACCTGGTCCCTGCCGTCGAGATCGACATTGTTAGTTGGTTTTTAGACCGCATCATCATTTCGGTGAGCGCTCGCTCACCTATTTGTTGCGGCGGTCTGATCATTCTTCTAGCCCTTATGACCGGCGTGGACCTACCTGAAAACTTGCGTCGAGCCCCGGGCCCCACCTCACTCTCGATAGATATTATGGCCCGGATGAAGATGCTTCGTCCCCACGGTCTCAGGCACTGGGTGTGGTTGCACGGTCCCTTTAGTGCTGACTACATGGTTCTTCCGAGCCTCGCTCGGACACACATTGGACCGGCCCATGGGATTGGATTCCAGCGATGGATCTCCTTATCCCCGCTACCTACGTGCTTGAGGCTGAGGATGCTGAGCAGGCACCCCCTGTACCCCCTGCACCACCTGTTGACCCCGTGATCCCTCAGCCCGCGCCTGCACTGTCTGCACCTCCCGACACTTCTGTCCACACGTCTGTCAGTGTCGAGAGCATCTTAGCTGAGTCCATCACCACCACCACCGCCACCACTGAGCCTATGTCCGTTGAGCCTATCACCTCTCTGAGCCCTGAGCGTCCCACCATCATTCTAGAGAGCGGTGAGTCTTCCTTTTCTGCTGCTATGGAGACCATCTCCCGATTGCTGTCGACGGCTCCTGGGGAGTCATCTTTTGTGCATTACACAGCCTTCCCAGTCGTCGACCTTACGGTCTCCACTGCCCCTGTCTATACCGAGAGCGTCGTGACATCTGTCCCCACTTCTGCGTCACTGACCTCTCCTGTTGCTTCATTGCCCGTTTTGACTTCCACCTCTGCTGCTGCTACTGCTGCTTCGACCCAGCCTACGTCCCAGCCTCACACCGAGGATTGGCATCACTTACCGAGCACAGCACCCTTTCCACACTACCCTGCTAGCCCCATCCGATACACTGCCCGCCAGAGACAGCCCCGTATCTCACCTGTTCGACCTGTGCGTCCCTCTGCTCCACCACCCCCAGACACTCTAGTTCAGAGCATTCGTGCTCTTGAGGGGGCTGTTAGTGGACTTCGAGGAGATTTTAGGACTCTCTCTGCCACAGTCAGTTTCGTGCAGTCCCGCGTCACCATGCTTACCGATATTCAGGCGTGCCTGACTTAGATTCTGGCGCGTCTGCCTCCATTACCCCCACCCACCCAGCATATACCACGCCCACCATTACCACCACCTCCTCCTCCACAGGACGGTGCTGGTGCAGCGCCACTACCAGCTTAAGCACACTCTTAATGCCTCTGATATTTCTGTCGTTTTGCTGCTCGTTTGTTCCTGGGCCTGATGATTGATTTTTGCCCCCTCCTCCACGTATTATTTTGATGCCTTCCTGATCATATCTTTTTTATACCTTTTTGGGAGTGAGGGAGAGAGCCTTTTTGGGGACACTCATATCTACATCATCCTGATCTTTGCATGCATCACATTCATTCATATTTTATTTTCTTTCTTTTTCTTTTTCTTTTTCATCATGCATGCATCCTCACCCACCCCACCCATCTCATGTCTCTCGGTGTGCCACACTTTGCACATTGAGGACACTGTGCACTTCAGCTTGGGGGAGTGAGTTCTCACACTTTTTCATTTTAGCCACCCTTTATTTTTGATTTCTCACGTTTTCTTTCCACTCTTGCACTTATTTTCACCACTTTTTCGTTTTTTATCATGCATCACGTATTCTTTTCCTTTTTTGAGTATGCTGCATTGTATATAGTTCTATTTTCTTTTATCCTTGTTTCTTTCATCTTTTGCTAGAGATGATTTTTCTGTGATGATGATGACGTGGTGTTAGCTTATCTCCATATGCATGCTATTTTGTCACGTCATAGCTTTTGTTTCAGATATCATATGCTATGTCCTGCTTTGCATTTTGAAATAGTAACCCACTCTTTTTCTGTATGAATATGGATGAAATTCTGTTATTAGCTGATGTCTGATGATTCATATGTATGCTTTTCATAGAAAACACACCAAGCTTCATGCATTGTCTGCTTATATTTGGAGTACTGCTTTCCTCTCTCATGTCACTTCTTATTGCATGAATTGTACGCTTCACCTTCAGGTTGATTGAATGTTTGCTAGGGTGATATATCTGGACTAGTTTACTTTTTGAGATTAAACTGAGCAGATTATATTACTCTGCTGAAAGTTGTCATGCACGTCCTATAGAGTGAACAGAGCGATACATTTATTTCTTTCTCCACATATCTTGAGAATCATTTCTCTATTTGATATTCATTGGTGAATCCCCCTAGCAAGTCTATTATCGGCATTTCCCCCGTTATTTATTTTCATGCTTCAAATCCCCAAAATCAAAAGAAAAAATATACCTGTATATCCTTCTCTCTTTTGATTTGGGATCGCTTATGTATATATCGTATTGCAAAAAAAAGAGAAAAAAATTGAGAAAAAAATAAGAGAAAAGAGAAAAGAAATTCATAATGATCCCATCTCATACTCTTTCTCTCATTCTTCCCTCGTTTGTTTTATTTTTACTTTTTTTGGAGCTTCAAAAGAAATGGGGAATGTACATATTGATTTGTTTATGCCACCTCGCTTATGGATAAGCTTGGGGGAGAGGATCTGATCGGTCCATATTTTACACCTTTTTTCTACATATTTGCATACCATTTCGGTTGCTCATATTGCGATTTTCACGATTATTCGATGATATTGTGTTACTTTTCACTATTTCTTGTTTTTGTCGGATTTCAGGAAATATGGAGCGATCGGGAGCAAAAATGAGCTTTAGGGACTTGCACCCACTCCGGAGCGTCACCCAAGGCTCTTTTGAGGGCTATTCGGCGATGGGAGACAGGTGGAAGAAGAAGTAGCTCCGTAGGAGCGACGAGGAGGAAAAACGGAGAAGATTGGGCATTTTAGCATGCCACTCGGCCGAGTGAAGGAGTCACTCGGCCGAGCAAAGAAGCCCGCTCGGCCGGCCAGATCGGACACGCAGCAGATTGAGTATCAGCGTGCACTCGGCCGAGCATCGCCAGCCCACTCGGCCGAGCACGGAGACACCACCCGCCCGAGTGGCATCACGACGACGGAAAGCAAAAATCTCAGACTTACTGGAATCCGTCAGGCGATTGAGGGTTCCGACTCGGCAGATTACCGAATGCCCCTCGGCCGAGTGAGTAAAGCCACTCGGCTGAGTCACCTCCGAAGACAGGCCCCCAAGACCCCTGACTTACTGGAATTTTACAGGGTCTATCACTCGGCCGAGTAGAGAAGCCCACTCGACCGAGTAGAGAAGTCAACTCGGCCGAGTGATGCCGAGGACACGCAGCGCCCAGATTTTCAGATAGCCTCCCACTCTTTTGAAATATTCTATCATTCCAGCAATCAAATTATTTTTCTCATATTTTTTATGGATAGTAGACTTCATGACGGTTCCAACGCCGCCAAGAACGCGCAAATCGGAGGTCGGATGAAATCTGGGGAATTTCTGCAAGTTGATGCTACAGTGCTGGAATTTCCACTCGGCCGGGTCACATATTCCACTCGGCCGAGTGCGGCCTGGGCCCAGATTTTAAGTTGCGGTTTGGGTTGTTTTTGGGCACAAATTTGAGGGGTTTTCTAGGGTTATTTGCTAGGGTTTTGGGAGAGTATATAAGGGTTTTGTAGCCACCATTAGAGAGAGATCCCCATTATGTTTTCTTAGCCCTCATATGTTTTTCTTAGGATTATTTTAGAGGTTAGGCCATGCCCTAGGCCCCCTCTTGGATCTAAAAGCTTGTATTTTGGATTGAAGATCTTCATCAAGCTAAGTATTTTGTTCTTTTTATTTGAATCTTTGTTTTTCTATCTTTTTGTATGCAAGCAATGATTTCTATTGATTCTCATATCCTTATTGCTATGCTAGAGTAGATTTGTTGTTCTAGGGTTTGGGGATGAACCCTATGGATCTAATTTCATCTTTGTGATGAATGAATTTCTAAATTGCTAGAATTGCTAGGAGGTTAGGTTGTGATTGATTTACTACGGATAGCTAGGGATTTCCATCGATTTGGGATTTGCAAGAGATTGGATTCTAATCGATGGGAAGGCCTAGATATTCGATTTAGATTTACAATTGGATTTCTCTAGATTTGGTTTGCAAGAGATTGGACCAAAGCTAGAATTTTTAATTGCAAATCTATACCCATATTCGTTTGCAAGAGATTGGACGAATACGAACTATCACAACCTAGATCGTGACTCGAGTTTGCACGAGAGTGGGCTCGAGGAGCGATTGGACGATGATGTCGATCTTCATGCTAGCGGCTTAGGTTAGGGTTTGCAAGAGATTGGGCCCTAATCTAGGTTTGCTATAGACCGGCAATAGCGCGAGAGCGTGAGTTTGGTTCTCTATTCAGTTACGCCTAGTTCACCTCAATGCAAGTCTAGTAATATTGAGATTCACTATTTACGATGATGTATGACGATCCGTAGTGGGAATTCCCTAGCCCTAGACGTCTTTATTTGATTTTATATCCCATACTTTGCCCGACGATTGTGACAGGATCGCCGCAAGGAAAATTCCCTCTTTTATTATATTGTATTTGAATCGATATTTAACCGAGTTCTCTATCTCCGACACCGACATCCACCACCATTGCCATTATATCATTCCATAACCATCTCCACCAATAATACATTCGTAATCGAGTCAACCTAGGATAGATTGGAACCAACACCACCTCCTCGTGTTCGATACCCGCTCGCCACTTTGCCGTGCGCTTGCGGTAAAACTACAATCGTTCTCCGGGTGTATATCCGGGGCCGATCAAGTTTTTGGCGCCGTTGCCGGGGAGGTGTTTCCCGTTGGGTGCCAATTTGTCACAATTAGGTTGATTAGACTACATTAAAAAAATAAAAAAATAAAAACATTGAGAGAGATTTTTTTCCCCACCACCTGCTACTATTATTATCTTTATCTCTCTTTGTACCACTGACGTCTTTTCCAGGTTGTTTACTTTGCTTGATCAGGTACAGTTGTTGCAGTGATGGTGCTTCCAAAGAAAATGCGAGCGGGCTCTATACAATCCTACATATATCTCGCTGCATTCTATCAGGCTGATGGAGAATCCTTCGGGGAAGCCTTGTCTAGGTTTGAAGGAATGTTAGAAATGTTCCAGACGGAGTCAGACCACGAGTGGAATGACTCCACGCTATTTGATATCTTCACTAGAAGGCTAAAGGGACCCTCACGTGAGTTTTTGAAGAGGATGCAAGTGGGGAAGTTCAGTGATCTACAGTTGGCAACAGCCTTGGAGCAAATGATAGATGATGCTCGATCTACCGGTTCACTAACCGTTACGGTAAGTAAACCATACGACCAAGTATTCATCGATTTTGTTATGGCTAATGTCTCTAGCGCAGGTACTATCATAGATGGAGTGTATGCTTCACTTGAAGGTGATCATATCCACCTTTATACCATCAACACTCCACAAATAGAGACATCTGAGTTGTCAAAGGAGGACACGTACACGGACCTATTGAGAAACATTGTCGACATAGTTCGAAATTCCGGTCCATTGACAATAACGGCAGGTGATCCTTTTGAGCTTGAATTTCAAAACTTTATTACTCATTGTATCTCTTCCACAGGTACAATTGATGATGGAGTCTACGCTCTAATTGAGGGGCACAAGACCCACTTTTACACCATGGTCGAGATACATGAGCCTATAGAGCCACCTTATGCCGTCGTCGCCTCCCCCTGCCACCATACTGAGTCAGAGCAGCCTATACCATCAGAGGATATTATTGTGGAGGTCATGCATACAGTAGCGGAGCAGACCATCAAGGAGGACGTGACTTTGGACGATGACATCTGCACACAGATGGAGCCTGAATTGTGCCCCCCTCCTTTCGAGCTACCGCAGCCATCCCCACCTTCTACAGAGGCTGAGCATCCCTCAGAGGACCACGCTTCCACAGATGCTGAGGAAAATCCCACAGAGCTTATGGCTCCCCTTCAGGGAGATCTCTTTACTCCCACATCTCCTACATTTGATTCTCCTCCCGTGTATGATGTTCTTTATGATTCAGATTTTAACGACTCATTGTGCCTTTTGCAGGATTCATGTACATACGATCAAGAGGTACGATGGGACGTATACGAGGAGGAGAGCGATGAGTTAGCACCCATGGATGCTATTGAATATGATCAGGAGGTGCGATGGGATAAGTCTGACAATGATGAGGAGCTGCCTGATGAGACCTACGCTTATATGCCCAAGCTACCTGAACAGCCTGAGGCGAACAATGAGGAGTTGATCGACGTGGTACACGAGAGTAGGGATTTATTTCCAGGGAAGTGTTGTCAATCGTTTTTAATTTTAAATACTTATGTTGATGACCCTCTTTGGAATACATTTATTTTGGGGAAGAATTATCCACATCAGATTGATGCGGCTTATCTCTTGCAGGGTACAGGTGGAGTCCTTGGAGAGGTGCTGGGAGCCGCATTGCTGGAGTCTGATGGAGTCCGTGGACACACGCATCTGGCGGAGCCACGGAAGGAGCAGTTGGAGCAGTTGCCTGCACCGACAAAGATACTGGATCCGCCTTTTGCTATAGGTGATATCAATCCAGTAGTGTAGAAATTTTTATGCTTTCAATAAACCCGAATTCTCTCGACAGCGAGAGGACCGTATAGATTTGCTTGAATAAATATCACCTCATATGATGGCAACAAAAATCTTTTACACCCCAAACCCATTATATATATTAATTCCCCTCTCCATATTTTGATATGCCACATCCTTTTGCTCACCACCATCGAGCATTTCTTTCACGTGAATACTCACTTTCTTATTCATTTGACTTGATCACGCTTTACAAAGCCATGACATTTTTGATTGAGTCACTTGAATAGGATTGTTTGGTATAAGCTTGGGGGAAAGCGCTCTCATGCATCATTGTATGTGCATGTAGTTGCATTAGGATTTCATGTCATTCATTTCATCATTTTTCATTCACCTCCCTCATATTTATCGTTGTTCCTCATATTTTTCCTTTTATGATCACATTGAGGACAATGTGAAGTTTAAGCTTGGGGGAGTGCATTTCCATGCCATTTAGACGCATTAGTTGCATTTTTACTTTATTTTAGGGTTTTTAAAATTTTTCAAAATTTTTGCATCATCTTTTTGAATTTTCCACCTTATTTTCCTTTTATGTGTGTTCATGCATCATGTTGTGTGCTTGATTTTCTTTTCTTTCCCCTCTTTTATTTTTATTTCTTTATTTTCTTTTTCTCCTTTTGCTAGATTTGCTCCTTATGATGATATATCTTATTGTTTTAGCAACCATCACGATGCTTATTATTCATGGCCATGCTATTTAGAGTATTTCAGAGTCTTGCTATTCACATATGCTTGCAAATCTCTTTCTTTTGATGATTCCTCTATATATGAATGCATGATATTAGTTGAAACTGAATGCATGGATTAGTGTTTAGTATGCTTTTGTTGGAAATGCACCAAGATTCACGCATCATTAGTATATCTGAAGCATCATTTTTATTGTCTTATTCACCTTCTGTTGCATGCTTGATATGATTGTGCACTTTATCGCTTGACTTCACTCTTTATTGAGATGATTGAGAATATCCATGCTTACATATGAGTTTTATTTGAAGTATTATTTTATTGAATCGTTCGTGCACATATTAGAGTGAACCGAGTGTTACATTATTTCTTTCTCCACATATATCTTTTTATTCTCTACATGTCACTTGAGTTCACCTCCTAAAGCTACTTATATCGCATCTATTTCCCAAAAATCCCCACAAAAGAAAAAGTTAGCTCCAAAAAGTCCAAAAAGCCAAAAGGGAGCCAAAATCCAAAAATACAAATCATATAGCTCCTACAAAAATCCAAAAAGAAAAGTGAGAAACAAAAAAGTTCAAAAAAAAAGAAGAAGAAAAAAAAATGTTTCTCTATCTCATTATTGGAGCCACAAAATACTTGGGAAAACCAAGGCAAAAATCCCATTTTTCACTATCATATTCCTTTAGATGCGATGCCTCAAGCTAAGCTTGGGGGGGGTGAATTCATTTGACCATATGAGTGAGTATGACATTAGAGTGGAGACGTGCATGAATGGGGATATTCGATAATGCTTAGACTTTGCAAAATATATTAGATATGGAGATTTTTCATGATTTGAAATAAATATGTGAATGCCATGTCTCTTATTCCATTCTCTATTGCATGCTTGGTGTGATTCTTATATGCTTCAGTTATAACTCTTGATTGAAAAGTGCATTGCCAACATTTGTATATTAAATCCTATGAAATGCATGACGTGGATATGAATTGATTGTATGAATTTAGAGAATCCCTTTTGTTGTTCTTAAAAGCTTGCAAGTACCATGTTTATGTAAGATATGAAATCCTTATAGCATGTGATTTGTATTTTCCAAGTTATCGTGATGTGTAGCTTATGGCTTGAGATCTGAGAGAAGAATCTAGCGACCCCTTCCACTTCGTATTCTTTTCTTTCATTTCCCTTATTTTTCATCTCCCGAGTTCGTCTCTCTACTTTTCTTCCTCGAGGACGAGTAAGAGGCAAGCTTGGGGGATTTTGATCGGTCCATATTTTACACCTTTTTTCTACATATTTGCATACCATTTCGGTTGCTCATATTGCGATTTTCACGATTATTCGATGATATTGTGTTACTTTTCACTATTTCTTGTTTTTGTCAGATTTCAGGAAATATGGAGCGATCGGGAGCAAAAATGAGCTTTAGGGACTTGCACCCACTCCGGAGCGTCACCCAAGGCTCTTTTGAGGGCTATTCGGCGATGGGAGATAGGTGGAAGAAGAAGGAGCTCCGTAGGAGCGACGAGGAGGAAAAACAGAGAAGATTGGGCATTTTAGAATGCCACTCGGCCGAGTGAAGGAGTCACTCGGCCGAGCAAAGAAGCCCGCTCGGCCGGCCAGATCGGACACGCAGCAGATTGAGTATCAGCGTGCACTCGGCCGAGCATCGCCAGCCCACTCGGCCGAGCACGGAGACACCACCCGCCCGAGTGGCATCACAACGACGGAAAGCAAAAATCTCAGACTTACTGGAATCCGTCAGGCGATTGAGGGTTCCGACTCGGCAGATTACCGAATGCCCCTCGGCCGAGTGAGTAAAGCCACTCGGCTGAGTCACCTCCGAAGACAGGCCCCCAAGACCCCTGACTTACTGGAATTTTACAGGGTCTATCACTCGGCCGAGTAGAGAAGCCCACTCGACCGAGTAGAGAAGTCAACTCGGCCGAGTGATGCCGAGGACACGCAGCGCCCAGATTTTCAGACAGCCTCCCACTCTTTTGAAATATTCTATCATTCCAGCAATCAAAGTATTTTTCTCATATTTTTTATGGATAGTAGACTTCATGACGGTTCCAACGCCACCAAGAACGCGCAAATCGGAGGTCGGATGAAATCTGGGGAATTTCTGCAAGTTGATGCTGCAATGCTGGAATTTCCACTCGGCCGGGTCACATATTCCACTCGGCCGAGTGCGGCCTGGGCCCAGATTTTAAGTTGCGGTTTGGGCTGTTTTTGGGCACGAATTTGAGGGTTTTTCTAGGGTTATTTGCTAGGGTTTTGGGAGAGTATATAAGGGTTTTGTAGCCACCATTAGAGAGAGATCCCCATTATGTTTTCTTAGCCCCCATATGTTTTTCTTAGGATTATTTTAGAGGTTAGGCCATGCTCTAGGCCCCCTCTTGGATCTAAAAGCTTGTATTTTGGATTGAAGATCTTCATCAAGCTAAGTATTTTGTTCTTTTTATTTGAATCTTTGTTTTTCTATCTTTTTGTATGCAAGCAATGATTTCTATTGATTCTTATATCCTTATTGCTATGCTAGAGTAGATTTGTCGTTCTAGGGTTTGGGGATGAACCCTATGGATCTAATTTCATATTTGTGATGAATGAATTTCTAAATTGCTAGAATTGCTAGAAGGTTAGGTTGTGATTGATTTACTACGGATAGCTAGGGATTTCCATCGATTTGGGATTTGCAAGAGATTGGATTCTAATCGATGGGAAGGCCTAGATATTCGATTTAGATTTACAATTGGATTTCTCTAGATTTGGTTTGCAAGAGATTGGACCAAAGCTAGAATTTTTAATTGCAAATCTATACACATATTCGTTTGCAAGAGATTGGACGAATACGAACTATCACAACCTAGATCGTGACTCGAGTTTGCACGAGAGTGGGCTCGAGGAGCGATTGGACGATGATGTCGATCTTCATGCTAGCGGCTTAGGTTAGGGTTTGCAAGAGATTGGGCCCTAATCTAGGTTTGCTATAGACCGGCAATAGCGCGAGAGCGTGAGCTTGGTTCTCTATTCAGTTACGCCTAGTTCACCTCAATGCAAGTCTAGTAATATTGAGATTCACTATTTACGATGATGTATGACGATCCGTAGTGGGAATTCCCTAGCCCTAGACGTCTTTATTTGATTTTATATCACATACTTTGCCCGACGATTGTGACAGGATCGCCGCAAGGCAAATTCCCTCTTTTATTATATTGTATTTGAATCGATATTTAACCGAGTTCTCTATCTCCGACACCGACATCCACCACCATTGCCATTATATCATTCCATAACCATCTCCACCAATAATACATTCGTAATCGAGTCAACCTAGGATAGATTGGAACCAACACCACCTCCTCGTGTTCGATACCCGCTCGCCACTTTGCCGTGCGCTTGCGGTAAAACTACAATCGTTTTCCGGGTGTATATCCGGGGCCGATCAGGATCCAATGATGTGTGAGAGAGTGACCACTTGACTATGCATGACAACCTAGGCTAAGTAATTTTCTTTACTCGGTGAGATTGCTAAAGTTTCACGAAATCCAAAAATCGACACTTAGCATTCATTTCATGAAAACCATGCTTTTCTATTCTTACTATTCCATATCGTGTGATATCTCTTATACTCCTTGTAGAAAGCATTCAATTGAAAAGTGTGCGATCTATGGTTATGCATACCGCTTTAGATGCTTCAGACGATGTTAATCTTAGAATGATTCCATATTTCATGCTATATTGATATTTTGGGGTTTTCTATTTCGAATGCATCAACTATACTGTGATATTGAAATAAAAGTCTTTGACGTGTGTTTTATATTCGATGTATGCTATATGAGTAAGCAAAACCCACGTCCTGAGAAAAATGATCTGGCACCCCCTTCTTCGCTTTCTATTCTATTTTTATTTTTGTTTTTATTTTTTTATTTCTTTTATTTTTCCCTCTTTTCCATCGTTTTGCCCGTCGGGCTCGCTTTTTACTCATCTTCCTCGAGGACAAGTAAGAGGTAAGCTTGGGGGATTTTGATCGCTCCGTATTTTACACCCTTTTTCTGCATGTTTGCATGCCACTTTGATCGCTCATATCGCGTTTTTCACGATTATTCGACAATATTGCGATGCTTTACACGATTTCTTGTTTTTGTCGTATTTCAGGAGATATGGAGCGATTCAGAGTGATTTTGAGATCAAGAGGATTTGCACCCGCTCCGGAGTGTCACCCAAGGCTCTTTTGAGGGATATTCTGTGATGGAAGACAAGTGGAAGAAGAAGGAACGTTGTAGGAGCAACGAGGAAGCGAAAAGATGAAGATTGGGCATCTGCAGCATCTCACTCGGCCGAGTGAACCACCCACTCGATCGAGCAAGAAGACCACTCGGCTGACCAGACCGGATACGCATCAACAGAAGGAAATAGGCGTGCACTCGGCCGAGTGACGATAGTCCACTCGGTCGAGCATGGAAATCCCCTAGCCCGAGTGGCATGGGAAAATCCACTTCAAAAACGGCCGACTTACTGGAAATGTACAGGCTTTTTACGGTTCCCACTCGGCCGAGCAAGAATTGCCCCTCGGCCGAGTGAGTAAAGTCACTCGGCCGAGTCACTCGGCCGAGTGAGCCGCCCCACCTGCTGCGTAAACTGCGATTTCTGGGCTGCGCAGGGGCATTTTTGTCACGAATTTTTTGGGCGATTTTGAGGGGTATTTAAACCCAGTTTTTGCCCTAGGTTAAGAGAACTTTTTGATACTTTTTGCAGCCTTTTTAGAGAGATTTTTAGGTAATTAGATTTAGGCTTTTTGAGAGATTAGAAAGGGGACTTTTGTTGGATGCTATTGGATTCTCATTGGTTTGTCTCCTTTCTTGTCAAAAACTCTATTTTTATTGATAATTTCTCTATTGTAATGATTTGTGCTGAATTTTCTATTGAATTTCTTATGATTTGCATGATGATTAGTGAGTAGTTTTATCGTCTTAGGGCATGGGGATGAACCCTATGAACCCTATTTTTGAATTGTGATGAATTGGTGAAATTATTGCTAGAATTGATTAGGGTTAGGTTGGGATTGATTTATTACGGATAGCTAGGGATTCATATCGATTGGGATTTGCAAGAGATTGGGTCCCAATTGATAGGAAGCCCTTGAAATTCGATTTAGATTTACGATTGGACTTTTCTAGAATTGGTTTGCAAGAGATTGGACCAAGGCTGGGGTTTTCAATCGTAATTATACCCATACACGTTTGCAAGAGATTGGGTGGGTAGGAACTATCTCAACTTTGGCCGTAGCTCGAGTTTGCACCAGAGTGGGCTTGAGATACGGTTGAACGATGATGTTGTTCTTCACGCTAGCGGCTTAGGTTAGGGTTTGCAAGAGATTGGGCCCTAACCTAGGTTTACTATAGACCGGCAATAGCACGAGAGCGTATGCTTGGTTCTACATTTAGTTGCGACTAGTTCACCTAAAATTCAAGTCCAGCAATGATGTAACCTACGAATCACAATGATGAGATACGGTCTGTAGCGGGGATTCCCTATCCATAGGCGCTTTATTCCATTGATATTTCTATCGATATACGAACGATTGTGACAGTTTTACCTCAAATTATTCTTGACCATTTTGATAGCTAGGTAATTAGAACGAGACACCGTCATTGTTCCTCCCTGAGTTCGATACCCGCTCGCCACTACGCCGTGCGCTTGCGGTAAGACTACGAGTCGTTTGTCCCGGTTGCGCGTGCATACCGGGGCGCGATCAGTTTAATCTACCCCCAGAGATGAAAGAGATACCTCGGGACATATTCTCTGTAAGGCTACATAGATCATTATATGGTCTAAAACAATCGGGCAAGATGTGGTATAACAGACTTAGTGATTTCCTTGCACAACAAGGATTCACGAATAATGAAGTCTGCCCGTGTATCTTTATCAAAAGAACGGGAACATGATTCGTCATCATAGCTGTATATGTAGATGACTTAAATCTCATAGGATCTCCTGCAGAGATCAATGAGATATCTGAAAGCCTAAAACATACTTTTGAAATGAAAGACCTAGGCAAAACAAAGTATTGTCTTGGCTTACAGATAGAACACCTAAGAGGTGAAATCCTATTACACCAATCTAATTATACAAAGAAACTTCTACGCAAGTTTCATATGGATAAATGTCATCCTTTAGGTACTCCTATGGTCGTAAGATCACTGGATGTACACAAGGACCCATTCCGGTCACTGGAAGAGGGGGAGGAGATACTGGGTCCTGAAGTACCCTACCTCAATGCCATTGGAGCACTTCTATATCTGGCTAACTGTACGCGTCCCGATATAGCGTTTACAGTTAATCTTCTAGCCATACATAGTGCAGCGCCCACAAAGCGCCACTGGAACGGAGTAAAGCATCTTCTGCGATACCTCCAGGGTTCCATTAATCTTGGACTTTACTACCAGAGAGGTGCCTCCCCCAAATTATTTGGTTATGCTGATGCAGGTTATCTCTCAGATCCGCACACGGTAAAATCCCAAACAGGTTTTGTTTTTACCTACGGAGGTACTGCTATCTCCTGGAGATCGGTAAAGCAAACCACAACAGTTACATCATCCAACCATTCGGAGCTCATTGCGATCCATGAAGCAAGCAGAGAGTGTTATTGGCTACGATCCGTCGTCCAACACATTCTTCAATCTACTGGCATGAAGACCGATGATTTGGAGTCTACCGTCCTGTTTGAAGACAACGCTGCATGCATTGCTCAACTTTAAAAGGGCTACATCAAGGGCGACATGACGAAGCACATATCTCCCAAGTTTTTCTGGACACATGAGCTAAAGGAGGACAAGCAAATTGAAGTTCAGCAGATCCAGTCCTGCAACAACTTAGTTGATCTTTTTACTAAGTCTTTGCCCAAATGTACTTTTGTAAAGCTTGTAAAGAACATTGGTATGCGACAATTGAAAGACCTGCAAGCCTGAAGCTTGTACGGATCAGGGGGAGTAACCTGTGGGTTGCACTCTTTTTCCTTAAGCTGTTGGGTTTTCCCCCTGGATTTTTCACAGCTAAGGTTTTAACGAGGCAAACGCACTTACTCTGGATCCAGAAGTATACACCCCTCTTTGCCTCAGATGCTGAGACCAAAGTGATGAATGTGTAAGGGGGAGTGTTATGAATGAGGGAGGCCTTTGGCCTCCCCTCCTTCATTACCTACTTCATTGGTCCCCATTACTATGAGTAATGGGGACCCTTGGTCTCCTTGAGGCTCTCTATCTCCCCTCTCTACATGAATATATAGAGAACCATGGCCTAGTGCCATGGTTACTCATTCTTTTGCTAAAAAAGTTTGCCTCTCTCTCTCTCTTGAGTCCTATAACTTTCCAACAGAAAAAGCTTTGTAAGGTCTTAAGCAAGCTCCACGAGTTTGGTACGACCGTCTTAGCACATATTTGTTAGAAAATGATTTTAAAAAGGGTAGTGCTGATTATACATTATTTCTGATGAATGAATCTGATGATTTTCTTATTGTGCAAATATATGTTGATGACATTATTTATGGTGCTACTAATGATCTTCTATGTCAAAAGTTTGAGAAAGTCATGCAGGATCAATTCGAGATGAGCCTTGTGGAAGAGTTGAAATATTTTTTGGGGTTCCAAGTAAAGCAAGGAAAAGAAGACATCTTTATATACCAAACCAAATACATCAAGGAGCTTCTGAAAAAGTTTGGGATGGAGAAGTCTAAAGGAATTCGAACGCCAATGAGTCCCTCTGCGAAAATGGACAAGGATGAACAATGAGTTGCTGTGGACTAAAAACTTTACCGAGGTATGATTGGTTCCTTGTTATACTTAACTGCTTCTCGGCCTGATATAATGTTTGTTGTATGCTTGTGTGCACGCTTTCAAACCAACCCAAAAGAGTCTCATTTAAAAGCCATTAAAAGGATCTTTAGGTACCTAATTAGTACACCTACTTTAGGCCTTTGGTATCCTTCTGGTGGTAATTTTGATTTGAAGGGTTATTCTGATGCTGATTATGCGGGGAGTCTAACTGATAGAAAGAGCACTAGTGGCATAAGTTTCATACTAGGACACTCTCTAGTTTCATGGTCTAGCCGTAAGCAAAATAGTGTTGCACTTTACTGTAGGATCCTGTCAAAACAGCGTTGTTAGGATCGAAATAAAGTAGAGACTTACGTTTGCGTATGCGGCACGGTAGTCTCTGAACTTTGCCCTCGGATTCACCACAACGGTCGATACTTCGTCACGGAGGATCGAAGCAGAGTTTCACCGCCTAAATCTCTAACTAGACGAGGATTTTAATGGAAGGGAGAAGAAGAACATAAGGATGCCATATGCAAACTTATGGCATGGAAAGTGTGGATGAATGCCTTACCCTTGGGTCCTATTTATAGGCTTTAGGGGTGGTTATTGTAGGAAATAACCAATTATAAGCTTATTAGCCTATATTAGCACATTCATTTATCCTCTTCTTCATTCACTTATCAAGTGCCTTTATGCACTTATAAAGTGACTTTTTCCACTTATCGAGTGGCTTTTTCCACTTATCGAGTGGTCCTTTTCACAAGAGAAAAGGTTCCCTTCGTGCACGCTTTCGTGCACGCGACATCTGAGGTCAGTATACCCTCATACATCCCCTCATGGGTGTATTCATGTCGTCCATTCCAACATCTCCCACTCACACTTGAGGGGATTGTAAGGAAACATCTTTTCCTTTATCTCTTCTGTTTGTCATACCGAGAAATAGGCCGTGTGACCGTCATGCGCATAGAGTCCGCTATTGTGCACTTGTTAGAGATACACAACACTCCTCGAGGTGCAAAGTTGAGTAGATCAACGCATGCTTTACCCTAGATTATTTCTTCACATTTCTTATACTTTATATTCAACAATTGAATCACATCTGGATTACAATTGGCTGGCCAGCTTTGAATCTCTAAAGTCCAAATGTGAATATAAAATTAATCTTCCTCTTCTTGCGATCCTTTTGATCTTGACTTGACTTGCTTTTCTAACATGCCCCGTCGGACCGAATTAACCATAGTCCATAAGCAACATGCTAAGATAGCAATCACCCAGTCAAATCTTAAGGAACCAATTAGAGTCCATAAGGGTAACGAGTTAAGACCCATGTGGTCTTTAGGTCTCACATAATAGTAAACACAATTACTATTCTAACCCAATGGTCAAAATGCATACATAGTATGAATACGTATTACAACATCACTCCTTTCCCAGGGAGCGTATGTCTTAATGATGTTGTAAGGATGATAACCAGACACCACAATGTCTGACTTTGAGTCCCTTTTACTACTCAAATAATCTTCTGGACTCACATCCCGCATAAGACAGATAGGATTTCAAAATCCTCTTAGATCTTTTGAAAAGATCCATATGATGCAGATCTTTCATACGACCATTTTGTTTAAGTCATGACTCTAAATCGTCCGTCTGACGATTTTGACTTTAAACAGGTCTCATCTTTATTTTACCCGTCTGATAAAATAAAGGCGGTTGCTCATGTGAGAAAGCCAACCTTAATCTGTCCGACATACTAAAATTCAGCTGAGATTTCAAAAATGTACACAAACATTTCTTAAGAAATTCATATGCAATGTTGAAAAGAACTTTATTCTTTTATTAAATTTGATCATTTACAGACATGGGAATTTCCATTGGTACAACTCAGCTCTTACGCAATCCTTGGGATGATAAGTGTTTGTAAAACACATCTCTAGGGATCGCCTTCGTGAGCGGATCCGCTATCATCTCATGCGTAGATATGTACCTTATGTCCACCTTCTTGGTCTTATCATAGTCTTTTGCAAATTTATAGCGGATATCAATGTGTTTGGTCTTACAATGGAATTTAGAATCTTTGACATAGGCTATAGATGCTTGACTGTCGCTGTGTATAGGTACAGCACTTGAGTCACTTGCATTAATTAGCCTGTCTAAGAACTTCCTAAGCCAAACAGCCTCTTGGACTACCATGCTAAATGCTACAAACTCGGCTTCCATAGTTGAAAGTGCGATGCAGGATTGTTTCTTGCTACTCCAGGATATTGCACCAGATCCGAGTAGAAAAACATATCCTGAGGTCGATCGTCGCTCATCGAGATCATCCGCCCAATCAGCATCAGTGTAGCCTTCGAGCCTCAAGGTATCTCCTTGATAGCATAAAGCAAAGTCTGTAGTTCCTTTGAGATACCACATTATCCTCTTAACTGCTTTCCAGTTTACTTGCCCTGGGTTGGATTGGTAACGACTTACCATTCCAACGGCAAAACAGATGTTTGGTCTTGTACACATCATAGCGTACATAAGACTACCAACTGCACTGGAATATGGAACTTTTTCCATAGTCTCTTTCTCCTTTTGGTTCTTAGGACATGATTTCAGACATAAATTATCGCTTTTGCTTATAGGAGTATCAATGGACTTGCAGTCATGCATATTAAATCGTTCTAGAACCTTCTTTATATAAATCTCCTGTGAAAGAGAAAGAAGTTTCTTCGAACGATTCCTTGAAATCTTAACTCCAAGGATATATGCGGCTTCTCCCATGTCTTTCATCTCAAAAACTGATGAAAGCCAAGCCTTGATATCCATCACAAAGCCCTTGTCATTTTCGGCTATTAAAATGACATCTACATATAGAGACATGATAACATACTTGCTTTTAATCCTCTTGATATATACGCAGTTATCTTCATCAAGCATGGTAAAACCATTTGATAAGACAACTTCTTGAAATCGTATATACCATTGCCTTGAGGAATGTTTAAGACCATATATGGATTTAAGAAGTTTACAAACCTTATGTTCGTTTCCTTCTTTTACAAACCCTGTTGGTTGTTCCATATAGATCTCCTCGTCCAATTCTCCATTGAGAAAGGCAGTCTTTATATCCATTTGATGTAATTCGAGGGCTAAGCAAGCTACCATTGCCAGAATCAGGCGAATCGAGGTAAAACGAACAACAGGTGAGAAGGTCTCTTCGTAGTCTATCCCTTCCTGTTGCGTAAAACCTTTCGCGACAAGGCGAGCTTTATATCTGTCAATAGAGCCATCAGCCTTATGCTTGATCTTGAGAACCCATTTGTTCCCAATAGCTCTACGTCCTCTGGGTAAGTCAACTAAGTCCCAGACTTGGTTAACTTTCATGGATTCTAACTCCTCTTGCATCGCTTCCATCCATTTGTCTTTAGCAGGGCAAGATACGGCCTGTTTGAAAGTAGCAGGCTCGTCATCTTCTTGTAGTAAAGTCATAAAGGTTTGCGGAAATTCATTCTCAAATCTTAGAGGAGCCAACCTTGTACGACTACTACGTCGTATTTGAGATTCTTCAAGTCCTTGTTGACTCGAATTTAGATCAATTCTAATATCACTCCCACTTGGAATGTCGTTAGAATTGCTCCCACTTGGATCATTATTCCCGTATGGAATAGGATAATCATCATTCGTATAATCCATTGGTGGAGGTTGAAACATATTTTCGTTTTCACCAAGAATTCTCCCACTCGAATGAGATAATCCTTATTGATCATAAATCTCAAATAGAGATAAGGCCGAACTTATCTCACCCTGTCTTGGAAACTCGTTTTCCAAGAAAGTGACCTCCCTCGACTCAAACTCAATTAGCCCTCCATTGTCTTCCTGACTAACAAAAACATAACCTTTGGAGTTTTCTATGTATCGTATAAAGATACATTTCCTTCCTCTTGGCCCAAGTTTTCCATACTTATGGGTGGAAATATGTGCGTAAGATGCACAACCCCAAGGTTTCAAAATGTTTAAGTCAGGAGACCTTTGGTTCCACAACTCATAAGGAGTGGAGCTAACTGATTTCGAGGATACGCGGTTTAAAATGAAAGAGGCCGTCAATAATGCATCACCCCAAAAGGTGATTGGCAAGTTAGCTTGCGCCATCATTGAACGGACCATTTCCATTAAAGTCCTATTTCTCCTTTCTGCAACACCGTTTTGTTGAGGAGTATAAGGCATAATTACCTGATGTACTATGCCTTTTTCATCACAAAGTTCCTTAAAACTTGTTGATTGATATTCACCGCCCCTATCGGTTCGCAAGACCTTAATCTTGCGATCTAATTGATTCTCCACTAAACTCATATAGTTTTTAAAGCAAGCCAATGCTTCACTTTTGTGGGATATCAAATAGATATGTCTGAATCGGGTGAAATCATCAATAAAAGTGATGAAATAGGACTTCCCGCGTCTTGTCTTGACATTCATCTGACCACATATGTCCGAATGGATAAGCTGTAATGGAACCTCGGCCCTTGTGCAGGTTCCAAACGGCTTGCGACAAGATTTCCCCACTAGGCAATGTACGCAGGTCGACATTTCAACCTTTGAAACATTGGATAGAAGGCCACGTTTGGCAAGTCTATCCATACGCATTGGTCCAATATGACCAAGCCTTGCTTGCCAACAAATCACATCAGACTTATAAGTCTTAGAATTTACAATAAGGAAATTTTCATTACACGAGGAATCATACATTGTACTCATTACAATAAATCCTTTAAATACAAACCCAGTACCAATAAGAGTATTATTACAACTTAAGTCCACATTACAATCATAAAAAAACCAGTTATAGCCAAGACCCATTAACACGACCACAGAAATTATATTCCTTCGAATATCTGGAGTGAAGAGGACATCATGAAGTAGGAGAGTGCGGCCGTTGTCCAAGACTAGCTTGCAAGTCCCAACGCCTTTCACTTCAACACGTGTGTTGTTTCCTACATAGATCCACTTCGTTCATTGGGGTATCCGGTGATACTCCACAAAGGACCGTCTGTCCCTTGCTATGTGGTCGATGGCACCTGAATAAATTATCCAAAATGGATTAGATTCCACAAGAAATATTGTACTAGAAACACATATGTAACTAGTATATTTACAAGTTAACTCGTCGCCTCCACTCGTACACAAACGAGCATAGTGACCAAGCTTGTTGCACTTGAAGCACTTGATCTTCTTCAAGTCTTTCTTCTTGTGCCACTTCTTGTGCCCACCCCTGTGTTTGGGTTTCTTGGTAGACTCAGGTTGCTTTTTACGTTCATTAGTGAACTTCGAACGATCTTTCCGTTTCTTTCCCTCATGTGAGGAATTAGCAACCATGTTCACTTCTGCACTTGGCTTGGCAGCCGTAAGCCGCTCTTCCTCTAATTCGAGGTGCTTTGAAACGTCGCTGAAGTTCTTGATGCTCTCATTATGAGTGAGATGCATCTTCATTTGGTCCCACCCATTTGGTAGGGAACATATGACTGCTTGGATTTGTTGCTCATCAGTGAGCACATGACCTGCGTCCTTTAACTCTGAGATAAGATTCGCCATATGTCGCAGATGTTTCCCCATGGAATGATCTGGACGTTTCTTATATGAATCAAACCTTATAGTTAAGGCACGAAGTTTGGACACCGATGTGCCACCGAACTTCTCCTCTAGCTTGGACCATATGTCCATGGCTAGGACATATTCTCGGAAGATGCGCATTATGTCATCGGCCATACTGGATAATAACGTAATGCGGGCTATCTTGTTCTTCCGAGACCAAGCATCAAAAGCTTCCTTGTCTCGTCTGTGTTGGGCCGTAGTGCCCAACTCGGGTTCAATCATGACGTTCTTTAGAGTCTCGAGCACTTCTTGCTCCTCCAGAACGTATTGTATCTTAATGGACCAAAGTTTGTAATTATCGCCGTTGAGTTTTTCACCTCTGTTTAACTCAGCGACGATATACTTTGAAGCGGAAGACATTTTACTTTTAAAATGCTGTAAAAGACACAAAAACCGAAGGTTTGATCAAAAACATTGCATTGAAAATTCTTAAAATAAATACAACTCACACTTGAAATGAGAATAGAATATCCCATTTGGATAGTTCTAATTTCAACTCCCACTTGAAATGATATTTACAATTTGATAAGTTACTTTCGAAAAATATTGAAAATGTTACTCTAGAATCGGAAAGGTCACTACGTTTCCAATCACCATCTAGAGTAACTTTCAATATTTCCCCATCACTTTATCAAATGTTAGTACTCTTATAGTACTTCACAGTGGAAAAGCGTTTTTAAAAACGTATTTTTCAAAACGTATGAAAAAGTATTTTTCAAAATTGTATATTTCGACTTAGTACTCTTATGATACTAGCGAAATATTCGGCAATCCCTGGCCATTTGCCGGGGTAGAGCCTTAGCCGTGCCAAGGCCGGATCCCCCTTGTGGGGATTTCTCTGCAAGCCACCGTCGCCGGTTCCCGTATGGATCCAAGCGTTCCCTCCTTCAGGGGAATTTGCTGCAGAGAATTGCCGTCGGACCCGTACGGTTTGTCCATGCAAGCCACTGCTAAGCATGCCCCCCCTTTCGGTCACGTAAGCCCCATCCCCAAAAATTTGGACAACCAAGGCTCGGCAATGGCCACATTCCCTCAGTCAAGGGCCTCTGCCCTGACCGGGGCCGATAAACGCCGGCCAAGGGCATAAGACTGGCCGGCCAGGGCCTCTGCCCTGGCCGGCCATGGACCATGGCCTCTCGGCCAGGGCCTCTGCCCTGGCCGGCCAGGGGCCATTGCCTCTCGGCCAGGGCCTCTGCCCTGGCCGGCCAGGGGCCCAGGCCCCTTGGCCAGGGCCTCTGCCCTGGCCCCTCGGCCAGGGCCTCTGCCCTGGCCGAGGGCCGGCCAGGCCCTGGCAGAGGCCAGGGTGCCGGCCCTGGCCCCTGCCAGGTCGGCCAGGCCGGCCAGGCCCTGGCAGAGGCCAGTGCACTGGCTCTGGCCCCTGCCAGTGCCGGCCAGGCTGGCCCTGGCCACTGGCCACTGGCCGAGGCCGGCCAGGGCCTCCTGGCCCTGGCCTGGCCTCGGCCAGGCCTGGCCATGGCCGCGGCCGGGGCCGGCCGGCCATGGCCCTTTGGCCATGGCTGGTCTCCCCCCTTGCATGGGGTGGCCGCATGCACTCCTCCCCCTCGACGGGGTGGTCGTGGTGGTTTTCGTCGTTATTGGCCGTAGCCAACCCTCTCCGCATGGGGAGAGGGGATGCATTGCCTCCATTGCCCATATGGCTATAGATTTCATGCACCAAAATTCATCTTCCCCGATGGGAATAACCACCATCTTCTTCTCCAGTGAAGCACCCGTTCGTCGAGAAAGTAGTTATCCTCCAATGGCAGTGTGCCAAAAAAATAACTTACTTCAAAAAGTTCGTAAACTACGCGCTCCACATGAAGAGAGTGCACATTCCCTATGAATGGAGACTCAGCATCCATGAAGATAGCGAGTTTGACGATATGAACAGTCGGTTCTTCCCGTCACGGAGAGTTCCTGCCATATCCGTAATGGTAGGAGACCCTAACGTGAAAAGAACAACCGCTGCGTTCTCTCCGTCACGAAGTGTTCCTACCATATCCATAATGGTAGGATACCCATTCATGAAAAAGACAACGACTCGTTCATAGTTTCGACAGGGCGACGGTCTGACCGGAGCGAATCCGTATGGCTCTGATACCAATGTAGGATCCTGTCAAAATAGCGTTGTTAGGATCGAAATAAAGTAGAGACTTACGTTTGCGTATGCGGCACGGTAGTCTCTGAACTTTGCCCTCAGATTCGCCACAACGGTCGATACTTCGTCACGGAGGATCGAAGCAGAGTTTCACCGCCTAAATCTCTAACTAGAAGATGATTTTAATGGAAGGGAGAAGAAGAACATAAGGATGCCTTATGCAAACTTATGGCATGGAAAGTGTGGATGAATGCCTTACCCTTGGGTCCTATTTATAGGCTTTATGGGTGGTTATTGTAGGAAATAACCAATTATAAGCTTATTAGCCTATATTAGCACATTCATTTATCCTCTTCTTCATTCACTTATCAAGTGCCTTTATGCACTTATAAAGTGACTTTTTCCACTTATCTAGTGGCTTTTTCCACTTATCGAGTGGTCCTTTTCACACGAGAAAAGGTTCCCTTCGTGCACGCTTTCGTGCACGCGACATCTGAGGTCCGTATACCCTCATACATCCCCTCATGGGTGTATTCATGTCGTCCATATCCAACATTTCCACCACTGAAGCAGAGTATATTGCCTTAGGGAGTTGTTGTGCCCAAGCGTTGTGGATGATGCAAAAAATTATCTGACTATGGACGAGCTCTTAAGAGAGTTCCTCTTAGATGTGATAGCAATAGTGCCATAGATCTCTCTAGTAATCCCGTAGACCACTCTCGTACTAAACACATTGACGTAAGACATCACTTTCTTCGAGATCATCTCACTAAAGAGGATGTGTCTGTAGAGTTTGTTCCCACAGAATCACAACTCACACACATTTTCACCAAACCTTTAGTTGAGGATCATTTTTGTCGTCTTCGTCTTGAATTGGGAATAATTGATAAAAACTAGTATGAGATTTCCTTCTTTTCTGTGTGCTTGATTTTTTTGTTTGTGTGCTAGGTTGTTTGCTTGCTACCTTAGTTCTTTATAAACAAACAAAAAAATGAAAAATACAAAAGCCAATAAAAATGGTGCTTAATGTGTATCTTTCTTTTGAATCATTAAAGTGATATTAATGAATGATTTTCATATTCATGTTGAAATTGATGTTTTATTGTTATGGCTACATGTGCATATTTGATTTTCTAAATAACTATGGCATGTTCAATGATTAGAATAATTCGATTTCTACATCTACACTTTCACTTCCACAAGTATTAAATGTTGTTGTACATTTGGAGATATCTTTTATGAAATATTAGAAAGTGAATGTAGGATGAAAAATAACTGAAAATCTAAGGGATATGATGTGTCATACCTTGGATAAAAAGTAGAGCTCAAAAGTATTGAATTGAAAAAAAAATATGCATAAATGAAAAAGAAAGAAAAGAGCTCTGTATGAAAAATGGATACGATCCATGGCAACGACACTACCCACGAGTATCCAACATAAGCTTTAAGAGTAAACTTTAGCGTTGGTGTTATACTCATCAAGCAATGCCACCCTACATCTAAGAGTCCTCATAGGCTATGTTTTGGGTGTGGTAACTTGAACTCATTTTCAATTAGATGGGGAAAATCAATCCTAGATGATATCATGTTACATGGAAAAGTTGATTGTTTTTGTTGAATTTCTTGAAAGTTCTCCTTATGTGCTTCAATTTTTAATCATTACACTTACACGATGGTGTAGAAGTCTTTGTTATAATTCTCATTGGATTTGACTTGTTTATTCTAAGAATGACTACATGTAAGTGCTTGCTATAATTTATAATGCTCTCTTGTTGCATGTGCCCTGACTTTGACTTCGTTGTACACTTTTGATGATAACAAAAGGAGAGAATAATATTAAGAAGATTTGGTTGAATTATGTGCTTAATGCTTAATGTGCCTAATGAATAATGGGAATATATGAATATTGTGCTTAATGAATATGTGTTCAAGGGGGAGCATGAATATTGGGGGAGCATGCATACATGTTAAACATCATTGCATATCATTATATTTGTATTATTTCCTCCATCATCACACTTCACACCCACATGTCACGATGATATTATTTGGATCATTATTGCTCAAATCTTATATTGGTTTATCATTATCAAAAAGGGGAGATTGTTGGATACAACGTGTTATTGAATACAACGATCGATGACTTCGTGTTTGATGTTAACAAATGCGTGTGAACGATTTGATGTATGTGCTAAGTGTTTTCAGGAGTGGCAAGCTCGTAAATACTCAAAGAGGGACTTAGTCAAAGTGATGGAGAAATATGCAAAGAAGACTTAGTCAAAGAGATGGAGAAATTGCAATTCATTTGCAATTTGGACTTGGTCAAATATGGAGAGATATGGAGAGATCTCATTCATAGCAAAAGTGATTGAACCAAATCTCATGAAAATCAATTTGTGATTAAATGAGATCCTATTCAAATCATAGAGCCATTCAAATTCAAATCCTATTGTGATTGAAGAGATCTTCCATATGATTACTCCAAATCCTATTCAAGTTAGGATTCCATCCAATCTCCATATTCTATGGGATTCTACTTGAGCCAAATAGATCTCTTCACATCCATATAAAACCCCCAATCTCCAAGAGCTATACTAAGAGGCAACTAAAAGAAAATTTCGACCATGACATATACCCTCATCTTCTCCATTGTCGAAACCTAAGAGAGCCTCCCTTGCGCAATATACCAAGGCCCAACATCTATTGCCGTAACCTCCTTCAAGCAAACATTGCGCAAGCTTCTAGTTCAGCCTCTTATTGAGCAACATACCAAGGGAACAAAACCTAAAAGGCCGCAAGTTCTCCAAAGCTCATTCCTCCTCTCCATTGCGCAACTCCAAGGGTGCTCCTTCCTCATTGCCGCAACTTCTACTAGGTGTGTCTCCACCTTAGCCGCAAACTCCAAGAGAATGTCATCTTCAACATTATGCAAGTCATCAAGGAGGTCTTCACCATAGCCACAACTTGTAAAGCTCCCAACTCTCCAAGGCCGCAACATCTAAGGGGGCTTCTCCTACATTGTGCAAGCTTCAAAGGTTCTTCTCCTACATTGCACAAGCTTCAAGGTGGTGTTACACATTGTCGCAATATCTTGGGGGTGCCACGATTTCAGATTGGAGACTACATATTGTCAGATCGAATCTGACACGTGCTGATCAACAGAGGCGACGACATCTACACAAACTGAGCTTTTCTATACTCTATATCTCTTTATGTTTGTGATATCGGTGTGTTGATCTTTCTAGCTACTTGAACTATCTTTTTGGGGGACTTGACTAGTTGGGGATAGTCAAGAGAGAGCTTTTACTAGGATTATTATTGTTTAGCACTTTGGTGAGTGTGGTACGGGAACCTGGTGAGCATAGAGTAGGTGCTCTATCTTTTTACGGTTGTACCAGTAACATTATTAATCTAGTATTTGCTTTGGGGCTAGAGTAGATCGTTGGGACGACTAAACCAGTGTAAATCTACTGTGCACTCTGTGATTGATTTTATTTACTCTACATCTGGCTATCGGTGCTGAATAACTGCCTGTGTTTGCGAAGATATTTTTATTAGACTATCCACCCCCTCTAGGCTTAGATCCAGATCCAACACTCGTTACTCGAGGTCGGTCTCTCAAGCTTTCTCCAAGTCTGTCTCGCTACCAAGGGGCTAGCACACTCCTGTGAGGGGAAACCTCACCACCTGAGGTCAGCCTCCTCAGTCTCATGGCCCGAGCACATGCTTGCTTAGCCAGGTCAACCCACTTCACGTGGTGCAATCTCAGGCAGACAAGTCGTCCCTTGTTATGGGCCGTTAGCAATAGGCATCCAATGCCAACACAACGTGGCAATAACTACCTACCTTATCCACAGATGTGGTCTACTACACCCTGCCATATCTAAGCACTCGCCCGCCTGACATGGCAGACGGGCCGCACCCTCTCCAAATCATTATCAACGGATTTGTCTGAGATGTTCCGAAGGGCTGGCTTGAAAAAAGAGGTGCTCATTCTATTTGCCAGGGGCATGTGGCTAGCTTTATCAGGGGAGCAGTTACAATGGGCATGACCAAAATCTCGGTAATCTCACCTGTAACCATGCTAACGACTAATAATTCGGTTACAAAGAAGAGTGGGGGACCATCTGACATGGCATGACCAATCCCCGATTTTATAAAGCTGAAGGTGTGTCCCCTACATCAGGTATCTCTTAACCTCTAAAACCCTAGCCTTTTCCATATCTACTTCCCATCTCAAAACCCTAGCGACGATTGCCTCTAGCTGCTGCTCCCTCCTTCCTCCACTTGACACTAAATTAAGCATATGAGGCAAATCGGGAGTGCCACCATCACTCCGGTTCCTCTGACGTGTTTTCTATCTGTTTCAGGAGGCATCGAAGGATCATTTCTCTCATCTCGATGAAACCAACAAGTACGGGCTCCCTTGATGTGTGAATACTCATCCCCGCAGTTGGGCTTGGGCCCAGCAAGATTCTAGGCATCAACATACATCATTAACTAATAACAACGCTTTATGTTTAAAGGCTTGGAGATAAGCCACTGAGTTCCAAAGGTAACCATGTACATATATTTCCAGAAGGTAGCCCTTTACATTTAAATGCATGAAGGGAAGCATTTGTGTTTGTCGCACGAATGCCACCATGTACATTTGTTGCCCGAAGATAACCTTCTATGAAGGCAATCCTTTTCAAAGGCAACCATGTACATATGTTGCCCAATAGCAACCTTTTATGCTTATTTGCATGGAGGCAAGCATATATGTTTATCGCTCAAAGATAACCATATACATCTGCCCCGAAAGTAACCCATTATGTTCATTTGTCCTATTTGTACTTTATTGAACATGCATCAAGCGGTTGGCCATATATAAGAAATATTTTCCAAGACACCTATCTAAAACTTAATTATTCTGATAAAATTAAGAAATATCATTATTTTCTCAATCGATTGATCCAACATAAGTCCTTAAGGGCGAAGCCACAACAAGCCTTGAAGGACAAATCAAAACTTGCCTGGTAAGGTTAAACCACATCAAGCGTCGAATAGCAAAATCAAAATGTATCCTACAAAACCAAGCCAAAATTTTCCACGTAAGGTGAATGTGTCCCATAGAGTGAAAACCAATATGTGCCCTGTAGGATGAAATTAAAATGTGCATCAAGAGGCAAACATCAAATCATGGCCCAAAAGGCAAAAAAAACAAAAAGTCATCAAATGGAAAATTAAATACTTAAAGAGACTCACAAAATCATTACTTAAACGGTGTCTAATTTGGATGGGATCAACCCTTTTGCACCATCTTCGATAGTTAGTCATCTTACCTTTCTATTCATCTTCAACCTTTGAAACTTTAAGGTTCCAACCTAATTCGATCAACGTACTTGTTGGACGTGCCCATCACATGCCTCACATTTAAGATTCACACTCAGAAGATCCAATTGGATATGCTTCGATTGTTGTGCTTGATAATCCATACATGGTCAGAATTTATGAACCAATGATGTCAGCCATGCCTAATCCTAACAATATCATTACATGGTGCGAAATCGATGGTGGATGCTTTGTTAAACATGCCTTGGGTAGAAAATTCCCACCATCATGTTCACTCTTCCAGACTAATATCCAGCCAATAGTTATGGGGACACCATCTTTTCCATTAACCTCTTTTAAGAGCAAAATTTCTTTTTTTTCCTTATTCTTATGTTGTGGCCCTTTTTTACTAGTTCATTGCAAGGTTTAGTGTCAGATCATGCCATTAGTAACATTCAATGTGTAAGTCTACATGGCTGGGAGTTCTAATCAAATTAGAATGGCAAAAGTGGTAAATTTCAAAAATTTAAGTCCTAGCGTAAAAATAAAAACTACAGAATACCCACATTATAATTAATAAATAAAGATCATAACTTTGTGTGAATATTCTTACGTGAATCTGCTCTCCAAAATTTTAGTGAAAATATGTGATCTCCTCAAAATCTAGTGAGATAGAAATTTCACCATAATGAAAAAATCCCTTAGGATCCACGAGCTCCAAAATTAACCTTGAACTTAGTCTTAAACGTTATTAGCGTTTGATAGAAAGAAAGGGAAATTTTTTCTTTTGGATGGAAAAATTCTACCTTGCTTTCAAGTTATTTTTTTCTCTAAATTTTTGGATGCATTTTAGAAGAATAGACTGAGACTTTATACAATGCTAGAATTACAATAGTTGTTTAATCATATTAGATGTGAGACTAAAAGAAAAATTCCAAGAAAACCCCATAGCTTTAGGTGTTCTAGTTTGAGTCATACTCTATTAAGAAAAATTTGCTCCCCGGATCACAAATCAAATCCTATTTTTGTTTTTTTTCTTATCTCAACACAACATATTGCAGCATAAAATTTGAAATAATATAATATACATCAAACAACAAACTTATGCATGGGGCTAGGCGGCACCTTAATATGGATGATGCATATCTCTTTTTGAACGACAACTCTAGCGATTAGTGTATTGCCTTTCAGTCGGAGATTCATCAACAAACATGAGTTATGAGGAGACCAGTATGGCTCCTGACCTAAAACACTATGCCAATCAAATCATATCTCAACAGTTGCAAATTGCCAAGGCAGTAAATACTTGCGTAATATTTAGATATAACATACCTGATCGTGTAAGAAACTGACTTATATATACAAACTCTAGGGGTATTCCCATAAATACCTGATAAACACCAACTACCTTTACATTCTGTATTAATCCTGATTGAACTATTGTTTTAGATCGGTCAGTGCCATCCACGATAGGCCAAAGCCTGCTTTTGCCTAAATAGGCTCAAATTACCTTCCTATTTGGGCCGCAATCCATGAGTGTATTTTGCATGGACCTTCACCTCCAATCCAGTATAATACATCATGTGATGGACCAAAGCCCATCTAAACAGCTCGAAGACTGCTTTACAGTGAGTTTCCACCCTATCATGCCTATCCGGATACCTATGCATAAGTCAACAATTTAATAAACACGACGTATGTCCTCGGCAATGTAATAAATAACATTCACGTTCTCAACCATTTAATAATTATTGTTTACGTCCCGACAATTCCAATAATATAATTAAAATTTTGTAGGGTTCTAAAACGAGTATCATACTCCATAAATTAATATAATAATAATAATAATAATATAGTTAAGCATATGACTGAGAAGTTTGTTACTTCTTATGCATTAATGATACACAACTCTCGATATGCAAGGTTATGCAGAAGTGAACAGGTTTACAATCGGATCTAAAACGAGTATCAATCTTAAATAAATCCAATCATTGATAAGAAGAGCATGAAAACATGCTAATACAACACACACTTGTATAATTAGAAGAAAGCTAACATGAGCCACTA
The DNA here is from genome assembly GCA_030789695.1 of Scilla litardierei. Lineage (NCBI taxonomy): Eukaryota > Viridiplantae > Streptophyta > Magnoliopsida > Asparagales > Asparagaceae > Scilla > Scilla litardierei. The sequence continues at coordinate 111,259,323 of CM061135.1, forward strand.
TGAAACGATGAAGTGCTATAGGCTTGGGTAAGTAAAGCGGCTGTTGGAGTTAATTCAGACTGAAGTGTGTTTGGCTGTTCAATATGTGTGTCCAGCCAGCTTCATAAGTATGTCCAAGTTGTGAACAAGTGTGTACAGCCTTAAAGCTAAGTATGTCCAAGATGTAAACAAGTGTGTACAGCCTTAAAGTCAAGTATGTCCAAGTTGTGAACAAGTATGTTCAGCTGCTGAAGAAAATGAGATCAGTTGTATGCAAAGTAATTATGTACTCTGAGAAAGAAAGTTCCTTGAGATTTGTGTATTTGATCTAGTGTAGTAAATGCTTGTACTAGTTGATGTAAGCTCTTGACAGAGCATTGTTGTAGAAGTGAAAGAATGATGTATATGTAATTAAAAAAAAGAAGAGAGATCTCTGAGATCAAGACCATCAAAAAATATCCAAGAAGAAGAAGAAGAAGAGCTTCAGCTTTGCCTGAAATTAATATGAAAAATTCCTGAAAAATATCGTTCTTCCTCATTCTGAAAATTTGTGTTAACAGTTTTGTGTACACACTTATAGTGTATTGTGTGCACACATAATTGCTTTTCTGTACGCAGATATAATGTAACTGGAACACAGTTATTCCAGTTTCCTGCACACTATAGTTTTCACAGATTCTTCTCTGTTTTCTACTCCTCCCCTCAAAAGATCCTGTCTTTGGGTGCTGAGCTTTGCCTCAACATCCATCACAGTGGTATCAGAGCATCTCAGGTTGATAGTAAGCCTTGGATTCTGATCGATCATTTCTTTCTCATCTTCCGATCTTGAGCAACAAGGAGAATAAGATCAACTACCAATATTGGAGCATCAAGATGAAAACTTTCTTCATTTCCAAAGATGTGTGGGAGCATGTAGAAGACGGTGTTGCTGATTTGGCAGATGGAGCCACAACAGCTCAAAAAATGCTTATAAAGAGAAGATCAAGAAGGATGCTAAAGCTCTCTACTGGATTCAGCAAGCTGTGGATGAGACTATCTTTCCCAAAATCATGAATAATTCAAGATCTAAAGAAGCTTGAGATATTTTGAAGAAGGAGTTCCTTGGATCTGCAAAGGTAATCAATGTAAAGCTTCAAAACTTGAGAAATGATTTTGAAAATATGAAAATGAAGCCATCTGAATCTATACAAGACTTCTTTTCAAGGATCACAACTATTGTTAACTAAATGAGATCATTGGGTTAAGATCTTGTTGAGCAAACAGTAGTAGAGAAAGTTTTGAGAAGATTGACACCAAAATTTGATTTTGTAGCAGCAGCAATTAAGGAATCAAAAGACCTCTCTGTTTTTACAACAAGTGAGTTACTTGGCTCACTTTCTGCTCATGTGGATAGACTCAAGAGAGGCAAGGATGATGAATGAATGAACCAAGCCTTTCACTCAAAAGTGACACTAAGTTCACCAGTTCGCAATGACGGACCCTTTGGTGGTTGCCAGATATCATGGCTCAAATAACTTCAGAGGAGGAAGAGGAAGAAGTAATTGGAGAGGTGAAAGAACTGGTAGACAACAAATGTATCAGTCTTGATCAGAAGTTCAAAACAGAGATAAGCCCAAAGAACCCATGATGAAAGGGTGCTCTCATTGTGGAAGAACTGGCCACAAAATTGAAAACTATTGGTTTAAAAACAATACAGCTCCAAAGTGCTGTAAATGTCAGAAGTATGGACATTATGAGAAGGATTGCAGAGAAAACAGAGGAAATGAGCAAGCTAGCAGATAAAACAAGGGAAAGAAGCAAGTCAACTATGTGGAAGAAGAAGCTCGCAAAGTTGATAACTTGCTCATGGCAAAATTTGATGATGTTCCCGTCAACAACTCCTTCACTTGGTATCTTGATAGTGGTCACAGCAATCACATGACAAGTAAGCAAGATTTATTCATCAATTTTGAACCTATTACTGCTAGAGATGTAAGACCCAACAATGATAAGAAAGCTAGTGTAGAAGGAATTGGTGATATTGTTGTGCTTACTAATCAAGGGAGAAAATCAATTAAAGATGTGTAGTATGTGTCTGATCTAAAAATAATTTGATAAGTGTTGGTCAATTAGTGAAGAATGGCCTTTGTGCTACGTTTGATGAAGATCAATGCATGATATACAATAAGAAGAAGAGGAAACTTGTTTGTTTGAGTAAAATGACAAATAACACGAAGTTTCCTGTTATGTTTGCTGCTTCTAACAATACCAACTTTCTAAGCACCATAATTGAAGATGACTTAGAACTTTCGCATAAAAGATTTAGTCATTTCAATGTGGCTGGCTTAGTTGAATTATCTGAGAAGAAGCTGGTGTATGGTTTGCCATCACTAAAGCAAGTTAAAGGGAAGCACGAATGTGAAGCTTGTATTTTAGGCAAGCAATAGAAGAAGAAAGCCACTTCACACTCAAATTGGAGAGCTTCAAGACCATTGGAATTGGTTCATACTGACCTATGTGGCTCAATGTCTGTTAATTCCCTTGGTGGTTCAAAATACTTTAGGATAGTAAGTGGCTGATTTCAGTAGAAACTGCTGGATTTATTTCCATGCAGAAAAGTCTCAAGCCTTGTGTTTCTTCAAAAAGTTTAAATATGAAGCTGAAGGGAAGTTGACATGTAAAATTGGCACTCTCAGATCAGATAGAGGTGGAGAATTCTGCAGGAGAGAGTTTAATGCTTTTTGTGAAGAAAATGGCATAAGGAGACAATTGACAACTAGTTACACACTTGATCAAAATGGTGTTGCAGAAAAGAAGAACATGTTGATTATGGAGTTAGCAAGGAGTGCTATGAAGGATAAGAAGATGCCTCTTGAGTTTTGGGCAGAAGTATGTGCAACAACTATATTTGTCATAAACAGAAGTCCCACTTCAGCTTTGAAGAATAAGACTCCTTCTGAAGCACTTAATGGAGACAAGCCTAAAGTTACTAACATGAAGGTGTTTGGTTGCAAAGCATATGCGTTGAAGCCTGCCAATGCAAGAGGAAAGCTTGATGATAAAAGTAGGAAGGGAATATTTATAGGCTATAGCATTGAATCCAAAGCATATAAAACTTATGATCCAAATACAAGAAGTATGGTTACTAGCAAAGATGTGGAGTTCATTGAAACTGAAGCATGAGAATGGAATGGAAAGGAACCAACTGTGGCAGACTACAACAGGTTGGAAGTGGATGCATTGCCTGAAGCAGATCAGCCAGATACAAATCATAGCTCAAGTACCACAAATCACAGTTCACATGCAACAAATCACAGTTCAGATGCTACAACTAGTTGTCCACATGCTAGTAGTTCCAGCTGCAATTCCTTAAATTCTCCAAGTGAAAATCAGAATGTGAGAACAAGATTATTGGGAGATATCTATAATGAGACTTATGAACATTTGCTTGTTTTACTACATAACTTGCAGAATTTACTGAAGCTTGTACTGAAGATGAATGGAGGACATCCATGCAAGAGGAGATTAATGCCATTGAGAAGAACAAAACATGGAGCTTGTGTGAGCTACCATAATGAAAGAAGGCAGTGGATGTTAAGTGGTTGTATGACTAAATACAACACTGATGGCTCCATAAACAAGTAGCAAGGCTTGTGGCTAGAGGATTCACTCATGTCTATGGAGAAGATTATGAAGATACTTTTGCACCAGTGGCCAGATATGAAACTATAAGAACCTTACTTGCAGTTTTAGCCTCTAAAGGATGGGAAGTTAGACAACTGGATGTGAAATCAACATTTCTAAATGGTGCATTACAGGAAGAAATTTATGTGAAATATCCTCCAGGATTTGTTAAAGAAAATCAGAGCTCAAAAGTTTATAAACTTCACACGGCCCTCTATGGATTGAAGCAAGCACCTAGAGCATGGTACCAAAGAATACATGAAATCCTGATCAAACAAGGCTATACAAGGAGTGATTCTGAAGCTACACTCAATGTCAAGTCAGAAAATGGTAATTTTCTAGCTTTATGTCTCTATGTGGATGTCATTATTTATACTAGTAATGAAGAGTCTTGACTTGACAAATTTAAAAGACAAATGGAGCATGAATTTGAAATGAGTGATTTAGGAAAGCTGCATTACTTCTTGGGACTAGAAACCAAACAAACAGAGCATGGAATACATATGTCTCAGCAGAAGTATGCTCAATCTATGCTGAATAGACTTAAAAATGGCAAATTGCAAATTTGTGGAAACTCCTTTCAATGACAAAGAAAAACTTGTAGTATATAAGTCTATTGCTGGAGTAAATGAGAAGCATTTCAGAAGTATAGTGGGAGGTTTGATGTATTTGGCACATACAAGACCAGATCTGTCATATGCTGTAAATCAATTGGCAAGAGTTATGCATAAGCCTAATGAGATTCACATGACAGCAGCCAAAAGAGTGCTGAGATATATTGCAAGAACAAAAGAACTTGGTCTGTTTTATGGCAGAGATGAAGCTTGCAAGCTGATAGCATATTCAGACAGTGATTGGGGAAGCAGTGAAGAGGGTAGAAGGAGTTTGACAGGATACACATTATTACTGGGAAAATCATGTATCACGTGGGGCACCAAAAGACAGAATTCAGTTGCTCTCTCCACAATAGAAGCTGAGTATATAGCCTTGTCCTATACATCATGCCAAGTAGTATGGATGAAGAAAATTCTGAAAGATCTGAAGCAAGATCAAGATGAAGGTACTGTTATGTTTTGTGATAACAAGTCTACAATCCATCTTGCAAAGAATTTCATCAATCAAGGAAGAACCAAGCATATTAATACAAGGTATCACTTCATAAGAGAATTGGTTTCTGAAAAATCTATTGTGCTTCAGCATTGCAAATTACTTGATCAACTAGCTGATGGGTTTACAAAAGCTTTGGACATCAAACAATTCATCAAATTCAGAAATGAGCTTGGGCTTAGACCCAGTCTGAATTAAAGGGAGAATATGTTGGAGTTAATTCAGACAGAAGTGTGTTTGGCTGTTCAATATGTGTGTCCAGCCAGTTTCATAAGTATGTCCAAGTTGTGAACACGTGTGTACAACCTTAAAACTAAGTATGTCCAAGATGTGAACACGTGTGTACATCTTTAAAGTCAAGTATGTCCAAGTTGTGAATAAGTATGTTCAGCTGCTGAAGAAAAGGAGATCAATTGTATGCAAAGTAATTGTATACTCTGAGAAATCAAGTCACTTGAGATTTGTGTATTTGGTCTAGGGTAGTAAATGCTTGTACTAGTTGATGTAAGCTCTTGACAGTGCATGGTTGTAAAAGTGAAAGAATGATGTATATGTAATTTAAAAAAAGAAGAGAGATCTCTGAGATCAAGACCATCAAAAAATATCCAAGAAGAAGAAGAAGAAGAGTTTCAGCTTTGCCTGAAATTCAAATGAAAAATTTCTGAAAAAATCGTTCTTCCTTATTCTGAAAATTTGTGTTCACAGTTTTGTGTACACACTTATAGTGTATTATGTACACACATAATTGCTTGTCGGTACATAGATATAGTGTAACTGGAACACAGTTATTCCAGTTTCCTGCACACTATAGTTTTCACAGATTCTTCTCTGTTTTTATCCTCCTTCCCTAAAAAGATCTTGTCAATGGCGCTGAGCTTTGCCTCAACGTCCATCAACGACTGCCATCAGCCAATAAATATGCCCGACGATGTCATTGTCTACGATCGAATGGGACCCTCGCTAATAATCAACTTTGTCTTTGGTCCGGCCGGCATACGATCAACAACGAGGGAAACGTGGGATTGCGATCTGTCAGAATTCGTGGTAGGGAATTAATTAAGTATTGGCCCCGTGGAGCGCATTGAAAGGAACCATGCACCAACTAGTTTCGTATGTGAAATGCTACGTTCACTTGTTCAGGATCACGAAAAAGTCTAACAAGCCACCTTCATAGTTTCCTTATATTTGAATGGTATGGGGACATGCAACATATTGGATGGAAACAGACAATCAAATGTGCGGCATTGAACACTGTATGAGAATTAAAGACCAATTTTTTTGAATACCCAAACCATAAAAAAATAATACACGGCTCCTTTTATTTTTATTCTGGAGATAAGCCACCAACTAAGTTAACAGTTTATGAAGAGTTAATCTTATGCAATCAGCCAGATTCAGTAATTTTTCCCAGCTTATATTTGTACTTCTCTATAAGAAGAGGAAGCCCTTCTTTGGACGTCCCTTTCACGCCCAATCTTTTTACATATTATTAATCACACAAGGCTTTAATCTTGATCATAAGTACGTGCTAATATGGTTCTTGTGGATGGATGGGTTTTGGCCAACAGTAATGTGGGCTGACTCGGATGCCTCTGATGAAGTGGACCCTCGTCAGCCGTGGTGATTGGGACCCATGGTGATTGGAACCCGGGTCAGAGAGAGCCAAGTTCGAGCTACCGGGCAGAAGCTCGTCCTAACTCTGGGTCGATCTGAGCGACTTGACGAGCTGCTGGCTGGGACGTTCCACGAGCTATCCGCAGCACAGTCAATCGTGAGGGGGATCGGATTTGGGTTTCGACCCAAATCCCCTCCAATGCTTGAGTCAGTATTGGACTGAAGATGACTAGTGGGTAGGGGGATCGACATAATGGGATATCGACCGATTGATGTCGCTCCGAGTTACTGAGGAAAAAAATGAAAGTGGAAAGTAAGTGAGAAGTAATTAGAGTACCTAGTATTCAGTACATCTGAAGTGCCCCCCTGTCCTGTCGTCTTTTGGACTATTTCTAAGTGGAAGTATCCTTTCTGTGCCATTGGAGGATAATTGCTTGGCCATAACAGGGGCGCGATCATCCCTGAACAATAGCTGTAACCGCCATCCCCTTACCCCCGCCATCAATAAGCCCGTTATTAACCGTCCCTTGAAGGTTCGGAAAGCTCAAAGGGCAGAATATGGCTTGGCTTTGATCGGGCAAGCGGGTAGCTTCCCTCTTTAGCTTCATGGGCTAAGTGGGCTGGTGCGTCTCTCTTGTGGGCTTCTTTATTCTAGCGAGAATATCTTCCTCCTATTCGGGGGCCGGCCCAATGATGTAACAATGGCCCTATCACTTGAACTCAAACGAAACGTTTGTTGAGGTCGAGTCATGCGATACCTTATTAATTGGACACGACAGTTGAGATGAGAGCATTCGATTTTAAGCGCCAAAACCTCCACTCCTTTGATTCGGCCGTTGCGTCAGCTCAAGTGTCGGGATACAGATGCATATGGATTATCGACACGTGTCCTCAAATGCGTGGGTCGGTATTGATCGTAGTAGGATACCCTGACACCTAAATAAGAAAAAAGGGGGAAAATGGGCGAACTTTATGGTTTAGGCTTTTCAAAGAAAACCCTACGCTCCTCCATTGTTCCCCTTGAAAATTCTCTCCATGGCTTCATCTCCAACATCCAGATACATTGAAGAAGTGAATGAAATGGAATGAGTGCAACTGGCTCTATCTCAGATGGTAGATCCCTCAGATGTGGCTGACATGTCAAAAATTGATCCTTCGGAACAGCTCATGAGGAAAAAGAAGAACTTGGCCTTGATGCCTATCAATGCGGAGGCCCCGGCGTCTCGCAAAGATAAAGGGAATCCTGTTGTGCCGAAGGGGGTTGCTAACCAGGCCTTTAAAGTGTCAGATAACCAACATCAATCGCTCAAGAAGTCTTATGATCAATGTCCTTATCTGATTCGGATTCCCCTGCCTACCGATAGGGTCTGCTTCCCAGGACAATGTGAGGTTGGTGTATACACAAGGGCTTTCCAACTTGTACTCCTCTTTTCCATGCATCTTGTCATGTTCCATGTACCAAGCACGATGTGGATTACCCTTTGTTAACTGATGCCGAATGCAGTGGCTAATCTGGTCGGCTTCATCGTGCTGTGTATGTTGAACGATGTGGAGCCAACTATGGCATCATTCAACCATTTTTTTAAACTAATCCCCCCGACGTCTAGCGGCTGGTACCTTATCACCACCCGAAGAGGAAAACATTTGATCAAGGATATCCCTAGCTCCAATCCAGGATGGAAGTAACAATTTGTATTCGTGGCATTCCCCGGCATGGCGGCCTTTCTCACTCAGTGGGGGCGTCCGAAACTTGCCACGAATGAAGAAAAATCCCTCACTGAAGAAGGGAAGACCTTTGCCGCGTTTTTGTTAAAATTGTCAGAAAATGATAGATCAACGAAAAAGCTCTTGTCTGATAAGATATTATGGGGGACCGTATGGGCGGAAGGTAAAATTTTGACTAGTGCTCCATCCGATCTTGTTCATCATTGACTCCTTTTCCTCTTTTGCAGGCATGATTGGTCAAGAATATCAAGTAGATCCCGATCTACAAGTGGCCCTTCAAGCTTGTCTTCAGGAGGTTGAAGGAAGCTTATCCCCTCATCAGGTGATTCCTCCCAGAGACGCCTCAGGTAGAGCGGTTGAGGGCTTATTTCTGGTAGCTCATGGTATTCTTTAGTCAGGGTAACCTTCTAAAAGAGAAAACTTCGTCATACTTCCAAGGTTGAAAAGGCCAAAGCCAAGAAAAGAAGCGGAGAAGTAAGATCATTGTCATGAGCTCGAGTTCTTCAGGCCCAAACATTGCTGCAGTTTCGACCTTGGCCCCTGAGCAACCTCGAGCCCCAACCACAGAGTTTCCTTTATGGGGTCTGACACCATCTCAAAGGACATGCCTTCATGAGGACTCATGGCCATTGGGTGGTCTCCTACCTCAGGAACCAATGGTGGAGGACATTCCTCCAGAGTTTAGGTCGATCTTCTTGGAAGATAGGTTGCCTCAGACTTCGGTCAAATATTCTAAGGAGGGGCTCCATCAACCTACTTTCCTGGTGGGAGAGGGTGACTCAGCCTTCCTGAATTATGGCACCGCTTCTTGGCTTGTCAAGAGTTCGACTCTTCTTCGGGATAGGGCCATACTAGAGAGAGTCGACCACGAGAGGTAGCCCGCTCATGTGGATCAACAAAATTTCCGAGTAAGTAATCTCCTTCGCTTTTGATCATTGTCGGATATCAGAGTTAATCTTCTTTTTTGCTCGTAGGCAGTCTTGGCTGCCACTGAGCTACATCGGTGTTCATTGGCGGTGGCTAATTATAAGGCCGATTTGGTCTACAGAATGAGGTGGATGGCCACTGCCCAGAAAGCTATTGATGAAGCGAGGGTGAAGTTGAAGAGATCGAAACTTCGCAGGCTCAAATTCACCTCTCGTGTGAAAGATCTTGAGCAAGAATTAGTAGAGATCAAGGCGAAGTCCAAACACGAGGTGTCCCTCCAGAGGCAGATCCAACAATTACTTGAAGTGGCCGCCCTAAGGAGACAGATCGAGGAAAAGCTGCTTGAAAAGTTGCCTCAAGGAAATCGGTAGAGGAACAGCTGCTTAAAGAGGTTTTATCGAGGAAATTAGCCGAGGAGAGGCTGCTTGAAGAGGCCACCTCGAGGAGCCATGTCGAGGACCGAATGTTTGAAGGAGAAAAGAAGTGGGAGTGTCATGCTCTATTTTGAGCTATACGTGTATTCTACTAAACACACGTGGTATTTCTACTTACGATATAAGGGTAGGCATGGAATAAACATTGATATCGATGTATGTAGCGTAGTGCAAGGGGTATTGGGCCGTAATACGTGGCTAAGAGAAGAGAATGCGAAATGTGAATGCGGGAAAAGTGCGAATGACGTCGTGTGTATTATACAACGTGTATGTATTGGGCGTGTGTGTGTGATGCGTGTATGCATGCGTAGGTGTGCATGGTTGTGTGTAGGAGGGAGCCATGCTAGTGTGAAAAGGGGTTAGGGGTCAATGGCAACCCCTGTAAATTTTTAGAAAGGTGAGGGGTAAAATGGTCATTGGACCAAGGATGCTGTGTGGACATACTAAAGTGGTGTGTGCATAAAGTAATGGCAAGCTTGTAATTAGTGGGAAGTTAAGAGAGTATTTTGGTCATTTAATGTGTTGCATGCTTATCTTAAGAGAGGGTTCTAGGTGGAGATTTTTGAAAGGAAAGTTTCTTCTCATTTCTAAACCATTCCTTCCCCTTTTCCTTTCTATCTTCTCTCCTCACTCTCTCCCATGCTAGGGCCGGCCATCCCTCCCCCTTTTCTCCATCCTCTTCAACTCAAAACCCTAATTATTTCATCCAAAAATCAAGTATCTTAAGTAGATTGCAAGAGAGAAGAAGGTGGAGAAGAAAGGAGGAGGAAGAGGAGGAAAAACCAAGTTTGGAGGTAGGAATCTACTTGGACTTGGAACTCCATTAATTGGTTCTTGTGATCATGTTTTTATAGCATGTTTTTATTCGATATGTGATAGGGATAGTCAAATTTATATGCCATGGCTTAATTTCACAAATTTCCCTTTGAAATTCTTAGCAAAATCATCTCCTTTGAAATTCTGAAATCATGATGTCTGTTGTTGCTTTGAGGCCCGGGAGAGCTGAGAGGCCCGGCGTACAGTGCCCGTGTCCACTGTGTCGTGTGCTATATTCATCGCAAATTTGGGGTGAAGTCCAGGTCCTGATATCACGTAGTTTACCCAAGTTTCCAATTAATTCAATAATAAAATAAGAGTCTTGCATGTTATTTCTTCTAATTACAGCACTTCCTTTGTCCTTATCTGCTATGCTTGTGATAACGTATATTGAGTTACACTTGTGGAATTAATGCCTTCCTTTTAAATTATGTTGGTATGAACACTTGCTTTATTACTCGTGCTAACCCTTTTCTTGTAGTCACTCGACATTGGACCGCATGTATGATCCTCTTTCTTGGTTATTTACCTTTCGCTATATTACTTAGTTTACATGTCTTATGTCTCTTGCCTTGCTTTATGTATTGATAACCTTAACAAGGTATTCCAAATCCAAGTTGGTTCCTATTGGGGCACACATTGATGAGCTCCTATTTATTTTTTCAGGTAGCAGGGGTAGTATGGTTGGTGATGACTTGGAGTGGGTCTCAGGAGTAGAACTTGGTGTGAGCTGTAGCTGTGTAGTGTGACATGGTTGTCTTGGGAGGTGGAGAGTGGCGGTGTATGTGTAGTAGTGCACTTGGACTATGTATGTAAATGAAAGTTGTTATATAAATATGTTGTTGTTGTTCTATGTTATTTATGAGTTGTTTGATATTATAATGAAGCTTCCCTTGTACTATCCCAGCATGTACGCAGTGGCCTGCATATTCAGTTTGTTCTTTCTCTCTCTTTTCCTGTCGCATCACCCTCACTCTTCCGGATACTTGGAAAAAAAATTTAAATGCTCGGTATTCTGGGGAACTGGGCATGACAGTTTTTGGTGGCCCATGCAGGTCACCGCACTGCGATGTGCGTAAGGATAGTACATGTAATGCTTCAGTATTTGATTGGGATAGATTAACACTAAAATGGGTAGTGACCTTAGTGACCTTAGAGTTTTAAGTGGTCCACCCTTGCATCCCCTGGCTTTAGGGAGTCTGGGGATGAACTTTTGCAGTGTATTATACTATAGATGTATATTGTGGATGTATGCGTGTATCTATAACTATGTGAACCCCTGTGTATAAGTACATTTGTTGTGCTTAGAGATTTGAATTATATATGTGGTTGTATACTTGTATTTAGTATATGTATTTATACTTGAATAGCATGAAGTTGCATGTATCTTGGATGGCTATAGTGGTATATATGTGGGCGTTTATACTAGGTGGGTAAATACTTGAGCGTGTATATATATGTATATATATGTATACATATATACATACATATATGTATGTATTTATGTATACATATGTACATATATGTATGTATATATGTATACATATGTATACATATATACATACATATATGTATGTATTTATGTATACATATGTACATATATGTATGTATATATGTATACATATGTATACATATATACATACATATATGTATGTATTTATGTATATATATACATATATGTATGTATATATGTATACATATGTATACATATATATATATATATATGTATGTATACATATATGTATGTATATATGTATACATATGTATACATATATATACATATATATATAATAGTCATTACCCGTGCCCATAGGGCACGGTTTATTTAATGGCTGAGTTTTTCTCCCCAACAAATTTCAAGTTCCCCCAAATTTCAAGTTTTCCCACAAAATTTCAAGTTTCCCCCCAAATTTAACTTTTTCCCCAAAATTTAAGTCCCCCCAAAATTGTCATTACCACATAGGACAAACTTGCCACGTAGGACAAAGCTTTGTCCTAGTAGGATAAGATTCAAAATCTTCAAATAACTGGAAAAAATGGTCGGAAGGGGTGAGAATAAAAAGTGTGTGTGTGGGGGGGTGTGTGTGGGGAGGGTCCATGAGCAAAAATACAGAAACCAGGGTTGTAAGTGCAAAATTCCCCACATCCTCTTTTATCCCTCAAAATCTCATCTCTTATATTTTCTCTTATCCAATTTCCATGTTTTATATAATAGATATCTAAATTCTCTTATCCAATTTCTCATGTCCAAATTATCTTATCAATTTCTCTTAATAACATCCGTCTTTTATATAATAGATATCTCTTATCCAATTTCTCTTGTCCAATATCTCTTATCCAATTTCTCTTGATAACATCTCTCGTTTGTAATATAGATATTTCTTATCCAATTTCTCTTGATAACATCACTCTTATCCAATTTCTATTTTCCAATATCTCTTATTCAATTTCTCTTGATAACATCCCTCTTTTATAATATAGATATCTCTTATCCAATTTCTCTTGTCCAATATCTCTTATCCAATTTCTCTTGATAACATCCCTATCTTATAATATAGATATCCTTATCCAATTTCTCATGTCCAATATCTCTTATCCAATTTCTCTTGATAACATCCCTCTTTTATAATATAGACTAGTCATAACCCGTGCCCGCAGGCACGGTGCATTCAAAATTTTTTCCCGTAAAATCTATGGCCCCAAAAAATATTTCTACAGCCAAAATTTAAAAGAACAACAAATTAGCGTAAAAAAATTTAGAGGCATGGCCGCCTTCGACGAGGAACAATAAATTCGGCGCGGGCGCCTTCAGATCTGTGCTTGAGGGGTTAATTGAAACGGACGCCCAAAAAGCTTAGCCCGCCTTTTTGATTGCACATTCCCTGTGTTTTTTTTTGTGTTTCAATTTTTTTAGACGGGTGTTTCGATGAGTGCAAAACCGGGTGAAAATGAGAATGGTGGGTTTGAGTGTGTGTAGTGTCTTGGGATTTTTGGTTTTTTTGCTTGGGGTGTGATTTTGGGTGTTTGGTTTTGTGTGTGTTTTTGGGGGTTGGGTGGAGTTTTGTGTTTTTTAGGTTTTGGGTTTAAGAAGGGTGTCCCATGTGGCGATGTGACATTGCCACATGGGACAAAGATTCAAAAACATCCCTCATTTGTAATATAGATATCTCTTATCCAATTTCTCTTGTCCAATATCTCTTATCCAATTTCTCTTGATAACATCCCTCTCTTATAATAACGATATCTCTTATCCAATTTCTCATGTCCAATATCTCTTATCCAATTTCTCTTGATGACATCCCTCTTTTATAATATAGATATCTCTTATCCAATTTCTCTCGTCCAATATCTCTTATCCAATTTCTCTTGATAACATCCCTCTTTTATAATATAGATATCTCTTATCCAATTTCTCTTGATAACATCCCTCTCTTATAATATAGATATCTCTTATCTAATTTCTCCTGTCCAATATCTCTTATCCAATTTCTCTTGACAACATCCCTCTTTTATAATATAGATATCTCTTATCTAATTTCTCTTGTCCAATATCTCTTATCCAATTTCTCTTGATAACATCCCTCTTTTATAATATAGATATCTCTTATCCAATTTCTCTTGATAACATCCCTCTCTTATAATATAGATATCTCTTATCCAATTTATCTTGTCGAATATCTCTTATCCAATTTCTCTTGATAACATCCCTCTTTTATAATATAGATATCTCTTATCCAATTTCTCATGTCCAATATCTCTTATCCAATTTCTCTTGATAACATCCCTCTTTTATAATATAGATATCTCTTATCCAATTTCTCATGTCCAATATCTCTTATCCAATTTCTCTTGATAACATCCCTCTTTTATAATATAGATATCTCTTTTCCATTTTCTCTTGTCCAATATCTCTTATCCAATTTCTCTTGACAACATCCCTCTTTTATAATATAGATATCTCTTATCCAATTTCTCTTGTCCAATATCTCTTATCCAATTTCTCTTGATAACATCTCTCGTTTGTAATATAGATATCTCTTATCCAATTTCTCTTGATAACATCACTCTTATCCAATTTCTCATGTCCAATATCTCTTATCCAATTTCTCTTGATAACATCCCTCGTTTATAATGTAGATATCTCTTATCCAATTTATCTTGTCAAATATCCCTTATCCAATTTCTCTTGATAACATCCCTCTTTTATAATATAGATATCTCTTATCCAATTTATCTTGTAAAATATCTCTTATCCAATTTCTCTTGATAACATCCCTATTTTATAATATAGATATGTATATATGTATATATATACATATATACATATATATATATATCTATATAGATACACACACACACACACACACACATATATATATATATTCTATATTTGATGAAGAATTTGAATTTTGTCCCAGTAGGACAAGTGACTAGGACATAGGGGGATGACTAGGATATGGTGACTAGGACAAAGAAAAAGATGAGCAAGACAAAGTTTTAAGGCTAAGGTTATGAGAAAGCTTTTTGGGGGGAGGGGGAAACTTTGTAATTTGAAAGGAAAATAAAAACTTCACTCAATCTTTGAGCCAGCAACCTTCCCTCCCCTTTTCAAAATCCAAAAAGACATCACGTTTCAAAATCTAGTGCTCAAAATTCAAAAGCCTTCAAATATCTCTGCCCTTTTCAAAATTCAAACCCCCCACCTCAAGCCTGCTTCATAAGACCCAGATCCCCGAAAACCCCTCTCTCCAAAAGCCCCAGCTCCCCCCAAACTGCTGCATAAGCCTCACCATCAAGCTCGCTGCAAAAGCCCTCAACAACATCTTCAACACCGACGGCTACCTCTGGAAGGTTTAACGGAAGACCACTAGCTTAGTTGTGCGAAACATTCAGTTGGATACTATCGCAAGGCTTCTTCCATTGCTTAAGAGATGCACCGATATCGGGGAAGCCATCGACGTGCAGGACGTGCTAGAGAGCTTTGCTTTTGATAATGTTTGCAAGCTTGCCTTGCTGCTGGCGTGTTGTCTCCTCAAGGTAAGATCTCTACTTTTGCCAACACTTTCAGGGATACTACTGAACTTAGTGTCGGAAGGTTCAGGGAATCCATTGGTTTCAAGCGAAGGCTGAGGGAATCCATTGCCACACGGTTCATCACGCTTGAAGAGGATTACTCTGAGATAAGTTGTTGTGGGACATTATGATCAGTTTCATACTCGCTGAGGAGTTCTTACGAAACTACTGCTAGCTATGTTGCTGGCCAGATGTTCGATGTATTGCCCCAGTGCAGGATGCATGAAGCAAATGACTTTGTAAAAGAGATGTTGAATAAGAGGACCCTTTTATGGAATATATAGCTGCTAAGGAGGGAAGAACATGTATTATATAATATATACATATGTCATTCAGGCGTTTGATCAATGGCCAGCCATAGAGCAGCCTGCAGACTTTGTAAAATGAATAGAAGTGTCTTTTTATCCAATTTTTTTGAAGCAGCGATCAGACTGTGTAAAATGAACAGAGTAGCATACAGCCATGTTAGAGCAAAGAAACTCAGAAGTAGATGATAGTTCTTATCAGTTGCCTAAATTCTAGGCTCCTTTATGTAAGTTCACCAGAGAATTTCATGTTTAAAATTGTGGATTACACTTACAAGATGTTTAAAATTCATATTCCTACAAGCATGCTTTTTGTTACATGATAGTTCTGATGTTGTTTCTGCAGCAATAATCAGCAATAATCATCTTGAAAAATGGTAGGAAATTGTGATGGTTGCTTTTAAAAAGAGAAACGTTACTGAGTTATATGTTCATTTATTTTAATTTGGTATTTCCAACTTAGGGATAATCCTATCATTTCTTATGTACGTTATTTAGCAAGTCACATGTAATTATTAACTGATTTTGTTTTTGTCATGCAATTGAATTCAGCATGACATTGCAGTTACATAAGTTTTTATGGGTGAAAATAAATTCCTCAAATGTTGTTCTGGTAAAATGCAGTCTCGCACTTATATAATAGTAATAGATCAATCATCGGCATGATGTATGCACATTTTGATGTATATGTAGATGTTCAAATTAATTGGTTGTTCTTTGGCAGGGAAGGGAAAGAAAGTCAGGGAAGTGTAGAAATATATCATATACTTGGATGGAGTTGAATACCATTTTACTCATTAAGGTCTTGATATGTATCATGTATCCAATTTCAGAATATCTATATCGTGATGGTTTTACATATTTGTGGTGGTTCATTGGCTTTTTTTCCTGCAAATCAAAGACACAAGTGTATTTGTTAAATTGTGGCCTGCTTGGGAGGATTTGAAGAGCTACTTGACTCTGGTACAATGAAGAATGAACTAATCTTTGGTGAGATTCAGTCTCAACTCAAGAACAAAAATGTCACAGTTGATGTGAAAGCTAGCTCAAACTCTAATGTAAAAATTTCATTGCTAATGGGTCTTTATTTCCGGGAGGTCGCTGTTCCGTTCTTTGGTTGTAGGGATTCAATAGTGTACTTTCACTACTATGTTTGTCTGCATGTAATTTCCATTCATTTTCATGTCCATTGAACACGTTAGCAGCCAAAGCAATACTCAGATAACTATTATTGACAAACACCACTCATATAATGTTGCGAGACTGACATTTTTGTTGTTCTTGCATGTTTCCATAACCATTACCATTGATGAACTTTCTACTCATGGGTTGAAGTCCATCATCAGCTTTTTAAGTCTTCTGTTAATGTTTGTTTGTATGTTAATCTGTAATGTTTGTATGTCTGTTAATCTGCAATTTAGTCAACATTTCATGTTATTTCTTGGGTTACTTATGATATTATATAGAAAATAGGTGCATGTGAAATTGGGGGAAGGAGTCTTGAATATGCACTAGACTTATCGTTAGAAATATTAGATGTGGAAATATGATGACTTTCATCAGTGGCAGCAGGTGGGCTCTGGCTCAGTTCATTGATTGCTGGGGTGGGACTTATGACTGATCAGAGTTTCTGGGGATAATGAAGTAATTACAAGGTGGATTAAGGCGCTTATTTATTCTTTCATTGTATATAATTACAATGAAATGTGTAAGCAGCTGACTGTCATGCTTCATTTTGCAAGAATTGCAATCTGTATGTGTTCACTTTATAAGCTTTGGTCTTAGAAAATCTGCAAGCTATAATCATTCAAGTTTTATATGCAGTGTATTGTCTGGGTTTATGTTCATTTTTATAATTTTTTGATCCATATTGCAGGCAATTACAGCCTCTGGTACAAGGAAGAATGACCTCATCTTTGGTGAGATTCAGTCTCACCTCAAGAACAAAAATGTCACAGTTGATGTGAAATTAAGCAAACTCAGACTTTAATGTAAGCATTTCAAATATAGAATAGATGTTGCGAGACTGACATTTTTGTTGTTCTTGCAGGTTTCCACAACCATTACCATTGATGTACTTGCTACTCATGGGTTGAAGTCCATTATCAGCTTAGTTGTTCCGGTCCAAAAGTCCATTGATGCAGACGTGAAATTAATGGATGCTGTATTTAACATCTTAAGGGACCAGGTGATGCAGACTTGAGATGATGCCATTGAACAAGAAACGTGGGTTGAGATGTTAGCCGGCATTTGATGATGATGCTTCAATGGATTGCTGACAAGCTTATAAAATACTCTCAAGGGACCAGGTGATGTTAGCCAGCATCCATATGAAATACATTTTCAAAAACGGTGAGTTTATAAGAAGATGGAGTCCAATAGGAACTGCGGAGATTGGTGACTATGCTTACAGCAGCGTATGCAACTTTCATAGCAGGCATGATTCATGCTAAATACACTCATTGTAAAGTTTCTTGCATGCTATCGAGTAATGTTGTGTTATATTCTCTAAATGCATATGTTAGCTGCATACTGACAGAAGCTTGACCAGATTGACATAAGCTACTACTAACAGTTGTGGCTCCAATTTTTGCACACTTCATTCTGATGGATTTATCTGCATACAGAGTTGGCTAATACAAACATATTGATTCTGCTGATATATTATGAAAAAACCTCTATAGATCATGGTGGCTGAAGCTTTTTTTGCAGTTCCTCTTTTCCCTTGAACATTTTCTTTGAGTGATATGCAACATTCATTTGCCTTGGGGAAGATGTGAGGTCCAACAAATAATGGGGGTTGAGATGCAGTCTTTAACAAAAAAACGGGGGTTGAGAGTATCTCAAGGGACCAGGTCATATGGAACTCTAAGAAGCCATTTAAGCATTGTCCCTTTTAACTCGGAGCTTAATATCTATGTTATGTCTGAAACTCGAAGGCATTCAAATAACCCTCTGTTCCAAAGTGAAAGGTATTATTGTCTTTGGATTCCCAAATTTTCATTTGTTAATATTTTCAAAGAAATACTTGGAAACAAAAAAATCCATTTATGTTTTGTCCTGTTTACAGAGTTCAAGTGGGCACAAGGGTTGGCGAAGAATGTTCCATCATTAACCATCAAAAGATCTTCAATCTAAAGATGTATGAGATTATTATCTCCCGCAACGTTACAACAAAAACGTGTGGTAAATATAAGTTCCCCCGTTTTTTGTTGTTAGTAAATGTCATCCATTCATATGAATGTGTATATGGGAGTCTGGAGTTTTTATACGATCTAATAACCAACCTTATTTTTGCAATAATTAGGAGAATTAAAGGCAAAGATTGAATAACCGAACGTAACCAACATCATTAAGTTTATTAAGAAATTTATAATTTATTTTGACATTGTTTCAATATGTCTGTTACATTTAGTAATTCAATGTATCTAAATTGGACGTAGAGCACATGATAACATCAGTCTATTTGTGAGATAAATCAAAACACCAAGTTAATCTTATCTAGGATCCCTCTAACGTATACATTAGTTGGCATACTGGGTTGCATCACCAATATGGTGTAATATGAAAAGTTAAATTCATTCAACATTTACCGAAAAAGTTCTTCTCCTTATCACTAGATGTTTTCTTTTCTTAATGAGATGATGTTTTGCTTCATATTTAGAAATGTACATCAACCACTACAAGCATCTCAAAGGGGAAATTTGAGTTCCTATTCAATCCCACTAACCTTGCAAACCTTTATTTAGTTGTCATGAAATACTCATTTTGTGACAGGACTACAAAATTGCTACTTATCACAGATGCATCAATAGCTGTGCAATTATTACAATGTGTCTCCGAAACTGTTTAATTATATGTCTCCAGCTTTTGTGTGTTGTGAACTTTTATGCATGGCTTTTTTCACTAGGTGAAAGGCAAGCACCATGCATTCTTCTCTTTTTGGATCAGAGGGTGCAAGCAAGAATGTGGCTTGAGATTAGCTGCTTCTCTTTTTGGATCAGAGGGTGCAAGCAAGAATGTGGCTTGCGATTAGCTGTTGTAGTTGGGTTTTAATCTTTTTTTCTCTTTTTAACTTTTGTTTTTATTTTCTTTAGCAGCTAGCATTTAATTGTACGGTTATTTTGATGAAATACCGTGGATGATTGGGTGGAAAAATCTTTAAATGAGAAGTAATGAATATTCAGAGCCATTCTTTTGTGTAGTTTTTATTCAGTTGAAGAAAATATTTCACATAGTTTAATTTTTTATCTATTATGAACTCACATGTTTATCACTCATTATTCTCCTAATAACTGGACTTTGATTTTACAAACGAAGGACTGCTGTTGTTTGCAAATTTTATAAAATTATGTCCTCATAAGCATGGCGCTGTTTTAGGTGAGAAACTAGAATAATTTTATTAAGCATTACAGGTAACCAAGCAGTCTCAACATTGTCCCAAGGCATAAGAACATTACCACCCGAGACAATCACAACAAGAGATTTAGACAGTATGAAAGCATGAATATGAATTAATGAATAGTGGCAACATGCAAGCATGATATGATATTAAAAAGAGATTGGATTGATTGTTGATTATTCAACTATGAATGAATTCAAAAAAAGGGGGAAAATGTGGGGTCTGATAAATGGATATGGGTAATGATAACAAAATGGATGAACTGGTTCTATTTTGGTGTCATGTCTGGAATTAAAAATTTTGGTGGTAGGCTCTATATGTGAACTAATTGGATGATTGATCATTATACGTGCCTAGGCTAGATGACCCATCATCACACGCCTTCGAGAATTACTCAACAAACACATTCAAGACACAAGGCCCATATGGGTACGTGATCTAATACATGTATTTGCATCGAGAGGGATGGTCGGTCTGTGTCTTACTACAACACTTCTCTTTCGATTGCAGCGTGGTACGACTTAAATCAGTACCCCAGAATCACTGCTGCCGACAATGCAACCGAGGTCATTTGTTGTTGTCTCTTCTAGCAGATGTAGAGCAAAATTGGTGGGTACGTTCATATATTGTGCTTTAATTATTGATGTTTGTCTAAAATTAGGGGATCTAAGATTTTAAGGGTTGAATAAATAAATTTTGAGCAACGAAATTTAATGAGAAACTAAGTTCTTTGGAAGGAACTAAATTTTCTGTAATGTACAAAACTTACGGGGAACTAAGCTTTTGAGGTGGGGAATCTTAAATGAACCGTGCCCTATGGGCACGGGTATATACTAGTCTATTCTATATTTGATGAAGAATTTGAATTTTGTCCCAGTAGGACAAGTGACTAGGACATAGGGGGATGACTAGGATATGGTGACTAGGACAAAGAAAAAGATGAACAAGACAAAGTTTTAAGGCTAAGGTTATGAGAAAGCTTTTTGGGGGGAGGGGGAAACTTTGTAATTTGAAAGGAAAATAAAAACTTCACTCAATCTTTGAGCCAGCAACCTTCCCTCCCCTTTTCAAAATCCAAAAAGACATCAAGTTTCAAAATCTAGCGCTCAAAATTCAAAAGCCCTCAAATATCTCTGCCCTTTTCAAAATTCAAACCCCCCACCTCAAGCCTGCTTCATAAGACCCAGATCCCCTAAAACCCCTCTCCCCAAAAGCCCCAGCTCCCCCAAACTGCTACATAAGCCTCACCGTCAAGCTCGCTGCAAAAGCCCTTAACAACATCTTCAACACCGACGGCTACCTCTGGAAGGTTTAACAGAAGACCACTAGCTTAGTTGTGCGAAACATTTAGTTGGATACTATCACAAGGCTTCTTCCATTGCTTAAGAGATGCACCGATAGCGGGGAAGCCATCGACATGCAGGACGTGCTAGAGAGCTTTGCTTTTGATAATGTTTGTAAGCTTGCCTTGCTACTGGCATGTTGTCTCCTCAAGGTAAGATCTCTACTTTTGCCAACACTTTCAGGGATGCTACTGAACTCAGTGTCGGAAGGTTCAGGGAATCCATTGGTTTCAAGCGAAGGCTGAGGGAATCCATTGCCACACGGTTCATCACGCTTGAAGAGGATTACTCTGAGATAAGTTCTTGCGGGACATTATGATCAGTTTCATCCTCGCTGAGGAGTTCTTACGAAACTGCTGCTAGCTATGCTACTGGCCAGATGTTTGATCTATTGCCCAGTGCAGGATGCATGAAGCAAATGACTTTGTAAAAGAGATGTTGGATAAGAGGACCCTTTTATGGAATATATATCTGCTAAGGAGGGAAGAACATGTATTATATAATATCTACATATGTCATTCAGGCGTTTGATTAATGGCCAGCCATAGAGCGGCCTGTAGACTTTGTAAAATGAATAGAAGTGTCTTTTTATCCAATTTTTTGAAGCAACGATCAGACTGTGTAAAATGAACAGAGCAGCCTACAGCCATGTTAGAGCAAAGAAACTCAGAAGTAGATGACAGTTCTCATCAGTTGCCTAAATTCTATGCACCTTTATGTAAGTTCTCCAGAGAATTTCATGTTTAAAATTGTGGATTACACTTACAAGATGTTTAAAATTCATATTCCTACAAGCATGCTTTTTGTTACATGATAGTTCTGATGTTGTTTCTGCAGCAATAATCAGCAATAATCATCTTGAAAAATGGTAGGAAATTGTGATGGTTGCTTTTAAGAAGAGAAACGTTACTGAGTTATATGTTCATTTATTTTAATTTGGTATTTCCAACTTAGGGATAATCCTATCATTTCTTATGTACGTTATTTAGCAAGTCACATGTAATTATTAATTGATTTTGTTTTTTGTCATGCAATTGAATTCAGCATGACATTGCAGTTACATAAGTTTTTATGAGTGAAAATAAATTCCTCAAATGTTGTTCTGGTAAAATGCAGTCTCGCACTTATATAATAGTAATAGATCAATCATCGGCATGATTTATGCACATTTTGATGTATATGTAGATGTTCAAATTAATTGGTTGTTCTTTGGCAGGGAAGGGAAAGAAAGTCAAGGAAGTGTAGAAATATATCATATACTTGGATGGAGTTGAATACCATTTTACTCATTAAGGTCTTGATATGTATCATGTATCCAATTTCAGAATATCTATATCGTGATGGTTTTACATATTTGTGGTGGTTCCTCGGCTTTTTTTCCTGCAAATCAAAGACACAAGTGTATTTGTTAAATTGTGGCCTGCTTGGGAGGATTTGAAGAGCTACTTGACTCTGGTACAATGAAGAATGAACTAATCTTTGGTGAGATTCAATATCAACTCAAGAACAAAAATGTCACAGTTGATGTGAAAGCTAACTCAAACTCTAATGTAAAAATTTCATTGTTACTGGGTCTTTATTTTCGGGAGGTTGATGTTCCGTTCTTTGTTTGTAGGGATTCAGTAGTGTACTTTCACTACTATGTTTGTCTGCATGTAATTTCCATTCATTTTCATGTCCATTGAACATGTTAGCAGTCAAAGCAATACTCAGATAACTATTATTGACAAACACCACTCATATAATGTTGCGAGACTGACATTTTTGTTGTTCTTGCATGTTTCCATAACCATTACCATTGATGAACTTTCTACTCCTGGGTTGAAGTCCATCATCAGCTTTTTAAGTCTTCTGTTAATGTTTGTTTGTATGTTAATCTGTAATGTTTGTATGTCTGTTAATCTGCAATTTAGTCAACATTTCATGTTATTTCTTGGGTTACTTATGATATTATATAGAAAATAGGTGCATGTGAAATTGGGGGAAGGAGTCTTGAATATGCACTAGACCTATCATTAGAAATATTAGATGTGGAAATATGAGGACTTTCATCAGTGGCAGCAGGTGGGCTCTGGCTCAGTTCATTGATTGCTGGGGTGGGACTTATGACTGATCAGAGTTTCTGGGGATAATGAAGTAATTACAAGGTGGATTAAGGCGCTTATTTATTCTTGCACTGTATATAATTACAATGGAATGTGTAAGCTGCTGACTGTCATGCTTCATTTTGCAAGAATTGCAATCTGTATGTGTTCACTTTATAAGCTTTGGTCTTAGAAAATCTGCAAGCTATAATCATTCAAGTTTTATATGCAGTGTATTGTCTGGGTTTATGTTCTTTTTATAATTTTTTGATCCATATTACAGGCAATTACAGCCTCTGGTACAAGGAAGAATGACCTCATCTTTGGTGAGATTCAGTCTCACCTCAAGAACAAAAATGTCACAGTTGATGTGAAATTAAGCAAACTCAGACTTTAATGTGAGCATTTCAAATATAGAATAGATGTTGCGAGACTGACATTTTTGTTGTTCTTGCAGGTTTCCACAACCATTACCATTGATGTACTTGCTACTCATGGGTTGAAGTCCATTATCAGCTTAGTTGTTCCGGTCCAAAAGTCCATTGATGCAGACGTGAAATTAATGGATGCTGTATTTAACATCTTAAGGGACCAGGTGATGCAGACTTGAGAGATGCCATTGAACAAGAAACGTGGGTTGAGATGTTAGCCGACATTTGATGATGATGCTTCAATGGATTGCTGACAAGCTTATAAAATACTCTCAAGGGACCAGGTGATGTTAGCCAGCATCCATATGACATACATTTTCAAAAACGGGGAGTTTATAAGAAGATGGAGTCCAACAGGACCTGCTGAGATTGGTGACTATGCTTACAGCAGCGTATGCAACTTTCATAGCAGGCATGATTCATGCTAAATACACTCATTGTAAAGTTTCTTGCATGCTATCGAGTAATGTTGTGTTATATTCTCTAAATGCATATGTTAGCTGCATACTGACAGAAGCATGACCAGATTGACATAAGCTACTACTAACAGTTGTGGCTCCAATTTTTGCACACTTCATTCTGATGGATTTATCTGCATACAGAGTTGGCTAATACAAACATATTGATTCTGCTGATATATTGTGAAAAAACCTCTATAGATCATGGTGGTTGAAGCTTTTTTTGCAGTTCCTCTTTTCCCTTGAACATTTTCTTTGAGTGATATGCAACATTCATTTGCCTTGGGGAAGATGTGAGGTCCAACAAATAATGGGGGTCGAGATGCTGTCTTTAACAAAAAAACGAGGGTTGAGAGTATCTCAAGGGACCAGGTCATATGGAACTCTAAGAAGCCATTTAAGCATTGTCCCTTTTAACTCGGAGCTTAATATCTATGTTATGTCTGAAACTCGAAGGCATTCAAATAACCCTCTATTCCAAAGTGAAAGGTATTATTGTCTTTGGATTCCCAAATTTTCATTTGTTAATATTTTCAAAGAAATACTTGGAAATAAAAAAAATCCATTTATGTTTTGTCCTGTTTACAGAGTTCAAGTGGGCGCAGGGGTTGGCGAAGAATGTTCCATCATTGAACATCAAAAGATCTTCAATCTAAAGATGTATGTGATTATTATCACCCGCAACGTTACAACAAAAACGTCTGGCAAATATAAGTTCCCCCTTTTTTTTGTTAGTAAATATCATGCATTCATATGAATGTGTATATGGGAGTCTGGAGTATACGATCTAATAACCAACCTTATTTTTGCAATAATTAGGAGAATTAAAGGCTAAGATTGAATAACCGAACGTAACCAACATCATTAAGTTTATTAAGAAATTTATAATTTATTTTGACATTGTTTCAATATGTCTGTTACATTTAGTAATTCAATGTATCTAAATTGGACGTAGAGCACATGATAACATCAGTCTATTTGTGAGATAAATCAAAACACCAAGTTAATCTTATCTAGGATCCCTCTAACGTATACATTAGTTGGCATACTGGGTTGCATCACCAATATGGTGTAATATGAAAAGTTAAATTCATTCAACATTTACCGAAAAAGTTCTTCTCCTTATCACTAGATGTTTTCTTTTCTTAATGAGATGATGTTTTGCTTCATATTTAGAAATGTACATCAACCACTACAAGCATCTCAAAGGGGAAATTTGAGTTCCTGTTCAATCCCACTAACCATGCAAACCTTTATTTAGTTGTCATGAAATACTCATTTTGTGACACGACTACAAAATGGCTACTTATCACAGATGCATCAATAGCTGTGCAATTATTACAATGTGTCTCCCAAACTGTTTAATTATATGTCTCCACCTTTTGTGTGTTGTGAATTTTTATGCAGGGCTTTTTTCACTAGGTGAAAGGCAAGCACCATGCATCCTTCTTTTTTGGGATCAGAGGGTGCAAGCAAGAATGTGGCTTGCGATTAGCTGCTTCTCTTTTTGGATCAGAGGGTGCAAGCAAGAATGTGGCTTGCGATTAGCTGTTGTAGTTGGGTTTTAATCTTTTTTTCTCTTTTTAACTTTTGTTTTTATTTTCTTTAGCAGCTAGCATTTAATTGTACGGTTTTTTTGATGTAATACAGTGGATGATTGGGTGGAAAAATCTTTAAATGAGAAGTAATGAATATTCAGAGCCATTCTTTTGTGTAGTTTTTATTCAGTTGAAGAAAATATTTCACATAGTTTAATTTTTTTATCTATTATGAACTCACATGTTTATCACTCATTATTCTCCTAATAACTGGACTTTGATTTTACAAACGAAGGACTGCTGTGGTTTGCAAATTTTATAAAATTATGTCCTCATAAGCATGGCGCTGTTTTAGGTGAGAAACTAGAATAATTTTATTAAGCATTACAGGTAACCAAGCAGTCTCAACATTGTCCCAAGGCATAAGAACATTACCACCCAAGACAATCACAACAAGAGATTTAGACAGTATGAAAGCATGAATATGAATTAATGAATAGTGGCAACATGCAAGCATGATACGATATTAAAAAGAGATTGGATTGATTGTTGATTATTCAACTATGAATGAATTCAAAAAAGGGGGAAAATGTGGGGTCTGATAAATGGATATGGGTAATGATAACAAAATGGATGAACTGGTTCTATTTTGGTGTCATGTCTGGAATTAAAAATTTTGGTGGTAGGCTCTATATGTGAACTAATTGGATGATTGATCATTATACTTGCCTAGGCTAGATGACCCATCGTCACACACCTTCGAGAATTACTCAACAAACACATTCAAGACACAAGGCCCATGTGGGTACGTGATCTAATACATGTACTTGCATCGAGAGGGATGGGTCGGTCTGTGTCTTACTACAACACTTCTCTTTCGATTGCAGCGTGGTACGATTTAAATCAGTACCCCAGAATCACAGCTGCCGACAATGCAACCGAGGCCATTTGTTGTTGTCTCTTCTAGCAGATGTAGAGCAAAATTGGTGGGTACGTCCATATATTGTGCTTTAATTATTGTTGTTTGTTTAAAATTAGGGGATCTAAGATTTTAAGGGTTGAATAAATAAATTTGGAGCTACTAAATTTAATGAGAAACTAAGTTCTTTGGAAGGAACTAAATTTTCTATGATGTGCAAAATTTACGGGGGAACTAAGCTTTTGAGGCGGGGAATCTTAAATGAACAGTGCCCTATGGGCTCGGGTATATACTAGTACATATATATTTAGCTACTCATAATGCATATACCAATAAATGCTCAATATTAATAACACACATACATAATCATACCATGCTAACACACCTCATAATGCATATACCAATAAAATCTCATTTTTCAACTGGTATTGATTTTTTTACCCTTTTTGGTTAAATATTGTGTTAAAATTACAATATTTATCTTTTTCCCTGAAGAAAACCTGGCCTTGATCTGGTTTCTGATGCAGACGGAGGGCTCGGCATTTTATTGGCGAGTGATGTAATTGGAGAATGAAATGGGTTGAATTTATTCATTTATATATCTTCGCATGCATGTTTGGTTGAATGACTTCAACATTTTCATTTGTATTGGGAGGGTGGACCTTTTTTATTATGAAACGTTCTTCAGTTTTAAGCCATTGTGCTCATATGGTTGTGAAGTTCTGAGATAAATTAGTAATTAGTTTGCCCCTCTCTGTTCATTTTCTACATCTAAGAGTTAATTAATTAATTGATTAATTTTAAAACGTGTAATAATGAATTTCAGTGTGAAATCTGAAACAAAACATTATGAATGGAATTTCCTATTCTATATATTGCAGTAAATGCATTATGATGTTGTTTGTAGAAACGTGTTTTCCCATCATTTTTTAGTTTTATTTCATTTCTAATGGTATACGAGCGAGTGGTTCCCCCTATGCTCATTTATCCCGAGACGTCTTCTATTTATCAGTTAGCAGTACTGAAGTAAAAATTTAAAAACGAGCGTTGTTTGATGTCCTTTGCTTCATATTTCTTTTTTCATGACATTAGATGCTGTAATTTCTTTTTATTTTCCTTTTTGTTCGGTTATTTTTTTTTTGTTTTTTTGTATTAACCATGTATTAACAAGTGATGGAACATACTCCAGGGTTAAAGTGATGGAACCTCAGCTACTAGATCTCAGAAAATGTTCTTGGGACCTTTTTTCGATTTGTTTTTCTGTTTTCGAGTTAAAGTTATGATTTTGATTGGTGATGATTTATGAACTGGTGATTTCTATTTCGTGTTAAAGTTGTGATGATTTATGATGATTTCAAACATCTTTATTAGTGAATCCCAAACAACCAACAAGCAAAATTCATTTTCTTGGTATTAACAAGCTTTCAGGTGAAATGAATTTTGCTTCCAATTAACCTGTGAAATGAATTTTGCTTCCCATTTTCCTGGGTATATTGTCATGTGAAATGAATTTATTAACTGGGTATATTTTCCTGTGAAACGAACTGAAGTATACATGGATTAACACCTGCAAAATCACAGGACAATGGGAAGCAAAATTTCGATTTATTTTCCATAGCCAATCACAGAAAAGGAACTGATGATGCCTTTATAAATAAAGGCAAAAGAAAATGAATCCAATCAAAAAAATATAATAACTGATGATTTATGCCTGAGAATAGGCTGAGAGCTGGTGATGATTTAATAAAAAGAACATAGATCAATATCCATTATTAATTAAGATAGTTCTTAGCAATCATGAACATACATCATAGTATCTGCATAACCATTTCTGTTATAATTCATTGGCAAAATATAATTCATTTCTGTTATGCATATCTGCTTAAGGGAATTGATATTTTGATGACTGTGTGCAGGTTGTTGTGATTGGATTTTTTAATGAATCAAATGAACATCAGAGAAAATCTAAATTATTCAGTGTCTTTGGTGACGCATGTCTTGCTGTAGAAATGGTTCAAGATGGGGTTTATCGTTGGCATATGTCCATGGCATATGTTCCTGGCGTGGTTAATTTCTTTCTGACAACCATTGATGTCTATCTAAATGGAAGGAATAACATGTAAGTATTTGCCCACCTCTTCTGAATCTGAGTTATACATTCTTTCAATTTCTATAGAATGTAGCAGACCTTGGTTTCATCACCAAACTTGCTTTCTATTTATGTAGAATGTAGTAAACCTAGGGCAGCAAGAAGTGATAAATATGCTTAATTGTTTGATAGGCCAGTTCCCTATTTCTTATATCGGAAATCTTTTAAGACTTACAAAGTTATTGAAAGAGGTTTGGTAGCCTCTGGCAGATAAAATTGATGTCAGGAGGGTAGTTCCTTAATTAGGGGTTGCAAGTTGGTATTAATTAATTCAGTAATATATAATGACCTTTTACAAAATTCATGTGTGTGTTAAGGACATGATAGATAAGCTCAGGAGAACTTTTGTGTAATAGGACTTCTTAGATTTTTGGGATTCACTTTTTAGTTGATTGGAAAGAAGTTTGAGAGACCAGAGGGTTTAGGGGTTCTTTCCTTACATGAGATGAACATGACTCTGGTTGGTTGTAGAAGTTTTTGCTATAAATCTATAAGCTATTTGTAGTTAGGTGAATTCTCCTATCAAACCCTTTGATTTTTGGCAAGTGGCATGAGTCCATTATAGATGTTTTTATGTAGCACTGATATGCTACTTGATGATGGTATTGGGTGTTCATTTTGGATCAATCCTCGAATATCTAATAATAAATTGTGCAGTTAGCTTCATTCTTTTTTTCGCAGTTACGGTTGATACAAAGGCTAAAATTTCTAAATTATTTAGTTTAAAGGTGGGCGGTATGATTTTGATGGCCGTTGTCGTCAATGAGCCCAAGGTGATGCAAGATATGGTCTCTGCCACGACAACTTGATTTTTCTCTCTACTTTTAAATTTGTCTGAATTATTCTCTTTATATCTTGATATCTCAAAAGCTTTCCTTTTACCCTACCATTTTAATTTATTTGACTGATTAATGTTTGGTGTTGGTGTGTAGCTTGAAAGCAAGGAGAATTTGGAGAGGAAGTTGAAGAAAGAACAAACAGGTTATTTTTTTCCCATTTATTTCTTTTTTGGGGTTGAATCAATATCCTCAAATTTAGTTTCAATTATTGGTTTAAAAAAATTTTGTGGATTCCTCAGCACTTGCAGGCAAAGCTGAAGGAATAGAAGAAGCTAAATGCCGCTAAAAACTAGAAGCGGCCAAGCCCCAGGTAAAATCCACTGAAAGATTGGATATCAATACTTCTTATAATATCTGGTCATATAATATACTAGCATGATATCAATAGAAGATTGGTCATCTGACCAAAATATTTCATTCTCCCCTTGCCCAAAAAATAAACGAATGAATTGAAATTTTTTCGGACCTCAAATTATTCATTGCCTGGTGGGTAAGTGAGTTCTTTAAAAGGAAATCTTAGGAAAGCTTATATGTAATTTTGTGATGGAATAAAGGTGAAAAGCTTAGGCTTTTGTGGCAATCATACATGTTAAATATATTTAGATGTTCAGCAATAATACATGTTTTCTTTTACAATTAATCCATGTCTATACCAGGCAGAACGTGCTACCAATAAGGGTGACGAGCAGATGGCATGTTGCTGGGATAATTCATGCATTAGAAGGGTGGGACGAACATAAGTGTGGAGAGAGAATGCATGGCATTAAGAAAGTATGGTATTCTGCTCTATACCATGGATTTCTTTTGGTAATCATGGTATGATAACACTATTTAAATTAAAACCTCATTGTTGAGAAAGTCTGCTTTTTTATTTTAATTTTTTATTCTGTTAACAAATCTTTCTTTTTGGGCAGAGTTGTTCTGTTAGCGGTACAAGGCATGTGAAAATGGAAAGGAATTTGTAAGGAGGGTGCGGCTCTACATCAAGCAAGTCATCATGGTAAATTATGTATTTAAGTATTAGTATATTTTTTGGAATTCCGAATGGAGTAAAAGCTATTTGGTACATTTTAGTTTCATGCAGAATTAGTTTATTTGGTGATTAATTAATGTTTGTAATTAAATTAGATGGGAGCCAATGTTCAGCAAAGAAGTCTGGAAAGATCTTGATGATGTGTATGCGTTTGTATATAAGAAAAATGTGAAGGGTGAGAAGATTCCTATAACGGTTAAATGCCTCTTCATTGATGATACACATGAAGTTGACGCTTTAGGAGGGGCCATTTCATATCCAAATTAAGTATGACTATTGGCTCGATGTGTGTGTAAATGAAATTTGGGGGTGTTGTCCCCCTCCTATTTGAATCTTCTTTTATTCTTTTTATTCTTTTTGATCATATGTTACATGTTGGATTTTTGCAGGTTGGATCTTATGTTTCAGGTTGAAATTTGGTGGTGTGTGGGTAATCGATTCTTGCAGGTTGGATTTTTTTCGTTTTCAATATTATTTTTGGTCATATGTTGAAATAATGCAGTGAGCTGCTTTGAAAATTTCTTTTTTATGTTAAACAAGTTGGGATTTATTCATTGCAGTAATAACCTGTTGAACTATATATTGTATCTCTAAATCTGCCTTCAAATGGCAGTTAAATTTTCTTTGTGATTATAATTTTTTAGTTTTTAAGCCACATTGTTTCGAAATTATCTTGAATACTTTCTATAATCAAGAAGTAGGAAAAATCTGATTTTTAGAAAATGCATGGGGAAGAAGAAACTCATGGAGAAGAAGAAGTACCCCAACTGAAGAGGTGTTATCCTTAGTTTTGATCTTGAGAAGAAAAATTTGATCTTAGTTTTTGCGTTATAAAAAGAAACTCATGGCCAAAAAATGTATGTTTTGAGCTTATTCATGTGTTGAAATGGTTATCTTATTTTTGAGTTTATTTTATTTTGGTTTCCAACAGCTCAAGTGTTTGTCCTATCTATGATCCTAGTTCATATTTACATCAAGTGTGTGTTCTAATTCCAAGGTTTCTTTTGACATTTTTAATTGCATACATTAAGAGAAATAGAATTTTTTTCAATTGACATTCTATTGTTAATATTTTTTAGGTTATTTTAACTCACGCACATCTAGCGAGTGTTATGGAATATGCTTCAAGGGTGAGCTTTTTGAGCAAATATGCAAAGCTGGGAGGTTTAGTAAGGAAGATGTTTGTTTACTCGATAACTTATTTTAATCGTGTCTAAATATCCCTACCGTTTCTTTCTGCCTAACATTTTTCTATTTGCTAAAGGCTCGCTTCTTTTTCCAATAACTTATATCAGGTGTTAGCTACTATCACTTAATGGTATGCAGACTTAACCTGCTCCAGAATTAACCTGCTTTAGAATTAGTATGCATGGATTGAGGAACCATTCATATGAAAAACGGGGGAAAACATAACTACCTGTTCAGAGATTAATCACCATTCCCCTAGGCGAATCACCATAATAACTCATCATACGATCATATAAACTTCCATGGTTTGTTCCAATGCACATTGCACGTCTGTATTTTTACATTTTTATACTAAGGGAGAGAAAACTTGGTTAAAGAAATGACATCATAGATGTTAGTGGAATTATGTCAAATGAATCTAGCAGTAAAACATGCATAAATAAACAATTGCTAAGTAGCAGAACATGTAGTTGCTAAAAAAATCTTAGTTTGCCCAATTCCTATTGGGAGCACCTCAAATCTCTTCTTTAACATTTAAAATGACAACATATAAACTCAGATGCGATTTTGATCTTTGTTCAATGATTTGTTAAAAACAAAAACAAATCATTTGCAAGGTTCTGTTTGGTCATGAGGGAATTAATAAAGTTGTTACGACTAATGTCAGCGAGCCCAAAGCACAACGGCCCACGGCCCAATCTCAAAGGAGAAGCCCGCTAGAGAAGACGGGCCCTCCCAAAGGAGGCCCACGGACGGAGCGGAAGGCCCAACCACCTCGCTCTCGGGTACACCCGACCGGCCCCCATACGGCCGGATTAACCGTCCCCCCTGAATCCGTGATCCCATGATGGCCATTAACGACCCGTTAATGGGCCACCTCACCACGTCGCATGAATGGGAGGAGGCGGAGGCGGATCGTGGGGACGTGAGAGGAGGCAGGACGTGGGGCAATCAGGAAGAACCTTATAAGGGGAAGGCCATGACGAAGAAGTAGGGGAGGAAACTCAGGTAACCTACACAGAGGTACTCCATCAATGACCTAGGCTTTCGCCACTCCATTTCCTCCCTCCCCCAATACTCGCGCCGCCTGGGTTGACGTTCCGGCTTCTTCACAAGCCGGATCTCCCCCGCCGAGTATCCTTTCAGATCCTGATCTGACTTAGGCATCGGAGGGGCTTTGGCCGGAACCTAGGTCCGGCCTCCCTGATAAGTTTCTTCATCTGTCCAGGAAGAAGACATCCGAGACGCAGAGGCTACCCCTAGGCATCGGTCGGCCATCACCGACGCAGTCGCCAGGAGGACGACTGATCAAGCACCGACTCAATCACAAGGCGTTGAGGCTACCCCTCGACGCGGATACGATCGAGGCTGACCCCGACCTGACCGAGGCCGAGCACGACTCACCGAGCCGAGGCTTCCCCTCAGCTCTCCCACGCCGAGTACAAGCAGACTCGGCGAACCCAAGGGACCCCCAAACTGGGCCCTTGACCACGTTGACCACACATCTGGCAGTCAACGATCATTGGTGAGAAAACACACGTAAACATCTGGCACCGTCTGTGGGAACGTAAACAACACCCACATAAAACAACCACACCGATAATGACAAGGCTCCGCCACAGGGGACGGAGAAAAGGCGCGGCCCCGGTGGAGGGCACAGACCCACCCCGTGGCGAGCGAGGCAAGGCCACGCCTTCCATACACGTGAACTAGGCGACGAGCGTGGGTCGAGCAGAGGACAATGTTGAGGGAATCGGTGACCGTCCAGTGGCTTCCCGGGGCGGTAGGATCGACAGAACGCGGGAAAGGCCGGGATCGGGTGAAGCACTGGTGGTGTCCCTGATCGTGGATACCTCCGTGGTGCGGCGGCTACTGGTCGACACCGGCAGCTCGTGCGACATCCTCTTTACCTCGACTTTGGAAAGGATGGGGCTACGAGACGAAGACCTGGAGCCATGCACAGGCCCTGTGGTCGGCTTCACAGGACATTCTGCACCTATCATCGAGACGATCCACCTCCCGGTCACGCTAGGGAGAGCGCCCGTTTCGGTGACACTGACGGTGGAATTCATTGTGCTGAAAGTCGGCTTGGCGTACAATGGCATCATCGGTCGCCTCCTCCTCAACGCTATCGATGTGGTGGTCTCGACGCTCCACCAGACAATCAGGTTTCAGACCCCGAAGGGGGTCGGGCAAGTTAATGGCGACACGAAGGGAGAGAAGATCTGCTATAACTTGGCAGACGAGAAGTTCGTCGAGGCGCTGGGCGGTCCAATGGCCTCTCTCGACCTGAGGCACGGATCGAGGCCCAACCCTTGCAGAAGAACAAGAGCAGATCCACGTCATGAGCGTGGGGGGAGATTCATCTCCATTGGGTTAGGGCTGGATCCTGACTCGAAGCGCAAGCTGATCGAATGTTTGGAGGCTAACTTGGACGTCTTCGCATGGTCGGCCGAGGACATGCCTGGCATTGATCCACGGGTGATAGTTCATCGTTTGAACGGTGACCCCAACTTCAAACCCGTCCGGCAGAAGAAGCGGAACCTAGGAGGTGAGAAGATGAAGGCGGCCTCTGATGAAGTAGAGCGACTCCTTGACGCCGGTTTCATCCGAGAGGTCTGGTACCCCAAATGGCTGTCTAACGTGGTAATGGTCAGAAAACCTAACGGGAAGTGGCAGATGTGTGTGGATTTTAGCGACCTCAACAAGGCCTGTCCCAAGGACAGTTATCCACTGCCGCAGATTGACCACCTCGTGGACAGCGCCTCGGGATACGAGATGCTCAGCTTCATGGACGCCTACTCTGGGTACAACCAGGTCCAGATGGATCCTGATGACGAAGAGATGACTACTTTCACAACGGACCGAGGTACCTTCTGCTACAAGAAGATGCCCTTCGGATTGAAGAACGCGGGGGTAACCTACCAAAGAATGGTCAACAAGGTGTTCGACTCACAGATAGGAAGAAACCTAGAGGTCTACGTCGACGACATGCTGGTGAAGTCGAAGGATCCTACGGATCACATTACCGACCTTAGGGAAACCTTTGAACGGCTGTGAAGGTACAATATTCGGTTCAATCCCGCGAAATGCATGTTCGGCTTGAGATCCGGCAAATTCCTGGGATTCATGATCACTAATCGCAGGATCGAGCCCAACCCCGACAAAATTGAGGCACTAATCAACATGCGGGAACCGACAACCATCAAGGAGTTGCAGAGGTTGAATGGCCGCATCGCTGCCCTCGGGCGATTTCTGTCCCGGTCGGCGGAAAGATCTCTCCCGTTCTTCAAGACTCTGAGGAAGGCAATCGCCGCGCCAGCCGACGAGAGGAAGACAATACAATGGGATGAGGACTGCTCCCGAGCCTTCGCCGATCTCAAAGAGTACCTCCGCAGGCCACCACTCCTTTCCAAACCACGAGAGGGGGAATCGTTGAGCCTGTATCTAGCCTGCACGATGGAAGCTGTGAGCTCGGTACTAATTCGAGAAGACGATGGGGTACAGAGGCCGGTATACTACACCAGTCGCATCTTGAAAGACGCTGAGGGGCTGTACACGCCGATGGAGAAGTTAGCGTATGCCCTCGTCCTCTCGGCCAGACGACTCCGACCCTACTTCCAGGCTCACACGATACTGGTCCTAACCGATTCTCTGTTGGAACAGAACCTCAAAAGGTTTGACCGAATGGGAAGGATGTTAAACTGGGGGGTCGAGTTGAGCGAATTCGACCTGCGATTCAAGCCTCGCACGGCCATCAAAGGACAGGCACTGGCCGACTTCATCGCTGAGTGTACCATAGAAGAAAGAGCCTTTGCGCCAGGAGACGTCCCGGAAATGGTAACGAACCAACCTTTGTACTTACTTACGACTAACATCAACTCGGCTAGCCACTCAGGCGATCAGGACACATGGATTATTCACGTGGACGGCTCGACGACACGGGCTGGGAGTGGAGCCGGGATCACGATTCGGTCTCCCGAGGGGAACGTCATCGAATACGCACTTAGGTTCGAGTTCCCAGCCACCAACAATGTGGCCGAGTATGAGGCCGCAATAAACGGCTTAAAGCTGGCCCGAGAACTCGGAGCTGAGTGCGTACGACTCCTCAGTGACTCGAAGCTCATCGTTAACCAGCTACAAGGGAGCTACGGTGCACACAAAGGAACAATGCAGGACTACTTGGCCACGGCCAAGACTGAGATGTCCAAATTCAAAAGGGCCGAGACCTTTCACCTCCCGCGGTCGGAGAATGCCCGAGCAGACGCACTGTCCAAACTGGCTTCTTCCTCGCCCAGGGAGTTAGGTCGCACTGTCTACATAGAGAACCTCAGGAGCCCCAGCACGGAAGAGAAGGAGGTAATGGCGATTGACGGAGACCCCACCTGGATGGACCCGATCATCTGGTACCTCACCCTCGGGGAAACGCCGACCGATGTGGAGGAACGTCGAACCTTGGAGAGGAAGGCGCTCCGGTATGTGATGCACGAAGGAACCCTCTACAAAAGACGGTGGACAAAGACTGACATACTCCCCTACCTTAAGTGCCTCGACCCCCAGGAAGCTGACTACGTCATCAGGGAAGTGCACGAGGGCACCTGCGGGAACCACCATGGAGACACAACAATCGCCCAGAAGATCTTGCGACAAGGGTACTACTGGCCGACCCTGGTACGCGACGCGACAGAGTATGTCCAGAGGTGCCAGGAATGCCAAAGATTCGCCAGCACCGGGTCCATTCCCCCTTCAGAGCTCATCCCAATCGTCAGCCCAATACCTTTTGCAAAGTGGGGGCTCGATATCTTGGGACCGTTCACGACGGGCCGAGGGCAAATGAAATACCTGATCGTAGCCATGGACTACTTTACCAAATGGATCGAAGCCGAACCTCTAGCCTCAATCACCTGGAAGAAGGCAAAGAGCTTCGTGTGGAACTCCATCATCTCCAGATTCAGAATCTCCCGTGCCATCGTCACCGACAATGGGAAACAATTCGACTCGGCTGGGTTTAAAGACTTCTGCGCCGAGTGGAAGATCAAGTTACTCTTCACCTCGGTGGCACATCCCCAGACTAACGGGATAGCCGAGGCCGCCAATAAATGCATCATAGAGCCCCTCCGCAAGAAGGTAGACTGCGTCGAAGGGAAGTGGCCTGAAGAACTTCCTGGGATACTCTGGTCTTATCGAACAACTCACAAACAGGCTACGGGTGAGACCCCATTCATGCTCACCTATGGCGCCGAAGCGGTAGTCCCGGTCGAGGTGGGCGAGGAGTCCCTCCGCATCCAACATTTCGACGAGGAAAGAAACGTCGAGGGATTGGAGCTCGGCCTGGAGCTCCTAGGTGAGCGGCGAGAGCAGGCCTTGGCCACCATCATCCGCTAGAAGCAAAAGGTGGCATGCTACTACAATTCCCGCGTCAAGGAGCGGAGTTTTCGCCAAGGGGACTTGGTCCTAAGAAAAGCGGTCTTCTGTCCAGAGGTCGCGCGTAAAGGGAAGCTGGCAGCCAAATGGGAAGGTCCCTATCGGGTGGTCAAAGTTCTAGGACCTGCCACCTACCGGCTGGCAACCCCGGAGGGAAAGGCCCTCACCCATTCATGGAACGCCGAGCATCTGCACAAGTATTACCAGTAAAAAGTCTACGGGATCGCCTGCGAATGTAACTCCTTTTCCCTCATGTTCAATAAATTGATTTGATCCTACTTTTCTCTTATGGCCTGACTGCGGAAAAGTATTACCATCATCCAGGATGGGCCAGCCTCTAGGCAAGGATAGCCCTCCCTTCGAACGAAGCAAATCAAACCGATCGTAAGGCTGGGGGCAGCTCCACCTACGGACCGGCGCACCGACCGACCGCGAGGCCAAGGGCAGCTCCCTAGACGGGTCGGTCGTGAGGATGACCTCAGAGGTCGGCCTCAGCGGCTAGTCGCAAGACATGGGTCGCTCCCCAGGCCAACTAGCCAACTGAGCCAGGGGCAACCCCCCTGATGCGACGGCACGATGTACCGAGCTGAGGGCAAATCCCTCGGCC
Source organism: Scilla litardierei (assembly GCA_030789695.1). Taxonomy (NCBI): domain Eukaryota; kingdom Viridiplantae; phylum Streptophyta; class Magnoliopsida; order Asparagales; family Asparagaceae; genus Scilla; species Scilla litardierei. The sequence goes on from CM061135.1 coordinate 111,297,381, forward strand.
CGTCAGCAAGCCAACTAAGCCGGGGGCAACTCCCCCGCCATGGCTGCACGATTAACCGAGCCGGGGGCAAATCCCTCGACCCGTCGGCACGCCAACTAAGCCGGGGGTAACTCCCCCGCCACGGCTGCACGATTGACCAAGCCGAGGGAAAATCCCTCGGCCCGTCGGCACGCTAACTAAGCCGGGGGCAACTCCCCCGGCATGGCTGCACGATTAACCGAGCCGGGGGCAAATCCCTCGGCCCGTCGGCACGCCAACTAAGCCGGGGGTAACTCCCCCGCCATGGCTGCACGATTGACCGAGCCGAGGGCAAATCCCTCGGCCCGTCGGCACGCCAACTAAGCCGGGGGCAACCCCCCCGCTACGGCTACACGATTAATCGAGCCGAGGGCAAATCCCTCGGCCCGTCGGCACGCCAACTGAGCCAGGGGAAACCCCCCTGATGCGACGGCACGATAAACCGAGCCGGGGGCAAATCCCTCGGCCCGTCGGCATGCCAACCAAGTCGGGGGTAAGTCCCCCGATACAAATGCACGTTATGCGAAACGAGGGCAACTCCCTCGGCCCGAACGGCAGGAACACTGTCTCTACTCCGTCAGGAATTCCAAAGAAGGCTCGACCCCGAGGGAGGAGATAAGCCATAACAAGCAAGGAAAAGACGCTTTTTACTCTCGGGAAGCACGAGGGGTTACACCAAAAAGCTCTAGTCCCAGAGAACTTAAGGACCAGGCGAGGGACCTAGGCGCTCCCACCCTCATCCTCTCGGGGGACCCCCTCAAGGCCATCGGCGGGAGAGGCATCGGACCGCACTAGGATCTCTTCCTCTTCATCTGAGTACGCTTGAAGTTCCTCGAGGTTGATCTCCGCGAGCGGGAATTTCTTTCGGACCTCAGCCAGACAACGGGCAAAGCCCTTCTGGAACACCGAAGACGTGACCTTAGTGACAAAGGAAAGGGCGTATTCCTTCACGGCATTCTGGGCGGCCTTGGCAAGTTCCACTTCCTCCAGCTCACGAACCCGACCCTCGAGAGCGGCCACCTGCCGTTGATGATCAGATCGGATCCTCTCGATCTCTCTCGATCTCGCGTCAAGCTGAGATAGGAAGGCTCTCTCCCGCTCTTCCGCCGCCTCAAGCAGGGCACTGAGTTCTCGGGCATCAGCCGTGATGAAAGGACCCGGATCGGCGACCGCCTCGGCCGCCGCATTAGGGGCCACGGTGAGCGCGGCAATTCGCTCCTCGGCCTTGGACTTCTCGACCAAAGCTAAGGCTTTTTCCCAGTCCGACTTCTCCAAGGCAGAGGAAAGCTCGGCCACGCGAGATTCCAAGGACTTCACTAGTGCCTTGGACAAGTGATCGGCCTCCTCCTCGACTTCCCAGGCACCAGGAACGGGTGCCGCGTTCGCCTTGGAAAGAGCCACAAATTTGCGCCTCATCGAGAGGCCAACGGAGGATAGCTGCACGAAAGAGGCGGGAGTAAGGCGAAGATAGCAGCAAAAGACTGGGTTAGGGAAGAAAATCCACCTGTTGGCCCGCCTGCACCACGAAAGCGGCCAGACGGTCACCGCTAACCCCGTCCAAAGCAGCTCGGTCTGAGGAGAGACTGCCATTCTCAGCGACCCTCGCCGCCACACTGCAGCCGGAAAAGACCGACTCCCCCGCTCTAACGGGGAAGCGAAGACGGGGAAGATCCTCCTCTCCCGGAGGCAAGTCTGTAGGGGAGGAGCGGAACGCACCAAGATACCGCTCATATATATCGGAAAGAGGGCCCGGCCGCGGATAGGAGGGGCCAGCCCATGGCCAAACCTCCTCGGCCGAGGATGACTGATCACAGCACTGGGGCAATGAGGCACTGACCTCCCTGACGGGGGTGCGGGTCCTCTTAGGGATGCCATGCTAGGAGGAAGAGGGGACTTTCCTCTTCAACTTCTCAACACCAGCCGTCGGACGATCAACACGTTGTTTCTTCCGGACCGCCAGCACATGATCTCCTCTCCGAGAGGCAGGATCCGGAACCCCAACTTGATGAGGGAGGGCAGAAGGACTGGGGGGAAAACCACCTACACAGGAGAAAGTCATCAACAACCAACCCCACCGGCCGCAAAACGGTGGCCACCGAACACTACCTTCGGAGCAGCGAAGGGTAGCAAGATTCACCAGATGGCCACGTGGTCTTCCACAGGTTGGGGTCGGAAAAGAGAACGGAGACTTTTCGATCGCCCGGGGGGGATAGACAACAGAGCCTCCACGCTCTCGAGTTCAGCCGCAATCGGGTCACCCAGCTCCAGAGCCAGCATCACATCGGCGCTCCAGTAAGTCGGGAAATCCATGTCCGACGGGCCGACGACGAAGAGGTACTCCCCCTTCCAGAGCTTGATAGAGCTCGGCAACCCCAGAATCAGGCTCTTCAAGGGCCGAGCGCTGATGTAAATCCAGGCCCCATACTGGTGGCGGCTCAGCCGATAGAACTGGGAGAAGAGTCGGGGAGAGGGGACCACCCCCTTCTGAAGGCAAAGCACGGCAAACCCGATGACGAGCCCGATCGCATTGGGGCAGAACTGGCATAAGGCCACGCGATGAGCGCACAGAAACTCAACAACGAAAGGATGAAGGGGGAACCGAAGCCCGAACCGAAAGCACACCTCGTACACCCCGACCGTCTTCGGACCCGGAAAACAAGTCCGCTCGTTAGGCTCAGGGGCCCGGATATAGTAGGGGGTAGAAGATAACTGTCACGCAGCTCTCCGGCGGAGGTGGCACAAAAGGAAGAAGGACATCCCAGAACCTCCGGAGGAACCACTGAGGGGTCATTCTCCTGACAACCAACCGTCGAGCCGGGGCTATCAGATGAGTCAAGGCGGACTGCATCCTCTGGACAACCCGGGCCGGGGGCAGGAGAAGACGACATGACAAGGAGCGGTCGATCCACAGCAGAAAATAACTGGAGCAGTATTAGGAAAAAGGAGATGCGAAAGGAAAATCTGGCCGAGAGAGTTCTACGGATGTCGGCGCTTCTTCCCTGGTGCCCTTTGGATGAACCAACACACGGTGGAGATGAATGCAAGGGGCACGTGGCGACATCAAAACGACGGCGATGCTTCGAAAACCGCACCAACAGAAGTTCAAACGGAGCAGCAATAATGACATTCATTTAATGACGGGGCCTCGACTGACGCATCCATCGGGTCACGAAAGAGTCACATCACCCGAATCGAACCGACGGAAGCCGAACGGTCCGGGCGATGGGGGAAATTGTTACGACTAATGTCAGCGAGCCCAAAGCACAACGGCCCACTACCCAATCTCAAAGGAGAAGCCCGCTAGGGAAGACGGGCCCTCCCAAAAGAAGGCCCACGGACGGAGCGGAAGGCCCAACCACCTCGCCCTCGGGTACACCCGACCGGCCCCCATACGACCGGATTAACCGCCCCCCTGAATCCGCGATCCCATGATGGCCATTAACGACCCGTTAATGGGCCACCTCACCACGTCGCACGAATGGGAGGAGGCGGAGGCGGATCGTGGGGACGTGAGAGGAGGCAGGACGTGGGGGCAATCAGGAAGAACCCTATAAGGGGAAGGCCAGGATGACGAAGCAGGGGAGGAAACTCAGGTAACCCACACAGAGGTACTCCATCAACGACCTAGGCTTTCGCCACTCCATTTCCTCCCTCCCCCAATACTCGCGCCGCCTGGGTTGACGTTCCGGCTTCTTCACAAGCCGGATCTCCCCCGCCGAGTATCCTTTCAGATCCTGATCTGACTTAGGCATCGGAGGGGCTTTGGCCAGAACCTAGGTCTGGCCTCCCTGACGAGTTTCTTCATCTGTCCAGGAAGAAGACATCCAAGACGCAGAGGCTACCCCTCGGCGTCGGTCGGCCATCACCGACGCAGTCGCCAGGAGGACGACTGATCAAACGCCGACTCAATCACAAGGCGCCAAGGCTACCCCTCGACGCGGATACGACCGAGGCCGAGCCCGACCCGACCGAGGCCGAGCGCAACTCACCGAGCCAAGGCTTCCCCTCAGCTCTCCCACACCGAGTACAAGCGGACTCGGCGAACTCAAGGGACCCCCAAACCGGGCCCTTGACCACGTTGACCACACATCTGGCGGTCAACAAGCAGTGGTGAGAAAACAAAAGTGAAGAGCGTTAGAAATAGTTTTTTCATAAAATTGAATCTTTTTTTATTGCTTATTAGCTATTGAAGAAAGTGGTTAAAACAAGCTGAAAAATTGTGTGATGTAGCTTCTGCCAAGTGACTGGAAATTCTTTTCAATATATATTTCTCTTAATGCAGATTTTTCCTATTACTTTGTGTCTCAGGTATATTGATACGCACTTGAATTTATCCTTTGTTATTTATTGGGTGAAATAACTATGTCACAGTGACTTAAAACTCGAGAATACTTTGTTGATGGAAGTACTGCTCTGCGACTGAATATATGTGATTTTAGGTATTCCAATGTACATGGTACATAAATGTAACTGATAATTCATATCACACACTGATGTAGTGCTATTGTAGTTAAATTTCAGAAAACAATTAATCAATACCAATTTCTTATTCCCATTAGTTATAAGAGTTGTAACACATAATTATTCTATAAATATCATGATGTTCCTCAAGAAATATAATGCTAGCATGCACAAACTTTTTCAGGTTTATTATATTGTTTGATAGCAAGCTTATTATACTCTGTAATTTGTAATCAGAATTTTTGCTTCATTATTTAAACAAATTGTTAGCAAAAACTATATTTGTTATTAATATTATGACTAGAATCAATTACAAATAGGTTACATATGAGAGCGGGATAATTGAAATCCTAAAACCCCTGATTAATCAAGTTAGTCATCATATTCATCATTTCCTTATCATTGCAATAGAGATTTGTCACAATTACTCCTTCAAATCTATACAATTTTGAATTTTGTCGTTGCGTATAAGGAATACGTATTCTCTATTTTTCCATGTACATATTCATCTACCATTTTCAGTACATTGTTTAAACACTAAGGATCCTGATATTCGTTTCATGTATACAACACTTCTTTACAGTAAAAACAGATTGCATGATATAAATTTGGTTCTCTAGATGAAATACTTTCTCAAACCCTTCGTTGTTAATTTCAATTTTATGGACCAGAGGGTGTTTTTTTCCTTATGAAAGTCAATCAAAGATGGAGAATTGAAGCTCAATTTTGGAGGTAACACTACAATCATTTTTCTTTTTTCCCATTAAATTTGGAGGTAACACTACAATCTCCATGGATGTTGTTATTTGTAGTGCAAACTTTTCTTATTTTGTAGTTACAGAACTCACCATCTCAAAATATATTTTGATTGTTACCTCTAAAATCATTAAATTTTGTGATGAATTCTATTAAATTGTGATGAGTTTAGCTACAAATAAGCCTCTCTCTTGATGTTGATAATGTTATGGCTTATTGGAGATAATCAAGTGTTTTATTAGAGATATATTTTAATAAAATATTCAAAGCCAGAGAATTGAAGCTCAAATTGGAGGTAACACAACAATATTTTTTCTTTTTCCCATTAAATTTCAACAATAATTTGTTGTAACAATTTGCTTTAAATTTGCATATGTTTCTATTGGAGATAGTTGGTTCTCACCTGAAATTTTTGAGGTGAGTTTTGTAACTTTTCTTTTGACTATTAATTACAGAAAGTTTCAAAACTCATTTAGAAGTTACTAAACCTTATCTTATGATGACCCTGCATGTTTGTGTTGGTGGTGCATGCATCCATACTGGTAGGTACATGAGGCTTATGTACATTATATGAAATCTCATACATGCACTGGGATTGACCTCAGAAGTTTAAACATGGACCTGTAAGAAATTTCATAATGCATTCTGAATGAAAATATATAGCCAAAAGAGTTCCAGTAAATGGGTTCTTAGATCTTCTTATATGTTGGAGTCATATTACTTGCTTAAAGAAAGATTTTGCATTATAAAAATCTTGGGGGGGAGGCTGGAAAGTTTACATATGTTGGACATGAGGAATATACACCATAATTTCATTAAAAATTTAGATCCATCAACCTAGATATAGTTTTACAACTTTTAAATGTCAACGAATATCAGCTACAATTGTAGTTTCATATTGAACCATGAACAACTGCTTGATATCTAAAAGTTCATGTTCTCAAGTTCTTAAGTAGTAAAACAGTGCGGTTTATTGCTGAATTTTTTGTTTCTATGTTGTAAAACCAAAATTGAACCACAATATAAACAGTTGTGTATTGACCCACAATTGAACCACAATTTTAGATTGAACCATGAACAAATTTTAGTTGTAACCAAGTTCTCACCTTTTAGATGTCAACGAATATCATCTACAATTTATTAGTTTTTTTGCTGAATTTTTTGTAAGAAAGTTTGTATTTTGGTGTATGTGTATCTATTATTATTGTCTAATTTTTGATTGATTGATTTTGATAATTTTAGGTGTTCATCAATGTGGAATTTATATTTGATTGGTTTGTTCTTGCTCGATTGGTTTTGGTAATTGTAACAACTTGAATCATTGTTCAGCTTGAACCAGGGAGATGGAAGGCAATGCAATCTTCATCACCATCTAGCTTGCAGTTTGCAAATGTGAAGGTACAGAATGTGAAGGAAATAGTACGAATTGGGGTTTCACAGGGAATCATATTTGGGTTTTAGGGGCAACCGGATATACAAGAGTTGAGGTAGATTCATGTTTGTATTGACATTTTAATGACATGCCATTTGATCTTTTTTCACATTGCAGATAGTCTGGCTCCTTTCAACATGTTTCTTTATTACTTTGATGACTGCTGATAGGAAATCCAGTGCATTGGACCAGTATTCCCTCATTAGAGTTTATGAATAAATTTCGGGGAGAAGTTTGTAATTTGGGGGAACTTTGTATTTTGGGTGAACCTTTTGGAGGAAAACAAATGGTTTCGATGCTATTATTGCAATTTAGTCAAGAGAAAAAAAGACCAGTCCCAAGATGGACCAATTCAATTACAAAATGACAGCGATATCAGATAATTAGTAGTTACATTTACGTTGATGGCTTTATGAATGGTTGTTGGATTCTTCTTGCAAGGAAAATGGGAAAATGAATTTCGATAAATATGTTCACATGAGCACTTTGCCTTTCAATTGTAATCTTAGTGTTAGTCTATAATTTGGGAATTATGAGTCCAAAAGTTTGTATATTTTAGCAGCAAAATCTAACAAGTTAATGGCATTCATTACAGGAAGAAAGAAACAAAATCTAACAAGTTACTGACATTCATTATATGAAGAAAGAAACAGTGAAACCTAAAAATTCCACATCAAGCAGGGTTCTTTAGGATTCTTATGGTTCAAAGATTTCCACATGTTAACAGCGTCTCACAGAACATAGAAGCTCTAGCATTATACCAGAACACAAGCAAGCCTAAATAAGCACCCATCATTCTCTATCAAGGCTTAAAATTTGTCTAAACAATGGTGGGAAGAAGAACTATATTTATCTATAATTATGGGACGGCTAAATATTGGGGTGACTAAAATTTTTTAGGAAACTAAGGAACTAAATTCTCTGGAGGAACTAAATTTTGGGGTAAACAAATTTTTTTGGATGGAACTAAATTTTAGGAGAACTAAGACTTTGAGGGGGGCTAAAAATTATTGCGCTTTAATTATTGGTATTCGTTTAAAATTAAGGGGTCCAAGATTTTAAAGGGGGTATTTTAAATAAACCGTGCCCTTGGGGCACGGGTTATGACTAGTATATATATATTCTACCGGGGATTATTGTGGACGGGATTTAACACTCAGGGGATTTGGATATAATGTTATATGCGTGTATTTTGAGATGTTTCCTGGTTCCTTCCATAGTGTCTGGTCCGATGGTGGAGAGTGACAACGCATGTGTCCTATCCTCTCCCCATTGAGCCTAGAGCACTTTGGAACACCAGTCTGTATTTTTTTCTGTACATTTTTAATATAGATACTAACTTACCCTTCAATATATATATATATACTAGTATATGACCTGTGCCCATAGGGCACGGTTCATTTAAGATATTTTCCCCTTATAATCTGGGATCCCCCGATTTTTAACGAAATGCAATAATTAAAGCACAATAAGTATATTTATTTTTGCAAAGAATTTAGTTACCCCAAAATTTATTCCCAAAAAATTTAGTTCCCTCATAAATTTTAGTTCACACAAATTTAATTCCCTCCCGACTTAACACGTGTTCTAAGGGCATGATTCATTTAAAGTATTCCCTCCCTCAAAATCATGGATCGCCTAATTTTAATTATGGTGCAATAATTGTTATTTAGGATGCCTAGCTATACACTGTCCAAACAATTACATGTGTATAACATTGCTCACAATAATTATTCAAACAGTTCATTCAAATGTATGTCATGTAGCATATTTAAATAAGCAGATTTTGCATATTTCTACATGACATACCTCCGTAAATGAACAGTCATCTTGTTGGTCATTGGAGTCTGAACTTCTTGGAGACCATATTAAAATGATTCGATCATGCCTCTGAACTTGGTTATCGTATCTCATAATACAGCCAGCTCTCTGCATCCTCTATGTCCATGCATCACTCCTCCAATTTAAAGGAAAATCAGTATCATACGCTAGATTTGCATCTAAATTTCAAAAAAAATATAGGAATTCACCTCTGATACAGATAAAGCAGGTGTGTAACATTGATTCAACCTACAAAAAAATATAGCTAAGATATAAGTAGCAAAAAATAAAATAAGAAAATTGAGACTTGACTTCCATTTTCAGAATAAACCAGTTATTTCCAACAAATTTTGGTATTTAAAAAAACTACATGACAGGCCCTAATAAGAAATTTAACTCTGCTACAATATCATAAACTAATTCAATGAAAGATAAACTTAATGTGCTGTTTGACAACCCACTTCTCTAAACTGGAGTTCCATTACTGTGTTGTAATTGTAGAATTTTGGTCTGATTAGAGTTCCATAAAGTACAGTCTACATGATTGAACGGATCCACAGACTTGAGGTTCATAAAGTACAGTTCTAACTTGGAAATGACATCCAAATAGATCTATTTTGATTTTCCCATAGTTAGGCTAGTTAATAGTTTGAATTGGGTTTGGCATATATTAACCTTATTCCCAAAAGGGGAATACAACGGAAGGTAACAAATAATACGATATCATCATGCTATAATGGACAAAAGATTTCAGCATTGACATTACCTACCAGAATTTAAGAATAAATATATGTGTGTGTGCACAATTGGAAGTATGTCTCAAAGCTGTATAACAGTATTTTTTGATGCATATGATACCTGAAATTGATTATTTATGTTGGCTTCATTCCTCTACTTGTCTCGTAGAAATATATCAAGAGCTCCCCCTAACACGTCACAATAATGAATATTTAAAAAATATGTTAAATTTGTCAACTTCACATCAATTAATTGCATTTTGAGAAAATTATATTTAAACCACCAGTCAAAATACAAACACAGTTCCTTGTTAGGTGGAAGTTTGTTTTAAGAAAATCAACTCATAAATGGAGAAAATAGCATCAGATTAAAATGATCATACAAAAAACAAAAGCCAACACATTAACTAATAATACCATCATCACCATCTCCGTTAAGCTTATACAAAATTCAATCATTTCCAATTTTTGGTGATTGTGTTCATACAGAAGCTCTGTATCTTAAAATCAATGCATGCCTTAACCCAACCACCTAAATATTACCAATAAGTTTAGTATAGCAACACAAAAATATGTAAAGCAACTCAAGTTAGGATGCTGTGATTTTGTTCTTACCAAACACTCCCATACTGAAAATTTCAAGTACCTAACAAACTGGGCACCATATGAACCACTTAAGTGATTAAACCCCCTTTTTTCTTGCATTTCCACAATTTTAATGGACTTGATCAAATTGAAAATTATGAAGTAAAATCAAGGATTTCTTATTTAGCAATTTCAGTATCAACTCCATTAAACCATCATCAACTTTAGTAGCAACGTCAGAATCTCAGCAAATTCATATGAATACATATTTACATCCACACATCAAAATTCGAGCCCTGCCTTCATTTCACATATGAATAAACACATGATATTCCATCTTCGTGCTCAAATAATGCATGTAATGTATATGGTCTGTATACATAGGATTTCAAATAATGCAATTAAAAAAATATTGATATGCAAAAGGGGTCTACAACCTAGGGATTATCATCGATACATGTTCTGCTAGTTGTACTTCTAAATTTCATCACAATAACAATATTGTATGTGATTGTGTTCTTACAGAAGTGTAAATACCGCAACAATAAAATAGATGTCGGCACGTCAATGGGAGCCATGGGATAAACAATTAAAACTGTAAAGGTGAAAAGCATTGACCTTAGGCCTTTCTTAATACGTATAGCTATGAATAAGAACACACATGGAGAATTTTAAAAAAATGATATTTAGTTTCCTGAATGCAAAGTCCATACCTGGAAATTTAGTAAATGAATTCAAGTGAAATGAATGTAAAACTAACATAACTGAAGAAGTAGGCAAGCAAATATAGAGAGGTCCATCTTCCATGAGTACCAAATTGAGGGCAAAAGTTACATCCAGACATATGATATTCCAAATGAAGAAGAAGGAAGACAACTACATAAGCAACCAGAGTATGCAGTACTGACTTAATTTAGCCACTGAGAAATATCTATTATCTAAGTGTACCCAAGTCGAAGCTCTAAATCCAAACCCTCTTTTACATTCTCATCCATGCCTATCTTCAAATCAAGCGACACTGCTTCTTCAACATAGATATTAAAACAAATATGTACACAGATACCTCTCCCTCCTCTGCTTCTTCACCATGCACAGAAAAAATTCTGATGCATTCCCCTATAATTATGATAAATTTATCTCTGCCTTTGACATGGTACATGAATTTCCTGAAGCAATATCTGATATGTTCACAGTGGAGAAACAATGCCTTTGATTTGGTTGGATTGCCATATATATGTTTTTTTCCTCTGTGGACCTAACGTGCGCACACACAAAATATATACATATGAATATACCTCTCAACGTAGGTCCACCGGAGTATGTTTTGCTACCAGCCTTAAACTTGGCAACATTTCTTTTCAAGGATAAACCCCCAACCAAGTAAAAGGGCTGTCAACTAAATTATCTGTCAAATCTTTGATGCATCAAAATTTTTTTAGTCAGGTATAGTTTTGGCGTTAAAACACCTACATATGTGTTGTATTCAATGTAAAAGAAGTCCGACTAAAACAGTAGCCATGCATTTGAAATGATCTCCCTATCGACTAATCCACTGTATTATTATTGAATACTAAAAGGTTAATGAATGGTACACAGTACTACCTATTCATTCTAATAATGTAAACGAAATGTTATAAAAAGTAATTAAGCCCCATACAAATACCGTACTTAATAGGACTTTTCTGATTTAAAAAAGTATCTGGGAACTCAACAAAACAAATTATAAGCACAATTATAATTCAAAAATCGCAAAATATATACATTTGAATATACCTCTCAACGTAGGTTGGCCGGCTAGGTTGGAATGTAAATTGATAATGTGGATAATCCTTTTCCAAAGACGACTAGATTGGCATGTAAAGTAAAGAGGGTAAAGATATGGACATTAACATGTTAACAATGATATGTATGAAACCTGTCAAGTGATATCATTCTGTACATCCAACGTCATAAATTAATAAACCAAATATGATCTAACAAATACTAATTAACAAACTGTTATGATTACCGCAGCAAAATATTTACTGCATAAACTATTAGGGAAGAGTCAGTGAGAATCAAGGCAAAATGATTATTGATAAAATCTTTGTAGGATGCTTGATACTTTCCTCGCATCTTGCAGCTTGAATATGATGTTGTTGTCAGAGCTCTTTTGGTTCAAAGATGTGAAATTTTTTTGGTTTGCATAATTGGTCTGGTTCATGCTTAGCTTCAGCCACATGGTATATAATACAAAGCTAATTACATAATCAATGAGGTTAGCTAGATCTCGTTGTCTGCCAACTAACTTCCATCACATTTTACAGCAAATTCATCAAACTTTATGGCGTGTCGTTTCCAAATCACAAATTCAAGAAACTTGTCATCAACAAATAAGCGTGTCTAGATTAAGTAGGAAAAATTCAAAAGGGTTTGACCATGGTATGAATGGGGTTGACTATCAGCATCCAGTGTCCACATAAACCAATTCCAACACTGCAGATGATATGAATAATCAATCTATGATATTCATAATTTTATTCATATGAAATTAGAACAAAGATTCAATTTTTGACATAAATCCATACACATATTCTATTTTTAACATAAATCCATACCTTCTTGATGCATCCCGCATCCTGGTTCGAGATGCCATCAAAAAGCAAAACAAAGATTCAATTTTTAAACTGACCCAAATCCTTCCATACATCCCGATCCTTCCAACCGACCCGAATCCTTCCCCTATTTATAAAGCCTAACAAAGCAAAATGATTCCAACCGAACTGATCAAACCAACAAATTTTACCAAAAATCTTACCCTGCGAGGTAAAATCAAGAGCTCGTACCTGTGAGATTTATTGCACGAATCGAATAAGAATAAATCTCTGGATCGATTCTGAGGGCGAGAGTGAGATTCAGAGAAGGAGATGAAAGAGGAGCCTAAGAGAAGTTTGACAGGCTCTGGATCCAATTCCATTTCATACATCAATAAATATGCAAGCTCATGTTTGAGTGGAATTTTGACAGGAAGGCTCATGTTGCATAATTTTGTTGTATGAAAACTTCCATTTCCTGTAAAATTTTGATGTATGAAAACTTCCATTTTCTATAAAATTTCAAATTCAAATATGCTAAATTTCATATTGAATCATATTCCAATTCCATTTCATACATCAGTAAATATGCAAGCTCATGTTTGAGTGGAATTTTGACAGAAAGGCTCATGTTGCATAAATTTGATGTATGAAAATTTTTGACAGTAAATATGCAAACTTCCATTTCCTGTAAAAGTTTGATGTATGAAAATTTTTGTAAACTCCCATTTTACAGAACCAAACAGTTCATGCAAATTTTGAAATGCTTCCATTTTACAGAACTTAACTTCCAATTTCCTGTATAGCTTTAACCAAAATTTTGATGTATGAAAACTTCCATTTCCTGTATAATTTTGATGTATGAAAACTTCCATTTCCTGTAAAATTTCAAATTCAAATATGCTAAATTTCATATTGAATCATATTCCAATTCCATTTCATACATCAGTAAATATGCAAGGTCATGTTTGAGTGGAATTTTGATAGGAAGGCTCATGTTGCATAATTTTGTTGTATGAAAATTTTTGACAGTAAACATGCAAACTTCCATTTCCTGTAAAATTTTGATGTATGAAAATTTTTGTAAACTGCCATTTTACAGAAACAAACAGTTCATGCAAATTTTGAAATGCTTCCATTTTACAGAACCAAACTTGTTTATGCTTCCATTTTTATAAAAATTTTAAATTGACTGTAACATGACTGTAAACTTGATATGAATTTCCATCTGAATATTGAGGCAGAAATTGAAATTGAAACAAAAATTGAATATTTTACATCAACCCTGGGCTTGCAACAGAACAATATTGATATCGAAGGGACATTGGAGATTGGCATGGGTATGTTAAAGCTTAGATTCTGCATTTTATTTCTTTTAGCGTGTTTCATTGGTATTCCGTACTCCACATAAAAATAACACAACTAAATAGATGCATACAACTCAAATTTGATGCAAAAAAAAAAACAAACTGCCCAAAGTCCAAGACCATTTTTAAAGAAAAAAAACAAAACAAAATCAAATTATGTATTCCATTCCCATAGGAATCCAACCCCTATGGAAATTTTCAAAGAAGAATATTTGAGGCTTTGAGATGATCTTTGAGGAATATAAGCAAACATCTCATGTGCACTCATGTAACAAAGCTAAGCAGAAAAATAGAGCATACCAAAGAGTTGCCTTTGCTGATTCTGCCCACCGTACAAACTCCCCAAAGAGCATACCAAAGAGTTACCTTTTTTCATTGCGATATAAATGACAGAACAATTCTCCCAAGTGCTTCTTTTCTTTAAGGAGTAACCATAATTACTTGAAAAAAGGTTGTACCTTCGGGACAGGGAGAGTGTAGACTACGGTGACGTTGGCGGGGATGAAGAGCAAGGAGAGTGACATCCTGAAGAGGGCTGCCCAACATACGGCTATTAATGTCGCCAGCAGCTGATGCTAAGGGATGCAGGCGACAGTGATCCCATGCTTCCCAATTCCTCCATCCCTTAATACCCCAATATTTGACAGAGAGAAGTTGATGAGGGCCTTCTGAAATCCAGCTGTGTTACACATCCCAAAAGAAGCATGACATCAAACTAAAATTACATACAAATCAAGAACCATACCTTGAGCATCAGCCCCATGACGACATTCGCTGTCCATGAGAGCTCAGGGATCAACAACTTCTCCAATTCTCCCAATTTCTCTCAGGGATCGGCGAGAGCCCCACGGCGAGAGCTCAGGGATCAACGACATTTCTTGCAGTCAGCGGGTGGGGTTTTGGGAGCAGGGATCCAAGAGCGAGAGAGCTAGAGAGAGGTCCCCAGTTAAGGGCAGCTGAGAATGCCTTCCCCTAAAGTCTTCTTATGAAACACAAATTTCAAAAATTTTAAGTTTTCAATCAAAATTTCAATTTTCAAATTTCCCTCCAAGCTTTCAAACTCAATTTCTCTTCACTTATCCAATTTCTCTTATCTTATCCAATTTCTCTTAATAACATCCCTCATTTATACACAATTTCTCAACTCTTATCCAAAAACTCTTATCCAATTTCTCTTGATAACATCCCTGTTTTAGATATAATATAGATATATATATATATATATATATATATATATATATATATATATATATATATATATATATAAACTAGTCATTGCACATGCCCATAGGGCACGGTTTATTTAATGGCTGAGTGCCCGTGTCCGTGTCCGTGCCCGTGCCCCCTACACAAATTTCAAGTTTCCCCAAAATTTCAAGTTTTCCCCCAAAATTTCAAGTTTTCCCCCAAATTTAAGTTTTCCCCCAAAAATTAAGTCCCCCCCAAAATTGTCATTGCCACGTAGGACAAAGTTTTGTCCTAGTAGGATAAGATTCAAAATCTTCATGTTTTATAGAATATATATATATATATATATATATATATATATATATATATATATCTCTCTCTATATCTATCTCTCTCTCTCTCTCTCTCTATATTCTATAACGGATGAAGATTTTGAATGTTTGTCCCAGTAGGACAAAGCTTTGTCCTACGTGGCAAAAGCAATGGTGACTGGGAGAAAACTATGATGACTAGGATGAGTTTGGGGAAAAAGGGGGGGAAGGGAAATTTGAAAATGGAAATTTTGATTGAAAAATTAAAATTTTGGGGGCGGCCTTCTCAGCTGAACCAAACGGGGGAAATTTGAAAATGGAAATTTGTATTTGAAAACCAAACTTGGGGGCAGCCTTCTCAGCTGAACCAAACGGGGGATCTCTCTCTCTCTCTCTCTCTCTCTCTCTCTCTCTCTCTCTCTCTCTCTCTCTCTCTCTCTCTCTCTCCCTCTCTCTCCTCCCCCTCCATCCCTCCCTCCCTCCCTCCCCCTCGCCCCCTCTCTCTCGCAGTCCCCTGCCCTCAAAAACCCCATGCCTAACTGCAAGAAAGGAGAAGCATGATGATCTTGAGCTGATGCTCGAGGTATGGTTAATAATCTTGATCCTTTTTTATTATTTGGTTGATGTTGTAAGTTAAGTTAAGTTTACTCACGGCTGTGACATCACGGTAGCAAAATCAACTTCAGAAGTAGACGGATGCAACATCACTGCTACGACATCACGACATTAACTTCAAAAGCAGACGGCTGTGACTTCACGGCTGCTACTTCAGAATCAAGGAGGAACTCAGATCTTTGGGACATCACAGAAGTACTCATCGAGGGCACCCACAAGCCCTTTGTCAAGAAACTGTGAGAGCACGAGCTGCAAATCCTGATCCATTCAATATTCTCTATGTCAAGTGAGTTCTGATGTTTTCACTTTCGATTTCGAATTTTGTTGTTTTTGATTTTTTTTGCAGAAATAAATTTGGAGAGGCAGTCAAATTCCTTTATTTTAAATTTGCAAATCCTGATCCCTTTTTTATTCTAGACATTAAGCATTGGCCCACAAATCTTGATCCATTTTTTATTTTCGTTTGGATTTTTGCACACCAAATGTTTGTACAAATGCTCAAAAGAACAATGTTTTGTTTTCCCCACAATTTGGTCAACTTACAGTAAGTTTATGCCTCAATATTGTTATTGCAAGTTTATAATTTTTTATGGTGGTATGGTGTTACTAAAACCAAAAATTGGAGCTGAACTTTCATTAATTGCACCTGATAAAAATTGAAACCTCCCCTTAATTTGGCGAGAAAAGATGAATGTTTTTTTCTTTTGTCATTTGTTTATATTAGTTATTTTTTGTTTTTTTGATTTGAACACGAGGTTTAAATTCTGCATTGTGAGCCATTGAACAGAAATTTTAAATGAAAGCATGCCAGAATTTTGATATAGCAACTGACTTTTTTTATGAAGACATTCCGCCATCACATGTGATGTGTCCCCCGTGCATTGATTTGGAGAGATGAATTTTTGGGGAGATGATGATATTCCATGAGCCAGTAGACTCTTTGAGAAACTCCAACACTTCATATTTTATGGTAAAAACATTTTACTTACTTTCAACCTGTTATATCTATTATATCTGTTATGGAATAATCTGTTATATCTATTATACATTTGTTACTTCAAAAACTTCCTAAAATTTGTTGAATTTTGGTGAGGGTTGGATGGAGTGACGAATTCGGTGCACTCATATGACGTCGAGACGAAGAAATGGACCAGGTTCAAAATTTATTTTGCTAAAGATCAATATTTTGCTTTTACTTTTATGATATGTTTTTGTAGAATGCAAATAGTTATTCCCATTATATGCTTTATATCAAATTTATGCATTATGAAGCACTGTCAGAATTTCCTCAAAAAAGTGCTAGCAGAATTTACATGAGCCTTTTATTAGCTCATTGGTTCATCTAGCTTGCTATTATTGATGTTGCTTTCTTTCATAGATTTTCATAGAAAGAAACAGCTTGGTGATCATATAAAATTTGAGCTCAGCATGGAACATATGATATTACAGGATATCTCAGCGATAGTATCCATTGAGATTTCCTACATTTTAATTCATATTTCATATACATTTTCTTTCATATTTCATATAGAGCCAGCTCATGTTCTTGATTTAAAGGCCTTAGGGCATCACCCCACAAACTCACATGCACTGCTTGCTTCCTCTTTCAGATTGAGATCAGATGGAATGGAGAAAGCCATGCTTTCCACTTCCCCTCCTTGGTTTCTCAAAAAACAGAACTGAAAGGAAAAACAAGAATGTGAGCAGGATTCTCCCTTTTGGTCCTTTTGCAGTGCATTATGTGCCTGATGGCTGACAACATATAACCTAATGGGAATTTTAAAATCAATCTACAATGGGAGAGAAACCGTTTTGACATAAACATATAAGTTAAATCTGCATAAAGGGATATGAATCAAAATAATGGTAAATCATCTCATGCAGCAAATAAACAACACCTCCTTGCTACATGATCCGCTAATACATTCTACATCCCCCAACAAAAATAACAACAATAAGTTTAAAATAATTGTTGTATCATTTACAACTTATCTGCTGCATGAAAGAGTACACTTTAGGGTGTTTGGGGGAACCCTTGAAATAAGAATACAGATACTGCAAGAGTAAAAATGGTATACAAGTCACCTAGCTCGAATGAGTGTGTATAGATGTACACATAAGAGGAAAAAGAATACCAACAATAAGAAATTCTATCACTTTAAGGATAAAGGGAATAAGAATTGCTACGAAAAAGTGATAAGCTACCAAGAAGGAATCTCATGCATGAGCCCGGTTCATAATAAAATACATAAACTGCGGCAGAATAATTATTCTGAAAACATCTAAAGCATTGCTTCCTGGTAGAGTAATTCAAAAATTAAAAAGGAAACTGAAAATAGAAAAAAAACATAACTTGACTGAGCTTTTTAAGCGAAAGGAACTGGAAAGATAATCGGACAATTCAGCCTACTTTTAATTTGCAAGGTGAGGGAAAAACTTAAGAGAATAGACAACTAAGAAATTGTAACGAACTACAAGAAAATGAAATGTAGCATACATTGCACCATTAAGCTATGGGCAAAATTATGACATTAACAATAACATTGACCCTAACTGAAGCCACGCATTACAAAAGATCGGCTGAAGTCAGTTGCATGCCCATAAAATGAGAGCCTATGGGTATCTTGCTTCGAGACAAGATGAGTTCTTATAAGTTTTTTATTACGTCGATCACATTAAAATGAGCCCAACTCAGAAAGGAAAGAAGGAAACGACTTTGTGTAGATCTATTTAAGCAATGCTCGCTATCTTCAAATGTAAGACTTGGAAACAAAACAGGCTAACGTAATGGATTCTGCTAATAGAAAGAATAAAGTATTCAGTTGATAGCTCCAAGATTTAAATAACTATGAAAAAATTGAAATTAAATGGTGTGAACTTCAATCCCTGACAGCAACAAGATACCAAACAAAGAGTAAAAGAACTATGAAAAAAATGAAATTAAATGGTGCGAACTTCAATCCCTACCAGCACCAAGAAACCATATTGCTAAGTGCTAATCATTCCTGCAAAGCCAACATGAAACAGCAAGGAGACAAAAGACAACTATATAAAGATAGATAACGAAAGCCTGCTAGGCTACCTTTTGCAGAATGCTAATGTTGACCACCGACAGACTTCTTGCTAGCAGCATGACCGGTTTTTTTGAAGAAGCATGACCGGTTTACAAAGAGAAATTTGAAGAAGCACTTGCAATTTTACTTTTTGCATGACGTTGGGTCATCTTTTTTCATTCCATTTATAGTGTCAATGAAATACACAAAGTTGTATACATGTACACCAGTTTATTGAGTTAGATTACCCCAGTTTTTTGAGAAGGCCATGTCTATTTTCAGTTCAACATCAGTTCAACATCAGTTCAACATCCATATGCAATGTTTCTGTTGCAAGTTTCAGTTCAGCTTACACTAGAACTTTTTCTAGCATTGCAATATTGCAATGGTTCTGACCAGTCCTTTATCACAACAGAATTTTGTCATAATTTTTTGCTGCAATGTTTCCATATTTTTAGCATTTCTTCAATGGTTATATTGACACGAGGTTAATTTTCACATGTTATATTGTTCGGTGATGGGGTTATTCTTGAGGAACATGTAGAAAAGTATTTTTTGGGTTCAAAACTGGAAAGAATTTTATTTAGCGTCGTTCTGTCATCCTTCATTTTGTTTATGTTTTTGGTAGCATTTTCCTTTCCATCCTAGCAATGCTAGATTAACTTGAATATTAGTGTATCTCCATTAGTTTTTTTCTAATTTTTTGTATTTTTTTGCTTCTTAGCCCCAAGTTTATCCATAAATGCCTGAAGTTGTTGGATTTAATTTTGGTTACATGCAAGCAGAACCCTAAAATTCTGACGATTGCGGCTGAGCGAATTCGAGGTGTTAAGAATCTCTCTTTGTCTCTCCCTTAGTTTTTTGTCCCAGTTTTTTTCCTTTTTTTCGCTTGGATGATGGGCCAGTGATGAGTCTACAGAATTATTGCCTTCATTGTTTGATTGCAATTGTGATAATTCTGTATTTATCAATGAAAGAAGCTACTTATTACATATGCCAAATCCTGACTATCTCTATCCCATTTTTCAATTGCTTGCTGCAAATAATTTTATTGTCATAGGGTATAATTTACTTCTTAGCATAACTGTACCAAGCTCAAAATATCCAGTGGTAGTGGCATCACTGCTGTGAACTTGCTCCTGAAGGATAAAACTTGGGCAATTCAAACGATTTGAGCGCTCATTTTGGTCTGATGAGTTATTTTTATAGCAATATATACTTGGATATGCATATTGCGCCATATATTCAAAACATGGTATTACACTGTTAAATGAAATATTTATAATTCAGCCACCCAAATTGTATGCTTTTTAATGCTTTTTAAACTCAACCGTCTAAATTTAGTAACGAATATTTATAACTGCGGTTGGTCTCTGCTTTTTGATGCCCAAGTTCCTGCAAGAGGATGGTTATGAAACTTGCAGTTTTGGTGTTTGATTATATGCTCGACTAAAATATTTAACCTTTTTCGCAGTTGGTCTCCCCGGATCAGTTGGAAGTTCATGCAACATGTAGTTTTTGATTTGTGCATTGGATGTCTACGGAGAGCAGGGGAGAATGTGTGATTCAAATGGGAAGGCATCTGGAATGATAGGATGGCTGCTATAAATGGTAGTAACTTTTGTCGTTAACCATGATACAGGTTCCATCCAACATTACTGGCCATTCCTTCTAACAAAGTCATGCAAGGCTATGCATACATTCTGATGCACGCCTGGGTTCCCTCCATTGTGAGTTTTTCCCTTCTTTCTGTTCATCTCTTAAAATGTGAACTCATCATCATCTTACCAGCACTTCTAAATGCTCTTATTTTTATATTACTTGCATATCATATATTTTTCCACAACAACAACTCTCACAATCTTTTGTGAAAAACATAGAACAAAAACGCTCATTCCAGGCATATTTTTAAAAACTTCTACTACAAATTAAATATGTTTTAATGTATGCAACTAAAATATCTGACCGTATTCATCTGAAGCATTATATAATTATGATGTGCAGTTCTATGATCATATGTTTGATTAAAACCCTTACGATGAGATAAGCAAGTTGGCAGCTATCATAAAAGGAATGGTATCCAACCAATGCAGGTGATTCTCTGGGGCTATGATTAAAATGCATTGGTTGGGTTTGTATTTGGGGGAAATTTGTGGGGTTTGATGAGTTAGGGTTGTTCGATTAAAGGGTGTTATAGCTGCTGATTTTGTTGCTGGATCTGTCGTAGATTGTTTCAGATGCAAGTTTTGAATCAAATATGTGAACTAAACAGAATATTCTCATTAATTGGGGTCAATCTTCTGTATGGTCCTTGGTTACTCTGCCAAATTCCAACCTTGCAGGCAACTCAAGCAAAATCAAACATACTGAAAATTTGTAATGACGATTAAATGATGTTGTCCAAGTAAACAATAATCCCTTTCAGCCCCAAGCGTGCATCTGCTTCTATCTGCATGCTGTAATTTTGCCCATTGGTAGCAGATCCTGGTCAGAATGACAGAACCAACTCAATTTGTGCTCTGCGAGGAAAATTATGATGATTTGGACCTCTCCTAATTTGCTCACTGAGTAGGAAAGGAGAATGCACCTGTAAACGAGTTGGTTAACCAAATTTTAGTAGGCATGGTACAACTAACTCTTGCATTTTGCACAACAGAGAAAGCACAACTAACTTTGATTATTTATTATAATTCCCTTGACAAACATGTTATGCTCCATGACCCAGAATGAAGGTTAGGTTATGATATGTGATTTTTTTCCCTCACATAACGACTTCTTTGGATTTAGCTGTTATTTTTAGTGGTAAATTGATCTTGGATTATTATAATTGAATGATGTGACGTTATGTTGCCATAAATAAACAACGAGGCGGAAAGGTTTGATAGCTTTTATTTTTCTAAATCCTCTAGCTAATTAGTATCGGGGTCGGCATGAATTTTGGTTTAAGATTCATGGGTATTATTGATTTCATTTTCATAAGGACGGCACATGACGCTGCTAACAGGAACGTCAGTTTTATTTGCTTGGATATTGTGTGGTATGTAATAATATGTTTAAAAAATGTTATACTTCTTACTTTCTATAATGGAATATAAATTTCAAAAATTCGGTAAACCATGCGATTTTCAGAGATTAATTATTATTTCGAATGCCATGTGATTTAAAGCATGCAAGTTGCATAAGTTATAGTTAACTACGCTATGGTCGATCGTATAGAATTGCATCTCAATTATATGCTCTTTTATTATTTACTGATCTTTTTATTTGAACCAGATGTAGGTATATAGATAAGGGGATAAAGGAGAGGACTTTTTAATTTTTAGCTATGTGAAAATTGAATCAAAACTATTGCCTTCTGCTTGAGTCTATATGGGGTTATATGTCTAAATGGGGTTTTTTGTGGTTCAGGATTATTTTAGTCTTAGCATCGATCAGAATTTAGAGGTATTGGATCTATCGCGTAGCAAGCTGAATGGCTCAATACCTTCTGGGATCTTGAGAATATCATCTTTATCGATTTCTGTTAACTGGGTTGATACCTGATAAGTTCAGAATGTACAAAGTCTCAGGAAGCTAGACTTATTTGAAAACAAGCTATCGAGGAAAATACCAGATGCATTGGGCAGATGTATTGGCTTAGATAACCTGATGTTGGGTGGTAACTATTTCAAAGGAACCATCCCTTTGTTCTTGAGTGCATTATCAGGAATTTCGGAACTAGATCTTTCTTGCGAAAATTTGTCTGGCCCATTACTAGAATTTCTTGAGAAAGGATGAAGATTTTCTGTATTTTGGAGCAGTTATCCTTGCTGGTTCAGGTGAGAACGTTTGCCACTGAGAACTCGCCGTACATACACTTAGCCGTCTTCTCTTTCTCTAATTGCCTACCTGCATATGTCTAAAATGTGGGCTTAATAAATTGGAGAGTTAGAAGTCTGTCATTGTTCCATAAATTTCCGACCCATAGCTGACTGCCTGTGCGGAGTAAAACAAGTGCATACCTTTATGATTTATCGTTTCACATTTACTTTGCAGCTGGCCACGGAGAGTCGTCCATAGGACTTACAAGTATCTTTCTTTTACTGACAGGATCATCGAGCTATTCGAGATCAAGTGCGATCATATCATGTCAGCACGTAGGATAAATCAAGATTAGTAGAGAAGCCAAGTGCTGAAGCAGGCGACAGCAGCGCGAATGAGAGCACCGATGATGTTAGCAAACCGTCGAGGTGGAGAAAGCAAGAGGAGTAATAGCCCTGGGAGCATCAATAGGCTGAAGTTGTTGTACATGACATCCCTATGTGTATATCGTTCCATGATGCCTGATACTACTTGCAAATTTTGAGAAATCTAATGGTCTTCTTTATATTGTGCAAGATTTTGCAGATGATTTCTGTTTTGTATAATAAAGTGCTGGCAAAAATTTGGAACTAAAGTTTCATAAAATTTCACTGTCGGATGAAATTTATTGAGGTCAAAGAACCCTAGGGTCAAGTATTGTTTACATTAATATTTTGCTTTGCTATTTGCAATGCTTTTCATATAATTGGACAATTTTCATGCAACTGTCATTTTGGTTATGTTTTACAGAACACAGCAATTTTAAAAAAAAGTGGGGAACCCAAAGAATACCGTAGGTTGATACAATAAATCACATGATAACTATACTTAGCGATAAATTTCATTTATTTTATATGTAACTAATTTAATTTTATTACTTTGATTTTAAATTTTCTTATTGATTGTTGAAATTGGTTGCACTCTAGAAACAAATTTAATTTCTTTTGATACATCGAAAAGTAGAAATCTAACTTAAATTTTGATAATTGCTTTTATAAGTTTAACAAAAAAATCTAATAATATATATATATTAAAACCAAAGTCGCCCACGCCGAAGTCGCCCGAGCCGAAGGCGCTAATTTTTTTACGCTAAATTGGTGTTCCACGTCGAAGGCGCCCGCTAAATTTTTTACGCTGCTTTGTTGTTTCACGCCAAAGGTGCTCGCTTCGAATTTGTTGTTCTACGCTAATTTGTTGTTCCGTGCCGAAAGCGCCAGTGCCGCTAAATATTTTTACGCTAATTTGTTGTTCTTTTAAATTGTGTCTGTGGAAATAATTTTTTTTGTGAACAAAGATTTCGCGGGGGAAAATCTTAAATGATCCGTGCCTGCGGGCACGAGTTATGACTAGTATATATATATATATATGGGAATGATACTAGATGTGTATAAGTATTGAAATGCACTTATTTGTTTATATACTAGTATGCTAGTAAAAGTTTGGATATATATTGGATGTTATGTATATAATGGTATGGGTAGCTACCGACTACCTGCTAGTATAATTTGAGTAGCTTGACTGTATGGGTGTGTAACAGCAGGATATGTATAATATGTGTGAATAGGTGTGTGCCCATATATGTTAATGTGTGTGCATGTTGCATGGGTCCTAATACGTACATACATGCATGTCTATGTGCATATCTACTATTAGTGTAATAGTCTTGTGTGTAGGCGTGTACATGTATTTGGTTGTATGCAGATTCAGAAATCTATGTTTGGTATT
Organism: Scilla litardierei; assembly: GCA_030789695.1. Lineage (NCBI taxonomy): Eukaryota > Viridiplantae > Streptophyta > Magnoliopsida > Asparagales > Asparagaceae > Scilla > Scilla litardierei. The sequence continues at coordinate 111,321,863 of CM061135.1, forward strand.
GATACTTATACATCTCTGGGTCTATAATGAGTATGTGATTGAGGAATATCTATGTGGGGTATTGCTTGTTGCGTATATGTGAATATGTGTCATAGTTGTATGAATTTCTATTATACATGCCACAATGGAGTGTAGGGATGTGCTCAAGTGTATGTAGTGTGCAGTAGGAGCATACGTAATGATGTGTATATTGGATGAATGAATATATATATATATACTTATACATATCTTTGTTTGTTTACCTACTAATCTACCCTATAGGGTTGTTTATCCAGATGTATCTCAGCGTGCTTTGAATAAATGTATTCTTGTTTGTATGTCTATATATATATATATATATATATATATATATATATATATATATATATATATATATATATATATATATATATATATATATAGATCTGTACCAAAGCATGTGTGTATGTATATACATGTGCAATGTGGGTGTAAATGTGGTAGATATGGAATATAGGTGTATACATGTTTGATAAGTGTAAGTGAATGAAACTGTTTAATATGTGGGTATTGAACTGTGTGTATTTGGTTGCACATTATACGTATACGTGTGTGGAGTGTAGATGGATATTTATATTTATTTGACTATTATGGCAGTATGTGCGAAGGATATGCAAGTGTGGTTACATATATAGCATATGGGAGAACGCATTATGTTTGTGCACTTTTGTGTGTATTATGTGTAGTATATGTGCCTATCTGTGTGAGGTAGTAGGTGCATCACCATGAATGTGAAATTGTGTGTGTATTTAACTATAATTATAATTATGGACCTTATGGGATTTGATCATGCATGTGTTAGTACGTGTCCGTAGGAGTGTGTATGGATGTGACTAAATAATATGTGTATATAGATATTTATGTGCCTGTAAATGTGAGTGAACCAATATGACTAAGTATTGGGTGTATAGGGATCCTGTGTACATACGGTGTGACACCGTGATAGTGACCATGTTTATCAAGTAATAATGTGTAGATTAATGTGTATTATTGTGTGTTTGTGCATGGATATAGACATATATGTAAAAATATAAACAGGTAGGATGTAAGTCATTTATACCTGAATGTATTATGGTGTATATGAAAACGTACCATGTGTGAGTGCCTTATGGATCAAGATATGGATATGATGTGATGTCATATTACATAGGTATGAGTAGTGATCTGGATACGTATAATGATACATATAGAGATCTATTTGTGGTATGTGTGTGTGTGTTGTATCTGTTAGTGTATATAATATGCTTAGATATTTATGTGAAGGATGCCTATGTGTGTGTGTATATATATGTAGTGAATGCATATAGTGATGTGGATGTGCTACTAAATGAATAATAGGATGTATATGGGATATGTGTGTCAGGCGGGTGTGTATGGATTATAGTGAAGCATATAGTGTATATAAGTGTGGTGTAGATATGTATTCTTGTTGGTGATTCATGGGTAGAAAGACCATCATACCTAGCTGATCTTTGCCAGGATTCACACCCTAGGAAGTCCGAGGACGGACTTTATTTTAAGGTGGGTAGGATGTTATGCCCTATTTTGAGCTATACGTGTATTCTACTGAACACACGTGGTATTTCCACTTACGATATAAGGGTAGGCTTGGAATACACATAGATATCAATGTATGTAGCATAGTGCAAGGGGTATTGGGCTGTAATACGTGGCTAAGAGAAGAGAATGGGAAATGTGAATGCGGGAGAAGTGCGAGTGACGTCGTGTGTATTATACAACGCGTATGTATTGGGCGTATGAGTGTGATGCGTGTATGCATGCGTAGGTGTGCATGGTTGTGTGTAGGGGGAGCCATGCTAGTGTGAAAAGGGGTTAGGGGTCAATGGCAACCCCCGTAATTTTTTAGAAAGGTGAGGGGCAAAATGGTCATTTTGACCAAGGATGCTGTGTGTACATACTAAAGTGGTGTGTGCATAAAGTAATGGCACACTTGTAATTATTGGGAAGTTAAGAGGGTATTTTGGTCATTTAATGTGTTGCATGCTAATCCTAAGAGATGGTTCTACGTGGAGATTTTTTAAGGAAGTTTCTTCTCATTTCTAAACCATTCCTTCCCCTTTTCATTTCTATCTTCTCTCCTCTCTCTCCCATGCTAGGGCCGGCCATCCCTCCCCCCTTTTCTCCATCCTGTTCAACTCAAAACCCTAATTCTTTCATCCAAAAATCAAGTATCTCAAGTAGATTGCAAAAGAGAAGAAGGTGGAGAAGAAAGGAGGAAGAGGAGAAAAAACCAAGTTTTGGAGGTAGGAATCTACTTGGACTTGGAACTCTATTAATTGGTTCTTGTGATCATGTTTTTATAGCATGTTTTTATTCAATATGTGATAGGGATAGTCAAATTTATATGCCATGGCTTAATTTCACAAATTTCCCTTTGAAATTCTTAGCAAACTCATCTCCTTTGAAATTCTGAAATCATGATGTCTGTTGTTGCTTTGATTCTGGTAACTGTAGCTCGAATTATGTTTCGAAAAACTTATATACTTGTAGATCTTGGAGTTCTACCCCAAAATATTATAAATTTTGATATATGTTCAATTCAAAAATTAGGAGCAAAAATTCGAACTTTACAGCATGTCTGTTTGATCTTCAGTCTGGACACAGTTAAGTAAATTTGACCTCAGTAACTGCACACACAATGGAATTTTATGTTCTTGTTATCGTTGGAAATTTAACAATATTTTCTACAATTTCATCTCAGTGGATATTTTTCGAAATTCTGGCTAAAACATGGCCAAAACAGCAATCTTTACAGACCCTGAAATTTATCTGAAAAACAGATTTGATAGACTTCACAAAATAATTCATCATAAATCACCTACTAAATATTTTTGAATGAAATTTTATCTGTGAATCCAGGACTAATATATCTACAACTTTCATTTAGGAAGTTTTGTTAAAATCTGAATATAGTTGGGTGATATCAGCCATCTTCTATGACTGCATGCATATTTCCTGCAAGTTGAATAGATAAGTGGTGTGATAGATTGTGTATTATTGCTATTCCACTCTCTATGATACATGACTATTATTTTTACATGGAAGATAGACTACTGATATGTTTTGTCAATTGATTTGCTAATGTGATTATAGACATATACATCACGCTCACCACGTGTTTGTGAAAATGCCTCTAATACATGGAAGTGAGAAACATGAATAATGTGCTTGTAAACACTTGAATTATGAATTATGTTGTGAATTGGTAATGATGGCGTCATGGAGAGCATGGTTTCATATGTGATGAATAATGAACTGATATGGCTATGATGTAGGGCATGACACTTGGGTGCTTGTCCCATGTTGATATGTGATGTGACTACAATGGATGGCATGACAGTACGGTGTATGACCCATGTTGGTGTAAGTGTGGAATATGATACCATGCAACATGATTCCTGATCACTCCGTATTTTACACCTTTTTTCTGCATGTTTGCATGCCATTTAGATCGCTCAAATCGTGTTTTTCACGTTTATTCGACAATATTGCGATGCTTTTCACGATTTGTTGTTTTTGTCGTATTTCAGGAGATTTGGAGTGATTTGAAGTGATTCTGAGATGCACCCACTCTGGAGTATCACCGACGACTCTCTTGAGGGGTATTTTGCTATTGGAGAGGAGTGGAAGGAGAAAGAATGTCGTAGGAGCGACGAGGAGGCGAAAATATGAAGTTTGGGCACTTTGAGCATTTCACTCGGCCGAGTGAAGGAGTCACTCGGCCGACCATAGGAAGCCTGCTCGGCCGGCCAGATCAGACACGCAACAGAGCCAATATTAGCGTGCACTCGGCCGAGCATCGCCATGCCACTCGGCCGAGCACCGAGTCACCCCTCGCCCGAGTGGAGCCAAGACGACGGCAACAAAAGATGCCGAACTCTCTGTTTTTCGTCTGTACAGTCCCGATGACTGACTCGGCCGAGTGGAAAAAGACGGTCCGCCTGAGTGACAACCGACGTCCGCCCGAGTGACGAAAGACCGTCCGCCCGAGTGACCTCCGAGGAGATGACCCCCGAGACCACCAACTCTCTGTTTCTGTACAGGGTTCGTCACTCGGCCGAGTGACATTTGTCACTCGGCCGAGTGAGCCGCGCTGCCTGAAGCGTAAACTGCGGATTTGAGGCTGCGCAGGGGAATTTCGACCGGGTTTTTTGGACGATTTTGGGGGGTATTTAACCCCAGTTTTTAACCTAGTTTAGAGAGCCTTTTTCAGGACTTTGGCAGCCTTTTTAGATTAACTTTTTAGGGATTAGATTGAGCTTTTAGAGAGGAGAAAAAAGTGAGATTTTGTTGGATGCTATCTTGTTCTTCATTGGTTTGTCTCTCTTTCTCTCAAAAACTCCAGTTTTATTTATTTGTTGAATATTGCTATGAATTCCATTCATTTTACTTGTTAATTTCTATTGAATTTGATTATGAATTGTGAGTAGTTCATCGTCTTAGGGCGTAGGGATGAACCCTACAAGCCCAATTTCGAATTTGTGATGAATTGGTGAAACTATTGCTAGGATTGATTAGGGTTAGTTTGGGATTGCTATAATACGAATAGCTAGGGATTCATACCGATTGGGATTTGCAAGAGATTGGATCCCAATTCGATAGGAAGCCCTAGATATTCGAATTGGGTTGCAATTGAATTTCTCCGGAATCGGTTTGCAAGAGATTGGACCGAAACTAGGGTTTTCGATTACAATTCTATACCAATACCCGTTTGCAAGAGATTGGACGGGTAGGAACTATCCCAACCTAGGTCGTAGCTCGAGTGGGCTCGAGATACGATTGAACGATGATGTTGTTCTTCACGCTAGTTTGCCTAGGTTAGGGTTTGCAAGAGATTGGACCCTACCCTAGGTTGGCTATAGACCGGCAATAGCACGAGAGCGTGAGCTTGGTTCCACATTTAGTTGCAACTAGTTCACCCAAGTTTCAAGTTTAGCAATTGTGAAACCTACGAATCACAATGATGAGATACGGCAAGTAGCGGGGATTCCCTATCCCCTAAGCGTCTTTATTAATTTGTTATTCCTTTATTACATTTGAACGACTGTGACCGCATATTTGCGAACATTTCTCGACTTTTCCTATAGCCAGGTGATTGAAGAAGACACTGTTATTAGGCCTCCCTGTGTTCGATACCCGCTCGCCGCTACACCGTGCGCTTGAGGTAAGACTACAGTGTCGCCGCTCCGGGACATGTATCCGGTGCGCGACCAAGTTTTTGGCGCCGTTGCCGGGAAGGCATTTTGACGGAGTTCGATTTTGATCACCCGGTTATTTTTCTTCAATTTCTTTACTTATTTCTTCATTCTTTTCTAACTCTGTTTACCGCCCTATTTTGCAAGCTCTCCCGAAATTTTCCGCAAGATCTTAACAGGTAAAATGGGGGATGCAATTCCAATGACTGAGTCTGGCCAGGGAGATGATGAATCTTTTGCGGAGCTCCTCAAGGAACTTATTGATGAGGTCTACGCTACCGGAGCTTTTACTATTAATATCGAGGACCCCGTCGAACAACTGTTTGCTAGCTTCGTGGTGGATCAAATCTCCCCGGATGGGACTATTGGGGGCGATATCAGAGTTGATGAGAGGGACGACAAGCTATATTTTGAAGGCGATAGAACACGTGTCGAAGAGTACTACACTCCCGAGGAACACTTCGAACAAACCGATATTCAGGGAGATACACTCTATGACCCCCACTCTTGCATTTATGAATCTGCTGACGTATTTCTTGATCTCAGGAATGAACCGGAACAAGGTGGTGGTCTTATCGATGCAAGCGCGGAATCGGAGAGCGTCTATTCCGATACACCGTCCTCACTAGGAAGCGAATCTGAGCCTCCACTCGAGAGTGAGCTAAACTCAGATGTTGAAGGAGAAGCCAAATTCACACAAGATGACGAAGCAAAGGGTGCGGCACCCTTTAAGGTAGAGCTTAAACAATTACCGCCGAATCTAAGGTATGCTTTCTTGGGTAGTAAATTGACCTTCCCGGTGATTGTTAATGCCCACCTTGGCCAAGATCAACTTGAAAAACTATTAGAAGTCCTTAGGGATCACAAGGATGTTCTTGGCTACACTATCTCTGACCTTAAGGGAATAAGCCCTAGGCTATGCACGCATAGGATCCACTTGGAAAACACTGAAGCCTCTTCTGTTGAGCCTCAAAGGCGGTTGAACCCGAATATGAAAGAGGTAGTCAAGAAGGAAATCCTAAAATTGCTTGAGGCCGGAATTATCTACCCTATCTCTGACAGTAGATGGGTTAGCCCCGTTCACGTCGTCCCCAAAAAGGGGGGATGACCGTTATAAAAAATGAAAAGGGAGAGCCCATTTCTACACACACTGTCACTGGATGGCGGATGTGTATTGATTACCGAAAACTAAACAAAGCCACCCTAAAAGACCATTACCCACTACCCTTCATAGATCAAATGCTTGAACGGCTTGCTAAACATAAATACTTTTGTTACTTGGATGGGTATTCGGGGTTTTTCCAAATCCCTTTGCATGAAGATGACCAAGAAAAGACTACTGTTACTTGTCCTTATGGCACTTACGCTTACCGTAGAATGCCTTTTGGCATTTTTCATGCACCCGCCACCTTTCAGAGGTGCATGACCTCCATCTTTTCCGAATATATTGAAAATATTATGGAAGTTTTCATGGATGATTTCTCAGTTTATGGAAGTGAGTTTGATTCTTGTTTGGCTAATCTTACCAAAGTACTTAAAAGATGTCAGCAAAATAATCTTACTCTTAATTGGGAGAAATGTCATTTCATGGTCACCGAAGGGATAGTGCTTGGGCACCTTGTCTCATCGAGAGGAATTGAGGTAGATAAGGCAAAGATTGAGGTAATCGAGAAACTCCCTCCTCCTATTAATGTCAAGGGCATTAGAGGATTTCTTGGCCATGCGGGGTTTTACCGCCGCTTTATCAAGGATTTCGCCTTGATTGCCCGACCTCTTACTTCCTTGCTTGCTAAAGATGCTCCATTTGTTTTTTCAGGTGAATTCTTGCAAGCCTTCAATACAGGCACTAATTTCTGCGCCCATCATCCAACCACCGGATTGGAGCCTTCCCTTTGAACTCATGTGTGATGCAAGTGACCAAGCAATTGGAGCGGTATTGGGGCAAAGGAAAGATAGGAAGCTTCATGCAATATTCTATGCAAGAAAAACGTTGGATGACGCACAGAAAAATTACACAACTACGGAGAAAGAGCTTCTAGCGGTCGTGTACTTCATTAAAAAGTTCCGCTCATATCTCCTTGGATCCAAGGTAATTGTCCACACTGACCATGCGGCATTGAAGTATCTCCTAAACAAGAAAGAGGCCAAACCTAGGTTGATAAGGTGGATACTTCTATTGCAAGAGTTTGACTTGGAAATCAGAGATAAGAAGGGTACGTACAACGTTGTGGCGGACCATTTGTCTAGCTTATTCGTGACAAGGAGGACGAAAGTTTGCCCATCGATGACTCCTTTGTTGATGAGAGGCTATACGCCATAAGGCCCGGGGAAGTTCCTTGGTATGCGGACTATGTCAATTACTTGGCTTGTGGGATTAAACCATGCGGGATGCCCACACAACAAAAGAGGAGGTTTATGCATGAGGTCCGTAGCTATTTCTGGGAAGATCTGTATCTCTTTAAGATATGCAAGGATGGGGTTCTCCGGAGATGTATTTCTAAGGAGGAGGCCACCTCCATCATCTTGCATTGCCATGGTATGCCATGCGGGGGACATCACGCCGCTTCTAAGACTACCGCTAAGATATTGCAGAGCGGATTCTTTTGGCCGACCATGTTCAGAGACACGCACGACTTCGTCAAGGCGTGCGATAGATGCCAACGGACCGGGAATATTTCCAAACGAAATGAGATGCCAATGAAGCTCATCCTAGAGATTGAGCTCTTTGATTGTTGGGGAGTGGACTTCATGGGACCATTTCCGTCAAGCAAGGGTAACAAGTATATCTTATTTGCCGTGGACTACGTCTCCAAATGGGTAGAAGCCATCGCCACCCCTACCAATGATGCAAGGGTTGTCTCAAGGTTTTTCAAGCAGAATATTTTCCCGCGCTTTGGGGTGCCCCGTACTTTGATAAGCGACGGGGGAATCCACTTTATCAAAAACAAATTTGAAGCTATGTTGAAAAAGTACGGGGTAAACCATAGAATTGGCATGGCCTACCACCCTCAGACGAGCGGACAAGCGGAAGTCTCAAATAGAGAAATCAAGAAAATTCTTGAAAAGACCGTAGATCGATCTAGAAAAGATTGGTCCATGAAGTTAAACGATGCTTTATGGGCATATCGCACGGCTTTTCGCACCCCTATTGGCACCACACCGTTCCGACTCGTCTATGGGAAGGCTTGTCACCTACCGGTAGAGTTGGAGCACCGCGCGTATTGGGCCATCAAGACCCGCAATTATGACTATAAGAGTGCGGCGGTGAGGCGACTCTTGGACATCAATGAGCTTGACGAAATTAGAAGAGATGCCTATAAGAGCTCAAGAATTTACAAAGAGAGGACCAAGATTCTCCACGACGCCCGCATAACTGTCACGGACTTCAAGGTCGGAGACAAGGTCTTACTATATAACTCCCGACTCCGACTATTCCCCGAGAAGTTGAGGTCATGGTGGTCCGGGCCTTTCACCATCAAGCGCATACAACCGGGAGGAGCATTTGAATTGGAAGGGAAAGACGGAGCCACTTTCAAGGTGAATGGGCAACGTCTAAAGCATTATTCTGAAGGAGTCCCTATAGGCGAGGTGAATAGAATATATGGGACGGCCGGACGACCTTTCATACATCCTTGATGAGGTCATTGAAGAGGCGATACCCCACTCCATCGGCGCACCCCACGAAGATAGCTTCGAAGAAGGCCTAGATTTGGCCGAGGAAGAGAAGATGGAGCACTCCCCCGATATTTCCATGGCAATTGATGATGGCGACGCTGATGTCGCAAGAATATGGGAGCTCTGCAAGCTCTCGAAGTTGATGACTCCGAAGAAAGCTCCACCGATACGAAGACCGGTGTCACCGGTAAAGAGGAAGACCAGAGCAAGCTCTTGCTTGGGGGAGCCACCCCCCAACATTGCCCATGACGAAGGGGCGCTGAGGAAGACCTCACACCACCATGATCCAAATCCGAGTGGTCTTCCAAGCAAGTTCGACGGGTGCATCTCGTATGCACCCAACATCAAGCGTTAATTGAAAATCAAAAGGGGTCGAGCTCAAGACCTTAAACGAACGCTTGTCGGGAGGCAACCCGACGGTTATCGCAATTTTTCTATTTTTGGTTTTTATTTTTGTTTTAGACTTTATTAGTGTTTTTGAGTCGTTTGCCCGAAAATTTTTGACAACTGGTCCTATTTTCTTTGACAGGAGAGGAGAACGGGATATCTATCATATAGAGGATGACTAAGGCGAAGAAGAGCGCTCCAGGAATGCGCTCGAGGCTTAGGAGAAGGAAGAAATCAACTGGAGAAAGAAAAACAGGGATTAGAGCCAAAACAGAGCATCACAGCAGAAAACAGGGCCTCACTCGACCGAGTACCATAGACACTCGACCGAGCAACCAACATCGTTCGCCCGAGTGGCGCACCAACGAGGGAAGTCTGCTGCACCCAACTCTCTATTTTTTTTTTGATTTCAGTATAAATTTCCACTCGGCCGAGTCTATATCTTCACTCGGCCGAGTGAAACTGATACGCTCCTAGGGCGAGAATTGCCGAGTAGCTTGTGCCACTCGGCGGAATGGACTTTTTCCACTCGGCCGAGGGTGGCAAAGCCACTCGGCTGAGTCGTATGAGGGGAGGAGTTTTTTAAAAATATTTTTCGTTACGATCACTCGACCGAGTGACACCCTCACCCGGCCGAGTCGTAACCTCTCCTATATAAGGCGCAGCGGGTCCGTGCGGAATTCGAAACGCCAAAATCTCCCCAAATCGCCCAAACCACATGCGACTGCTACTCCCTCGCCCGCTGCGACCTCTCACTCGCCCGACCGACGTGCCCGCCGGTCCAACTGCCGAGCCACCGCCGGCCGACGTCGACCGCCGACCACCCTCACCGCCGGCGACTCCCTCGCCGCCGGCCATCCTCCGGTAACCCCAATTTCGCCCCATTTCTCCATTCTCTCGTATTTTTCGACGATCCATGCACATATCGAGCCCCTACCTCAAATCAATTTCATTGTCTATCTATTATACCCCTAACCCCCCATGTATTTTGAATTTTACACGCTGATATCGTTGTTTGATGTGTAGGCAATCTTGGGGAGCTTAGGGGAGCTTAGGGGAGCTTCCGGGGCGCGCTTTTGGCTTAGTGGAGTCGGCGTCTTCGCATGCATCCGCTGTTTTGCTCTCGCGGCATGTTCAGGTACCTTCGTTCCATTATTTTTGACACTCCGCATTTTATATTTGTTGGGTGATCACTCGGGGCACACATGCCGCCCCGTACACGGCCACGCACTAGGAGAGCTTCCGCCAAGAGGAAGCGGCCGGATGAGCCCGACCCCTCCCACGAGATGGAGGACCCTCCTCCGCCTACACCACCTCACCCCACACAGCCACAGCCTGCCGATCTAGTCGACCCACAGCCACTCCCAACCCGAGCGTCCACCCACCATACTTGAGAGCGGCGAGCCTTCCTTCACTTCTGTCGTGGAGACCCTATCCACTTTGATCTCGCTGGGGTTTCACCTTTTGGACCCCCACTTCCTCCCCAGCGGTTGACCTTTCTGTCTCCACGGCAGCCGTCCTATCTGAGAGTGTCGTGACGTCTGTCCCCACGTCTGAGTCACTAACCTCTCTTGCCACCTCGTCACCGATTTTGTCTTCCACTCCCGCTGCTGCTGCTTCCACCTCACACCAGCCTGCGTCCCAGCCTCGTACTGAGGCTGGGCATCCACTAGTGAGCACAGCACCCTTACCACCCATGCCTGCTGTGCCGATCACCTACACTGCCCGTATTAGACAGCCCCGACCTGCTCAGCCTAGACCTGTCCGTCTCTCCGCTCCACCACCCCATGACGCCTTAGTTCAGATCGTTCGCACTCTTGAGGGGGCGATGAGTGGACTGTGGGGCGATTTTAGGGCTCTATCTTCCACAGTCACCGCCATGCAGCACCGCCTCGAGCTACTTCCCGGTATTCACTTTTGCCTGACCCAGATCCTCGAGCGACTGCCATGACCACCATCCACCCAGCAGACAGTACCACGCCCACCACGCCCACCACCACCCACCCAGCAGACTGTTTCCCAGCCACCACCACCCCCACCTCCGCCTCAGGACGGAGATGGCACAGCACCACCAGCTTAGGCACACCCTTGATGCCATCGATATTTTTTGTCGTTATGCTGCCCATTCTCTGCTTGGTCCTGATGATTTTTGCCCACCCCCTCCTCCCATCACTATTTTTGTCCACATTTTGATCATATCATTCTATATCCTTTTTCGGGAGTGAGGGAGAGTATTTTTGGTGACACACACATATCTGCATCACTCTTATCCTTGCATGCATCACATTCGCATCATATTTTTCATCTTGTTATTTTTATTTCTTTCTATCATGCATGCATACCCACCCCCTCCATCCATTGCACGTCTCTCGGTGTGCCACACTTCGCACATTGAGGACACTGTGCACTTTAGCTTGGGGGAGTGAGTTCTCACACTTTTTGCTTTTGTCACCTTTATTTTTAGCTTTTCCACGTTTTTTCCACTTTCACACCCATTTTTCATCACTTTTTCATTTTTTTACCATGCATCACGTTTTTCTTATTCTTCTTGTGTGCTGCATTGTACATAGTTTTATTTTCGTTTTTCTTTGTTTTCTTTTATCTTTTGCTAGAGATGACCTTTCTGTGATGATGATGACGTGGTGTTAGCTTTTCTCTATATGCATGCTATGTTTGTCATGTCTTAGCTTTTTATTTCTGATATCATATGCTATGTTCTGCTTTGCATTTAGAAATAGCAACCCACTCTCTTTTGCTGTATGAAAATGGATGAAATTCTATTATTAGTTGATGTCTGATGATTCATATGTATGCTATCGTAGAAAACACACCAAGATTCACGCATTGATGCTTATATCTGGAGTACTGCTTTCCTTTCTCACATCACTTCTATTTGCATGATTTGTACGCTTCACTTCGGGTTGATTGAAATGTTTGCTAGCTTTGATAAATCTGGATTAGTTTACTTTTTGAGATTAAACTGAGTAGATTATCTTACCCTGCTGAAGTTGTCATGCACATCCTACAGAGTGAACTGAGAGATACATTTATTTATTTTTCCACATATCTTGAACATAATTTCTCTACTTTAAATTCATTGGTGAATCTCCCCTTTAGCGATTCTATCATTGGCATTCCCCCGTTATTAAAATCACAGGCTCCAAATTCCCCAAAACCCAAAGAAAAAAATACTTGTATATCCTTCTCTTTGATTTGGGATCATTGTGTATATATACTTGAAAAAAAGAGAGAAAAAAAAAGAGATTTGAGAATAAGTGAAGAAAAGAGAAAAGTAGTTCGAAAACGATCCCATCTCATATACTTTGTCTATTTCTTCCCTCTTTTGTTTTTGTTTTTGACTTTTGGAGCTTCATAAAAATGGGGATGTAAATATCGTTTTATATATGCCACCACGCTTATAGATAAGCTTGGGGGAGAGAATCCAATGATGTGTGAGAGAGTGACTACCTGACGGTGCATGACAACCTAGGCTAAGTAATATTTTACACTCGATGAGATCGCTAAAGTTTTACGAAGTCCAGAAATCTACGCTTAGCATTCATTTCATGAAAACCACACTTTTTCTATTCTTTCTACTCTATCGTGTGATATCTCTTATACTCCTTATAGAAAGCATTCAATTGAAAAGTGTGTGATCTACGATGTTGTATACCGCTTTAGATGCCTCAGACGACGTTAATCTTAGAATTATTCCATTTTTCATGCTATATTGATATTCTTGGGTTTTCTATTTCAGATGCACCATTATACTATGATATCAAAATAAAAGTCTTTGACATGTGTTTCATATTCGATGCATGCTATTTGAGTAAGCAAAACCCACGTCCTGAGAAAATGATCTAGCAACTTCCCTCTTCGTTTTCTATTTCGTTTTTTTCGTTTTCTGTTTTCCGCCTTTCCGCCGTTTTCTTTATCTTTATCCACCGGGTTCGCTTTTTTGCTTATCTTCCTCGAGGACGAGTAAGAGGTAAGCTTGGGGGATTTTGATCACTCCGTATTTTACACCTTTTTTCTGCATGTTTGCATGCCATTTAGATCGCTCAAATCGTGTTTTTCACGTTTATTCGACAATATTGCGATGCTTTTCACGATTTGTTGTTTTTGTCGTATTTCAGGAGATTTGGAGCGATTTGGAGTGATTCTGATATGCACCCACTCCGGAGTGTCACCGACGACTCTCTTGAGGGGTATTTTGCTGTTGGAGAGGAGTGGAAGGAGAAAGAACGTCGTAGGAGCGACGAGGAGGCGAAAATATGAAGTTTGGGCACTTTGAGCATTTCACTCGGCCAAGTGAAGGAGTCACTCGGCCGACCATAGGAAGCCCGCTCGGCTGGCCAGATCGGACACGCAATAGAGCCAATATTAGCGTGCACTCGGCCGAGCATCGCCATGCCACTCGGCCGAGCACCGAGTCCCCCCTCGCCCGAGTGGAGCCAAGACGACGGCAACAAAAGATGCCAAACTCTCTGTTTTTCGTCTGTACAGTCCCGATGACTGACTCGGCCGAGTGGAAAAAGACGGTCCACCCGAGTGACAACCGACGTCCGCCCGAGTGACGAAAGACCGTCCGCCCGAGTGACCTCCGAGGAGACGACCCCCGAGACCCCCAACTCTCTGTTTCTGTACAGGGTTCGTCACTCGGCCGAGTGACATTTTTCACTCGGCCGAGTGAGCTGTGCTGCCTGAAACGTAAACTGCGGATTTGAGGCTGCGCAGGGGCATTTTCGTCAGGGTTTTTTGGACGATTTTGGGGGGTATTTAACCCCAGTTTTTAACCTAGTTTAGAGAGCCTTTTTCAGGACTTTGGTAGCCTTTTTAGATTAACTTTTTAGGGATTAGATTGAGCTTTTAGAGAGGAGAAAAAAGTGAGATTTTGTTGGATTCTATCTTGTTCTTCATTGGTTTGTCTCGCTTTCTCTCAAAAACTCCATTTTTATTGATTTGTTGAATATTGCTATGAATTCCATTCATTTTACTTGTGAATTTCTATTGAATTTGATTATGAATTGTGAGTAGTTCATCGTCTTAGGGCGTAGGGATGAACCCTATGAGCCCAATTTCGAATTTGTGATGAATTGATGAAACTATTGCTAGGATTGATTAGGGTTAGTTTGGGATTGCTATAATACGAATAGCTAGGGATTCATACCGATTGGGATTTGCAAGAGATTGGATCCCAATTCGATAGGAAGCCCTAGATATTCGAATTGGGTTGCAATTGAATTTCTCCGGAATCGGTTTGCAAGAGATTGGACCGAAACTAGGGTTTTCGATTACAATTCTATACCAATACCCGTTTGCAAGAGATTGGACGGGTAGGAACTATCCCAACCTAGGTCGTAGCTCGAGTTTGCATGAGAGTGGGCTCAAGATACGATTGAACGATGATGTTGTTCTTCACGCTAGTTTGCCTAGGTTAGGGTTTGCAAGAGATTGGACCCTACCCTAGGTTGGTTATAGACCGGCAATAGCGCGAGAGCGTGAGCTTTGTAATTCTAGCCTATAAGGATCAAATACACTAGAGGGGGGGGTGAATAGTGTATATTAAAAAATTAACTGTTGCAATTAAAGAGTTACTTCTAATTGCTTAACGTGTGCAGAAAGTAAAGTATGTAGAAAATGTAAATCAAACGCAAACACAGAGATTTATCCTGGTTCGGATCCTTTTGATCCTACTCCAGTCCTCTACCCCGTAGAGATTTTCAATCCACTATAATCACTTGCCCCGCAAGCACCAACTTACAAAAATGGAGACACTCCCCGTGTCCCAAAATTTGTACAATCTCAAAAGAGATTCAAACATGTTAAATAAGAAATAGAAAAACACCTATAGCCTTGGTATGAATTTAGAATGAAATTCAAGGATGGTGTTTTCAAAAGAGACTTCAAGATATATAAGATATGAAATGAAGAACAATACTTGAAGTTCTCTGGTTCATAAAAGAAGAGAGAGATCAATCGATTTCTTCTTACAATTATGAACACAAACAACTTTCTAAAATGATGTTGAAAAAGATCAAAATTGCTTCAAGGAAGAAAACTTCAATTTCCAAAAGATCTATGATTAAGAATCTTGAAGTTCTTCTGTTCTCATAAGAAGAGAGAAATCTATGGATTTCTTCTTGCAAATGAGAAAAGAGCAACTAAGGCAAGATTGCTTAGAATCAACAATTCTAGGAAGAAAGAGAGAAGAAAGTTGTGTGGAAAGAATGAGGGGTATGCCCACTTATTTATAGTATTTTTGGGTAGTTATTCTGAGGGAAAATGGGGGGAAAAGGAGTTTCCTACCGTTCAGAAACGGTCTAGAAAGTTTCAGAAAAAACGGACACAAAAACTTCATTAGTCGACTAAAGAAGGCTTTGTCGACTAAAAGTCAAACTTTGGAATTTTTGACTGAAATTTTAACGGTAACTTTCTGAAGTTGACTGAAGACTACTTAGAAATTTTCAGGCCAAAATTCGAAGAAAAAATGTTTAGTCGACTAATGTTTGCCTTAGTCGACTAAGACAGAAAAACGTAAATTTTGACTTGTCTGAAAAAGGGTTGGTAGGATATGTTATTAGGAACCTAGGACTTAGATGGATTTCATATTCAAGGCTCTGAAATCTATAAATATAAAAAATACATTAGTCCGTAGATTTCCGTAGATATGTATGATGAGCTTCACGTGAGTATTTGAGATGCCTCTGTGCAGGGATTCCTTATCAAGTGATTATTGTCCAAGTGTGGATATATTGGAAAACTGCACATCTGCATAGATAGAGTGAGTAGCAATAATAATAGTTGTCACATCAAAATCTTATGGAATAGAATAGGAAAGTGAACATGGGATTATGAAATCCCAACATTCTCCCCCTTTTTGATGATGACAAATATTTATAAAAAGTGAAGTGTCATACTCAGTTATATGCAGATATCATATCATATGTTATACTTAGTGTTATATGATGATAAATATGTATGCTCCCCCTTAAAATTGCCTAAATATTCTCCCCCTTTGTCATTGAAAAAAAGATGGGGTAAAAATTATGTTAGTCGATTAAAGAATTTGTTAGTCGACTAAGAGGAATAATAACACAAAACAGAACAGACAATGGAACAAAGTTTTCACAAAACAGAACCAAACAGAATTTACTAAACAAAACGAGATAGAAATCATACAAGCAAGCAGACTGTCCCACATATCTAGTACTAAGGCCCTACGGCCTAGAACAACTATGACTGAGAATCGTCAAACAGATTGTGGCCAATGCCCATCACCAAAAGCCCGAATGCCTGCAACCCAAAAAGAAAATACCACAACATTCAGCAAACAGCAAACACCGACGACATGAGATAATAACTAGGATAACGAGGACAACGAACGACAAGGTCTAACGTCCGAAAGGAGAACCATAGTCCTGAGAATTACGACGCGATCTACGACGGGGTGTTTCCTCTGGAGCAACCACATTCAAAGCCTCAAGTGCAGAAACAAGCTTGGTCTGGTTGAGTTGAACTTGGTCGAGCACATGAGCTTGTTCAGTTAAGGCAGACCGAAAGTCCCTAAACCCAGTAGTGACCGTATCGCGAAGAGAGCGAACATCCTTGCGAAGACCGTGAAGTGTAGTCTGGGTAGTTTGGCAAGGAGTAGAGGATGTCCATGGGGTCTTTAAGGGAAAGGACTGAGGATTGGTTCGACACTCAGGAAAACACTTATGGACGCATTGTTTCTTAACAAAACGACAGAAACCACGGGATGAACCCGAAGTAGAGGAAGAGGGGCCGAAAGTGTTTTGGGTCGGAGTATAGTCGGGGTCGGTTGAAGTAGGGTTTTCTACGGGGTCTTCGTCAGGATCTTCATCGGTGTCATCATCATCACTATTGGCCGCATCGGATTCCTCAGGGTCCGGAAGATCCAAATGCATATTGTGCAAAGTGATGATGTTGATATTATAAGGATTGGAGACGGCAAGTTCTCCGTCGAGAGGAACACAAAAAATTTTGAGTACCAAGTTTATGAATGAGGGATGATAGATATGAGTTTGAACTGGCCGAAGAAGAGACTGCAAGATCACGAAACCCCAGTTAATAGGTAACCCGCCCATCACCGCATAGAGGCAATGCTCCAATTCGTTGGAAAGATATTTAAAGGAGCCGCCTTTCGGCATAAGATTGGAAACTATAACCTTAAGGATGATGCGAGCAGGTGGGTGGAAATGAACAGCAGAGAGTTTATGGACCCAAGGGGTTGCGATTTTTGTTAGGATACGAGGATCGGTCATTGTAAAGTTGAGAGAACCTGAAAAATGTGGAGGAAGATCAATCAACTCACAGATCCGACGAAGAGTTAGACAAATTGGAAGATTCTTGATGCGGGTGAGAAGATGGGTATCACGACCGATGACGCACGACTCGAGATTGGCGTAGAATTCGCGGACGAGAAGGGGGTAGTATGGTTCCTTGTTGCCGAGTGCCCAAATCTTTTCGAGGCCGGCTGCGGAAAGGATGGAGAGGATATTGAAGGAAGCAAGAGCAGTATAATCAATGAAGCGCTCAGGATGGAACTTTGCATTTGCGGAGGCGTTGAAGCGATTTTCAGCCGCGGCATCACGAAATTGAGGGAGAGCCATCAGAGAAGAAGATGAGGATGAAGAGAGGGTTCGGTTTGGGATAAAAGAAATGGAGAGTAATTTCTGAAAATAAATAGACAATTGTGGAAGTAGTTATCCAAGTGAATGGGTGCCATGATCAGTTCGAGAGCAGTTTGAGAAACTGAATGGGTGAGATAGAACTGAAAAGTTTTCAAAAATATGTGAAGAGGCGGGAGGAAGAAGAAACGAAAACGCGAAAAGACGGAAGTTAGATCGGAAACGGTTTAAAAAAACCGAGTTAGTCGGCTAATAGATTGGTTAGTCGACTAAGGTAACCGAAATAAAAATATCTAGATCGCACCGTTTGGATTTTAATAATAATAAAAAATAAAATATTTTTTAAAAAAATAATAAAGATTAAGTGGGAAGGGACGGTAGTGGGTGGAGATATTTTAAGTCTCTTGAAGTCTTGTAAGAGTGGTTGGTCATACACATTGAATTAGGTAGAGAAAGTACATTTTCCAATGGGTAATGATGAAGGAAAATGGAGAGTTCCAAGGTGAATTTATTTCAAATTCTCATTCCAAGATGAGAAAATTTCGGTTTTCTATGCAAAGTGGTGGCCGACGCAAGAAACCAAATAGGAATCCTATGTCAGGATGCGATAATCAAGAAATTGGCTAAGTAAAAACTTAATTTTTGAAATAAAGTCTCATAGGAGAAAAGACAAACCGAATGTTTCTAGGAAAAGACAATCCCATAGAAAGATGAATGTTTAGAAAGATATTTGAAATTAATGAACAGTCCTAATAGTTAGGAAAGAAATAATAAATATATAAAACCGAATGATAAGCAACACAAAAAAAATCTGGATATATTAGTCGATTAAACAAAACGTTAGTCGACTAAGAAAATTTATTATCAAAAAATTATAAGAAAATTCCAGAAATTCACAAAAAATGGAAAACATCAAATGGCAAATTCAGATTCACTGATGATACCTAGATCTCTTTGAAGTTTGATGAAAGATTCTTCTTTCAAAGGCTTAGTTAAGATATCGGCAATCTGATGTTCAGTGGAAATGAATTTCAAAACTATATCCCCTTTTTGTACATGATCATCTAAAAAGTGATGACGGACATCTATATGCTTAGTGCGTGAATGATGAACTGGATTCTTAGACAAATTAATTGCACTAGTGTTATCACACATTATAGGACATGTGGAACACTCAATACCATAATCTGAGATAGTTTGTTTCATCCATAATATTTGTGTACATGCTAACCCAGCGGCAATATATTCTGCCTCTGTTGTAGATAATGAAACAGAATTTTGCTTTTTGCTAAACCATGAGACCAAAGCATGTCCAAGAAAATGACATGTATCACTGGTACTTTTTTGGTCTGATTTGCAACCAGCAAAATCTGCGTCACTATATGATAATAAATCATATGTGCTAGTTTTAGGATAAAATAATCTAAAATCAGAAGTATGTTTAACATATCTAATTATCCGTTTTACAGCAGTAAGATGTGACATCTTAGGATCTGCTTGAAAACGTGCGCATAAACAAACTGAAAACATAATATCTGGTCTACTAGCAGTTAAATAAAGTAGAGAGCCAATCATACCTCTGTAAAGACGTTGATCAACACTCTTACCATTTAAATCTTTGTCTAGTGATGTAGATGTACTCATTGGAGTATGTTTATCAGCAGAAGTCTCTAAACCAAAATGCTTGATGAGTTCTTTAGCGTACTTTGATTGATGAATGAAGATACCTTCCTTCATTTGTTTGATTTGAAGTCCAAGGAAGTAGTTGAGTTCGCACATATGAATCATTTCAAATTCCTTCTGCATAATCTTAGAAAAATCTAAACAAAGAGTTTCATTAGTAGAACCAAATATAATATCGTCAACATATATTTGAATAATAATGATGTCAGATTTTATATTTTTAATAAACAAAGTTGAATCAATTTTACCAATTTTATAACCAGAATTTAAAAGGAAATTTTTCAATCTTTCATACCAAGCACGAGGTGCTTGTTTAAGACCATATAAAGCTTTCTTTAGTTTGAAAACATGATTTTCTAAATTTTCATGAGTAAAACCAGGAGGTTGTTCAACATAAACTTCCTCCTTAAGAAAACCATTTAAAAAGCACTTTTAACATCCATTTGAAATAATTTAAAATCTTTAAAACATGCAAATGATAAAAGCATTCTAATAGATTCAAGACGAGCAACTGGTGCATAGGTTTCTTCATAATCAATTCCTTCTTCTTGATTATAACCTTGTGCAACCAATCTTGCCTTGTTTCTAATTACCTGACCAAATTCATCCAATTTATTTTTGAATACCCACTTGGTACCAATAATTGAATGATCTGTTGGTCTGGGAACTAATTCCCAAACATCATTTCTCTGAAATTGATTGAGTTCTTCCTGCATAGCAATGATCCAAGAACTGTCTTTGCATGCTTCATTGATGTTCTTTGGTTCAATGGTTGAGAGGAAAGCACAATGCGCCATTTGTTCTATTTGACGACGAGTTCTTACTCCATCTGTGATATCTCCAATGATTAATTCTGATGGATGGTTTGGAACTTGTGCAAATGCCTTAGGAAGATCTGTATTATCTGAAACAGACTCAACAGAGCGTTTAGTAGCATCAATTTCATCAAGATTAATATTATCTAAAGAATTAGATAAAGGTAATATATTCTCTTCATCATCAATGATGATGGGAGAATTAGATGAAGGGTTTTCATCAAATGTGACATGTAAAGATTCTTCAACTGTTGAAGTTCTTTTGTTACATACTCTGTAGGCTTTTCTACGTGTTGAGTATCCAACAAAAATACCTTCATCAAATTTTGAATCAAATTTATCTAATGCATCTTTAGTATTGAGAATGAAACATTTACATCCAAACCTTTAAAATAAGATACACGGGGAATGTGATTAAAGAATAATTTAAACCAAGTTTTATTAAGCAATGGCCTTATAAGAACTTTATTCATAATGTAGCAGGCAGTTGCAACAGCTTCTGCCCAAAAATATTTTGGTAGATTACTATCACAAAGCATTGTTCTAGCACATTCTTGTAAAGTTCTATTTTTCCTTTCAACTACTCCATTTTGTTGAGGGTTACGAGGAAAAGAAAAATTGTGTGTAATGCCATTTTCATTACAAAATTTGGTAAAAGAATCATTTTCAAATTCTCCCCCATGATCACTACGAATAGTGACAATGTTAGAGGATTTGATTTTTTGTATCTTTTTATAAAATATTGAAAATTCTTCAAAAGCATCATTCTTATTTTGTAAGAATATAACCCAAGTATATCTAGAATAATCATCAACAATGACAAATGCATATCTACTTCTATTCAAAGAGGCTACTCTTGAAGGACCAAACAAATCTAAGTGTAGAAGTTCTAATGGTCTCTTTGTTGAGATAATACCCTTTGATTTAAAAGAAGATTTATGCATTTTCCCTTGTTGACAAGCATCACAAAAATATTTGTGTTTGAAAGAAATATTTGGCATTACATTTACTAATTTGTGTTTTGAAATATGTGCAAGATTTTTGAAATTTGTGTGTCCAAAACGTTTATGCCATAAAAGTGTGTCATCTAATGTAATCATTAAACAATGATTATTAGTGGTAATAGACATGCATAAGATATAAATGTTATTCTTATGCTTACCACGGAATAAAATGGATGATATATCAGAATCATAAATAATGCAATCATTTTGTTCAAAAACTATTTTGTAATTTTTATCGCATAACTGACTAATGGAAAGTAAGTTGTGTTTCAAACCGTCAACCAGGTGAACATTCTTAATGATAGGCTGATTTGCATTACCAACTGTTCCAGTGCCTATGATTTTGCCCTTTTTGTTGTCACCAAAGGTAACTGTGCCTCCATCTTTATATATAATGTTAGAAAGCAAGTTGATATTTCCCGTCATATGTTTTGAACATCCACTGTCCAAAATCCATCTTTCCTTTTTAGGTACCTGAAAGATAAAACATTAAGCATTGGTACCCCTTTTTGAGGGTCCTTGGGATTAGATTTTTGGAACCCAAACCCAAGTGGAATTTGGCTTTCTAATATAATCATTAGAATAAACAATAGAGTGCATATAAGTAGAAATATAATTATTTCTATCTTTTAAACAAGAAACCTTAGGAACCCATATACTAATTGTAGTAGGTTTCCTAGGAAATGTTTTTGAAATGTTAGTAACATTTCTTTGTGAAGAAGAAATAGGAGTGTTCACTTTCTTTGAATAAATGAATGCGTGATTCTTCTTTTGTGGTTTAACAAAAATTGTTTTTCCACAGAAGGAAGAAGTGTTATAAGTCTTGAGTGTATCCTTATTAGAATATCCCAATCCTTGTCTATGATTTGCTGGATATTGAATTCTAAGTAAATCATCGAGATTAGTCTTTCCTTTGTTAAATTTATCAACATTGGAAGACATCTTATCGTATTTCATCTTTAGTGATGAAATATTTTTATCCAATTCGGATATTTGTGTATGAAGTTCTAAATTCTTAGTTTTGAGAATATCATTCTCTTTACTAAGATCCAAATTTTGAGAAGATGTATTCTCAACAAGTATGGAATTTGGTGTAGTGTTTTTAGAAGAAGATAATTCATGATATTTAATAAGAAGATTATCATTATTCTGTTTCAAAGATTTATGTTGATTATTCAACTTTTTGAAACGAGAATAAAGATCTTTCAATGCTTCTAATAATTCTTCATTATTAAAGGAACTTACCTCTTCTTCTTCATCTTGTGCCATAAAACACATATTGGCATTTTCATTATTGTCATCTTCATCATCTGAAGATTCATCCCAAGTTGCTGCAAATGCTTTCTTCATCTTATCAAACCTCCTTTCTCTTCTGGATTGATCGTTGTTGGAAGTTTTGAACTTTGCTTTGAGAAATGGACAATCTTTCTTCATATGTCCTGGCTTATTACAATTAAAGCAAAGAGAAGAATCAGTATTTTTAAACTTATTATTATACTTACCTTTTTGAAAGAACTTTCTGAAGTTCTTGGCAAAGAATGACATGTCATCATCTGAATCTTCATTATCTGATGTTGTATTGAAGGCGAGTACTTTCTTCTTTTGATTTGATTCTTCTTTCGCATCTTGCAATGTAACTTCATGTGCCATTAGGTTACCAATTAGATCTTCCATTGATAAGGTGAAAAGATCATTGGCTTCCTCAATAGCAGTGATCTTTGGACGCCATTCTGGGGAGAGTACTTTAAGAATCTTGCGTACCTGATCAAGAGAAGAGTAAACTTTTCCAAGAGCAGTAAGAGAATTAATAATGTTAGTGAACCTGGTGTTCATTTCTCCAATCGTCTCTTTGTCTTGCATCTTGAACAACTCATACTTATGAACCAAGGAAGCAATCTTGGTTTCCTTTACTTTACTGGTACCTTCATGAGTTACCTCAAGTATGTGCCAAATTTCCTTTGCACTTTTGGCCTGAGATACTCGATTAAACTCAGTTTATCCATAGCGTAGAATAAAGCAATCATGGCCTTTGAGTTGTTGGTCTTTGCAGTTTTGTCGTTGGTGGTCCAATCAGCAACAGGTGTTTCTGGCTTTGTGTATCCTGTCTCTACGATGTCCCAAATCTCATAATTCATACTTTGGAGATGAATCTCCATTCGTATTTTCCAATATGAGTAATTTGAACCATCAAATAGAGGAGGACGAGTTTGAGAGTGCCCTTTAGGATGCTGATTGTAGTTGTGTGGAACGACGTTCATGTTTGATGTTGAGGAACTTGCTGCCATCTTAGCCTTGATTTGATACCAAATGTAATTCTAGCCTGTAAGGATCAAATACACTAGAGGGGGGGTGAATAGTGTATATTAAAAAATTAACTGTTGCAATTAAAGAGTTACTTCTAATTGCTTAAGATGTGCAGAAAGTAAAGTATGTAGAAAATGTAAATCAAACGCAAACACAGAGATTTATCCTGGTTCGGATCCTTTTGATCATACTCCAGTCCTCTACCCCGTAGAGATTTTCAATCCACTATAATCACTTGCCCCGCAAGCACCAACTTACAAAAATGGCGACACTCCCCGTATCCCAAACTTTGTACAATCTCAAAAGAGATTCAAACATGTTAAATAAGAAATAGAAAAACACCTATAGCCTTGTTATGAATTTAGAATGAAATTCAAGGATGGTGTTTTCAAAAGAGACTTCAAGATATATAAGATATGAAATGAAGAACAATACTTGAAGTTCTCTGGTTCATAAAAGAAGAGAGAGATCAATCGATTTCTTCTTACAATTATGAACACAAACAACTTTCTAAAATGATGTTGAAAAAGATTAAAATTGCTTCAAGGAAGAAAACTTCAATTTCCAAAAGATCTATGATTAAGAATCTTGAAGTTCTTCCGTTCTCATAAGAAGAGAGAAATCTATGGATTTCTTCTTGCAAATGAGAAAAGAGCAACTAAGGCAAGATTGCTTAGAATCAACAATTCTAGGAAGAAAGAGAGAAGAAAGTTGTGTGGAAAGAATGAGGGGTATGCCCACTTATTTATAGTATTTTTGGGTAGTTATTCTGAGGGAAAATGGTGAGAAAAGGATTTTCCTACCATTCAGAAACGGTTTGGAAAGTTTCAGAAAAAACGGACACAAAAACTTCATTAGTCGACTAAAGAAGGCTTAGTCGACTAAAAGTCAAACTTTGGAATTTTTGACTGAAATTTTAACGGTAACTTTCTGAAGTTGACTGAAGACTACTTAGAAATTTTCAGGCCAAAATTCGAAGAAAAAATGTTTAGTCGACTAATGTTTGCCTTAGTCGACTAAGACAAAAAAACGTGAATTTTGACTTGTCTGAAAAAGGGTTGGTAGGATATGTTATTAGGAACCTAGGACTTAGATGGATTTCATATTCAAGGCTCTGAAATCTATAAATATAAAAAAATACATTAGTCCGTAGATTTCCGTAGATATGTATGATGAGCTTCACGTGAGTATTTGAGATGCCTCTGTGCAAGGATTCCTTATCAAGTGATTATTGTCCAAGTGTGGATATATTGGAAAACTGCACATCTGCATAGATAGAGTGAGTAGCAATAATAATAGTTGTCACATCAAAATCTTATGGAATAGAATAGGAAAGTGAACATGGGATTATGAAATCCCAACAAGCTTGGTTCCACATTTAGTTGCAACTAGTTCACCCAAGTTTCAAGTTTAGCAATTGTGAAACCTACGAATCACAATGATGAGATACGGCAAGTAGCGGGGATTCCTTATCCCCTAAGCGTCTTTATTAATTTGTTATTCCTTTATTACATTTGAACGACTATGACCGCATATTTGCGAACATTTCTCGACTTTTCCTATAGCCAGGTGATTGAAGAAGACACTGTTACTAAGCCTCCCTGTGTTCGATACCCGCCGCCGCTTTACCGTGCGCTTGTGGTAAGACTACAGTGTCGTCGCCCCGGGATGTGTATCCGAGGCGCGATCAATTCCTTCATTACTAATATGATAAAATGAAATTCTTGATTGCCTCAATCCTCTCTAAAGAGGGTGAGTTAGCAAAACTCGTGTTTAAGGGGAAATTTGAGTAAATTGTGGATATGAGGCCTGGACTGAGAAGTTGGGGGAAATGATAACGTGATTTGTGATATTTATTCCCACTCGCATTTACAGGAGTGGAGGGGACATACGGAGGTTGTTTTATTATGGGAGTCCTCACTTCTGCCAGGGACTGGGGAGCTAAGAGGCCCGGCGTACAGTGCCCGTATCCACTGCGTCATGTGCTATATTCACCCCAAATTTGGGGTGAAGTCCAGGTCATGGTATCATGCAGTTTACCCAAGTTTCCAATTAATTCAATAATAAAATAAAAGTCTTGTATGTTACTTCTTCTGCTTACAACACTTCCTTTGTCCTTATCTGATATGCTTGTGATGACGTATATTGAGTTACACTTGTGGCATTAATACCTTCCTTTTAAATTATGTTGGTATGAACACTTGCTTTATTACTCGTGCTAACCCTTTTCTTGCAGTCACTCGACATTGGACCGCATGTATGATCCTATTTCTTGGTTATTTACCTTTCACTATATTACTTAGTTTACTAGTCTTATGTCTCTTGCCTTGCTTTGTGTATTGATAACCTTAACACGGTGTTCCAAATCCAAGTTGGTTCCTATTGGGGCACACATTGACGTGCTCCTCCCTATTTTTTCAGGTAGCAGGGGTAGTATGGTTGGTGATGACTTGGACTGGGTCTCAGGAGTAGAACTTGGTGTGAGTTGTAGCTGTGTAGTGTGACATGGTTGTCTTGGGAGGTGGAGAGTGGCGGTGTATGTGTAGTAGTGCACTTGGACTATGTATGTAAATAAAAGTTGTTATATAAATCTGTTGTTGTTGTTCAATGTTATTTATAAGTTGTTTGATATTATAATAAAGCTGCACGTGTACTATCCCAGCATGTACTCAGTGGCCTGTATATTCAGTTTCTTCTTTCTCTCTCTTTTCCTCTCTCATCACCCTCACTCTTCCGGATACTTGGAAAGAAAATTTAAATGCTGGGTATTCTGGAGAGCGGGGCGTGACAGTTTTTGGTGGTCCATGTAGGTCACCGCACTGCGATGTGTGTAAGGATAGTACATGTAATGCTTCAGTATTTGATTGGGATAGATTAACCCTAAGGTGGGTAGTGACCTTAGTGACCTTAGAGTTTTAAGTGGTCCACCCTTGCACCCCTGGCTTTAGGGAGTCTGGGGATGAACTTTTGCAGTGTATTATACTATAGATGTATATTGTGGATGTACACGTGTATCTATAACTATGTGAACCCCTGTGTATTAGTGCATTTGTTGTGCTAAGAGATTTGAATTATATATGTGAGTATACTTGTATTTAGTATATGTATTTATACTTGAAAATCAAGAAGTTGCATGTATCTTGGATGGCTATAGTGGTATATATGTGGGTGTTTATACTAGGTGGGTAAATACTTGAGCGTATATATATATATATATATATATATTGTCTATATATATATATATATTGTCTATATATATATTGTATATATATATATATATTGTCTATATATATATATATATATTGTCTATATATATCTATTATACATTTGACAGTGATTTTTGAATCCTATGGCTGACTAGGACAAGCTGACTAGGACAAATACGTTGATAGAAAGACGGATGAGATTTAATCTTGATGAATCAACGGTGTAGATGTGGTTTTGTGAAAATTGGGAGGGGAGAGGGGATTTTAAATAAACCGTGGATTCGAAATTTTAATACCCGCACAATGCAGCAAGTGGATTCGGAAAAGGCTCTTTAATCCACGTGCATCACTCCCAATGCAGCAAGTGGGAGCTTTAAATCAGGGGGAAATGTTAATGCCCGGTTAATGAAGCAAGTGAAATTTTAATGCCTAATGCAGCAAGTGGATTCGAAAAGGCTAATGCAGCAAGTGGAAATTTTAATGCCCTGCCAACGGGCATTGCTCCCAATGCAGCACGTGGGAGCCTGCTGTAATTAATTGCTACTGTGGAAAATGACAAAATAAGGGCACCCACACCCTAAAGCCATGCACCCACATCAGATTCTTTGGAAAACAATAACCTAACAAAAACTTCAACCTTGCATCTCATTGGTCCAGATCGAAACCTGCAGATTGCCACCAAAAACATAATCCCAACCGTTCATCTAAAGCCACTCTCTCTTCACCATATAAAATATAAACCCCAGAACCCTAAATAATTTTATTTGGAGGAAAAAACGCAAGAACCCTCCAAACGCCCCCCTCGGTGAGAAATAGCAACCGGCTCTGTCAAGGCTCTGTCAAGGTCGATACTTGAAGAAAGGATGGTCTATCTGGATGTTGTACTTCGATGTTAAGGTATTCAACTAAATTTTAGTCTGAAGTTTGTTTCTTTTTTGGTATTTTAACTCAAATGTTGCAATTCTTTTCTTAGATTAGGTTTGTTTCTTTTTTCGGTGTTTTACTCAAAATAGTTATTTCTTTTCATAAATCATTTGTTGGTATGTCTGTAAGTTATTTGAATACTCAAAATAGTTCTTTGCATTATTTAATCAGGTCATATCCTATATCCTAAATACGAATTTACATTTTTGAAATGGAAATGATTGCACGAGTTCAGCTACAGCTTTTGTAACTCCACTTGCGGGCATGTGTTATTTGTTTGATACAGCTTCATGCACGAATGCTTATTTATTTGATCATGGAAAAACTTTCTTATTCTTGCCTCTATACATATATGTAACCTATAATTATATGCACCATTGATTTAAGGCCAATTAAAAAAAACCTTTATGTTTCACCATTTTCCCATAATACTACCATAAATTTTGAAAATAACTGAAAACTGCCTTGAACTTTATGTTTCCCAAATTAGTACAATGAAGTTCAAAAACAGAAAACTACATCAACGTTTAGAGTTCAAATTACTTCTTCTAATATAAAGTATCTGGATGTCATATAAATAGTTAGATCTGGATGTTATTTCTTTTTTCGGTGAAACATAAATCAATGGTGCATTTCTTTTTTGATGTTGTCCCAAGGCATGTGCTGCTGGCATTGAGGAATGATGAGGAATTGGGAAAGTTGCTTGCATGCATCACGATCACCCATTGTGGGGTCCTACTGTCAACCATGAGTTGCGGCCAAAGGAGAAGTCATCAAAGGAGAAGGAAGGGGGCAGTCACCGTCGTATGGTTTCGAGTCTGTAGTTTTTTGTATGTGACAATGGTGCAGATTGATGGTGGTTGGATTTGTTTTAATGGAATTTGTCTGCTGTTTTAACATC
The DNA here is from genome assembly GCA_030789695.1 of Scilla litardierei. Taxonomy (NCBI): domain Eukaryota; kingdom Viridiplantae; phylum Streptophyta; class Magnoliopsida; order Asparagales; family Asparagaceae; genus Scilla; species Scilla litardierei. The sequence continues at coordinate 111,350,647 of CM061135.1, forward strand.
ATTCGTTAGAAATGCTAAACATGTTTTACCGCACGAATTATTTCCAATTATGTATTTTAATGTTTCTTTGTATTAGCTGTGTATCTTAACATCTCCAAAGAAAATTCAATCCAATTTGTATGTTATTTTGTATGTTAGCATTTCCAATCAATTTAAGGCACTTTAATTCGTTTGGACTGTTTATCTATAGGAATCAATGGGTGGGTTGATGCTTGGAAAGAGTATGATTTTGATGTGTGCTAATGATGTTGTGGAACGTGAAGCGGCAAGGATAGCTAACAAACAGAATGGTGCTTTTAGTATGATTGATTTCTTTATGTTTTGTCAAAAATATTTATGGTTTTTTATAATTTGTTCTTTCAGTTTTCCATTGAGATGTACGCAATTTAGTTAAATATATTTCAAACATTATGATTTCTTACGCTAATAACAACTTTTAGAAATGATAAAATTAATGGCCTTTATTGAAGAAATTGATTTTGAAATTTTTAATGGAGAAGTTTATATTGAACAAGAATCTATTTGGTAATTTGACGTTTTTAATCCTTCAAAATCCTTCAAAATCTGTGTGTTCTCAAAATCCTTCAAAATCAGATGAGCAACACAGATACGATTGGAAGCGTTGCTCGAGGTCTCATGCTCAAATCCTTCTTCAATCTATTTTAATTGGCCAAAAAGGTTTTTCTTCGGGGTATTAATTCTGCTTATTTTCTTCACTTAGGAAGTTACGATTTATGATCTAGAACATCGCAACATGGATTTTATTAAAGTAGTAACCTAAGCTATCATTGTGTTGTTATGGCTAGAAAAGTTGTCCAGGCTCACTTAAGCAGGTTGCAATTTTTCAAAAAAATATTTAGTAAAAAGCAACCAAGCGAGGAAGAGAAAGTTGGTCATCTTATTTTTTTTGTAATTAAAGCGAGTAACCTACACTATTATAGTGTCATTATGAGTAGAAAAGTTGTCAATGGGCAAAAAATATTTCAGTGAAAAGGAACCAGGAAAGGAAGATAAAATAATCATAAAAAATGTTTAGGAGTATGCCGTGACTATGTTTCAAGACCATCCATTCACAAATACGAACATTAGCAAATATTCGCGTAAAGGAGTATCCTACACTATTATATGCCGTCAATAGGCAAGTATCTGTTTAATTTTTGGGAGACATCATATAATTGTTTTGAGAAAATATTCGCGTAGAGGAGTATACATAATTTTTGTCATATAAAGTTGGTCAAAAAGGGTGTTTGAGAAGAATTTGCCTTCTAACAAACAAGATCTTTTTTTCATGGGTCAATAGAACTATGCTTTATATGTCTAATTATATTTTGTAAAATAGCAAGTTGAAGTCTTTTTTACATTGATTTGAAGAAGATCATGTGTTCGATTTGTTTGTGTTTGGATGGTCTGAAAAAACCTTAGCATTTGTTTGTGAGGATGTACCGTGGAAAATGGGGGGGATAAAAAGTGGCTAGCATTTGGAGAACAGAGATTTTGAGGGGATATCTTAAATGAATTGTGTCCGAGGGCGCGGGCGCCTTCGCAGCTAAATTTTTGTTCGTTTAGATTTTGCGGGGGAAATAATTTTTAGGGAGAACAAAGATTTTGAGGGTATATCTTAAATGAACCGTGCCAAGGGCACGGGTTATGACTAGTATATATATATATCTACATGATACGGATATGTAAGTAGGTATGTGTTATACTTGTGTGACTTTGAGACATAGGTGATATGTATATGTTTATTTGTGGATGTATATTGGTGTGTACATATAAGCTAGTGGGGACATATGAGTTGTAAGGGTGTGAGTGAGGATATGCACATATGTGGAATGAGTGCATGTATGCGTTTCTTATCTATTGTAATAAGTTCGTATTCCATGTGGGGAATGCACCGATGTGTGTATATCTATCCTTGTATGGATAGAGTAGTGGAATGTCGATATTGTCTTTGGACATGAGGGGGGAAGTGTATATGTGTAAATATATGTGAGCTTGTATGGGTAGAGGGTGTAGATATATGTGAGGGAAGTTAATGCATATATATCGCTAGTGTTGCATTGCTAGGGTATGAATTCCTAAAGTGTTAAAATTTAAATAAATGTGAGTATGTCTATGTCCTGCCTACAAGCTTATATAAACCGGTATATTGTCTTAATTTGGTATATGGTTGTGGGTTGTATTATTACGTGAAGATAAGTGTTGTGTTGGGGCCATGTATGGTGGGTATGTAGCGAAATAGATAAGTAATGGATGCACAGGTAGTGTGAGTAATGCCCCAGGGTGTTTGGAGTAGATGTATCCTATGGTGGGTAGGGGTGCTTTAAACTCGTCCATCCTAAGTTTAGACTCTTAGCCCTATACCATGCCTAATATGGGATAGGGATATAAGTGTGACGTGTATCATATGTAGGATGTGATGGATATAAGGATTTGAGATTATAGAGTGCAGGTATAAATGGGATGGCTGTGGGTTTGCATAGTTTACTGGAGTTATGGTTAATATATATGTGTGTATACGCTTGCCCTGTAGAATGGTGTTTATAGGACCATTTGTATGTATATGTAGTGCATGTACCCTTCTGTATATAGTGAAATGAAGTGGCATTGTGTATTAGTATGTGAGATGCTTACATGTCGATAAGAGGCGTGTTATATCAAGCATGGTATGATTATGTATGTGTGTTATTAATATTGAGCATTTATTGTTATATGCATTATGAGTAGATGTGTGTGTGTGTGTGTGTGTGTGTGTGTGTGTGTGTGTGTGTGTGTGTGTGTGTTTGTGGGTGGGTGGGTGGGTGGGAATGATACTAGATGTGTATGAATTGCACTTATTTGTGTATGTACTAGTATGCTAGTAAAAGTGTGGATATATATTGGATGTTATGTATATAATGGTATGGGTAGCTACCGACTACCTGCTAGTATAATTTGAGTAGCTTGACTGTATGGGTGTGTAACAACAGGATATGTATAGTATGTGTGAATGGGTGTGTGCCTATATATGTTAATGTGTGTGCATGTTGCATGAGTCCTAATACGTATATATATGCATGTCTATGTGCATATCTACTATTAGTATAATAGTCTTGTGTGTATGTGTATACATGTATTTGGCTGTATGCAGATTCAGAAATCTATTTATGGTATTGATACGTATACATATGTGGGTCTATAGTGAGTATGTGCTTGTGGAATATCTATGTGGGATATTGCTTGTTGCGTATATGTGAATATGTATTATAGTTGTATGAATTTCTATTATACATGTTACAATGGAGTGTAGGGATGTGTTCATGTGTATGTAGTGTGCAGTATGAGCATATGTAATAATGTGTATATTGGATGAATATATATATATATATATATATATATATATACACTTATACATATCTTTGTTTGTTTACATACTGATCTATCCCACAGGGTTGTTTATCCAGATGTATCTCGGCGTGCTTTGATTAAATGTATTCTTGATTGTCTGTGTATATATATAGGCCTGTACCAAAGCATGTGTGTATGTATATACATATGCAATGTGGGTGTAAATGTGGTAGATATGGAATATAGGTGTATACATGTTTGATAAGTGTAAGTGAATGAAATTGTTTAATATGTGGGTATTGAACTGTGTGTATTTGTTTGCACATTATAGGTATACGTGTGTGTCGAGTGTAGATGGATATTTATATTTATTTGACTATTATGGCAGTATGTGCGAAGGATATGCAAGTGGCATATGGGAGAACGCATTATGTTTGTGCACTTTTGTGTGTATTATGTGTGGTATATGTGCCTATCTGTGTGAGGCAGTAGGTGCATCGCCATGAACGTGAAATTGTGTGTGTATTTAACTATAATTATGATTGTGGACCTTATGGGATTTGATCATGCATGTGTTAGTACGTGCCCGTAGGAGTGTTTATGGATGTGACTAAATAATGTGTGTATATAGATATTTATGTGCCTGTAAATGTGAGTGAACCCATATGACTAAGTATTGGGTGTATAGGGATCCGGTGTACATACGGTGTGACACCGTGATAGTGACCCTGTTTATCAAGTAATGATGTGTAGATTAATGTGTATTATTGTGTGTTTGTGCATGGATATAGACATATATGTAAATATATAAACATGTAGGATGTAAGTCGTTTATACCTGAATGTATTATGGTATATATGAAAGAGTACCATGTGTGAGTGCCTTGTGGATCAAGATATGGATATGATGTGATGTCATATCACATAGGTATGAGTAGTGATCTGGATACGTATAATGATACGTATAGAGATCTATTTGTGGTTTGTGTGTGTGTTGTATCTGTTAGTGTATATATATGTGCTTAGATATTTATGTAAAGGATGCCTATGTGTGTGTATATATATGTCGTGAATGCATATAGTGATGTGGATGTGCTACTAGATGAATAATAGGATGTATCTGTGATATGTGTGTCATGCAGGTGTGTATGGATTATAGTGAAGCATATAGTGTATATAAGTGTGGTGTAGATATGTATTCTTATTAGTGCTTCATGGGTAGAAAGACCATCATACCTAGCTGACCTTTGCCAGGATTCACACCCTAGAAAGTCCGAGGACGGACTTTACAGCATGTCTGTTTGATCTTCAGTCTAGAAACAGTTTAGTAAATTTGACCTCAGTAACTGCACACACAATGGAATTTTATGTTCTTGTTATCGTTGGAAATTTAACAATATTTTCTACAATTTCATCTCAGTGCATATTTTTCGAAATTCTGGCTAAAACATGCCCAAAACAGCAATCTTTACCGACCCTGAAATCTGTCTGAAAAACAGATTTGACAGACTTCACAAAATAATTCACCAAAAATCACCTACTCAATATTTTTGAATGAAATTTTATCTGTGAATCCAGGACTAACATATCTACAACTTTCATTTATGAAGTTTTGTTAAACTCTGAATATAATTGGGTGATATCAGCCATTTTCAATGACTGCATGTATTTTTCATGCAAGTTGAATAGATAAGTGGTGTGATAAATTGTGTATTGTTGCTATTCCACTCTCTATGGTACATGACTATTAGTTTTACATGGAAGATAGACTACTGATATGTTTTATCAATTGATTTGCTAATGTGATTATAGACATATACGTCACGCTCACCATGTGTTTGTGAAAATGCCTCTGTGACATGGAAGTGAGAAACATGAAAAATGAGCTTGTCACTTGAATCATGAATTATGTTGTGAATTGGTAATGATGGGGTCATGGAGTGTATGGTTTCATATGTGATGAATAATGAACTGATATGGCTATGATGTAGGGCATGACACTTGGGTGCATGTCCCATGTTGATATGTGATGTGACTACGATGGAGGGCATGACACTACGGTGCATGACCCATGTTGGTGTGAGTGTGGAATATGATACCATGCAACATGATTCCTTCATTACTAATATGATAAAATGAAATTCTTGATTGTCTCAATCCTCTCTAAGGAGGGTGAGTTAGCAAAACCCGGGTTTAATGGGAAATTTGAGTAAATTGTGGATATGAGGCCTGGACTGAGAAGTTGGGGAAATGATAATGTGATATGTGATATTTATTCCCACTCGACTTTACCGAGAGTAGAGGGGACATACGGAGGTTGTGATATTATGGGAGGCCTCACTCCTGCCAGGGACGGTGGAGCTGAGAGGCCCGGCGTACAGTGTCTGTGTCCACTGCGTCGTGTGCTATATTCACCCCAAATTTAGGGTGAAGTCCAGGTCCTGGTATCACACAGTTTACCCTAGCTTCCAATTAATTCAATAATAAAATAAGAGTCATGCATGTTACTTCTTCTGCTTACAGCACTTCCTTTGTCCTTATCTGCTATGCTTGTGATGACATATATTGAGTTACACTTGTGGCATTAATACCTTCCTTTTAAATTATGTTGGTTTGAACACTTGCTTTATTACTCGTGCTAACACTTTTCTTGCAGTCACCCGACATTGGATCGCATGTATGATCCTCTTTCTTGGTTTTTTACCTTTCGCTATATTACTTAGTTTACGTGTCTTATGTCTCGTGCCTTGCTTTGTGTATTGATAATCTTAACACGGTGTTCCAAATCCAAGTTGATTCCTTTTGGGGCACGCATTGACGTGCTCCTCCCTATTTTTTCAGGTAGCAGGGGTAGCCTGGTTGGTGATGACTTGGAGTGGGTCTCAGGAGTTGAACTTGGTGTGAGCTGTAGCTGTGTAGTGTGACATGGTTGTCTTGGGAGGTGGAGAGTGGCTGTGTATGTGTAGTGGTGCACTTGGACTATGTATGTAAATTAAAGTTGTTATAAAAATATGTTGTTGTTGTTCTATGTTATTTATGAGTTGTTTGATATTATAATTAAGCTGCACTTGTACTATCCTAGCATGTGCGCAGTGTCCTGCATATTCAGTTTCTTCTCTCTCTCTTTTCCTCTCTCATCACCCTCACTCTTCCGGATACTTGGAAAAAAATTTAAATGCCGGGTATTCTGGGGAGCGGGGCGTGACAGGAAGACCAAGGAGGCCGAGCTGTAGGGTCAGCTACTTGCCACCTTGCAGGGACTAGACCGTACAAAAATTACCGAGAAGGCCATAGCGGAGTATAAGGACAGCCTTGGCGATCTCGACGTGCTATACATGGCAGGATATGAGCGATGCCTGCTAGAGATCAAGCATCGGTACCCTACTCTGGTGATCAATATTGGTCAGCTGACATTGCCCTCGGATGACGATGAACTCGAGGGTTCATCAGAAGAAATCAATCACGCTATAGGTAAGGGAACCGACAACTTGATCGAGGGGGTCGCCACTTCGACCGAGGTGGGTACAAGTGCTGCAGCTTCGGAGATCGGGGAGCCGCCACTTCACCTGAGGGGGCTACGAAACCGTAGTTTCGGGAGATCCGCTTCAGGATTTCATGGTCCCATGAGCCCCTTTTTTGTATTGGGGGTGTAAAGTCCCCTCTTTTCTTTTTGTATGATAAAAGTAAACTTAGTTTTGTCATGGAATACCATGGAATACCGTCATGGAATCATGGAGTACCTTATACTGTATTATCCGTAGGGCATCGTATTATTTGTTTGCCCCTTCAACAGGTTAGACTTGTTCACCGGAAAACTGTAGAGGGTAAGCTGTTGAACAACGAGCCTTTTTCTCGTTTTGAGGGTCCCTCATATCGGGTTATTGGGATCTCCACTCCTCAATGAACCAGCTCGGTCAGCTTACGAAGATGATGCATCTCCTTCGTTCGTATAGTTTAGTTGACGTACGAGGGGTTATCTTATGAGGGGAGTGCCCCCTTGACTAACTTCCGACTAGGATTGTTCGGTGTTGAGGTGAGTGCCCCTTGACTTACGTCCTACGAGGATCTTTTGGTGGCAATGGGAATGCTTCATCGACTTACGTCTAATGAGGATCATTCGGTGGCGAGGGGAGTGTCCCCTCGACTTACATCTGACGAGGATCGTTCGGAGGCTAGGGGATTGCCCCTCGACTTACGTCCGATAAGAATCGTTCGGTGGTGAGAGGAGTGTCCCCTCGACTTATGTCCGATGAGGATCGTTCAGTGGCAAGGGGATGGCCCCTCAACTTACACCTGACGAGGATTGTTCGATGGGTAGAGGATGGCCCCTAGACTAACGTCCGATGAGGATCATTCGATGGTGAGGGGAGTGCCCCCTCGACTTACATCCGACGAGAGTCGTTCGGTGGAGAGGGGATGACCCTCGACTTGTTGATGTGCTCCGAATGTTAACTCCGGAAACGTACCGCAAGTGCACGGTTTCAAAGCTTTGTAATATAGAAAGATATCGATCCCACATGGATGCAGTTGATTTAAAGGTCATGGGTTTATTCAGAGTCTCGAAACAATGTCAGTTGAGGGTGTTCAATTGGTTGTCATAAGTATTTCCTATCTCAAATTAACAATATAATAAAGACTATGGCAATAGGAGTCGCCACTAGGATCGTCGGATGTCGATGCTAGGTTATAATTTCTATGTTGAATTGGTTTTTATAGGGAGAGATTGCCACATCTAGGACATGGAATTCATGGCCAACTATCGTCGTGCCACTCATCTAACGTATCTTGTACTTAACCCCACTGTCGTGGATGGCCTTGCACATGATCCGTGCATTACGAACGACAACTATTTTCAATCTCTATGCATGCCACTATCGTGGGTTAGAGCTTTGATCTGTGATTTGATGTCTCTCATTGATGCTACTATCGTAGATCATCTATTAGTAATATAGGACGTCGGTCGAAACCATCAAAGTACGTGCCACTATCGTGGATCACGAACTCTAATTGAATTCACTAACGAGCCTAATTAAGTTCATAGGATAGCATGGCTAGGATGCGTACCACTATCGTGGATCATAAACCCTAAATTGAATCTCCTACGAACTTGGCTGGAACAACCAAATCACATCCCTTTTATACCAAAACAACATAAAATCGTAACTTTACATCTAAATCTTAAGATCTTAGGGCTTATCCATTAGCCCTAAAAGCGACTACTCACAATTCATAGAAATATCGACAAAAGCGATAATAATATCAATAGTAATGAACATCGCAACGAAAGACATCAAAACAAGTAAAGAGAGACGAGAGATCATTCCAAACTAATAGAGACGAAGAATCAAACTCAGAGAATTAAGATCCAAAGATTCCAAAGAAAATTGCCATATTAAAAATCAAGTCTTTGTCTCCAAACAATAACGATGGCTCAAAACTCTCTAAAAACTCCAAACTAGAATAATAAACTCTGCTATCTAAAACTAGGACAATAAATATGTTTAATTACAAAGGGGATGGACCCCACAAAAATTTGGAAAAAGGCCCAACTTGGCCTGCAAAAAGTCTGCCTGCGGCGCCCTACTCGGTCGAGTAGCGGCGTCGCTCGATCCGTGCTAGGGTTCTACTACTACGGCTTCGTTCTGTATTTGACTTCAGGGTTTGGGTGCTCAGACTAAGTAGATGTCCTACTAGGTCGATCTGCAGAGGGCCGCAGCAAGGCTCGAGATGTCTCTATGTAATTGCTTCCGCTCAGACGAGTAGCTCGTCTGCTCGGTCGAGCTGCAGATGGCTGGAAGAGCCTCAAAATGTGGTTCTGATGTGCATTCCACTTGACCAAGCTGTTGCTCTGCTCCGTTGAGTAGCTTTAAGCTCCTCAATTTTGGCTAAGTGCTGGGAATTGAATTCGACCGCCGAGTCATACTGACCGAGTAGCATTCCTACTCGGTCCGAGTGAAACATGCATTCTTCAGTCTTGGAGCTCTTCTTTGGTTTCAGTAGCTCGGCCCAAGTGGGCTGTTCCACTCGACCGAGCTGATTGAAATCAGTGTTTAATGTGTATATGAGCTTCTCACCTCCTTCTCTTCTCTTCTTCTCCTCCAATCTTCTCATCCACCTCGTCAAACACCTAGTGGACCTTGCCATTAGTTCTCCGGCTAGCTCAGATGTGTCCATGTCTCAGAATTTCTTCAAATCGCTCCAAAGTTCCTGAAAATCATCAAATCTCTACGAAAATCAAATATATCATGAAAAGAACGATACCATATAGAAAAGTGAACTTTGGACGATGAAAATGCTATGACTATATGCAATAAAAGTATGGAAAATATGGACACATCAAAATCCCCCAAGCTTACCTCTTACTCGTCATCGAGGAAGACGAATATGAAGCTTACCGGGGAGTAAAAAATATGAAAATGAAAAAGAATGCAAAGAGGAGGGGGTTGCTAGATTACTCTATCAAATCTCAATCCATTCACCACACTTCACGACTACTTTGAAAATAAATCCCATGCTATCAAGAGATTTCATATCTTAAATGAATATAGTACTTGCGGGTTTAAGATCGAACAAACGAGGTCTCTCTAAAGTTTGTGCAATCAACCCATATCTACATCGTGCGTTTCATAGTATCAAATATGCATAACCTTGGCAATGCACTTTTCAATCAAAAGCGATAGCTGAAGCATGGAGAATTTACAACAAGCATAAAATGAATATTAGAATAGAAGTCAAGACATGCACATACTCGCTTCAAATCATAGGAAATCCCCAGAACTAAATTATTTCGCTAAGTTTCTGTATTATCAAACTTTCCAGCTTGTGTACAACTCACTCTAATGTCATGCTCACTTATTTGGTCAAAATGTTTCGCCCTCCAAGCTTGATTTAGGGAGTCACATCCAAGAAGATTTTTGTGGATTTGGAATTTTGTTTTGGGTTTTCCAAGGATATATATAAGTGCTCCAAGTAATGAAATTGATATTTTTTGGAGCAAGCTTTTCTTTTGTATGGGATTTTTGGGAGTGGATGCGGTAGAAATAGCTTTGGGGAGTAAATTCAAGTGACATGCATAGAATATAAGATATATGTGGAGAAGGAACACAAACAATTTAGTACTATAATACATTAACTAAACTCATATGTAAGCATGTGTATTCTTAATCATAACAACGAGTAGTGAAGTCAAGCAATAAGATTTCCAATCATATCAAGCATGCAACAAGAATGCGAATAAGAGAATAAAAGCGATGCTTCAGATATACTAATGATGAGTGGATCTTAGTGTATTTCCACTGAAAGCATACTAAACACTACTCTACATATTCAATTTCAATACACTTCATGCGTTTACTTAGAGAGGTCGTCAAAAGAAATATATTTGCAAGCACTTATGAAGATTATGATTATGAAATGACTTTAAGTATCATGGCATGGAAAATAAGCAACGTGATGGCTGTGAAAGCAATATGAAATATCATCACAAAGAATTAATCTAGCAAAAGAAAGAGAAGAAAAATGGAGAAAAATAAAAACAAGCCTGCATGCACACCAAAAGGAAAGGAAATAAGATAATAAAAAGAAAAAATGCTCTGGAAATGGATGGAAAAATAAGGTGAAAAAGATGCAAAGTGAAAGAAAAACAAATAAAAAGCGATAGCGCTCATCCCCTAAGCTAAACACAGCAGTGTCCTCACTGTTGAGAACACATGTGAAAGACGAAGAATGATGCTGGGACGGGGTAGGTCGTAAATGAGAAATCCTAGAAAAAGGAAAAAATATACAAAAACTAATGAATGCAAATGCAAATGCAAGAACATGCATGCAAATGTTGGTATGATATATATACAATAGATGAAATGAGTTCTCCCCCAAGCTATGCAATACTAGGCCCCGAGTGGACAGATGGGCACTAAAAAAGATGAGAGGGGAGAACAGGAGCAAAAAGACTAATCAGGCAGCGGTACCACCCTCTGGAGGTGGTGATGGGTCTCGCTGCTGTGGACCAGAAGTAGCATCAGATGGTGGTGCAGAAGGGTCGGTAGGTGGTGAAACAGGTGATGCTGGTGTCAAAGGAGCAGCTGGTGCACCCTGTGCTCGGAGGATAACTAAGATCTCAGTGATATCTTGCGGCACTGACTGGTGGTGGGTAGCGACCATTCGGGAGAAGGTGAGAAAGTCACGCCTCAGCCTAGCAGCCTCAGTCTCAACTGCTGTCAAGCGTGCATCAGTGACACGAGAATTACTAGACTGACGTGCACCACTAGGCGCACCTCTCTCGATCAAGGCTCGTGCATGTGGTGCACGTGGTCGAAACGCAAAATCAGGAGATGGTGACCTATGATGGATCTCATCAGAAGATGAAGTAGGAATGGATGTAAGATCGGGTGTTGAGGTCTGGATAGGGTTATCAACAGGTAGAGACGTCGTGGTGATAAATGTGGTGATAGATACCACTACGCTCTCAGTGTAAATGTCAGTGGTGGGGATAGAAGTACTGCCAGAAGGAGGTGTAGACAGTGTAGGTGTAGACTCAGAAGTGGTAAGAGTGATCGGGGGTAGTCCACAGGTGTAGAGACAGTAGGGGTAGGGATAGTAGTGTCGACATGCTCAGTAGGGACAGAAATGCCCTCAAAGGTGGGAAGTGAATGTGATGATGCAGTGACCTCGGGGATGGAAGTGTGAATTACCCCAGAACTCTTGGCTGGAATGGTAGAGGGTGTAGAGGTGGTAGGAGCACTGATAGAAGTGTGGACAGAGGTGCTCTCTAATGGGATAGAAGTGGTAGGGACAATGGCTCTCTCTGGGTCCTCATCAAAATTGAGTCCCCAATCATCACCGCCCTCCTATGTGGCTGGTACTCTGGGCTCCAGCTCGTATATGGGTGGAATAGGGAGCACGCCATGAAGTAGCCAATCCATGTGGACGAGCTCAATATGTGTGAGGTCAGGGCACATGAGGACCATGTGCTACTCTCGATGATGTCCTAGAAGATAGACCCAATGGCACTCACCGTGGGGCCGGATGATATGCATACATGCAAGCACGTCAAGCATCAGTGTGTTCTGTTGGATGCAACGATCTAGGATTCTAGTTTGATGATGACAAACACATTTTGAAGTCTTCAACATGTGTGCTGAGTGTGTTTCAGGAATGGCAAAGCGTAATTCATCAAAGAGATGACTAAGTCAACGCGATGGAGAAATTGCTAATCATATAGCAATTTGGGAGAGAGAGTGTGTAGTTTACAAAGCTAATTGGACTTGATCCAATATGAGATGAGATAAAGAGAATCACTATGATTTGTTCATATCAATTAAGGATTTGGTCAATCTAATATTCCTATCCAAATCCCAATTAGTATCCTAATTCAAATCTCTAATTAGCTTACTACTCATATCCCTTAGAGGATTTGATGCCATCCCAAAAGATCTCCCTCTCTCTATGCCGCAACAAGCTTTGCCAATCCCCTTCTTGTCGCACCCCTTTGCTAACGCTAACCCTAGCCTATATAAGCCAAGTTCCTAAGGGTTGCAAGAGTGGTCGGCCACATTATTTCTTCCCAAGGCAAAATTGTGCAAAGCTTCCATTGTTTAAACCCTAGCCGCAAAGACAAGCACCGCCTTCCCATAGCCATAATTCCCAATTCAAAAAACTCATTGCCTCCATCTTCCTCAAGCTTTGGAGAATCATCTATGGTCTTTGAGTAGAGGGAGATCAATCAAGTTGGGGGTTTGCCTTGAAGAACATCTCGCAAAAGCTTCGTTGGCGATTTCTGCAAGCCACGCACATCTGCTCTGACAACCGAAGCTAAGAGGCCATCGCCGACCCATGCTGCATCTGCCAATTCTTGCTGACGACCTATTCAACACATCATCAAGCCGTGCTATCGCCAAGTCACCGACAATATTGCTGCTGTCGTGGGGTTGAAGAAGGAGTCCTTGCAAGCACTACTTTGCGTTACCGTGAAGATGAAGCCCACGTGAATCCAGTGCATATCTTACCGTCGTGACTTCGAGCTGCTCATTGCTATTCAGAATCTTCACGTCGACGTGGAGTGATCAGCCGGAGTCGAGGGTCGTACGTGAACCAACCCCCGTACTGCCGTGAAGAGCATCGTTGAAGCGCCTGCGACCGTCGAGGAGAAGTCGAAGCCCACCGTCGAAGTCCTTCCATCAAGTCGCCATCGAGCTATCGAAGTCGAAACCCAAGCAAACTCGAGTTAAAGCATGCTTACGAAAACCTAGCTGACGTGGATGCATGAAATTGAGAGGAGTGCGTAAAAATTAAAGGGAGCTGAAGATGTTGCTGTGCGCACTGACTGCATTTTATTTGCTTTGAACTGAAATTACTTTGTGCACAGGCCAGAGTGCTATTCGAGCCACAGATTGATATCCAGGAGTCAGATCGAGACACCATTTACGCCAGACTGAAGCTGACGCAGTGCTGAACGACAGAGACGACACACCATCACAATATGAGCATTTCTGAACCCTTTACTTTACCATTATATTTGGGATTGTGTGTAGATCTCTGTAGGGAAAACTTTACCACTTTGGTGTTTTTTTGTGACTTGTTTAGTCTGGGACTAGATAAGAGGTTCTTGACAAGTAGGACTTGTCAAGATAGAGCATTTACTAGGTTGATACTGTTCTGCACTCGGGGAGTGTGGTACGTTCTAGGTGGGGGCAGGGAGCTCAGGACCATTGTAGTTGTACAAAAGGAACATATTAATGCTAGTATTTGCTTGGGGGCTGGAGTAGGTCGTGGGATGATCGAACCAAGGTTTAACTGTGTGTATTCTGTGATTGCTTCATATTTACCCTGCTTGTGATTATTAACTGTGTGTGATTTCTCGTGGGTTGCGCGAGAATTTTTTGTAAGCATATTCACCCCACCTCTAGGCCTAGATCCAGATCCAACAAGTGGTATCAGACCCAGTTTATTAGGATCTAGCCTAGGATTGACCATGAACCCCACTTATAGTGCTTTTTCTGAGGGCCAGTCCATATCTCGTCCCCTAGATTTAATGGTGTAGATTATGCATATTGGAAAAATAGAATGAGAATCTACATTATATCTGTTGATTATAAAGCTTGGCAAATTGTTGAAAAAGGATATAAGCCACCTGTCACGCCCCGTTCCCTAGAATACCTGGCATTTAAATTTTTTCCAAGTATCCTGAAGAGTGAGGGTGGTGAGAGAGGAAAAGAGAGAGAGAGTAAGGGGAAATTGAATATGCAGGCCACTGCACACATGCTGGGATAGTACAAGTGCAGCTCCATTATAATATCACACAACTCATAAATGACATAGAACAACAACAACACATTTTATATAACAACTTTCATTTATATACATAACCCAGATACATCTTTCACATACATCAACACTCTCCACATCCCACAACAACCAAGTCACTCTACAAGCTACAGCTCACACCGAGTACTACCCCTGAAACCCAACTCCAACCATACTGACCCTGCTACCTGAAAAATAGGAGGAGCACGTCAATGCGTGCCCTAATAGGAACCAACTTGAATTTGGAACACTGTCCTAAGGTTATCAATTCACAAGGCTATAGGACATATAAACTAAGTAATATAACGGAAAGAAAATAGCCAAGTAAGAGGATCATACCCGCGGTCCAATGTCGAGCTACTGCAAGAAAAGGGTTAGCACGAATAACGATACAAATATTCATACAACCACGATCTAAAAAGGGAATCACATGTGTTAGAAGTATAACACAGTGTCGCCAGTGAAGCAAGTAAGGGAAAAGGGAAGTGCTGCCAGCAGAAGGAGTAACATGCCAAATTATTATTTTATTATTTTGTAATTGAATTAATTGGAACTTGGGTAAACTGTGAGATACTAGGACCTGGACTTCACCCCAAATTTGGGGTGAATATAGCACACGACGCAGTGAACACGTGCACTGTACGCCGGGCCTCTCAGCTCCCACGTCCCTGGCAGGAGTGAGGCTCTGCCATAGTAACACAACCTCCGTATGTCCCCTCCACTCCCGGTAAAGGCGAGTGGATATAAATATCACATATCACATAATCATTTCCCCTAACTTCTCAGTCACGACCTCATATCCACAATTTTCTAAAATCCCACATAAACCCTGGTTTTGCTAACTCCCCCATTAGAGAGGACTGAGACATTCTAAATCATCAATTAAACATCATAAGTCATCTTATAAGAGCCATGATGGCATGGTTTTACATTGTCAATGTTTCTCATTCATATCGATATGGGTCATGCACCTAAGTGTCATGCCCTTCATCACAACCACATCACATATCAACATTGGTCATGCACCAAAGTGACATGCCCTCCATCATAACTCATTGATACATCACTTATGAAATCATGCCATACATGTCTCGCAACATCACAAATTCATAACATGGTTCATTGGAGTACATTTCTCAGGTTTCTCAATTTCTAATTCATTGATGCATTTTCACAAACACGTGATGTGCGTGTCATGCATGTCCATAAGCACATTAGAAAATCCATTAAGAACACATACCAAGAATCTATCTTCCATGTAACAACAATAATCATGCACTATATAGAGTTAAATAGCAATAATGCACAATTTATAACACCACTTTAATGTTTCAGCTATCAGGAATTTGCAGAAAGTGACAATACATGGCAAATAACATCAGTTCTTATTGAGAATTTGACAAAATTTCCAAAACGAAAGTTATAGATATATTAGTTCTAGATTCACAAATAAAATTTCATGCAAAAATATCAAGTAGGTGATTTATGGTGAATTATTTGGTGGAGTCGATCAAATCTGTTTTTCAGACAGATTTCAGGGTCTGTAAAGATTGCTGTTTTGGACATGTTTTAGCAAGAATTGAAAAATATAAGCACTGTGATGAAATTATAGATAAACTTGTTAAATTTCCAACGAGATCAAGAACATAAATTTCCATTGTGTGTACAGGTATGTAGGTCAATTTCGCTGAACTGTGCCAAGACTGAAGATCAAACAGACATGTTGTAAAGATGGGATTTTTGATCCTAATTTCTAAATTGAACATATATCAAACTTTATATGATTTTGGGGTAGAACTTTAGGATATACAAGCATATATTTTTTTTGAAGCCTGATTCAAGCTACAGTAACCGTAATTACATCAATAACATACAACAGAATTTCTGGATTTCAAAGGATGGTTTTGCTTGGAATTTCAAGGGGGTTTTGCATGAAATTGAATTATGGCACATTAATTTGATTACTCCTAATCCATATTGAGTAAACATGATGTGTAAACATGATAGAAATAAACCCTAATTAAAATTCCAAAACCAAGTTGGATTCATACCTCAAATCTTGATTCTTCTTCTCTCCTTCTCTTTCTCTTCCTTCCACCACCTTTCTCCTTGAAGCAACCAAGCTTTTCTTGATTTTTAGGGGTTAAATTAGGGTTTGGATTGAAGAAGAAGGAGATTAGGGAGCGGGTGTGGCCGGCCATGGCATGGGAAGGAGAGGGGAAAGGAGAAAATGAGAGAAAAAGAGAGAAATCTCTAGATTTCCCTTTCTTTTTCTTCTCTCTTCTTATTCCTTTCTTCTCTTCCAAGAAAGGAATATTCCAAGGGAATATTCCATGAGGAAAATGACCAAAATACCCTCTTAACTTCCCACTAATTACAAGTGTGTCATTACTTTATGCACACACCACTTCAGTATGTATACACAGCACCTTTGGTCCAAATGACCATTTTGCCCCTCGCCTTTCTAAAATTTTGTCGGGTTGCCATTGACCCCTAACCCCTTTCACACTTGCATAGATTCCATACACATACCCATGCATGCCTACACATGCATACATGCACCACGCACACACGTCCAACAGATTCATGTTGTTTTGCACCCACGACGTCTTTCACACTTCTCCCGCACTCAATCTCGCTTTCTCATCTCTTAGCCACACATTACGGCCCAATCCCCCTTGCACTACGTTACATACATCGATATATACTTTTATTTCATGCCTACGTATGCACCATAGGTAGAAATACCACATATATATATTAGAATACACATATATTTCACAACAGGGCATGACACCACCTGTCATTAAAGTTGAAGATGTTGATATGCTTAAACCTGATGATAAATAGGATGCCAATGATTGGAGACTTTATTCTATTAATGCTAAAGCAATGAATGTGCTTATTTGTTCCTTAGATAAATCTGAATTCGATCGCATTTCACATTGTCTAACTGCGTAGCAAATATGGCATACATTGGAGGTGATGCATGAGGGAACGTCACTGGTGAAGGAGTCTAGACTTGCACTTCTGAGCACGGAGTACGAGAGCTTTTGCATGCTACCATCAGAATCTATTTCAAAAATGTTTGCGAGGTTCACGAACATCATCTACAAGTCTAGCTCGATCGGTAAGCCATATTCTAGTCTTGAACAGGTGAGGAAAATATTAAGAGCGTTGCCAAGCTCTTTTAGGCCCAAAGCCACCGCCATCCAAGAAGCAAAAGATCTATCATAGATGAGGGTGGAGGACTTCATAGGTAACCTAATGTCCCACGAGCTTGAGTTGCTGAATATAAAGGAGAGAGAGAAAACTGAGGTGAAGGAGAAAGCTCCAAAACCACTAGCTCTTCAAGCTAGCAAGGATGACGACGATGATGAGGAGCATGCTCTTATGGCAAGAGGATTCAGCAGATACATCAAGACAAAGCAAGAAAGAGCTGAGATGGCACAAAGGTTTAATCGCTCCAATAAATATAATCCTGCTAGAAATACTTCTGAATAGAATACTACTAATGATAAAGTTGAATGTTTTAAATGCAAGAGAAAGGGACATTATGCGAGGAATTGCCCACAAGAGACGGCTCAGGTTGCAAAAGAGAAAGGAAAAGCCGTAATGCTAACGTGGGACATGGATAGTGGAGATGAGCTCGAGGAGAATGAAGCACACTCCTCCCTCTGCTTAATGGCAAAGAATGATGAGGTAATATCTTATACAAAAGCAGAGCTCTTTAAGAAAATGCCAAAGGAAATTGATGAGCTAGATGATACTGTTGAATGCTATATAAATTCTTGTTTTGAATTGCAAAAAGAAAACTGTGATATGATTGAAGAATCTAAAATCTTAAAAGAAGAACTTAAAGAATGCAAATCAACCATTGCCATGTTAAAAAGAGAAAAATCTAGCTCATCTGAAAAAGCCGCTTGTCTTTCTTGTCCTTCCTCATTGAATAATATTAACATGCTTAAGCAAGATTTAATTAAGCATGATCTGAAAAGGATTATATGATTAGAGAGCTTAATGATAAATTGTACATGCTAAATAACGAGCTTAAAAGAAAAATGGTTGAATTTGAAAAGAAAAAAGAGGAAAACAAGAAAGCTTTTATAAGTAAATGTACTTTGCTTGTAAATGAGAATGCATTGTTGAAATCCAAAGACTCTAGTCTTGAATTCTCCATTAAGAAATTTTCCATAGGAAAATAATCTTTAGATATCATTCTTGGAAATCAATTATATGGCAATAATAGACTGGACTTGGATTTGGTTTGAAAAATGTCGAAAAGCCTAAATTTAAGAAAATTCGCCATGTGCCTTCTATTGTTAAAAATATGCATGCAAAGTGCTTTACTTGTGATAGCGTTGGTCATACGTCCTATTATTGTAAGTTTAGAAACACAAACATAAAGTTCAAACAAGTGTGCGCTCCTAAAACTTTGATGACTAACACTAATGGACCTTGTTGGATTCCAAGGTCACACATGACACCTTTCATGTAGGTGAGATGGAGTTTTGGCGAGGAGCAATGAATTGAAAGTCTCATTTTTAGCTCCTTAGTCAAATGGCGACGCGAATGTATAATTATTTCCCCCTTTGCATTCATTGCAAACCTTTATAGGTTTTTGTGTGTGCTTGATTTATTTCTTGTTTGTGTGCTTGTTTGTTTGCATCTTAGTTTGTCTTTGTTCATTATAAAAGAAAAATAAAAAAATGAGAAAAAACAAAAGAAAAAATTGTGCTTAATGAATACCTCTTTCTGAATAATTATAAGTCGTATTATTGTATGACCATTCATATCCTTGTAGAAATCATTGTATTATTTTTGTAGCTACATGTGCATGTTAGACTTTATTTAGTAGCCATGACTTGTTTCATGAAATGAATGATTCGATTTATACACCTACATGCTCACTTCCACGAATATTAAACTTATTGTACATTTGGAGATTCCTTCAATGAATATTGGAAAGTGAATATAGGTCGATAATAACTGAATAATCTAAGGGATATGATGTGTATTGCCATGAAAAAAAATTGAGCACAAAAAGAAATGAAAAAATACATGAATATAGCTCCGTATGAAAATGGATACAATTCATGGCAAGTACACTACCCCCGAGTATCCAACATATGCCTTATGGGTAATCTTTATCATTGGTGTATTTTACTCCTCAAGCAATGCCATCCCACATCTATGAGTCCTTTTAGGCTATGTTTTTGGGGTTAGGTACCTTGAACTCATTTTTAATGAGGTGGGAAAAATCAATCCTAGGTGATATTCATGTTAATTAGAAAATTTGGATTGGTTTTGGATAATCTTCATGATTGAATCTCCCTTTGTACTTCAATGTTTTAATTATCACACTTACACAAAGGTGTTGAAGTCTTATTTATAATTTTCATTAAACTTGAAGTGCCTACTCTATGGAAAATGACATACAAGTGATAGATATAATTTATACTACTTTATTTTGCATGTGATATTTGATTGACTTCATTAATATGCTTTTGATGATAATAAAGGGGAGAAAAGTTGGAAAGATTTGTGTGCACTATTGGTATTGTGTATTGTGTATTATGTGCACGACTATTCGGTATTCGGTATTTTATGCTCGTGGAAATAATTCGGTATTTTGTCCTTGTGGAAATACATGTTTATTGGTTCAAGGGGGAGGATTAAAATACGAGAATACATGTTCAAGGGGGAGCATCAAAATAAGGGGAGCATGCTTGCATGGTTGCATATCATTGTTGCATGCTTGGATGTTGCACTTAATTGTTATATATTGTTACATACACACTCCATCACACTTCACACACACATACTTGCATTGCAAATCTTGTATTGGTTTCGCATCATCAAAAGGGGGAGATTGTTGGATGTAACGATCTAGGATTCTAGTTTGATGATGACAAACACATTTGAAGTCTTTAACGTGTGTGCTGGGTCTGTTTCAGGAATGGAAAAGCGTAATTCGTCAAAGAGATGACTAAGTCAATGCGATAGAGAAATTGCTAATCATATAGCAATTTGGGAGAGAGAGAAAGTGTTGTTTACAAAGCTAAATGGACTTGGTCCAATATGGGATGAGATGGAGAGAATCACTATGTATTTGTTCATATCAATTAGAGATTTGGTCAATCTAATATTCTTATCCAAATCCCAATTAATATCCCAATTCAAATATCTAATTAGCTTACTACTCATATCCCTTAGAGGATTTGATGCCATTCTAAAAGATCTCCCTCTCTCTATGACGTAACAAGCTTTGCCAATCCCCTTCTTGCCACACCCCTTTGCTAACCCTAACTAGAGCCTATATAAGCCAAGTTCCTAAGGGTTGCAAGAGTGGTCGACCACATTATTTCTTCCCAAGGCAAAATTGCGCAAAGCTTCCATTGTTTAAACCCTATCTGCAAAGACAAGCACCTCCTTCCCATAGCCATAATTCCCAAGTCCAAAAACTCATTGCCGCCATCTTCCTCAAGCTTTGGAGAATCATCTATGGGTTTTGAGTAGAGGGAGATCAATCAAATTGAGGGTTTGCCTTGAAGAACATCTCGCAAAAGCTTCGTTGACGATCTTTTGTAAGCCACACACATCTGCTCTGACAACCGAAGCCAAGAGGCCATCGTCGACCCACGCTACTTTTGCCAATTCTTGCTGATGACCTATTCAACACCATCCTCAAGCTGTGCCATCACCAAGTCACCAACAATGTTGTTGCTGCCGCGGGGTTGAAGGAGTCCTTACAAGCATTACTTCGCGTTATCGTGAAGACGAAGCCCACATGAATCCACTGCATATCCTGTCGCCATGACTTCGAGCTGCTCATTGCTGTTCAGAATCTTCTCGCCAACATGGAGTGATCAGCCAGAGTCGAGGGTCATACATGAACCAACCCTCGTACTACCGTGATGAGTCGCCGTTGAAGCGCCCACCGCCGTCGAGGAGAAGTCAAGCCCACTGTTGTCAAGTCACCGTCGAGATATTGAAGTTGAAACCCAGGCGAACTCGAGTTAAAGCATGCGAACAAAAACCTAGGTGATGTGGATGCATGAAATTGAGAGGCGTGCATAAAAATTAAAGGGAGCTGAAGGAGTTGCTGTGTGCACAGACTGCATTTTATTAGCTTTGATCTGAAATTACTTTTTGCACAGACCAGAGTGCTATTCGAGCCACAAATTGATATCCAGGAGTCAGATCGAGACACCGTTTGTACCAGACTGAAGCTGACGCCGTGTTGAACGACAGAGACGACACACCATCACAATCTGAGCATTTCTGAACCCTTTACTTTATCATTATATTTGTGATTGTGTGTAGATCTCTGTTGGGGAAACTTTACCAATTTGGTGTTCTTTTGTGACGTGTTTAGTCTGGGACTAGACAAGAGGCTCTTGACAAGTGGGACTTGTCAAGATAGAGCATTTATTAAGTTGATATTGTTCTGCACTCGGAGAGTATGGTACATTCTAGGTGGGGGACAGGGAGCTCATGACCCATTGTTGTCGTACAAAAGGAACATATTAATGCTAGTATTTGCTTGGGGGCTGGAGTAGGTCGTGGGACGACTAAACCCGGGTATATCTGTTCGTATTCTGTAATTGCTTCATATTTACCCTGCTTGTGATTATTAACTACGTGTGATTTCTCGTGGGTTGTGCGAGAATTTTTTATAAGCCTATTCACCCCCCTCTAGGCTTAGATACAGATCCAACATGGTGGGCCCGATCGCAACCAAGAGGTCGGTAGGAAGGTCAAGTCCTAGCTTGAGGGCGAAAAAGGTGAATAAAGCGCCACAATAAATATTCGTGGCGGAGGTGGAAGTGGAAATCAGGCGGTTGCACAGCCAACGGGCCGTGTCTTGTTGGAGGTGAGGGTGGAGTGTACCATCTTCGGTGCGTCTAACTGGTCTGGTCATCCCACTAAGGTGGACCAACTCTAGATTAGAGATGGTGCCAAGCTCAGGCATAGAGAATATGGTAGTGGCGATGGCGTTGAGCGTAGCAAAGACATGGATGGATGATGGACGAAGACTTAGCACTGCTACGGCTGAAATGAGGAAGACCTGTTATCCATCTCCAGAAACTCTCGGCACTAAAAGATAATTGATCGATGTCGGGTGAAAAGGCTCATGTAGGGTCTGGGATGGGTGGCCAACTAAAGAAGGCTCGGATCGCATCGAAAGTGACTACTACGTCACGGTCCAAGAGCCTAAACCTACTACCCTGGTCACCCCCATAAAATGGAGCTCATCGCCTCGTAGGCGAGGCAAACATAGGTGGTCGTGGTCATCTGCACAAAGTGCTCCTAGCCTATAGCCTGATACAGGCGCTGGACTCCCTCTAGCAACCCTAGATTCTGCAGTACTGGGATGTCGATGAATCTAGTGGGGATGATGGAACGTCGAGAAAAGATCGAAAACCTATCGTGGTGTGCATCGTTCCTGAAGACAATGTCATATGTCTCCAGGGTCCCCTGGGGTGGCTGAGGTGGCAGTGGGAGAGCGGTCATAGGAATGGGAATGTCGGTCTAGTCTATGGTCCCTCTTGTGCAAGTGGTACAGCGGGATTGGGAATGTGAGGGTGGTGGTGAGTGGGTGGTGACGTCTATGGTAGGAGATGGACGTCGTTGGCGTGTCCGACAAGAAGAGGAAGCGTCAGAGTCACCTGTTGGATCTGGATCCTAGCCTAAAGGGGGGTGAATAGGCTAATAAAAAATTCTCGTGCAACCCACGAGAAATCACACGCAGTTAAAAGCACGACCAGAGTAATGAAAAGCAGACACAGAGTACACAGCGGATTTACCCTGGTTCGGTCGTCCCAACGACCTACTCCAGCCCCCAAAGCTAATACTAGATTAAACAGTGCAATAGGTACAAAGTCACAAGTTAGAGCACGCTCAGAGCACCCTCTACGTTCCTACACTCGCCAGACTCTCAGTACCCCACACACAGTGTTTCCTCTCACTATCAATCCTAGCAAAGCTTTCTACCAGCTAGTCCCAAACTAGCTGGGTCCCACTTGTCTAGTCCCAACTAGACAAGTCCCAAAATAGTTCACAAAAATAGGTAAAATTTCCCCTACGAGGATCTAACACAACTACACAAAATAATAATAATAAATAGAGTTTAGGAATCTCAGTTTGTGTAGCAGCGATGTCCTCGTCAATCAGCACGGGTCAGATCTCGTCTGACGTAGATGTAGATGTCTCTTGGCACTGGCAGCTAGTTATCTCCCCTTGAAGTCACGGCTAGCAATTCCTCCGAACGTTAAGAATATGCGTAAGCTTCACCAAACAGTACCAAGAGGACCTGATCTCCCCTTTTCTCAATAATTATATTTGCATGTCAAAAGACAGCACCTTTGAGTCTTTGCACACCCTCTTCAAACGTGAGTCCCCTTGCTCCTTTTGGTGTCTTCGTTTAAAAGCTCTTGGAGAATAGTTGGGTAGTCCCTTTACTATTTGTTGCAGCAATGGACTTTTTCATTTATGCCTGCACAATCAAAAAGAAACAAGTGATCCTTTATTTAATTAATATGAACAAGCTTACCTCTGTTTGGATTGTGGCAGGGTCTTGATTTGTGAACTCCGGGACTTGAGGCTCTTGGAGATTTTTGTACACCGGAGTAAACAATTTGGCCTTATGAATTGACACAAGCAGGAGACACAAAAATTTCGGCTGCACCTCTGGGAAGCTGTTTCCTTGGTTGTCTAGAGGTGCGGCTCTCAAGGATCGATGCGGCTCTCTAAAAAAAAGCAGAAGCACACAGAATTCGGCCCCTCTTTTATTTGCGACTCAAAATGATTTGTGTGCTCCTCACGTTTTGATTGGCTAAAAAAGATATGGCCTGCACATAACAAACACAACAAAGGATTAATTAAATAATCAATTGATGCAAACCCTATAATAACGAATGGGCTTGTGTGCTGTCATCCTTTTTTTTGTAATGGCCTCTTGGAATTGAAGCACATAAAAAAAAGTCTTGCTGCCTCGTTTTTGAGTTCCTCTCTTAAAAAATGAATGGGCTTTGAGAATCTTTGAAGATGCAAAAAGAATAATCTTTAAAAGCACTAAAACCCTTCATCATGAATCATGCGGCAGCTGCTCAAAAAATATCCGGCCACTTGCTTTCCTTGAGAATGATGCGGCTTGAGATTTTTGGTTGCCGCTAATATATTTGATGATTGCCTGCAAAATATACACAAGATTTAATTAATAAAAAAATCGCACATCTCTTTTGAAGACCTAGGCTCAGCAATCACAGAGGTGGCCGGCTCTTTATAATTTCAAGGAAGAGAAAAAAAGTTTCGGCCCCCTGTTTTGTTTGTGTGTGAAGAATTGCAATGGTCAAAGGTTGCGGCTAGAGTATTGAAATTTTTGAGAGAGAGATCCTTCCTTTTTCTTTGATGATGGCCGGATGATTTTGATCACCCAAATAGAATTCGGCTAGGTGATCTTCTGGGAATTTTCGGCTAGGGCTCTTGGAGACTTTTGATTGCCGCGCGCTTCTTCAACCCTAGAAGATGGGTTTTTATAGGGGATGATAGGGTGATGCGGTTACGGGGAATCCTATTTTGAATAGGAGTTAGAGATTTGGTTCAATCAATTTTGTACACAAGTAGGAGATATGATTTGATCAATTTGGGATTTGATAGCAATTTAAAATGGATATGAAATTTAAATAAATCTATGATTGATTTGACCAAATCCCGAGTTGATTCTATCTCCCTCCACGTTGACCAAGTCAAATTGCTTTGTGTATAGCAATTCCTCCACCGGTCGACTAAGTCAAACTTCTTTGTGCACAAGCACTCCTTTTCTCCCAATATGCTATACGAATAGCAATTCCGCCAAATATCGAAAGTATATTGTTTAGCCAAGCCTGAAACACACTAAGCACACACATTAGATATACCGACACGTTTGTCATCATCAAACTAAGATCCTAGATCGTTGCTCCCAACAATCTCCCCCTTTTGGTGATGACAAACCCACAAAAGATTTGATCAATAGCTACCTGAGCTGTCTCATGTGGGCAATCCCTTGGTGTTCTTTTGTGACGTGTTTAGTCTGGGACTAGACAAGAGGCTCTTGACAAGTGGGACTTGTCAAGATAGAGCATTTATTAGGTTGATATTGTTCTGCACTCGGAGAGTATGGTACATTCTAGGTGGGGGACAGGGAGCTCAGGACCCATTGTTGTCGTACAAAAGGAACATATTAATGCTAGTATTTGCTTGGGGGCTGGAGTAGGTCGTGGGACGACCGAACCAGGGTATATCTGTTCGTATTCTGTAATTGCTTCATATTTACCCTGCTTGTGATTATTAACTACGTGTGATTTCTCGTGGGTTGTGCGAGAATTTTTTATAAGCCTATTCACCCCCCTCTAGGCTTAGATACAGATCCAACATGATGGGCCCGATCGCAACCAAGAGGTCGGTAGGAAGGTCAAGTCCTAGCTTGAGGGCGAAAAAGGTGAATAAAGCGCCACAATAAATATTCGTGGCGGAGGTGGAAGTGGAAATCAGGCGGTTGCACAGCCAACGGGCCGTGTCTTGTTGGAGGTGAGGGTGGAGTGTACCATCTTCGGTGCGTCTAACTGGTCTGGTCATCCCACTAAGGTGGACCAACTCTAGATTAGAGATGGTGCCAAGCTCAGGCATAGAGAATATGGTAGTGGCGATGGCGTTGAGCGTAGCAAAGACATGGATGGATGATGGACGAAGACTTAGCACTGCTACGGCTGAAATGAGGAAGACCTGTTATCCATCTCCAGAAACTCTCGGCACTAAAAGATAATTGATCGATGTCGGGTGAAAAGGCTCATGTAGGATCTGGGATGGGTGGCCAACTAAAGAAGGCTCGGATCGCATCGAAAGTGACTACTACGTCACGGTCCAAGAGCCTAAACCTAATGCCCTGGTCACCCCATAAAATGGAGCTCATCGCCTCGTAGGCAAGGCAAACATAGGTGGTCGTGGTCATCTGCACAAAGTGCTCCTAGCCTATGGCCTGATACATGCGCTGGACTCCCTCTAGCAACCCTAGATTCTGCAGTACTGGGATGTCGATGAATCTAGTGGGGATGATGAAACGTCGAGAAAAGATCGAAAACCTATCGTGGTGTGCATCGTTCCTGAAGACAATGTCATATGTCTCCAGGGTCCCCTGGGGTGGCTGAGGTGGCAGTGGGAGAGCGGTCATAGGAATGGGAATGTCGGTCTAGTCTATGGTCCCTCTTGTGCAAGTGGTACAGGGGGATTGGGAATGTGAGGGTGGTGGTGAGTGGGTGGTGACGTATATGGTAGGAGATGGACGTCGTTGGCGTGTCCGACAAGAAGAGGAAGCGTCAGAGTCACCTGTTGGATCTGGATCCTAGCCTAGAGGGGAGGTGTGAATAGGCTAATAAAAAATTCTCGTGCAACCCACGAGAAATCACACGCAGTTAAAAGCACGACCAGAGTAATGAAAAGCAGACACAGAGTACACAGCGGATTTACCCTGGTTCGGTCGTCCCAACGACCTACTCCAGCCCCCAAAGCTAATACTAGATTAAACAGTGCAATAGGTACAAAGTCACAAGTTAGAGCACGCTCAGAGCACCCTCTACGTCCCTACACTCGCCAGACTCTCAGTACCCCACACACAGTGTTTCCTCTCACTATCAATCCTAGCAAAGCTTTCTACCAGCTAGTCCCAAACTAGCTGGGTCCCACTTGTCTAGTCCCAACTAGACAAGTCCCAAAATAGTTCACAAAAATAGGTAAAATTTCCCCTACGAGGATCTAACACAACTACACAAAATAATAATAATAAATAGAGTTTAGGAATCTCAGTTTGTGTAGCAGCGATGTCCTCGTCAATCAGCACGGGTCAGATCTCGTCTGACGTAGATGTAGATGTCTCTTGGCACTGGCAGCTAGTTATCTCCCCTTGAAGTCACGGCTAGCAATTCCTCCGAACGTTAAGAATATGCGTAAGCTTCACCAAACAGTACCAAGAGGACCTGATCTCCCCTTTTCTCAATAATTATATTTGCATGTCAAAAGACAGCACCTTTGAGTCTTTGCACACCCTCTTCAAACGTGAGTCCCCTTGCTCCTTTTGGTGTCTTCGTTTAAAAGCTCTTGGAGAATAGTTGGGCAGTCCCTTTACTATTTGTTGCAGCAATGGACTTTTTCATTTATGCCTGCACAATCAAAAAGAAACAAGTGATCCTTTATTTAATTAATATGAACAAGCTTACCTCTGTTTGGATTGTGGCAGGGTCTTGATTTGTGAACTCCGGGACTTGAGGCTCTTGGAGATTTTTGTACACCGGAGTAAACAATTTGGCCTTATGAATTGACACAAGTAGGAGACACAAAAATTTCGGCTGCACCTCTGGGAAGCTGTTTCCTTGGTTGTCTATAGGTGCGGCTCTCAAGGATCAATGCGGCTCTCTAAAAAAAGCAGAAGCACACAGAATTCGGCCCCTCCTTTATTTGCGACTCAAAATGATTTGTGTGCTCCTCACGTTTTGATTGGCTAAAAAAGATATGGCCTGCACATAACAAACACAAGAAAGGATTAATTAAATAATCAATTGATGCAAACCCTATAATAACGAATGGGCTTGTGTGATGTCATCCTTTTTTTGTAATGGCCTCTTGGAATTGAAGCACATAAATAAAAAGTCTTGCTGCCTCGTTTTTGAGTTCCTCTCTTAAAAAATGAATGGGCTTTGAGAATCTTTGAAGATGCAAAAAGAATAATCTTTAAAAGCACTAAAACCCTTCATCATGAATCATGCGGCAGCTGCTCAAAAAATATCCGGCCACTTGCTTTCCTTGAGAATGATGCGGCTTGAGATTTTTGGTTGTCGCTAATATATTTGATGATTGCCTGCAAAATATACACAAGATTTAATTAATAAAAAAATCACACATCTCTTTTGAAGACCTAGGCTCAGCAATCACAGAGGTGGCCGGCTCTTTATAATTTCAAGGAAGAGAAAAAAAGTTTCGGCCCCCCTGTTTTGTTTGTGTGTGAAGAATTGCAATGGTCAAAGGTTGCGGCTAGAGTATTGAAATTTTTGAGAGAGAGATCCTTCCCTTTTCTTTGATGATGGCCGGATGATTTTGATCACCCAAATAGAATTCGGCTAGGTGATCTTCTGGGAATTTTCGGCTAGGGCTCTTGGAGACTTTTGATTGCCGCGCGCTTCTTCAACCCTAGAAGATGGGTTTTTATAGGGGATGATAGGGTGATGCGGTTACGGGGAATCCTATTTTGAATAGGAGTTAGAGATTTGGTTCAATCAATTTTGTACACAAGTAGGAGATATGATTTGATCAATTTGGGATTTGATAGCAATTTAAAATGGATATGAAATTTAAATAAATCTCTAATTGATTTGACCAAATCCCGAGTTGATTCTATCTCCCTCCACGTTGACCAAGTCAAATTGCTTTGTGTATAGCAATTCCTCCACCGGTCGACTAAGTCAAACTTCTTTGTGCACAAGCACTCCTTTTCTCCCAATATGCTATACGAATAGCAATTCCGCCAAATATCGAAAGTATATTGTTTAGCCAAGCCTGAAACACACTAAGCACACACATTAGATATACCGACACGTTTGTCATCATCAAACTAAGATCCTAGATCGTTGCTCCCAACAATCTCCCCCTTTTGGTGATGACAAACCCACAAAAGATTTGATCAATAGTAATGAGTGTGTGAAGTGTGTTGAAGGGTGTAATGCAATATGAATCTTGAGATGAATATTCAAGCACTACAACATGGCATGCACAATCTAATAACAAATACAATAGCATGCTCCCCCTTCTCTCAAGCTCCCCCTTCAACATTATTTTTCTCGCTCCCCTTCAACAAATAATACCGACAAATCGTCGACAAATCTTTTCTTTCTCCCCCTTTGTAATCACCAAAAGTGGATTAATGAAGTCACAAAAATACCATGCAAAAATAAATCATTATTAGAAGTAGCGGGCAATTTGCATGAGTATTCCAAATAATGGGCAAGTCAAGTTCATAGATTTTCATTCCAAGACTTCTCCACCTTTGTGTAAGTGAAAAGATATAGACAATAAAGTGCAAGAGGAGATTCAATATCAGAAAATCAACCAAAACAATCCACATTTTCCATTTTTCATGAATATCACTAGGATTGACTTTTCCCACCTCATCAAAGATGAGTTCAAGTTACCGAACCCCAAAACATAGCCTAAAAGGACTTTTAAATGTGGGGTGGCATTGCTTGACGAGTTATATACACCAACGCTAATGATTACCCATGTAGCACAAGTTGGATACTCGTGGGTTGTGTTTTAGCCTTGAAGTGTATCCATTTTTCATACGGAGCAAATTTTTTTTTTTTTGTCAATGCTTTTGTGCTTAATTTTAATTCATGCCTAAACACATCATATCCCTTAGAAATTTCAGAAATTAATCATTCCTACATTCACTTTCCATTATTCTTCAAAAGAATCTCCAAAAGCACTAAAAAGTCAAATATCGTGAAAGTGCAAATGTAGGTGTAGAAGTCAAGTTTGAAACTTATGAGACATGTCATGGCTACTAAAAAGAATAACATCATGTTCATGTAGCTACGACAATAATGAATTGACTTCTACAAGGGATAGAATTGATCATTCATACAATATCACTCAAGAGATTCAAAAGAGGGTTCAATAAGCACACATTTTTTTTATTTTTGATTTTTTTTTTCATTTTTTTTTTCAGAAATAAAAACATTAAAAATCATCCATGCAAGCACACAAAAACAAAATAAATCAAGCACACAAAAAAATCTATGAAGGTATGCAATGCAATGCAAAGAGGGATAGAAAAGTATACCTTCTCGTCGCTTTTTGACGAGGGAGCTAAAAGAATGAAACATTGAGTTTATTGCTCCTCGCCAAAACTCCATCACACCTACATGAAAGATGCTAAGTGTGACCTTGGAATCCAACAAGGTCCACTAGTGTTAGCCAAAATTGTTTTAGGAACCCACACTTGTTTAAACTTGATTTTAGTGTTCCTAAATTTACAATAGTATGAAGTATGGCCTACACTATCACAAGTAAAGCACTTTGCATATAAGTTCTTCGCAATAGACGGTGCATTGTGGAATTTCTTGAATTTTTGCTTTTCAACGTTTTTCAGACCAAAACCAAGTCCTCTTCTATTATTGCCATATAATTGATTCTCTAAAATAGTGTCCAACGATTGTTTTCCCGTAGAGAATTTCTTAATGGCCAATTCAAGATTAGAGACTTTGGTTTTCAACAATTTATTTTCTTCCACAAGCAATGTGCATTTACTTATAAAAGCTCTCTTGTTTTCCTCTTCCTTCTTTTCAAATTCAACCATTTTTCTTTTAAAATCATTATCCAACATGTAGAATTTATCATTAAGCTCTCTAATAACATAGTCTTTTTCAGTTTCGAGCTTAATCAAATCAAGTTTAAGCATGCTAATATTATTCATCAAGGAAGTGCAAGAGAGACAAGGTGCTTCATCATTAAAACTGGATTTTTCCTTTTTCAGAATATCAATAGTAGTGTCACGTGCAACAATATCAATTTTGAGTTTTTCAATCTCTTTAGACATTTCATATTCAGATTGTTGCATTTCAAAGTTCTCATTTTGATAATCATCTATAGGGGATTCAAGCTCTACTATTTTATCTTGCATTTCTTTACAAAGAGTAAGGAGTTCAGTTTTACTACCAGAAATTACCTCATCGTGTATTCCCATCAATGCCATGCATGAATGGGCTTCGTGTTCCTCCTCCTCGCTCTCAGCTTCGCTATCCATGTCCCAAGTAAGCACCTTGGATTTTCCCTTTTCTTTAGCTACCTGAGCTGTCTCATGTGGGCAATCCCTCATTCGATGTCCTCTTTTCTTGCATTTAAAACAAGTCATTCTATTAGTAGTATTCTGATCATAATTTTGCTTAGAAGACGGAAAAAAGTTAGAGCGATTAAACCTGGGTGCCATTTCTGCTCTTCCTTGCTTGGTCTGGACAAACTTTCTGAAATTTCTGACCATTAGCGCTATGTCATCATCATCATCTTCACTTTCGTCAGCTTTCAGAGCAAGTGGCTTGGTAGCTTTTTCTTTTTCCTCAGGTTTCTCCCTTTTATCCACGTTTTGCAATTCAAGCTCGTGGGACATTAAATTACCTATCAAGTCCTCCACCCTCATCTGCGATAGATCCTTTGCTTCTTGGATGGCAGTGACTTTAGGCCTGAAAGAGCTTGGCAGAGCTCTTAATATCTTTCTCACCTGCTCAAGGCTAGAATATGGCTTACCGAGCGAACTAGACTTGTAGACAATGTTGGTGAACCTCGCAAACATTTCTGATATGGTCTCTGATGGTAGCATGCGAAATCCCTCGTATTCCGTGCTCAGAAGTGCAAGTCTAGACTCCTTCACCTGTGACGTTCCCTCATGCGTCACCTCCAAAGTATGCCATATTTCCTGCGCAGTTAGACAATGTGAGATGCGATTGAATTCAGATTTATCTAATGCACAAATAAGAGCATTCATAGCTTTAGCATTAAGAGAATAAAGCTTCCAATCACTATCATCCCACTTATCATCAGGTTTAGGCATTTCAATATTTTCAATTTTAATAACAGGTGATTTATAGCCTTTTTCAACAATTTGCCAAGCTTTATAATCAATAGAAATCAAGTAGATTCTCATACGATTTTTCCAATAAGCATAGTCTACTCCATTAAATCTAGGTGGACGTGAAATAGACTGACCCTCAGCAAAAGCACTATCAATGTGGTCCATGGTCAAACTAGGCTAGATCCTAAAACCTGCTCTGATACCACTTGTTGGATCTGGATCCTAGCCTAGAGGGGGGGGGGGTGAATAGGCTAATAAAAAATTCTCGTGCAACCCACGAGAAATCACACACAGTTAAAAGCATGACCAGAGTAATGAAAAGCAGACACAGAGTACACAGCGGATTTACCCTGGTTCGGTCGTCCCAACGACCTACTCCAGCCCCCAAAGCTAATACTAGATTGAACAGTGCAATAGGTACAAAGTCACAAGTTAGAGCACGCTCAGAGCACCCTCTACATCCCTACACTCGCCAGACTCTCAGTACCCCACACACAGTGTTTCCTCTCACTATCAATCCTAGCAAAGCTTTCTACCAGCTAGTCCCAAACTAGCTGGGTCCCACTTGTCTAGTCCCGACTAGACAAGTCCCAAAATAGTTCACAAAAATAGGTAAAATTTCCCCTACGAGGATCTAACACAACTACATAAAATAATAATAATAAATAGAGTTTAGGAATCTCAGTTTGTGTAGCAGTGATGTCCTCGTCAATCAGCACGGGTCAGATCTCGTCTGACGTAGATGTAAATGTCTCTTGGCACTGGCAGCTAGTTATCTCCCCTTGAAGTCACGGCTAGCAATTCCTCCGAACGTTAAGAATATGCGTAAGCTTCACCAAACAGTACCAAGAGGACCTGATCTCCCTTTTTCTCAATAATTATATTTGCATGTCAAAAGACAACACCTTTGAGTCTTTGCACACCCTCTTCAAACGTGAGTCCCCTTGCTCCTTTTGGTGTCTTCGTTTAAAAGCTCTTGGAGAATAGTTGGGCAGTCCCTTTACTATTTGTTGCAGCAATGGACTTTTTCATTTATGCCTGCACAATCAAAAAGAAACAAGTGATCCTTTATTTAATTAATATGAACAAGCTTACATCTGTTTGGATTGTGGCAGGGTCTTGATTTGTGAACTCCGGGACTTGAGGCTCTTGGAGATTTTTGTACACCGGAGTAAACAATTTGGCCTTATGAATTGACACAAGCAGGAGACACAAAAATTTCGGCTGCACCTCTGGGAAGCTGTTTCCTTGGTTGTCTAGAGGTGCGGCTCTCAAGGATCGATGCGGCTCTCTAAAAAAAAGCAGAAGCACACAGAATTCGGCACCTCCTTTATTTGCGACTCAAAATGATTTGTGTGCTCCTCACGTTTTGATTGGCTAAAAAAGATATGGCCTGCACATAACAAACACAAGAAAGGATTAATTAAATAATCAATTGATGCAAACCCTATAATAACGAATGGGCTTGTGTGCTGTCATCCTTTTTTTTTTGTAATGGCCTCTTGGAATTGAAGCACATAAAAAAAAAGTCTTGCTGCCTCGTTTTTGAGTTCCTCTCTTAAAAAATGAATGGGCTTTGAGAATCTTTGAAGATGCAAAAAGAATAATCTTTAAAAGCACTAAAACCCTTCATCATGAATCATGCGGCAGCTGCTCAAAAAATATCCGGCCACTTGCTTTCCTTGAGAATGATGCGGCTTGAGATTTTTGGTTGCCGCTAATATATTTGATGATTGCCTGCAAAATATACACAAGATTTAATTAATAAAAAAATCACACATCTCTTTTGAAGACCTAGGCTCAGCAATCACAGAGGTGGCCGGCTCTTTATAATTTCAAGGAAGAGAAAAAAAGTTTCGGCCCCCCTGTTTTGTGTGTGTGTGAAGAATTGCAATGGTCAAAGGTTGCGGCTAGAGTATTGAAATTTTTGAGAGAGAGATCCTTCCCTTTTCTTTGATAATGGCCGGATGATTTTGATCACCCAAATAGAATTCGGCTAGGTGATCTTCTGGGAATTTTCGGCTAGGGCTCTTGGAGACTTTTGATTGCCGCGCGCTTCTTCAACCCTAGAAGATGGGTTTTTATAGGGGATGATAGGGTGATGCGGTTACGGGGAATCCTATTTTGAATAGGAGTTAGAGATTTGGTTCAATCAATTTTGTACACAAGTAGGAGATATGATTTGATCAATTTGGGATTTGATAGCAATTTAAAATGGATATGAAATTTAAATAAATCTCTAATTGATTTGACCAAATCCCGAGTTGATTCTATCTCCCTCCACGTTGACCAAGTCAAATTGCTTTGTGTATAGCAATTCCTCCACCGGTCGACTAAGTCAAACTTCTTTGTGCACAAGCACTCCTTTTCTCCCAATATGCTATACGAATAGCAATTCCGCCAAATATCGAAAGTATATTGTTTAGCCAAGCCTGAAACACACTAAGCACACACATTAGATATACCGACACGTTTGTCATCATCAAACTAAGATCCTAGATCGTTGCTCCCAACATCACCGACTTTACTCTTCTTCGTCGGGGGTTTCCTACCTCGTGTCCAAGGAGGCATCATGTGTGGTGTGCGAAGGAATGTGAACGCGAGATATGGCTACACAAAATATATATAGGAACGAGTGTACCAAGTCTCGGGAAGAGTGACGATTGCAAGCATAATGTATGCGCATAGCCTCCAAGTAAATCCTCCCCCAAGCTAACTCTAGGCAGATATCGTAATCCAATCCCAAGCGTAGTCTCCTAGCACTCCAAATGTACCTGTATAATATGATAGGAAGAGTTATTAGTTGCAGATTAAAGAAATTAATAGAGTATTGGGTTCAAAATTAGAAAAACAAATCAATTTTAGGGTTGAAATTGATGGTAAGAGAAAAGGGCTATGTGTTAGAGGGGGTGGGTGTTCAGGATGAAAAGGGAAGAGAGTGGCAGACCGAGTGGTGGTCGGTCGGACTCGGGCGGCGTGGCGTACGCGACATCGGGTCGAGCGAGGATTTTGGGGGAGAGGGTGGGGTCGGTTCCTGGGAATTGGGTGTGAGGGGGTGAGG
The DNA here is from genome assembly GCA_030789695.1 of Scilla litardierei. Lineage (NCBI taxonomy): Eukaryota > Viridiplantae > Streptophyta > Magnoliopsida > Asparagales > Asparagaceae > Scilla > Scilla litardierei. Next base: position 111,385,991 of record CM061135.1, read on the forward strand.
GTGGGGTCGTGATGTTTTATAGCGGGCCGACCGAGCTAAGGCTGTTCGGTTGACTCATTTGCAAATTAAAATTTGTGGTCCCCACTCTTTAGTCGTTGCTCAGTCGAGTAGGCGTGACTACTCGGTCGAGCTGAAATAAAACTAGAGTGGCCATTTCCCCCATTCTATAGCCTCTGCTACTCGACCGAGCTAAAATATAATCAGAACCCCTATTTCATTCCTTTCTGCTATAGCTCTAAGCTCGACCGAGTAGGAAGGCTACTCGGTCGAGCTGAAATCAAAACCAGAGCTCAAAAATTGGCCTTTCTGCGGTTGCTCTTATAGGCAGATATATGCCCTCGAGGCAATTTATCCTAGAATACATCTTCTTCAAATATAAATGGTACTAATTATCCTAATATGGTTAATATATTTATTAAACAATTGGATAATTTCCTTAGACTTAAAGTAACGACATACACGCATCTAGATGCAGATCTCAATTGTGGGAAGTGTATGACCGATTTAAACTTGAGTCTTAAACCGTTCATGGTCATAGATGTGTCGAGAAAAGGATATCGGCAAAATGGATAGACCATTGTGTCTCTGTCTTATCCTATTGGGTAATGATGATCTCATAATCATTCGACCTGGCGAAGTCGGAGACGAGACACAGGTGCTCATTGGAGAATGAGTTCACTGAACGACCCAATAAAGAGTTATCAAATGGTTAACCTTAAATAAACTGTCATTAATAACTCTCTAGTGATAATAAGCTAGTTGGTCCTTTAGATTTGAGGTCATTGTAGGAACCTGTGCTTGAATGGTGTCACTTAGATCTATGATCTAGTCTCGAGTCTTTTGAAAGGTCTTAGGTTAGGTGACACTATAAGCATACAAGGTAAGTAGTGACTAAGATATGATTTGTCTCTTCTGTTAAGGGAATTCAGTATCACAGGCTCAGTAAATTTCTTTGTGCTAAACCTCGGCCGAGGTATGTTGTAGGAAGTACAATATGGACATACCAAAGACCGCTATATACTGACCAGTGCTAGCTAGTAGGGTTGACATTTTACCATACCATATGCTTAGCAATGACATAGTTATGACAAAGGGACTATATCTACTGTATTCATCACTAACACAGTCAGAGTGATCCCGACGATATTTTGTCAATGGGTCAATCACATAATTATGATGCCAAAATAGGGGCAACACCTGCTGCTTGTGGTCTCTATCGTCTATGGGTTTCAAGCCCCAACCTGTAGTAGGGTCAGTCTGTAGGGTCTCACACCGAGTGGGATTTGTGTCTTAGTAATCGGAAGAATTTAGGAGGAGTGCACTCGGGTGCACGAGAATAATTGAAGTCACAAAGAGTTTATGACGTTAAGTCTATATTAATGGGAATTAATTGTCTCGCAAATTGTTTGTGATATAAGCATTAGTGGAATGCTAAAAGGAAAGATTACATATGATGTAAAAGCATTTAAAATAAATCCTAAAATGTTTACGAGGATTTTTTAGCATATGATCGTAGAGTTTTTTTTTCCACGAACGTCACGGAAAAAAACCACACGCGAATTGGAATTCAAACGGGATCAAAAACTCATTTTGAAAGTGTATTAAAATGAAAAGGGGGGTGAAGTGGTTACAGGTCGGACCCGCGCTCAGCAGGCGCCTGCCCGCTGCCAACTCGCCCACCAGTCGAGCGTGTTGGGCTCACTCCAAGCAGAGGGGCCCGCTGAAACAGGTGAGACCCTCTCCAGCGGGAGCCTACCTGCTCGCCCAGGTAGGTGGATCTGTCCCACTGAAGCAGGCTAGGCCCGCTCCAGTGGGCGCCAGCCAGCCAGCCCAGTGGGTCTGGGCGAACCGAAATGGGTGCCTAGCCCGCCCCAGTGAGCAGGCCGTCCTATTGGGTGCGCCTGACACGTGGGTAGGACTCGCGGGTAGGCCCGGTTAGTTGGAAACCCTAATTCTAAGTGACGGCTACGAATTTTATGATTTTTGCTCAACTTTGAGACGTTGTTTGAGGGGTCAAACGAAGTCGGAATTCATCGCCGTTTGTTTCTATGCGTTCACCATTCATAACTCTTTGAATTGATAGGTTGTATCACTTCCGAGCCCAACGGTGAGGGAGATATAATTGGTTGAAGTTGAGCCTTAGTTTAAGGCAAAACTTAACCCAATTTTCTCTAATAATTAATTCATATATTGATTAATCCCACATTGCTCGTGAGACGAGCAAGGTGTCCAGCCTCCTATATAAATAGGGGTCGACACCCCTTAGAAAAATTGCACCGAGTCTCTAAATCGAGTAGCTCTGAAAAGTTTTAAGCACGCTCTATTAGAGACGAAAATTATTCTTTCCTCCTTTAAATCTTCTGATTTCTTCGTTCGCGTCCTAGTAAGACGACGAGGAGGATTTGATTCAATCCAAAGTCTAAGACGCGGATTGCTCTCAAGTGAAAATTTCTTCGGCGAGTGATTGGCTTGGAGGCGCGGTGTTGGCTCGCTTCGGGTGGACCGATTTCGGAGGCGCAGAGGCAGCTTGGTTCGGGGAGCTAAAGTTGTTGCTGAAAATGACACGTTATCGATGCAAGCAAAGTTCCGGGTATGTACTTTAAAATCTTTTCATTTATATTATTGCAGTAGTTTAGATCTATTTTGGGGTGGTCAGATCCACCCCAAGATAGTAGAAATCCTGGCTAGGGTCTTTGATATCCGTAGGATCGTTCGTTAAATTGTTTAATGCTTTTTCTGTTGCATATTTTTTCTGCCTCTATCATCCGTCCGACGTAGGACGAGCATAGATTTATGCCCTAAGGGTCCCTCAAAACCCATCATTGTTATCGGAGCATAGGTCTACTTCTGATCTAAGGACTGCAAAGAATATAAATGCATGTATGCTTGCTAAGTACATAAAAATATGGTTTTTAACATTATGAGATAATTGTTAAAAATGGAACAACTTAATTTTAGATGCTTTAAAATTATTTATGTAGCATGCTATCATTTATGCGATAATTTTTTTAAACAGATGTTCATGTAATAATATTATGTGATAATTCTTGAACATGGAACTGCTAATTTTTATTAGCTAAAATTTTAGATGTTGTAAAATTATGCTTAAAATTTACGTGATAAATGTTTTAATTTGCATGTTATTATTTATGAGATAAATGTTAAATTGTTGTTCATGTTAATAATTATGCGATAATTATTAAAAGGGCTAGAAACTTAATTTTATGTTATATTTAAGTTGCTAATCTGCATGCTAATTTTATAAGATAAAAGTTAGTTTATGTTTTTAATGGTAATTGTATTTTCTTGCTTATTATATGATAATTCAAGAAAGCCTCTTATGTTAGCAATTAAAATTCATCTAAAATTATGAGATAATTTTTAGATTGACATGCTATGTTTAATAAATTGTCACACATTTTAAAGTCCTAACTCCTGATTAGGGTAGCCTTTTTGCAATGATTGTTATTTTAAACGTTCTAATAATAATTCTAATAAAAGGCTACACTTTAAATTGTTGTAATTTGAATCTATTAAAATCCTAATACTTGATTAGGATAACACGTTGAAACTTTAAACCTTATAGTTGATAAGGACTCTAACAAAAGATATTAACCAAATCCTAAAAATTCCGAATTTTAGGATTCAACTAGTTGATAGGATTAACTAATTTTAATGAAGCCACTTTAGTTGATGGCACACATATGAATGGTGAGTTTTCCTTCAATGGACCATGATCCGATCTAGTGTTTTTTCTTAGTGCTGAAGATCACCTAAAGCTTGACTGGGGATAATGATCCTGTCCTAGTCAAATCTCTGGCCGTGTTCCGCTGGACCGCAAGGATGCGAATCATGATTATGCGACACCGTCAACTATATCTAGTCTAATACGTTAATAATCTTCTTCAAGATAAATCATAGCCCTCCTTGTTTTGAAGTCTTGGCGAATATAGGTTACATGTTATTGTTGTTGAGCACACTCAAGCTGTGGCATGAAAACCTTATAGAAACCAGCTTTTAATTACATGTGATGTAGTCTAAACTTAACCCAAACCATCGTGTCGTACATACATCGAGCGTAGGCGTAAGTTAAGCTAGACACGAAAACAAGGGTCTGACTAGACTATTCATTATGATTTAGGTGAGCACACTCATGATCATAAGTGACTAGGGGTAGAAATCTATAGTGAGTCATATATGATATGATCTACCGACTGTATAGTCAAACAATTTGTTGAGCACACTCAAGGTTGGAGACTCAGGGTAATTGGATCCCTCTTCCACTAAATTTTTATTAATGTTATGGCTTAACTGTTTATTAAAATAGTGGGAGAATATAGTTTAATAAAAACCTCTTAAACTGTAAAAGAACATATGCTAATTAAACTTCTATTAAAATGCAGTATGTAGTCTGGACTTAAATTCATTATCGAGAAGAATACGCTGAACGACACGAATTACAAGGACTGGTTGAGAAACATCAAGCTAGTCCTAGTTAGCTGGAATAGGTTACGTACTGACGGAAACTACTCCGAAGAAGCCTAATGAAGATGCCACCAATGAAGAGAAGGAAACATACATGCAATGGCAAAGGGATGCAGAGAAGGCCAGGTGCCTTACTCTGGCCTTAATGAACAATGATCTGCAGAGAAAGCATGAACATATGGATGTTCAGAGTATGTTTTTGAACACAGAGGAATTGTATGGCAAGCATTCTAGGGCTGCTAGATTTGAGGCCACCTACAACCTTTGGGAGACAAAGATGACGAAGGGCCCTGTCCAGGATCATATGATTAAGATGATTCGGTTCGTAGAGGACGCAGCCCACTAGGATTTGTCCTTGTAAATGAGATGAGCACGGACATAATCTTAAAGTCTTTAATCCTTATCTTCAACCGGTGCATTAAAAGTTTTATAATGAACAATACAGAGGTGGAACTTCCAGATCTCCTGAACATGCTTCGGTAGTTCGAGGAGAGAATCGAGAAGAAACCACCAGTATTGGTTGTCGGCTCTGCTTCTTCTTCTAGCCTAAGGGCAAGGGTAAGAAGAGGCAGATCCCTTAACCTGCCAAAGGGAAGAAGGGGAAAAAGAAGAAAGGGGCGTTGTCAAAATCTGAGTGTTTCCACTGCCACAAGCCAGGACATTGGAAGAGGAACTGCAATGCCTACCTTACGGAGAAAAGGGGGCATGGTGATGCCTCAACCTTAGTTACAAATCTTGTTTAAACAGTATATTATTTTCCATAAAGATTAATACATGGTATGATATACAAGTATGATTACTAAAACATCTGTATACTGTCTACATGTGCTTAAAGCGATGGATGGATGAAGTTCCCAAGTGCAGTCGACAATCATAGTAATCGTTGCTGCTGGGACCGTTGAAGGACTTCAAAGATATCGAGGAAGTAGTCGTTTTTTATTTTTGAATAAATGTAACGATGGTCTTTTGTGAACAATGATTGAGTGAGTGTCACTCGGGAGATATGTTGCAAACAATTTTCATTCAATAAAGTCGTTGTTTTCGGTATCTTGTCAAATATGCTCTGGTGGCTATCTGAGTTGTTGCACTTGGTTTTCTGAGTTGTTGTGAATACTTCTGAATTGATGTGATTACTTGGAGCTGACAGTAATTTTAACAAATCTACAGTAAAGAGTAAATTTTAGCGCTTGTAATTTAGATGTGATCTTGATTATGTGCATATATAAGAATTGTTCTTACTGGGCCTGCTTATAATACTTCAAGTTAGAAGATTAATGCAGATAAACTAATTGATAGTGTAAGTAGTTTTGATTGATTCGGTTATCATCAAAACTTCTATAAACGAATTTTGATGTGACTAATTCGTCAGAACGACCTGATACTCATTCCATGTAATATTCATTCAGCACATATGGGCTGGTTATACTTAATAATCAACATTTCAAATAATATTTAGAAAGTTAAGTAATAAAACCAGACAGTTCTCAAAGTCAGTGGGAGCTAGCATAAAACTTGTTTCCGGTTTTGGAACTAAGTTAAAGCTCCAAGTTATGGAACATCTATATGTAACGTACAATCAAAAGAGTTTTGATTATGTCAGAGATATAGAATACTTGGTTCCAGTTTTTCGAGCCAAGATAAAGTTCTAAGTTGTAAAACATTTATATGTGATATAGAATCAAAAGAGTTTTGATTAGGTCATAGATATAAAAACTTGGTGTCATAAATGTGCTTGACATAAATGAAACTAGAATATGCAATGATATGACTGACTAATATGTAATGATTAACGTTAATTTAAGTCGTATATGCTAATCGTTAGATATACAGAAAAAGGAAATCGTTGGATGAGATCCAAAGATGGTTTCGAGAAATCACCCCTGTGTGATTTATAGTGTATTAGTCATTAGACTCTGTAATACTGCATAATAGATAGTTTTTAGCAGATCCCCTTTTAGGCTTTGACATATGCTTGATATGCTATAACGGTATGAGATATCGAGATAAATAGCCTTTGCAAGTGGGAGATGTAGGGAGATATATGCCCTCGAGGTAATTTATCCTAGAATACATCTTGTTCAAATATAAATGGTACTAATTATCCTAGTATGGTTAATATATTTATTAAACACTTGGATAATTTCCTTAGACTTATAGTAAGGACATACACGCATCTAGATGTAGATCTCGATTTTGGAAAGTGTATGACCGATATGAACTTGAGTCTTAAGTTCATGGTCATAGATGCGTCGAGAAAAGGATATCGACACAACGGACAGACCATTGTGTCTCTGTCTTATCCTATAGGGTAATGCTGATCTCATAATCATTCGACTTGGCGAAGTCGGAGACGAGACACAGGTGCTCATTGGAGAATGAGTTCACTGAACGACCCAATAAAGAGTTATCAAATGGTTAACCTTAAATAAACTTTCATTAATAGCTCTCTAGTGATGATAGGCTAGTTGGTCCTTTAGACTTGAGGTCATTGTACGAACATGTGCGTGCGTGAACGGTGTCACTTAGATCTATGATCTAGTCTCGAGTCTTTTGAAAAGTCTTAGGTTGGGTGACACTTGAAGCATACGACGTAAGTAGTGACTAAGATAGGATTCATCTCTTCCATTAAGGAAAGTCAGTGTCACAAGCTCAGTACGGTTCTTTGTGGTAAACCTCGGCCGAGGTATGTTGTAGGAAGTACAACGTGGACATACCAAAGTCCGCTATATACTAACAAGTGCTAGCTAGTAAGGTTGATGTTTTACCATACCATAGGCTTAGCAGTGGCATAGTTATGACAAAGGGACTATATCTACGGTATTCATCACTGACACTGTCAGAGTGATCCCGACGACATTTTGTCAATGGTTTGTAGTAAACTCACAACTCCTCATATGGTTTTGATGATTCAAACATATTATCTTTATACTAACTCTATCTATGCAGATGTTATAACACAAATCAACTAAGACAATCATCAAGTTTACATATTGCAAGAAGCATCCACTACAAGACGAAGCTTATCGATGATAATTTGTATCTTGTAAATGAGATGTACTCTTTTTTTTCTCTTGTATTTACTTAGAATGTAAAAGCCTTGATGATAATCTCTCTTAGTCATTTAGGATTCATCTTCAAAAATTCACGTCAAAAATCCTATTAGTCGACCAACCCCTTATGCTAGTCGACTAATTTTAATATTAAAATATTTCTGTTCTAAAATTTCGTCAGACCTAATTTAAGTCTCTAGGATCATTTTCCTACAAATTTCTAAATTTCGAAATTTTAGTCGACCAACAGACTTTGTTAGTCTACCAGTCTATTTTCAAATCAGTTATTTTTAATGATTTATTAATTAAATAATATATTTTATTTCTGGAAGTTAGAACTGCCATAAACGGCTAGTTTCTGACAGCTTATATCTGTTTACAGAAGTTTCTTTCCGGTTTTGGAAGTTATTTTCTGAAAGGACACCTCAACAGCCAGAATCTTAGTCAACAGTTCTAATTAGTCGACCATGCACCTATATTAGTCGACTAATAGAAAAACTTTCCCAGAATTTTTTGAAAATTTAGGTAGTTGTCCAACTTTCAAAAACTACCTTTTGGACTATAAATAGACCCCCAGACCCCTGCCTAAAACACACAAAAATTCACTTTCTTTCTCTTTTCTTAAGTTTACTTTCTCTCTCTAGAAAGTTAGTGATTTTCAGATTTTCTTAGAGTAACCTCTGCAAAAAAATTTCCTCCATAGAATGTCCAATCTTCAAGTTCGTTCTACTACAAGTATCATCGAGAACCTTGGAGATTCAATCACCTTCCTTGTGCAATAATTCCATCAATTATCAAGGCTATAGGTGATATTTTTCATACTCTTTATTTACTTTATTTGGTGAATCTCTTGTTGAAGAGATTGTACAAGTTTGCAACACAGGGAGTGTTGGCATCTTTGTATGTTGATTACTTGTGGGGAGCAAGTGTTTTTGTGGATTCAAATCTCTATGGGGTAGAGGAATGGACGTAGGATCACAAGGATCCGAACCAGGATAAAAATCTCTTTGTTTACGTTTGGAATATTCTGGATTGTGTTCATTTATTTCCGCACTCTTATTGCAATTTTTTATTAACTTTTAATTTTGTAGTAACGTCGTGATTTACACTATTCATCCCCATCTAGTCTCTTTGGTGTGCCAGGAGATCCATCATTTGGTATCAAAGCTTCATGGTTAAGATGGCGTCCTCATATCCGACAAACACTTCAACATCTTCGTCACAATTTCCAGAAGGGCACTCTACTACAAGGCTTCCACTATTCAATGGTTCCAACTACTCCTATTTGAAGACAAGGATGACAATCTATCTTCAAAGCATCGACTACGAACTTTGGAATATGTTGGAAACTCAATACGAGAAGCCTACAACTCCATATGCCCAATGGACCACTAATGACAAATCTGCTGCAAACAGCAACTTCAAAGCAATGAATGCACTATTCTATGCAATGGACAAGAATGAATTCAATCGTGTCGCCCAAGCCAAAACATCATATGACATCTGGCATACGGTCCAGGTAACACATGAAGGAACTAATAAAGTTAAGGAAACTAAAATCTCTGTTCTTGTTCACAGGTTTGAGTTATCTGGAATGAAGGAGAATGAACCAATTGGAGAAATGATCACTCGGTTCACCGACATTGTCAACTCCGTAATAGCACTTAGCAAAACCTATTCTCAAATGGAACAAGTAAGGAAGATACTTCATGCCTTAACGTCAGAATGGGAGAAGAAGACTACAGCCATAGAAGAATCCAATGACTTGTCAACTATCACCGTTGAAAGCTTAGTTGGTAACTTGATGACCTACGAAGTACAACTTCAAGATCGCAAAGAACAAGCAGATACAAAGAAGAAAACTCTTGCTTCGCCGCTTCATCAGACACCGATGATTTTGAAATGGATGATGAAGACATGCCACTAATAACTAGAAACTTCAAGAAGTTTCTACGAAGAGGTAAGTTTAAAAGTTTTAAGCCTAAAACTACTGATGCTTCTTTGTGTTTTCAATGTAACAGACCAGGACATATGAAAAAGGATTGTCCACTTCTTAAGCCAAAAGAAAGGACATTCAATAACTTCAGAAAGGATAAGAAGTTCGAAAAGAAAAAGAAGGTATTAGCAGCAACATGGGACTCTTCATCTTCAGATGATGAAGAAGAAGTCAACGACCAATCTAATGAAGAGAATGCTCATATGTGCTTTATGGCACAAAGTGATAATGAGGTACGTAGATTAGATAATGAAGAACTAATTAATGCTTTTAATGAATTATATACAAGATTCAAGAAATTGAATTCTCAAAATAAGGCATTAGTTCTTTCTCATTCTTCTTCATTAGATAATCTAAAAATTGAGAAGGAAACATTATCTTCTCAAAATGATAAACTACTTAATGAAAATGAGATTCTCAAATCTGAGAATCAAAATATGATTTCACGCATTTCTATTTTAGATAAGGATATTTCATCTCTAAAATTGAAATATGATAATATGTCTTCTAACATTAGTAAGTTTAATAAAGGAAATAATAATCTAGATGATTTACTTAGATTACAATATCCTGCTAATCATAGACAAAGTTTGGGATATAAGAATACTCCCAAATCCAATATTCTCTGTAATGTTATTTTAGAAAAGAAAAAGCATGCATTTATTAATGCTAAGAAAATAGATTCTTCTAATAGTATGAAAAAGCATACAATTCATATTCCAAAGAAAACCAATTTTCTTACTTCTTCTAAGAAAACCAATTTTCTTACTTCTTCTAAGAAAACTGATGGAAATTGAAGTCCACCCCAAGTGATTTTGATGATGAGCACACCAAATGAAAGCTTAGTGTACTAACTTCACTACACTTAAGATGTGCAGAATTTGCTAAACTCTACTTATACTCAAAGAAGCACACTTCAACGCTCAAAGACAAAGACGAATATGACTAAACTCAAGTGATGAAGCTCAAGCTCAAATAGAACAAAAAGCACAAAGAGAAGCTCGCTTTCGCTTCACCAAATTGATCAAACTTCCGAATACATGTTCTGAGTCCATAGTGAGTGTGTCGTGTCTTTTTAGGGTATTTGTTAAAGCCATATCAAATAGACAAAAACACACACACAAACAATTTCAAAAATACTTTTAATTATCTTCAAAATATTTTCGAGAGCTTTTTTCTAGTCACTCCATAATTTTCGTATTGAAACTCCACGCACCCTGGAGTTAACTACTCGTCTGACTAGAAGAGCAGCAGGAAAAACTCATCTGGGAGTCGACTACCAAAAGTAGGGAGTCGACTACCTGTCAAAGATCAAGAACTCCTGGAACTCTCTGGGAGTCGACTACCTATATGAGGGAGTCGACTACCAGCTGTAAATTTCAGACGTTTTTGAATTTGAATTTTGAAATCCTTTGAGCAATTTACTCCGTAATTTTTGGGACAAAAGTCAAACGAAATTTGAAATTCAAATCTCAGTTTTTCCCTATAAATAGAGCTAAATTCTTTGATGAAAAACACAACATTGAAAATCAATCTCTTGTGAAAACTCTCTTGAAATTCAAAGCTCTCATTTTCTCTCTAGCCAATTTGATTTTATTTGATCTTGCAATATTCTTTTATAAATTCTTTTGAAGATCATACTCTTATTTTTATTGGCTAAAACGTTTTCAAAATCCTTACTATTATTCTCTTTATTTTATTTAAAGGATTTTTGAAAAGATCTAGATCACAAAGAACTTCTCTCGTATCTTTGTGTGATCTAGACTATCATTCTATCAAGCCACTACACAAATTTGTCAAAACTTTGATTGGCTATAGAATCGGGTGTATAAACCAATCTCCATCATTTATTGTGGTGTATTGGATAAATTCTCATTGTGTTGATTGTTGGAACACTAGACAAGTCTAGTTGTTGCCAGTTGGAAAGTCCTCGGTTTGTGAGGCAAGAGTAAATCCTAGACAAGTTTAGGTGTTGTGGTTGGAAATCCTGGTTGAGACTAGGTACTTGTATTTGCCAAGGCAGATAGTGGAAATCTCGTACCGGATTGGTCGGGGACTGGACTTGCAGGAGTTTTCGGGGTTAAATTCGGAGCGCACCATTAGTCACAATTAATTATGTTTGTTTATCATCAAAACCACATTGGAGAATCCAATATTCAACATTCTCCCCATTTTTTATGATGACAAACACTCATAACCATAATCAATAATTGTGCTTGAAAGTAAAATAGTTACTCACCATGTATTGATGCCAAACATTTTAGTTCAGATAAACATATGAATAATGATGCTTTGTCAAGGATATGTTTATTACATGAATTGTGTATTGTATTCACTAAAGCCAATAACATATATGAATACATAAGGCATTAAACATATGGTGATACACATCGAGTAAGTTGAAGCATGCAACAATTAATCATATTGAAATCAATTCGAAGAATTACCCCCCATGAATTATACAATCATTATTCTTCTCTCTTCTAATGACCATATGTTATTCTCTCTCTCCCTCCCTCCCTCCATCCATCCCTCCCTCCCTTTTCATAATCCAAAAGAGTGGAAAGATAAGAACAACAACAATAGATAGAAATCATTAAGGTCAATATTATACCAGAATGAGTGTAAAAGTTCTCATTTCACCATTTAAATAAGCATGTAGCATCAAATATTGTATGGAGATAACAAATATTTAACATTTCTATTGGAAGTGCAGGAGAAGATAATTATAAACACATAACCACATTTCCAAAAGCATTTGCACACACACACATATCTATATTACATTTGAGGGATGTTTTTGAACTTATCCTATGTGGTAATGTCATGTCAAAATTTGGGGGGAAATTTGTTGGGTTGGAGGGAAATTTGTTGGGGGAAACATAAGCTTTGATTTTTTGAAAAATTATCATATACCTTCACAAAAAACCCCATCAACTTATTTGTTAATATATGTTAAATTTTTTGTGGTGAAAATTTTGTTTTTGTATTTGTATTTGGGTGCCGAAGGCGCCCGCTAAATTTTTGTTCCATTAAATTATGAAGTGGAATATTATATGTCCCAAAATTTTGGGGGGGGGGAAATAATTTTTGGGGAAACAAAGATTTTAAATGAACCGTACCCGAGGGCATGGTTCATGACTAGTCTGTTATACATTTGAGAGCCATTTTTGAATTTTGTCCTACTAGGACAAGATGACTAGGTCAAGGGGTTAATGACTAGGATTTTGTTTGTGTTTTGTGTGAAATTTGAACTCAATTTGAAATTTGAAATTTGAACTCAATTTGGTTTGCATGAAATTTGAACTCAATTTGGTTTTGTTTTTGTTAATAAATGAAATTTGAGCTCATTTGAAATTTACCCACAATTTGATCTGTTAACTAAATGACTCATTTGAATGAAATGAAATGCATCACACTTATTTGAAATGCATCACATTTATGTTAAATGAAATTGGAATGAAATTGCAACCCAACCTCCATTTGAATGAACTGTCCTCACGTTGTGATCACATCATGGAATTGTTGGAGGGAATTAGGGGGATGGAAATTACAATTTTGATCACATCATTCGATAACATCGGGAAATTTGAAATTATAATTGCCAAGCATTATTGGAGGGAACTTATAGTTGGGTTTCTTAATTTCCTCCATGCAAAGAAACATCCGCAAAGAAATCGTTGGGTTTCTCATTTGAGAGCCATTGTATTTACACCCAGAAATCGCAAAGAAACAGCCGCAAAGAAATCGTTGGGTTTCTCATATCAGCCTCAAACTCAGAGCATTGTTGGATGGAATTGTTGGATCGCCTCCTCGCCCTCATCATCAACCTCACCCACATCTGATCGTTGCTTACACTCATCTGCTCGCCTCCTCACCTCATCTGCTAGAGGGAAACGGTGAGTTCTACTGTATGCTTTATTTTGCTATATTCATTTAATTTTTGTCACCCTCACCATGATACAAACAATCCCATCTGCTTGAAATTGCAGAGCAACCTCTCGGTGAGAGTGTCAATAGCAGTGAGCAACCTCAACTCTGTGTTGTTTAAAGCTTGAACTTGCAGCCTCAACCTCAACCCTTGGTATTTTAAAGCTTAGAGTTCTGTTTTTCAATTATAGCTTCTAACTCTACAAATGATTGCGAGGTCCTTATCGCTCTGTTTGCTTATTATCAACAGTTACACACGTTCGGGGAAATCCTCAGTGTTGGAAAGCATAGCAGGCAAGGATTTTTTTCCTAGGGCATCAGGTATAGTAGTTAGAACATATTGCATTTTTTCGTTATTACTAGATTTGATATGCATAGTGGAGTTCTTGGAGAATGGGAGTTCTTGGCAATTCGGTTTTTTGTTGTTGTTCTTGGTAAAACCTAATTTGTTAACTAATTTGCTACATGTTATTGGTGTACAAACCTATTCATTTTTTTTTGTTGTTCTGGATTTTTGGTGTACAAACTCACACATTCATAAATAAACATATCAGTTTTTATTGTAGTTCTGAATGGGTGAGGTTATTATTCTGGATTTTTTACACTCATATATGATGTATCTGTGTTGATATGGAAATGTTATTTGAATGGGAAATCCAGAATATGAAATCTAATTCTGTTGATATGGAAAATTGGGTACAAACACAGTTTTTTTGTTGTTCTTGGTAAAATCTAATTTGCGAACTAATTTGCTACATGTTATTGGTGAACAAACCCATTAAGTTTTTTATTGTTGTTCTTGGTAAAATGATGTTATTGTTATCCAGAACAACAAATGATGTTATTGTTGTTCTTCCTTTCAGTCACCCTCAAATTTGAATAGCAAACAGAAATTTGTTGTGTGAAATTTGAACTCAATTTAAATTTGAAGTCATTTGAAAGTTAACTCAATTTGAATTTGAAGTCATTTTCCATTCAGTCAATTTTATTATAGTTCACGGTAAAATGATGTTATTGTTATACAGACATTGCACATTGAAATATAGACATTGGTGTTCTGGGCAGTTGATATGGAAATTTTTTGATTTGATATGCATTTCATTTAATTTCAGTTGATGTGCTTTTATTACAAATTTCAAATAAAATGTTGATATGCAGTTGATACTCATTTGAACTTATTTGATTACAATGTTCCAGTAATAAATACAATGTGATAGTAACCAATATCAACTGAAATGTTGATATGTGCCAGTAACAAATATTAACATATCAACTGAAATTGCATTTGTAACATATCAACATTTTATTACAATTTGAACTCATTGTATTATAATTTGAAGTCATTGTATTATATTTTATTACAATTACAATTTCAGTTCATGTGCCAGTAACAAAAACAATGTGCCAGTTGATATGCATTGTTAAAAATGAGTTCAAATTTCAATGTGTTAAAATGTTAAAAATTGATATGTCACCCGCAAATTTACACCCGATGTTAAAATACTGATATTGATGGGAAATAAAATCCCACCGCTAAGTGATTTTGACTATGAGCACACCAAATGATATTAGTGTACTAATTACACTATTACTCAAGTGTGTAGGTTGTGCGAACAATAAGCTTTTACGCATACTCCGAAGAAGCCCAACTACACTCAAAAGACGAAGACGAATTTGCTTGCTCCACGTCAAGCACAAGTATAGCTCAATAATGAAGGTCATGCAAGTGCTCAAGCTTAATGAAGAAGCAGCTCAAATTCAAGAGAAGCGTGCATTCACTTCAATCATCTGATCGGCTTCCCGAAGACTCGTCTTAGTCTAAGTGTGTGAGTTTTTGTTTCTTAGGAACTATGTTAAATCCAAAGTAAAATATTGCACACACACAAATGATTTCGAAGCAAAATGTTTTTTAATGTTTTTAAATCTATTTAAACTCATGAGAGCATTTGCTAGCTAATTTATATCTTACTTGTTAACCTCCAAACACACAGGAGTTGATTACATCTTTGCTAGTTGAGTTTCAGTGAAAAATGCTCTGGGAGTCGACACCAGAGGAGGGAGTCGACTACCAGCTGAAAGCAGACTTTCTACTGAAAAACTCTGGGAGTTGACTACCTCTGTAGGGAGTCGACTACCAGCTGGTGTTTTCTTCCACAAATCTGCTTCCTGATTTCACTCCATTTCTTTATCTGTTCGGACTGAAAGTCAATTCTTTTTTAAATTCAAAATTCCTATGAAACTCTATAAATAGAGCCCTCATTGAGATCATTCAATACACTAATCTAATCTATCTATTCTTTGTGCAAAATTCTGATCTCATTGCTCTCTTGTGCTCTCAACGCTAATAGCCAATCTCTGCTTTTATATTATCTGGTCTCAACTCTTATTTTTCTGATATTATTTTGAGATCTGCATTTTATTTTGGCTATTTTTTAAATTTTTTAAAAAATCCTTGTTCTTCAATTTTCATTTCTTAAAAGGATTTTGAAAAGCTATAGATCTAAGATCACGACAAATAAACTGATGTGCCCCCGGTTTGCGAGCCGCAAATGGCCGGGGGACCCGTGTTAGGGTTTTAGATATTTGTAACCGTAAGCGCACGGTGTTGTAGTGTGGCTTGGGGGTCGAACACAGGGAGGCTAGGATGTGCTTGTGTCAAGGAGGACCGAAATCACCCCGTGGGCGAGCTAGCCCGGATCGGTTAATGGGTTGCCACGGTAAAGGAATGCAAAGTATGAACAATAAGAAAATAAACCCGGGACTTTGGTTTCCACTCCAACGAGCGACTCTCGCCGATACGGCCTATGGGTAGGATGGCGATCGGAATTAGGGTCTAATGGTGAGACGTTGCCTCTGAAAGTGGTACCGGCATCCCATATGCCCGATATTCCGGTCGGTGCCCAGGATGATACACCGGACTTCCCGGGTTCGATCAGTGGACACTCCCATGTCCATTAACACTGATCGATTCCGGGAGCACTAAGCTCACAACGATAACTCCCAACGTCTCATCCTGCCGCTCCCGCGCGCTAGGATTCGGCGTCTACGCTAAGGGCGTGAGCTATGGCTAGGGAGTCAACCGCCAAGTTTATTCCCCCTTGGCCCAACGGTCAAAGGCCGTCTTTTTCCCGCCGATGACAATAAAACACCCTACGTAACCGTTAGATTCCTAATCCCTATCGATTTCCTAACCCTTTGGATGCATCGGGAAGAGCCCCCGAAGGGGTTTCCGCCAAAATCCCAGATTTGGGATCTACTCACACATATTTACTAAAAAGCAATCTAAATGAAAATTAACGGTAGAAAACATGATCCGACAATAAGAAAGCAATAGTAATGAAGCAATTAAGATAATACTAAAGTTTAAGAAAGATCCGAAAACTTACAATATAAAAGTAATTACAGGCGTCACAAATAGGAGAAAACAGTAAAAACTAACAGCTCTCCGTTTTTGGAACCATAGGGGTCCTATTTATAGGATCTCGTATCACCCGATCGGTTGACAAGTCAACCGATCAGGTGATCCATTACAAATAATAAACAGAAAACGGCGGAGTTTCACCCAGTCATATGAACCGGTCGGTTGAGTTCTTGGGGTGACCGGTCAGATCTTGGCGCCATCGGGTGAAGGGGTCGGTTGGGTGCCCATGTCTCGGCTCCTCAGCATCAGCTACAGATGAACCGATCAGGTGAAGGTCACCCGATCGGTTGGAAATTGAGCTCCGAATTCCAGAGACTTTGAGCTTTTAACCCGGTCACTGAACCGACCGGGTGACTTCTCGGGGGCTCCAAGCTGCGTCCGGGTGGTGCACACGTGCATCACCTGATCGGTTGGAGATGACCAACCGACCGGGTGAGGGGCTGAAAGATGTAATCTTCGTCGTTTGACCCCCTGGATCACGCGTGACTCCTCCCGTTGCTCCGGGGACACATGATATCATCGTTTTGCGTCCCAAATGCCAGCAAACTCCTGCAAAACACGAAAAATACGGAAAAGTGAAAGAAAACAAGAAAATACAAGAAAACATGAGAAAACGAATAAAAGACGGCGGTAAATACGGAAAAACATGGAAGAAAACGCGCGTAAATATATGAAATATAAACGCACGTCAAAATCCCCCAAGCTGTACTCTTCCTCGTCCTCGAGGAAGACGAGTGAGAGTAGGAGCTCGGAGGGGAAAAAATAGAGAGAAAGAGAGAAAAAGAAAACTCTATATCATATATCATCCGTCAGAGCCAACAAAATAAAAAACGACACACCAAGCAAGCAAACGCCAAATCACATCACTAAACCTAGGAATACGAGTCCAAATAAGTGCCGTGGGCCCACGCGGTGAAGCGCGAGTGAGTGTGGTCGTGCGCTAGCAGTCGGTGTCGCTATCTACGATGTGCAATAAAGCTCGATATACACAGACCCAGGAAACGACCCAAATACCGATTCGAATTTGAAATTGCGGTGAATATTAGTTCAAGCATGCATGAGAAGAGTATAAGAATATAAGCGTATCATGCATCGGGGACTCCACAACTAGGGTTAAGGAAATCACACCACTATAGCCTAGATACTAGCTAAAAATTTCCTAAGCCAAGTGTTTTCGAAAACGATGGGGGTTGAGATGATGTGGAGTAGAACACTTGGTGCAAATTCTCGCCTTCCCTTTATTCTCGGTAGGTAGGAAAAAATATTCACACTGGAATTTTTTTGGGTTTTGGGCATTTGTATTTTTTTTAGCTTTTTGGCTATACAAAATTTTTCTTTTCTTTTCTTTTTGGGTTTTTCTTTTCTTTTCTCTTTTTTTGGATTTTTGGGTTTTTGGCTATACACATGTGTACTCTCCCAAGTGGGAGAACGGTACACGACGAGGGGATTTGCACCAAGTAAAACAAAAAAAAAGAAGTCGGAATCTAAACACTTGGGCAAAGGAAACTATTCTCGCTAAATAGAGCATAGGCTAAATGGGTTATCCTAGTCCTTAATTGTGGAATCCCGACACATGCGAAATAAAGTACACGATATATATATATAGCATGCAGAAGCAGACAGGGGAAATAAATACCGCATATTCAAATCGAAGCATGATAATCTAGGGGTCATTCCTGGATAGGTATATAAAGTAAAATCACAAAGTAGAAGCACACCAAACAGATAGGCACGACACACGACTCACAAAAACTAAGAGGACCCACGATGCGTGAAATGCAAGAGAACTCGAAATCCTAGGGTTAGTGAATGTGATTATCGATGCCATGCTAGGTGTGTGTGATTTTGTGGTGATTCATCATAGGGTTCATCTCTAGGAGAAAGAGATAAAAAGAAGAGAAGAGAAAAAAGAAAAAATAAAAACACGATGAAAACGACACAAAAACGAAAAAGAAATACTCAAATGGCGCACACAGTGCGACTCCCCCAAGCTGAAGTTTGCATTGCCCTCAATGCAATATGAGTGAGTACGGGAGGGCAATGAAGATCGGAGGGAATACGCACCGACACAAAAAGAAATGAAAACGAGGAAAACACAGAGATGAAACTGAAAATAAAGTAAAATCAAAATCAAACCACACGACACGAAAATAGAAATAAAACCACACGACACGACACTCAAAAAGGGGAAAAACAAGCACACACACAAAAATAAGAAAAAACAAAACACGACAACACACCAAATTAGACGTCCCCCAAGCTAGACATGACAGTGCTAGCAAATAAAATGTGATCGTGAAATGCAGAAATATGCAAGGGGGAGTCAATCGGATTCGCTGGTACTAGAATGGTAGGGGGAGGGAGAGGAGGGTGGGGAATAGCGAATGAAAGAATCCTCAGAGGAAAAGGAGGGCGTGCCTATGGGGGAAGGAGGGGCGACAGGCTGGAGCACGGGTGGATCGATGTGCACCGGGGGGCTGTGGTGGAGAAAGATCGTACCAGGTGGGCCGACAGTTGGGTGCCAATCGGGAGGATCCAAGGGTGGTAGATGCACTAATGGAGAATACCAAGGATCGGGGTAAAACTCCCAAGGCAGATGAGATGGGGGGTAGGGTAGCCGCAAAGGGGCTAAAGGTGGCAGGATCGCGAAAGGTGCGCAGGCGGGGCCATAGAGGTAGACAGCATGGTCTTCACCGAAGGGAGTGAGCATATTGATATCGATCAAGTAATCGCGATCAATACGGCTACGTCCAGGCAAAATAGGGAGGTCGGGTGGCACCCTCAAAACACAGCTGACAATAAGAGTGATCATCCCACCACAACAGATGGATCCAGAATTGGCGCGGCTAACAGCAAAAATTTCGTGGATGATCCAATGAGCGGCGTTTATGGGCATAGGGATGTGCCCAAGGATACTGTCATCGGACATGGCATAGAAAAAGAAGAGCTCATCCCTAGATACAGTGGACACATCCACGCGGGCGAAAACAGTGTTGGCGAGGATGAAATGGGCGAGGCGGTAACACGAGTGAATAATGTAGGAGGCAAGAGCCTCGGGTGGAAAGGTGGTGTACCGGGTAAATCGTTGCCAAACACCATCATCCCGAAATTGAGAGTAGACGTCAGTTCGATCGTGGGTGGAATGTTCAGTATTAAGATCGGGGTGACGGAGATTGAGAATATTGTTCAACTCGATGAAACCCAGAGAAAAATCGTAGTTGAAAGCGCGGAAGGAGAAACCCTCATCAAACACCTCGAGGGAACTGAGGAATTCAAGCGTGAGATTTCTGTGTGTGTGAGCATGGATGTAAGAGAGGGTATGGCACCCGATACATTTGAAAATTCTGGCGACGCCGTTCGAAAGCCCTAGAGCTTCAAGTGTGGGGCGATCGGCGAAGAGTGTAGGTCTCATCGGGCGATGAAGTAGTGCTCGTAAACGGTCAGACTGTTCTTCCGTAGAAGGGTTTATGCCAAGGAAAGAGGAGGAAAAGGGGCCGTAGAGCAGATCACGACGCGAAGATGATGCAATCTCTTTCCCTTTCTTAGACATGGTGACTATGTGGGTGGTGAAAAGGAAAGTGGGGGCGTGCCTATGATGAATATAAAGCAAGTGAAGCAGGTACAACACCAATTCAGGATATTACAGATAAAGTAAGAGATGTGTAGAGTGGAAAAGTGTTACCCATCAATGTAGCAAGATCAAGCTCCCGGGGGACTCGCGTAGTAGGAGGAAGCAATTTGGGAAGCCGCCGCTCGCTGATCCGACAAGAAACAGGTTTTCGAAAATTTTGGGGGCTAGGGTTAGGGTTTGGGTGTTTTGATGATGGAATGTCGACGATGGCAAGGTGGAAAGGGTGGGGAAGTATGGGAGTGAGTGGTGATGAGGGTTTAGGGGCAGTATGTTGGGTGGAGGAGGTCGGTTCGACAGTTGGAGGGTGTGTAACCACGTAAAGGGGATTTTCGGGGGTCGGGTGGCGGTCATCGTGCGGTAGGGGTATTTATAGGGGCGAAACTGAACCGATCGGGTGAGTTCTCACCCGATCGGGTAGGCAAATTTCGAAAGTTTCCTGTCGGCCAACAGCTACAGGTGAACCGACCGGGTGAATAGTCACCCGATCGGTTGACCGTTTCCCAAATCTTTCCCGAGAACATGTGATATTTCACCCGGCCACTCACCCGATCGCGATGTTACTCACCCGATCGGTTGATGCGATCTCCAAATTTCCCGAAAGTTCAGCACTACCCACACGGCCAGCGACCCGGCCTCGGCTATTGTCACCCGGTCGGTTGATGAACTCTGAAATTTTTTTTTTCGAGAGTTCCCCCAGGTCACCCGGTCTGCTCACCCGATCTCATCATTCTCCACCCCGGTCGGTTCATTTGGTGACAGACACGGCCGTATGCTGGTACATCCCAACCGATCGGGTGAGAACTCACCCGATCGGTTGAGGCCTTGTTTTCTGCAAAACCCAAAAATCGCCTAAGTTCCTTCACGGAAGTTGTTTCGGCTGGATTTATTTATAAAAATAGAGAAAAATAAAGTAGAAAAAAATCCTAAAAAGCGAAGAAAAAGTTTAGAACATGGGTTGCCTCCCATGAAGCGCTTTTGTTTAACGTCGTTTAGCTCGACGCCTCTAGCGGTGGTCAATTAGGATCCGGAGGGTTAGAGGAAGAGTTGTCGCTCGTTGGGGATCCGACCGGAGAGAATTCTGGTTCTCCAACTGCATAGTGTTTCAGACGCTGTCCGTTGACTTTAAACGGCTCATCCCTTCCCATTATCTCAATAGCCCCATGCGGGAAAACCTTGGTGACGCGGAACGGTCCCGACCACCTTGACTTGAGTTTTCCAGGAAAGAGCTTCAGCTTTGAGTTGAATAGGAGAACTAAGTCCCCTTCTTTGAATTCCCTCTTCAAGATTTGCTTATCGTGCCACCGCTTCAGCTTCTCCTTGTAGATCTTGGCGTTCTCATAGGCATTGAGCCGGATTTCGTCGAGCTCGTTGAGTTGTAACTGCCGGTGCCCTCCTACCTCCTTGGCGTCGAAGTTCAGATTCTTAATTGCCCAAAATGCCTTATGCTCCAATTCCACAGGAAGATGGCAAGCTTTCCCATAGACAAGCCGGTAGGGAGTTGTGCCGATAGGAGTTTTAAATGCCTTCCTGTAGGCCCAAAGCGCGTCAGGAAGCTTTGATGACCAGTCCTTTCTAGAATTGGCCACCGTCTTTTCTAGTATGCTTTTAATCTCCCGGTTAGAGACTTCCGCCTGACCGCTGGTCTGCGGGTGGTAGGCACGCCCCACCCGGTGTTGTACCCCGTATTTTTTTAAGAGGGCCTTGAATTTCTTCTCTATAAAGTGGCTCCCTCCGTCACTGATCAGGACACGAGGTACACCGAACCGCGGGAAGATGTTGCTTCTGAAGAACTTGGCCACCACTCTGGAATCATTGGTTGGACTGGCCATCGCTTCAACCCATTTCGACACGTAGTCCACAGCCACCAAGATATACTGGTTCCCCGAGGAGGAAGGGAACGGTCCCATGAAGTCCACTCCCCATACATCGAAGATTTCTACCTCCAGGATGTAGTGTTGAGGCATCTCATTCCTTTTGGAGATATTCCCAGCTCTTTTGCATTTATCGCAGGCTTGGATATAAACATGTGTGTCCTTGAAGAGTGTAGGCCAGTAGAATCCGCTTTGGAGAATTTTTGCGGTGGTCTTGTAGGTGCTCGCGTGCCCTCCACATTGCTGCCCATGGCAGTGGGAAATGATGGAGGTCGCCTCAGTTTCAGGGATGCATCTTCGTATCACCCCATCATTGCAGGTTTTGTATAGGTGGGGGTCATCCCAATAAAATTTGCGGACCTCATGGAAAAATTTCTTCTTCTGCTGAAAGCTCACATTGTGGGGGACGATGGCACAAGCCAGATAATTTGCGATGTCGACGTACCAGGGGGTCCAGGAGGAAGAGACAGAGAAGAGATGCTCGTCAGGGAGTGAATCATCGATCGGCGTAGCATTTAAATCGAGAGTAGGCATCCTGGACAGGTGATCGGCAACAACATTCTCCGCCCCCTTCTTGTCTCTGATTTCCAGGTCGAATTCCTGGAGGAGGAGAATCCATCTAATGAGTCGTGGCTTAGCTTCTTTCTTGCTCAATAGGTATTTAAGAGCCGCGTGATCCGTGTGCACGATCACCTTGGCGCCAACGAGATATTTTCGGAACTTATCCATGGCGTAGATGACCGCGAGCAATTCTTTTTCCGTGGTAGTATAATTTCTTTGGGCGGCATCAAGGGTTTTGCTCGTATAATATATGACATGAAGATTTTTATCCTTCCTCTGCCCCAAGACGACACCAACCGCATAATCACTAGCGTCACACATCAGCTCAAAGGGTAGATTCCAGTTCGGTGGCTGTATTATGGGCGCGAAAATCAAAGCTTGCTTCAAAGTGCAGAAGGCCTCCATACACTCCTCGCTGAAGACGAAAGGCACGTCCTTCACGAGGAGTTGGGTCAGCGGCCTGGAAATCTTCGAGAAGTCTTTTATGAAGCGGCGATAGAATCCCGTGTGTCCTAAGAAACCACGGACTCCTCGAAGATTGAGTGGTGGTGGAAGCTTTTCAATCACTTCAACTTTAGCCTTATCAACCTCGATTCCCCTCGAAGAGATAACGTGCCCCAGCACAACTCCCTCTTGGACCATGAAGTGGCACTTCTCCCAGTTTAGGACTAGTCCCTTTTTCTGACATCTCTCCAGGACCTTAGTTAGATTACTGAGGCACGAGTCAAACTTAGTTCCATAGACGGAGAAGTCGTCCATGAAAACCTCCATGATGTCTTGGGAGTAGTCGGAGAAGATAGCGGACATGAGTCTTTGAAATGTAGCACGGGCATTACAAAGTCCGAACGACATTCTTCTATAGGCATATGTCCCGAATGGGCAAGTGAAAGTCGTCTTCTCCTGGTCATCGTTATGAATAGGGATCTGAAGAAATCCTGAATACCCGTCCATGAAACAGAAATAATTATGCTTCGCCAGTCTCTCGAGCATCTGGTCAATAAAGGGGAGAGGGTAATGATCCTTCCTCGTAGCTTTGTTCAGCTTTCTATAGTCAATGCACATCCTGTACCCCGTGACGGTCCTCGTTGGTATTAGCTCGTTCTTCTCGTTGCGAACCACCGTCATTCCTCCTTTCTTGGGTACGACGTGCACCGGGCTAACCCAGCGACTATCGGAGATAGGGTATATAATACCGGCATGTAGAAGCCTAACAATCTCCTTTTTTACAACTTCCATCATTATGGGATTTAGCCTCCGCTGTGGCTCAATCGAGGAGGCTTGCTCATCTTCAAGTAGAATTCTGTGTGAGCAGAGGCCTAAGCTAACCCCTTTTAAATCCTCAATTGCATATCCGAAAACTCCTTTAAACCTTTTTAAAACACCAAGAAGTTTGGTCATTTGGTCTTCGGGCAGTGAAGAGTTGACTATGACCGGAAGGGTCGAGCCAGCCCCCAAATATTCATATTTTAGTCCCGGCGGTAATTCTTTCATCTCAACTTCTTAAGGCCCCGACGCATACTTCTCAAGCTGAGCATCCTCAAGGGAAAGGAGTTCTTCGTGGATTTCTCGGAAGCCAGCATCCAGAACCTCATCCTCGACCGTGGTTCCGCATGGCAAAGTTTTACACGGTATAGTGGGAACGATCGAGGAAGGCACTGGGTCTCTTTCAAGCTCATAATAATTGTCCGGGAAGAAGGCTTCTAAGTGAAAACAGGTTTCAATTGTCGATGGTTCCCCACAACTGTTTCTAGCTTCCTCATTGTCCAAAGATTAGGGACGCTCAATAGAAGTCTGCAAGGGATAGATTGATTCCTATCCAGCGTAGCCTACAAACCCAGTCGGATGGTTTTCCTGACAAAACTCCGCGGACAACTCTTCTTCACTAAATTTGGGACCAAGGTTGTCGATATACGCCACTTCACCATGAGGAAAGAGAGTTGCCGTGGCAAGGTGCTCCTGTGTATCTCGATATCTCCTCTGACTTTCCACGGCGGCAGACAGGAGGGATAGTATATTCGAAGTATTCAGGGATTCCGCTAAGCTCTGCGCCAAACAGCGGATATGGTGAGAGTGATCCCAGATGTCTCCTGAAACTGCATGCAACATCCTCGCCGTGGGGCCAGGATCTTATACGAAAGGAGAGAGGGAGAACTGCACAAGTGGCAAACACGTCAAAAGTACGGGTTGCATAAACGGGAACCGAAAGTTGCGATGGAAGCACGACGATTAGTCAATTAGCACTATACAATTATTATCCACAGTATGTCCAAGTGAAATTGAAAAGTGTAGAGTGCGAAAATTATCGCTAGGTAGGGACAAGAGCTAGACACTAGGGTTCAAGAGATCCTAAAATAACAAGCATGTTGCCTCACCGGCAATGGTGCCATAAACTTGACGTGCCCCCAGTTTGCGAGCCGCAAATGGCCGGGGACCCGCGTGAGGGTTTAGATATTTGTAACCGCAAGCGCACGGTGTTGTAGTGTGGCTTGGGGGTCGAACACAGGGAGGCTAGGAGGTGCTTGTGTCAAGGAGGACCGAAATCACCCCGTGGGCGAGCTAGCCCGGATCGGTTGATGGGTTGTCACGGTAAAGGAATGCAAGGTATGAACAATAAGAAAATAAACCCGGGACTTTGGTTTCCACTCCAACGAGCGACTCTCGCCGATACGGCCTACGGGTAGGATGGCGATCGGAATTAGGGTCTAATGGTGAGACGTTGCCTCTGAAAGAGGTACCTGCATCCCATGGGCCCGATATTCCGGTCGGTGCCCAGGATGATACACAGGACATCCTGGGTTCGATCAGTGGGCACTCTCGTGTCCATTAACACTGATCGATTCTGGGAGCACTAAGCTCGCAACGATAACTCCCAACGTCTCATCCCGCCGCTCCCGCGCGCTAGGATTCGGCGTCTACGCTAAGGGCGTAAGCTATGGCTAGGGAGTCAACCGCCAAGTTTATTCCCCTTGGCCCAACGGTCAAAGACGGTCTTTTTCCCGCCCGATGACAATAAAACACCCCATGTAACCGTTAGATTCCTAATCCCTATCGATTTCCTAACCCTTTGGATGCATCGGGAAGAGCCCCCGAAGGGGTTTCCGCCAAAATCCCAGATTTGGGATCTACTCACACATATTTACTAAAAAGCAATCTAAATGAAAATTAACGGTAGAAAACATGATCCGACAATAAGAAAGCAATAGTAGTGAAGCAATTAAGATAATACTAAAGTTTAAGAAAGATCCGAAAACTTACAATAGAAAAGTAATTACAGCCGTCACAAATAGGAGAAAACAGTAATAACTAACAGCTCTCCGTTTCTGGAACCCTAGGGGTCCTATTTATAGGATCTCGTATCACCCGATCGGTTGACAAGTCAACCGATCGGGTGATCCGTTACAAATAATAACCAGAAAACGGCGGAGTTTCACCCGGTCATATGAACCGGTCGGTTGAGTTCTTGGGGTGACCGGTTGGATCTTGGCGCCATCGAGTGAAGGGGTCGGTTGGGTGCCCGTGTCTCGGCTCCTCAGCATCAGCTACAGATGAACCGATCGGGTGAAGGTCACCCGATCGGTTGGAAATTGAGCTCCGAATTCCAGAGACTTTGAGCTTTTGACCCGGTCACTGAACCGATCGGGTGACTTCTCGGGGGCTCCAAGCTGCGTCCGGGTGGTGCATGCGTGCATCACCCGATCGGTTAGAGATGACCAACCGACCGGGTGAGGGGCTGAAAGATGTAATCTTCGTCGTTTGACCCCCTGGATCACGCGTGACTCCTCCCGTTGCTCCGGGGACACATGATATCATCGTTTTGCGTCCCAAATGCCAGCAAACTCCTGCAAAATACGGAAAATACGGAAAAGTGAAAGAAAACAAGAAAATACAAGAAAACACGAGAAAACGAATAAAAGACGGCGGTAAATACGGAAAAACATGGAAGAAAACGCGCGTAAATATATGAAATATAAACGCACGTCATAAACTCATATTCTTTGTGTGATCTAAACGATCTATTTAAATTCATTTAGCCACGTAACACACAATTGTTATATTTACTTTGGCTATAGAATTTTTGGTGTAATCCAATCTCCATAAATATTGTGGTGAATTGGAAACTTTGTTTTCTTTGTGGATTCCCCTTGGTTGTAAGGGACGTTGGAAATCCTAGACAAGTCTAGGTGGTTGGAAATCCTGGTCAAGGCTAGGTCGTTTGAAAATCCTAACAAGTGAAGTTAGATAATTGTATTGCTAAGGCAATAATGGATTAAATCTCGTACTAGATTGGACGGGGACTGGACGTACCCATGTTGTGGGGAACCAGGATAAAAATCGATTGTCTCTGCGTTTGTCTTTTCTATGATTGTTTATCTTCGTTGTACAAGCATTTTATTTCATTTGCTAACATTTGTATCTTTGTAATTTTATCTTCATATTATTGCAAAGTTCATTTATTTATTTTCGCAGTGTAAAGATCTATTTGTGTGTAAAGATTATTCGTTTGTAATCTTAACTTGCTTGTAACTTATCTCTATAATCTTGTTAAGATTAACTTGTTGATTAAGAACCAAACGTAAATCACTCTACTTGATTGCTTAGGCAACATTAGAAGGATTTTATTTGTACTAATATTAACAAACGAAAAAAGTTTACTATTTGCACAACACTATTCAACCCACCCTTCTAGTGTAGTTTGCCATCCACAGGATCCAACACTTGGTATCAGAGCAAAGTCAAAGGCAATGGCATCAACAACGTTCTGTCCTCCTGAGTATAGTATCCATAAACCACCAATCTTCGACGGCAACTTCTATTCTCAATGGAGAAGAAGAATGGAGATCTTCTTGGAGGCACAAGATCTAAAGTACACGAGATTTCTTAGAGAACCATATAAGATTCCAATCATGTCGCAAACTCAATGGAATCCGGATTAAGAAGAAGTCTACTTCAGAAACATAAAGGTAATACATCTAATTTATATTGGTTAACTGATAAGATGTTAGATCTTGTAGAGGAGGCAGATACCGCACACCAAATCCTCAACATATTGGACGAAAAATTCGGATCTGATTCAAATTTGATTCAATCACCCATGGAGAAAATCAAATCTAATGATGAAGAGTTTGGAGAAGAAATATGCATGATGGCTCGTCAAGACGACAAAAATGAGGACATGTGGATAAAGGATAGCGAATGCTCTGCACACATGACATGGAACGCCAAACTGCTTAGCTCTTTAAAAATGTACAATGGAGGAACCGTAACCTTTGGCGACAATAAGAAAGGTAAAATTATTGTCATTGGTAACATCGGCAATCCTTCGAAGCTATTCATCAAAGATGTCAGCTTGGTAAGTGGGCTAAAGCATAATTTGTTAAGCATAAGCCAATTATGCGATAAAGGTTTGAAAGTTATTTTTACACTTGATGCTTGCTTAGTTTATTATAAAGATGTGAAAATCATTCTTGTTAAAGGTAAGCAAATAGAAAATATTTATGTACGTAAATTAAATAATTATGATTCAAATGTTTGCTTGATCGTTTCAACAAATGACCCGTTGCTATGGCACAGACGTTTTGGTCATATAAACATAAAAAACTTGAGTAAGATATCTAGGAAAGAGTTGGTGCTTGGACTTCCAAAATTGAATTTTAAATTAGATAAAATGTGTGACTCATGTCAATTTAGCAAAATGCATAAAAGTACATTTAAGAGTATTGGAGCTCTTAGTTCGAATAGGCCACTTGAACTACTCCATATGTACTTGTTTAGCCCGACTAGAACTCCATCTCTTTATGACTCTAGATACATATTTGTCATAGTTGATGATTTCACACGATACACATGGGTATTATTCTTAGTTCATAAGAATCATGCCTTTCGTGAGTTTAAAACATTTTTAAAAAGAATTAAACGATTATACTCTTTGAAAGTTGTTTCCTGAAGAAGTGATCATGGCGGTGAATTTGAAAACGAATATTTCAAAAGATTTTGTGAAAAACGAGGCATCTTTCATACTTTTGCTTTTCCTAGAGCTACCCCTCAAAATGGGATAGTTGAAAGGAAAAATAGAACACTCCAAAAGTATGCATGAACAGTGTTGTGTAAAAGCATCCTTCCAAAATATTTTTGGGCGGAAGATGTAGCAACCGCATGCTATAGTCAAAACAAAGTTTTAATAAGAAAACCTTTTGAAAAGACTCCTTATGAATTATTGCTCCAACGAATTTCGAAAGTATCTTATTTCAAAGTTTTTGGTTGTAAATGCTAATTCTAAACACCAAAGACAATTGATAAATTTGACTTCAAAGCGGATGAAGGCATATTTATCGGTTACTCTTTGCATAGTAAAGCATATAGAATCTACAACAAAAATACCGAAACCATTGTTGAAACTATGCATGTAACATTTGATGAATCTCTCTCCGATAATGCTCGCATAATATTTATGATGATAGTGAACCTATTACTAATGTTGCACCTATTTCTGATGTCAACACTTCAAATTCTTTACCGAAATCTTTTTCTGAAGTTACACATCACCCTACACTCAAGTTATTGGTGATATTGATGCATGTGTTAAAACTAGATCACAAATAGAACACATGCCACATGTTGCTTTTGTTTCTAACATTGAGCCCAAAAAGGTAGATGAGGCTTTTGCAGATGTAGCATGGATTGAAGCCATGCAAGAAGAACTTCTACAATTTAAGAGAAATCATGTAAGGGAGTTGGTTCCCAGACCGGAAGATCGTCCAGTTATCGGCACAAAATGGTCGTACCGAAACAAACTAGATGAAGACGGAAATGTGGTAAGAAATAAAGCAAGGTTAGTAGCACATGGATATTCACAAGAAGAAGGTATCAATTTCGATGAAACCTATGCCCCCGTTGCTAGACTAGAATCCATTAGGATGTTACTTGCATTTGCATCATATAAAATTTTTAAATTGTACCAAATGGATGTAAAAAGTGCATTCTTAAATGGTTATATAAAGGAGGAAGTCTATGTTGAACAACCTCCTGGCTTTGAACATGATAAGAAAATTGAACATGTGTACAAGCTAAATAAAGAATTATATAGCCTAAAACAAGCTCCAAGAGCTTGGTATGAAAGATTGAGAAAATTCTTAATCAACTCAGGATATAATGTTGGAAAAATAGATAATACCCTATTTGTTAAGAAAATTCAAGATGATATCATCCTTATTTAAATTTATGTAGACGATATTATTTTTGGATCTACTAACGAAGATCTTTTCCCTGAATTTGCTAAGTTAATGCAGCAAGAATTTGAAATGAGCCATATGGGCGAGCTTACATACTTCCTCAGACTACAAATTAAATAAGCAAAAGAAGGAACCTTCATTCATCAGACGAAGTACGCCAAAGACCTAATCAAAAGGTTCGGGATGGAGACTACATCAGGGAAGAATATACCGATGGCTACATCAACTTCTTTAGACAAAGATGAAACATGTAAAAAGGTTGATCAGAAAATATATCGAGGTATGATCGGTTCTTTACTATACTTAACTGTAAGCCGACCCGATATAATGTTTAGTGTATGTGCTTGTGCTAGATTTCAATGTGATCCTAAGGAATCACACCTTAAAACAGTAAAATACATATGTAGATATCTTAAAACCACTTCTGACTTTGGATTGTTTTATCCCAAAGGTAGCATATTTGATTTAACTTCCTATAGTGACTCAGACTATGTAATGGCCTAGTTGCCATGTACGGTAGGGTGTACATGTTTCTGCTTCAAGATGTGAGTATGCATATATACATGTGTGTATATGTGTTGTGTGAATAGTAAATATGTAGTGTGTATAGTAATTATTTATTGGTTGCTTATATGTACGCCTATATGGATGGATGCATGCCTATTTGAATGTGTTATTGGTATAATATAGTTGCTCGAATGAGGATGTCCTGGGTGTATATGTGCTTGATAAAATGTATTGTAGTGCATACGAAAGTGCATTATTTATTAATGTTGGTTTATATGGTGAAGTTTTGAGTGTTAGTGATGATATGTGTATTAGTAGGGGTAGTATAATTCTGCATAGTGAAGATGGCATTGTTGTCATTAGTTGTTGTGTGTATAGCAAAGTGGGTGTGCATGGAAATGACACACTTGCAATTAGGAGTGGTGTATACAGTTATGATATTTGATTACTATTGAATGTGCGTGTATGATGGTGTATGTATGTGCGTGCATGGGTGGGTAGGATTGGTGTAGATGGATTAGTGTGAAGCGGGTTAGGGTAGTGGCATTTTCGTAATATTAGAAAGAGATGTGTGTATAGTAAAAAGGGGTGTGTGTAAGGTAGTGGCATACTTGTAATTAAGTATGGGGGTATGTTAAGCAACATGACATGTGTGTTAATGGCAAACTTGTAAATAAGGGGGGCTTAATAGAGATATTTCCCCTTTTTCCCTTTTCTTCATGCTTCCACATTCTTCTACTCTTTTCTTTTCCTTTTCTTTTCTTTTCAATTGCCATTCTCTCTCTCTTTTTCCCTTAGGGGCTGAACAAGCCATTCACCAAAAACAACAACAACAACAACAAAAGAAAAAGAAAAGGAAAGAAAGAGAGAAAGGAGAGAGGAAGAGGAAGAGGAGGAAGGAGAAGGAGGAGGAGAAAGAGAGGAGGAGCTCTCTCATCTTGAATTGAGGTAGGAATCCAATTTTCCCTAGTATGCTATTTGGTTGGCATTTGTAGAATTGGTTCATGTTTAATTTTGAGCTTAATACATGATTAATTTTTATGGATCACTTTGTTCTTGATGCTGAAAGTTTTATCCTGAAAAGCTGAAACTTTGACTAAGTTCTGGGCTTAATTGGCTATTAGGAATGCTTTGGAAATTTTATATGTTGTGTATTTCATAGTTATGAACAAATTTTATGTTCATAACTTTTTCCAATTCAAACTGAAAGTAAGGTTAAAAATTCAATATTTACAGTATGTCTGAATTCCCTGCAGATTGGTTATAGTTTAGAAAAACGAAGTTTATTACCTGCACACTCTATGGAATTTGCTGTTCTTGGTCTTGTTGGAAAGTTAACTAGTTTATCTACAAATTCATCACAGCATATATTTCGAATTTCTGGTTGCAACATATCCAAAATTAGCTTCTAATACTGGCTCTGAAATCTGTCTGGAAAATAGATTTGACAGACTTCACCAAATAATTCACCATAAATCACTTACTTAATATATTTGCCTGAAATTTTATCTGTGAATCCAAAACTATCATATCTACAACTTTCATTTACATTGCATGTTTATGTTCCATACAACAAGATGGAGTAAACTGCCATACAACCTGACTGTTGTACAATTTCAAGCAAGCTGAATTATTGAATGTTGATCTTACTTCTTATTTGTGGTTATTTTCCATGGCTATGTTGGGGGTTTGATGTTGTTTGGTTGGTATATGTAAGATGAGAAGGTGGAAGTGAAGTATTTGTCTTTCTTTCATGAATCATGGATCATAACCTTTATGTTATGTAACATGCTTTGGGACATGGATGCTTATACATGGTGGGAAGGATGTGGTGGACATGGCATGCATTTATGTTGGGTGGTAATGTGGTATGGTTTGTGGTGATATGGTGGGCATGTCACGATGTGCATGACACCTTGATATGATGTTGGTAATGAGATGTTGGAAATGTGAATTATCTTTTACATGAAGGCATGCCATGAGGACCCATGAACCAAGCATGTATAAGGCCATTGACCCATTGCCATGGCTCACCTCTTTGTACCAAATGTTTCTATTAACACCTTATCTCATGAATTGTATATATTTTTAATTGTTGTAGTCAATGTTCTATTGCAGTTATTGTAATGCCCTGATAGCTACTGCATAAGTACTAGAGGGGGGGTGAATAGTACTGTAAAATAATGAAGAGTATAATTCCTAATTATCGTGCAAACTCAACCAACAATGCGGAAATGAAAATAGACAACAATAAAAGACAAGCGCAAACAAGCGATGTAACTGGTTTGGATCCACCCAAGTCTCCCGGACTTTTTACCGGTGATCCTACGTCCCAAACACCCGGATCCTGTCACGCCCCACTTCCCAAAATGGACGGAGGCGAAGCGTGACAAGGCCCGCTTAGGCCAGAGCTGAGAAGCTCGGACCCAATAAGCGTCTGTAGAGGTACCATTTTAAAAAGTTTAGGTTCTTGCATTAATAAGGTTCGAAACAACAGAAAGTACAGGAAGGAAATTTGCATTCATCAAATCAGAGGCATAATATCCAACGAGTACAAAGTCTAACAAGAAGCCTAAACATGGCAGCAAAAGATTTAAAAGCAAACCTAAAAGTAGTAACCTCTGAAGTGTCGACTAAAAAGGCCTCAAGGTCTGGTCCTCGTCTGGCACGTACTCTGGGTTGACGTCCTCGGCTCCCTGTACCCCAGTGAGTCTGCCTCATCCACGATCTCTGGCTGAACACCTGACGTATATCACCCAAGAGAAAGGAACTGTAAGTCAGGAAAAGTCTACAAGAAGGGTTAGACTTTACTGCAAGTGCACCGAACTTTAAACAACGGTTTACTGGTTGATTAGCATGCTGAGGTTCTACTTCACAACAGTTTACTGGTTGATTAGCATGCTGTGGTTATAACTGAGTAACATAACAGGAAGTAACATAGCAGGAGAGTAAAACGGGACAAGTAGTAGTCGTAGCGTGTGCTACCAACTACGAGACTAACCTACAGGTGTCAAGACAAGTCGGGACGTGACAGAGACATGACAAGACAAGACAAGTGAGACACGAAAGGGATCACGCCTTACGGTTCGAGGGGGATCAGACCCTCTTGCCATGAGCACGCTCAACCCAACCCCAAACCCCAAGGAAGACAAGACAAGATATCTGTACAAGGGATCACTCGCTCTAGCTTGGCGAGTGCCCTATTGCCCGCATGCTGTGTATCACGGGGATCACTCTCGCATGGAGAGCATCCGAAACGCCCGCAGGATTTTTGTGTAACAGGGATCACTTCCGCTAGGGAAAGCATCCGAAACGCCCGCAGGCTTTTTGTATAACAGTCACGTGGATCACTCTCGCATGGAGAGCATCCGAAACGCCCGTAGGCTTTTTGTGTAACAAGGACATGACATGACAAGTGTAAGGAATTGTTATTCTAGGGTGTCCACACGCACGCACACACAAGATAGCCCTACGGTGTCAAAAGTTGTTGTTTGTCGAGCTTAGACTTCGTCGTCAAGTCTAAGTCATCAGGGGCGTTCCGGACGTTATCATTTCACGTCCGATTCTATACATTCACAGTCTAACAGTTCTAGCAAACTAATACCAAAGCACAGTCAAAAACGCAAGTGGGTACACTTGCCTGCGATGGCGAGTGTGTCGTCCGTCCGGGGCGTCTCGTCCATGCGTCTCGTCCGCGGTAGTCCGTCTGAAATAGTGCCACGGCGACGATGTCAGGTCGCGTTTTCAATAATCCTATTTAGGTTTTGTTTCTAGGTTGTCAGGACTACCCTAATCAGTCAAAAGTCACGTTTTCATGTTCTGTTTGGTCTAGATCGACTTCTACCCTATGTGCACAGTAATAATTGTCCGATTGTCGATCTTTCCTAGGGTAGGCAGCGTTTTACTGGTGCGGAAAAGTAAATTTAATTCAAGTTGTCGATTTTTTTAGTTTAGGGTTCAGTCAGCTATTGTGGGGGTTTCTACGAGTTTGGGGGACTAACCTGGTGAGAGGAACACGCATTTAATCTGGCGTCGGGTCTGAAAACGGTGGCGGTGTTCGTGTCCCCGACTGCGGGTAGCGCAGTGAAGGTCGTCTTGGAATCGCCTCAGGATTGTGACAGCTGCAGGTAGCGCAGCCAAGATGTCACGGCTACAGTTACAGTACCAAGATTGCTTCGGTCGTGGGTCCCGGTAACGAAACGTCTATGTCCACGGTAACAGGGACAAGTCACGACATCAGGAGGCCACAGAATCTGCGGCATCAGATTCTCATATTAAGTCAAAAACTTAAACTTAATCAAACACTATTAAACTAATTTGTATAGCCATTTATATACACTTATAACTAAATATATAATATTTTCTTTTATATATAGATATATCAACTCAAACAGCGTAATGTGTGTACAATTACTAAACATAGGATAATAATTCAACCCAGGGATTTCTCAACATTATCCATCTCGATACAGTAATTTAATAATTAAGACACCAATTCAATAACTATACTGCAATATTAGTGTCAGGCTTAGACTTACTAGCGACAAGGACATACGTCCTTTCTTCCTCCATTCGTTAGGTGTAGGGGAGCTGAAGGTCAATGTGCATCGAGTGGATTCGGCGTTGGGAGGCAGAGCAGCAAGCGTTGCGGCGGATCCGACGGTCAGCGGGTAAGAGCAGTGCGCAGGGTTTCAGGCAGGCAGGCGGAAAGCAGTAGCTGCAGGGCGATCGGGCACGGGCAGTCGGCGGCAACGAATAGGGGCAACGGTGACAGATCGGCTCTCGGGGTGGATCTGGTAGGTGACGCGGCGGCGCGGGTCGTGGATGTTGCCGGAGAAGAGATGGGTAGTGGTAGTAGGGATCTGTCGGAGGATCGAGGGGAGGTACCGTGGGGAAATGGCATTGGTGGTTGCAGGGGGCTGCGGTGGCATCGGGAGTCACCGGCAGGAGACTGGGAAGGCGGGGATAGGCCGCGGGGTCGTGAGGGGGCCGTGGAGCGAGGGATCTCGCGGGGGGAGGCGCTCGGGGGTTGGGGACGCCGGAGCTGCGTCGTGCGGAGGCGGCGGCCTCGGATCGCGGCTGAGGGCAGCGATCTCGCCGTGGCGGAGCACAGTAGCAGCGGGCGGCGGAGCTTGTGCTGGGTCGCGGCGGATCGATGCAGCGGCGAGCTGCGGATGAGGGTGCGGCGGCGTAAAGGGAATGAGGGAGGCGGCGCTCGGGCTCGTCGGTCGTGGGTGCTGTGAATGAGAGGGGAGGGGGGGGGAGAGAGAGAGAGAGAGAGAGAGAGAGAGAGAGAGAGAGAGAGAGAGAGAGAGAGAGATCAGGGGTCTTTGTTTTAGGAGCCGGCTGAGAACGACGAGGCGGTGTCCTTCGGTGGTCGGGGAAGAGAGGGACGACCGGCGTTGGGGTTTCGAACGAAGAAGGCGATAGAGAGGGTGGGGGATTTTGCTCAGGCTTCCTTTGTTTGTGGCGGCGGCTGAGGGGATGTTAACCCTAGCTGAAAAATGCACGGGAGGGGAAAAATTTGTGACGGCTGCAAACAGTAAGGCCTAGGTCACGTAAATCGAAATAATAGGAGTTAGGGTTAACTTATAAAAGAGTTAATTAGCTATAGAGCTATATGGTTTTTGTTATTTGGGTGGGAGAGATAGAGATAGGGCGTGTACAATTTGGGGAAAGTCTAGGAGACAATAGAGGGGACAGATTAGGAAAGATTTAAAACGATTTAGAAGAGAGATTTAGCCAGATTTGGCTAACAAATTTCGAAATTTGAATCTGATTGGGGTAAAATCGACGGTTGGGGTTATTCCGGGTGATATCTCCCAATCTGGGCGTCAGAAAAATAATCCGAAAATACCGGGACGATCGTGGAGACGAGACGCACAGATCTACGGAGCCTGATCGTGTGTAACACTTACCAAAAATTTACGTAAAATTGGAAACGGCGTTTTGAGTCAAATGACTAAAACGCCCCTATCATTCAAAGTCGTTTTGCGAGAAAACGAGCCATGAGACGACATTCCCAAAATTTACAATAAAAATCCAACACCCCAAAACGATCGCAATGTCACACCACATCGCTAATTTCGGAGTCGAGAAATAGTCAAATAAAATATGTGCACGATAAAACACGTGCGCGCAGAAAATTACAAACGGTCGGAAAGCGGCCGTTACATTCTACCCACCTTAGAAATGATTCCGCCCTCGGAATCACTCATACTAATACTAATTATAAAATCTATAAATACCTAAGCCTATAACTCACATCCTCCACACAATGGTCTCTAATCCTATAATTTCACCATCGTTCCTCAAATATTCCATTATAATCCTTCTTTTCTCAAGACAATGCTACGACTAAACTCACCTCCTAATACTTAGCTATAGACCCATCACTACTGTTAAACTTCTAACCCAAGTTCTCATAAGAGAATAATCACCTTCTCTTACCCTACCATTCTACTAAACATCATCGCTCCATAACATCTTTAAATTTTCTCAATCTCTTCCCAATATTAATCAGTCGCTAAAATGATGATCTAGTCGATCACCAATCCAAGACGAAAACTTTGTTTATCTTATAATACCTTCACAAATCAACAATCGTCGTGTCCCCAACACGTTCCTTGTCATATCTTCCCATAAATTCATCCGCCAAATAATTTGGACTATCAAGATCACATCTCATCCTACTCACTATAACTAATCCCAACCAATATTAAGTCCGACTACTTAACCATCCATTTTTCATCAACACGTCGTGTCACTCGCAATGCCTTCTCATGTCAACTCAACAATCAAGTCTCGATGTTAATAAAAGTTCTATTCAATCTCATGATCACCCTAACTCCTACCATATTCTGCAGTTACTCCTATCTACCACCCGTCTAAGCCTAAAGTCTGATAAGTTATCATCTCCTCGCATATAATTTCATCCGGCCAGAATTTCCCATTGAGTCCGTCTCACATTGGTATCATAAATAAGTCTTGGACAGTCCATTCTTTTCATCCGAAAGAAATCTATTCCATTATCCTATTGTTCCAGAATTGGTTAATCATAGATACAACAAATCTCATCTCTCCCTAAGCCTACCCGCAAACAAAATCCTACAACAATAATAGCTAGTCCCAAAACTATAACAACCATAACATAACATTTCTAAATGGAGAGAGCGAGAAGAGAAATGGAAACTTAAAACCAGTGACAAATTTTTAAAACATTTGGAAAAACGTGTGGAGTCGTAGTAATGGACGATGAAGGATAATTGATTTGTGATCTTGTGAGCTAATTTCAAAAACTTTAAAGGTTTGGTTTAAAAAAACAAAACAAAATTTTGATACAATCACACGCAGTCAAAGATAAGCTATTCTATAATTGCGAAAAAACTACGTCTAAGGAAATTGCCTGCTATGACCCTATTCATATACGTATGAATACCGTCATCCAGACAACTTCAAGCATATCATGGTTAACACTGAGTACACATTCAAGACACAAAAAGGCAATTATCAGGATCTTAAAGATGACACACTCATACAGGTCTACACACTCTACCTATACTCATGCATCATGACAACAACACCTACCAAGGCCTACTCCTAAACCGGAGATAACATAGACAACTACAAGGACTAATGTCTACACAACCTAAGGAAAGACAGAAGCCAGGAGTGTAACGAAATGAATCGGAAGGAACGAGTTCAAATAAGGCGGGATAAGGAGATAGTTGGTTGGATGGAAAAATATTTCTCAAAATAATCAGATAGGTGAAAGAAGAATTTTGTGCAAAATATGGTATCATATACCTTTTAAAAACATATATATTTATATACTTAAAAGCGAGCAGATGTAACAAATTAGAACTTTGGAAAAAGTAAGACAAAGGGAGGATGGGTAGGGTGAGATAGCGGTTGCTTTGCAAATGAAAATAAGTTTACACAAAGATTTTGAAATGTGGTCACGAAGAACATAGAACTGATATAATAATAATAATAAAATAATTGGAGTTCCCTCTAGTTTATAAAATATTTTAAAAGTATGCACGGTAAGTGATTAGAAATAGATCTTGTAGTCCAGAAAAGTATAAATCGAATTATCAAAATGTTAACAAGGTTTTAAAACTGAAAATATGAAAGATACCGATTAGAAACAATTACCAGGTAGTAGAAATAAATTTACGACCAAGAAGGTTTCAAAAAGATCAGTGAAAGAATTTCAACTCAACCAAAAACGAAAATTTTTTTTATATAATATCGGGGTTTTTAAAGAATTTAAGCTGAGCGAAAAACTTAATATGGAATTTCGAAAATACTTTTAGGGGAAGCAGAATTGGTCAAGGAAGGGATTCGAAGGATCGACGATAATCGTCAGGAAACGATCGCGGGAATCGGAAGAAAGGAAAATGATCTCACGTTGGTTACACATAGGATAAGATGCAAGGGCTACGATGGGACCCTACGATCGTAACACAGAGGTGTAATGATCAGAGAGACGCTAGAAGTCAAAGGTCCTAATTATCGGATCGTCTAAAGATTAGGATAACTCAGCTCTAAGACTTCCTAATGAGCTAGACTATAATTAGGATATAAGGGATGGTTTCTAAGAGAATCAAGGTTACGTTCTGCTGGGCCCGAAGTCGATGGAGCTGGGCGAGCGACTAAACTAAAAGAAGGGCTCTAGGAATCTAATTTGGTCAGAGCTAGGGAGGGAGAGGCTACTAAGGTATCCTAAGACGGGTACGGGTAAATTTTAACCAAGGTGTCTGACTATCAAATCGGGACGTCTCCTAAGTCTTCCTACCATCTAAGACAAGGAAAACCTACATTTAGACTTGTACATGGATATTAAATGAATGCGGTACTTTTATTGTTCTGAACTTTTGAAAGACCTGCATGGGCCACCAGTAAAACCTGTCACGCCCCGCTTCCCAAAATGGACGGAGGCGAAGCGTGACAAGGCCCGCTTAGGCCAGAGCTGAGAAGCTCAGACCCAATAAGCGTCTGTAGAGGTACCATTTTAAAAAGTTCAGGCTCTTGCATTAATAAGGTTCGAAACAACAGAAATACAGGAAGGAAATTTGCATTCATCAAATCAGAGGCATAATATCCAACGAGTACAAAGTCTAACAAGAAGCCTAAACATGGCAGCAAAAGATTTAAAAGCAAACCTAAAAGTAGTAACC
Source organism: Scilla litardierei (assembly GCA_030789695.1). Classification (NCBI taxonomy): domain Eukaryota; kingdom Viridiplantae; phylum Streptophyta; class Magnoliopsida; order Asparagales; family Asparagaceae; genus Scilla; species Scilla litardierei. Next base: position 111,425,854 of record CM061135.1, read on the forward strand.
TCTGAAGTGTCGACTAAAAAGGACTCAAGGTCTGATCCTCGTCTGGCACATACTCTGGGTCGACGTCCTCGGCTCCCCGTACCCCAGTGAGTCTGCCTCATCCACAATCTCTGCCTGAACACCTGACGTACAGCACCCAAGAGAAAGGAACTGTACGTCAGGTAAAGTCTACAAGAAGGGTTAGACTTTACTGCAAGTGCACCGAACTTTAAACAACGGTTTACTGGTTGATTAGCATGCTGAGGTTCTACTACACAACAGTTTACTGGTTGATTAGCATGCTGTGGTTATAACTGAGTAACATAACAGGAAGTAACGTAGCAGGAAAGTAAAACGGGACAAGTAGTAGTCGTAGCGTGTGCTACCAACTACGGGACTAACCTACAGGTGTCAAGACAAGTCGGGACGTGACAGAGACATGACAAGTGAAGACAAGTGAGACACGAAAGGGTTCACGCCTTACGGTTTGAGGGGGATCAGACCCTCTTACCGAGCGCACGCTCAACCCAACCCCAAACCCCAAGGAAGACAAGACAAGATATCCGTACAATGGATCACTCGCTCTAGCTTGGCGAGCGCCCTATTGCCCGCAGGCTGTGTATCACGGAGATCACTCTCGCATGGAGAGCATCCGAAACGCCCGCAGGCTTTTTGTGTAACAGGGATCACTTCCGCTAGGGAAAGCATCCGAAACGCCCGCAGGCTTTTTGTGTAACAGGGACATGACATGACAAGTGTAAGGAATTGTTATTCTAGGGTGTCCACACGCACGCACACACAAGATAGCCCTACGGTGTCAAAAGTTGTTGTTTGTCGAGCTTAGACTTCGTCGTCAAGTCTAAGTCGTCAGGGGCGTTCCGGACGCTATCATTTCACGTCCAGTTCTATACATTCACAGTCTAACAGTTCTAGCAAACTAAGACCAAAGCAAGGTCAAAAACACAAGTGGGTACAGTTGCCTATGATGGCAAGTGTGTCATCCGTCCGGGGCGTCTCGTCCAGGCGTCTTGTCCGCGGTAGTCCGTCTGAAATAGTGCCACGACGACGATGTCAGGTCGCGTTTTCAATAATCCTATTTAGGTTTTGTTTCTAGGTTGTCGGGACTACCCTAATCAGTCAAAAGTCACATTTTCATGTTCTGTTTGGTCTAGATCGACTTCTACCCTATGTGCACAGTAATAATTGTCCGATTGTCGATCTTTCCTAGGGTAGGCAGCGTTTTACTGGTGCGGAAAAGTAAATTTAATTCAAGTTGTCGATGTTTTTAGTTTAGGGTTCAGTCAGCTATTGTGGGGGTTTCTACGAGTTATAGGGACTAACCTGGTGTGAGGAACACGCATTTAATCTGGCGTCGGGTCTGAAAACGGTGGCGGTGTTCGTGTCCCCGACTGCGGGTAGCGCAGTGAAGGTCGTCTTGGAATCGCCTCAGGATTGTGACGGCTGCGGGTAGCGCAGCCGAGATGTCACGGATACAGTTACGGTACCGAGATTGCTTCGGTTGTGGGTCCCGGGAACGAAACGTCTGCGGCCACGGTAACAGGGACAAGTCGCGACGTCAGGAGGCCACAGAATCTGCGGCATCAGATTCTCATAATAAGTCAAAAACTTAAACTTAATCAAACACTATTAAACTATTTCATATAGCCATTTATATACACTTATAACTAAATATATAATATTTTCTTTTATATATAGATATATCAACTCAAACAACGTAATGTGTGTACAATTACTAAACATAGGATAATAATTCAACCCAGGGATTTCTCAACATTATCCATCTCAATACAGTAATTTAATAATTAAGGCACCAATTCAATAACTATACTGCAATATTAGTGTCAGGCTTAGACTTACTAGCGACAAGGACATACGTTCTTTCTTCCTCCATTTGTTAGGTGTAGGGGAGCTGAAGGTCAAGGGGCATCGAGTGGATTCGGCGTTGGGAGGCAGAGCAGCAAGCGCTGCGGCGGATCCGACGGTCAGCGGGTAAGAGCAGTGCGTAGGGTTTCAGGCGGGCAGGCGGAAAGCAGTAGCTGCAGGGCGATCGGGCACGGGCAGTCGGCGGTGACGAACAGGGGCAACGGTGATAGATCGGCTCTCAGGGCGGATCTGGCAGGTGACGCGGTGGCGCGGGTCGTGGATGTTACCGGAGAAGAGATGGGTAGTGGTAGTAGGGATCTGTCGGAGGATCGAGGGGAGGTACCGTGGGGAGATGGCATTGGTGGTTGCATGGGGCTACGGTGGCATCGGGAGTCACCGACAGGAGACTGGGAAGGCGGGGATAGGCCGCGGGGTCGTGAGGGGGCCGTGGAGCGAGGGATTTCGAAATTTGAATCTGATTGGGGTAAAATCGACGGTCGGGGTTATTCCGGGTGATATCTCCCAATCCGGGCGTCAGAAAAATAATCCGAAAATACCGGGGTGATCGTGGAGTCGAGACGCAAAGATCTACGGAGCCCGATCGTGTGTAACACTTACCAAAAATTTACGTAAAATTGGGAACGGCGTTTTGAGTCAAATGACTAAAACGCCCCTATTATTCAAAGTCGTTTTGCGAGAAAACGAGTCATGAGACGACGTTCCCAAAATTTACAATAAAAATCCAACACCCCAAAACGATCGCAACGGCACACCGCATCGCTAATTTCGGAGTCCAGAAATAGTCAAATAAAATACGTGCACGATAAAACACGTGCGCGCAGAAAATTACAAACGGTCGGAAAGCGGCCGTTACAGATCCCCTCCGTCTACTTGAGTTAGAATCCCCTAACCCAAGTTTTGCACTATGAAATTCTTGTAGAAAACCTCTACAAGATCAAATCATACACAAAATGAAATGTGACTCACACAAACTGGGATCACAAACTTCTCTCACAACCGAGAGAAAAAACTTGCAATAACAAAGTAAATGAAATATAAAATACTTACCAACAAAATCATATGCCTTGAGTAAACTTACGATTTTAGGGCAAGGAAGATTTTGAAGGAGAGAATGACACCAAACCCTAGCTCCACCAAGATGAACAGTGATCGAAGGCTAGGATGGAGTTGGTGACTTTGAATCAATCTCTTGGCTTGAGAGGCTCACAATGAAGAGAATCTCTCTTGAGGAAATTAGGGCTCAAGGAGTTTGGAGAGATTCTTTGTGAGAATGAGGAAGCTTTAGAAATGGAGTTGAATGCTTTCTCTTTGAATCTCTAAATCACAATAAATGTCAGCCTTGAATGCTAGGAAGAAGCATCCCAAGTATATATAGGATAGAGAGATGAGAGAGGGAAAATTCGTAGCATTTAATGCTCCAACGGCTCTATTCTGAAGCAGTCTAATCGGTCTAAGAAGGATCACTGACCGATTAGTTTTACAACTAGTCCGTCGGTGATTCTTCTTGGACCGACTAAGTGGTTGACAGCCAAGAAAGATAGTTCAGAAAATATAGAACTAGTCAGTCTAAGAAGACATGCCAACCGACTAGTTTGACAACTAGTCGGTCGGTGAGTGTTCTTTGACCGACTAAGCAGTTGAAAAACAATAAGCTGAACACAAGAGAACTAGTCGGTCTAAGAACAAATTCCAACCGACTAGTTTCACAACTAGTCGGTCGATGGTTGTTCTTGGACCGACTAACGAGTAAACAGTAGCTAGGCTGTGAAAATGAAGTTATAACTAGTCGGTCTAAGAAGGATTCCAAACCGACTAGTTTGATAACTGGTCGGTCGGTGAACCTTCTTGGACCGACTTTTTGTTCAACAATGAAGATGCTGAATTGAGTAAGGAGATCTAGTCCGTTTAAGAAGGATTCTTAACCGACTTGATGACAATCTAGTCGGTTGGTCCTTCTTCTTGAACCAACTAAGATGCACTAGAAGCCGCGAAATGAAGCGTGAAGCTTCGAAAAAGTTTCTATGGACTTCTAAGATAATCCTAGCTCTAAGATATGAGCGTTATGAAGATTATAGTGTAAGACCTACTCAAGGCTTAACATTCTACGAAAAGAAGCTAGAAGACTATAAAATAAGCTAGACGAACCGTCTTCAAAGCTTCAATCCAAATCTCTTGACTTCAATAATGCTCCGAGAGCTTCAACGAAGCTTCAGGCACACGATCATGCGCTTTGAGATGTCTTGAGACGTCGCTTTTGATGTACGTAGAATTTTGGCGACGATCTCCATAACCGCGCTCACAAAGAGTTAGTTCACGATATTTATGTTTGTTCATCATCAAAACCAAATTCGGGGAATAAATACTCAACATTCTCCCCCTTTTTGGTGATGACAAACCAACATAAATAATAATCAATAATAATGATTCAAATGAAATTTACTTACTCCCACTGCATTGATGACATGTTAATTCCGAATTAAATAATAAACATAAGCATCAAGCAGACGAGAAAAGTATAAAACATGATCCAATTATTGAAATATAGGATCTAAATCCATTTTTATATCTTAACTCCCCCTGGATCTAACATATCAAATTAGATTCACGATAAATTGCTTTAAATTATCATTTAGCATATCGTCATTATTAATTCTCTCCCCCTTTGGCATTAGCAAAAAGAGCAGGAGGAGATCAACGACAACAACAATGGATAATAATAAAAGCACGAGAGTCGTAGAATACGACCACGGTCCAAATGACACCAAAGAAAAAATACGAAGAAAATCAAAGTGTGCCAATGAGACCATAGTCGAAAATCGAAAAATGAAATCATCAAAACTCAAATCAATTTCACGTATTGAGTTATGGAACATACGTTCCAATATCAACATTCTTAGTGAATTTAGTGCATGGAAAATAATTCTATGTTTTCATAGAAAGAATTCTATTTAATCAATATAATCGTCGAGCGACGAAATCAACATCAAAGACAAAAAATATATAATGTGCACACTGAAGTAAATGGCAACACGATGTATATATATATATATAACATGTTACATCAAAAGGTATACATCTGCCAACACAAAAATACACGATCATCAGATCGGAGCACAACATACAACATATGTCTCAACAGACATCAAAACGAATATACATCAAAATGTATCATCAAAACATCCAAAAATACATCAAAAGTACATGACCAGCCAACTATCCTACCCCACTCTCTCACGACAAAATATACCATCCAAGTGCACATAGGAGAGTCCTCCAACGCAAGCTCAGGAGGCGGAGGGAGGATCAGTAGCAGCAGGCTCTGCAGAGGAGGTGGTGGTCTCGGGAACGACTGGAGTGTCCACCGAATGGAGAGTGGCAGCAGGAGTGCACTCGGGAGCACGAGCAGAAGAAGTGCCAACTGAAGTACCCTCGGGGGCACGAGCTGGAGAAGCATCTTGGTCCTCATCCTCATCAACGTCCATGACTTCCTCATCAGAAAGCGTCGAAGGAACGTCAATATCCAGATACTCACAGATGCGAGCCATCATCTCCTCACAACGAGAAGTACGAGACTCCTGACGTCTCAGGGAAACTGAAAACTCAGTGAGTGAAGGAGGAGGAGGAGAAGCAGCAGGGGTAGTCCTCTGAACGTGATGGAAAGCCGCAAGAGTCTTCTTGACGGCAGTCGCGTTCAAGGGAGGACTCAAAGGACGCTGGTCATCTAGAAGGAGAGGGATGCCAAAGTGACGGAATACAAGAGTCAATAGGCAAGGATAAGGAATATGAGCAGACTTGGTGGATTTCCTTATGCACTCAAAGGAATCCATGTTGTCAAGGATAATACGAGCCCAATTTATCTCGCTCCCCATAAAAAGAGCGTAGATAAGCTTGAGAAACGGCTGGGAGGGCAAGCTAGAAGAGCCGTACTTTGGTAGAGACATGACTTCAGAATTAAATTTAAGACCCACGCATTAGGCTTAAAATATTTCGAGGGAACGCCAATCATGGCAGGAGGGATGACATGGAACATCTCAGCAAGTATCGACTGGTCAAGATCGTGGATATTATCCACAGAGATATCAGAAGGAAGCAGGCCAGAGGATGAGACACCAATCAACTACCCTAAAATCTCTGCCGTGAGGACAATAGGTGTCCCCAAAACAGTGGTCTCAATACAGTGAGTGTCATCATACTCACCCTGTACTCGATTGGTATAGAACAATTTGACGAGTCTGGGGTACGGGTGAGGATTCGCCTTGGGATCATGGCGAAGATAGTCTAGTAGGCCGCTATAGGAGAGGAGATCTGCAAGCTGAGGAAAGTCAGAAAACTGGACGAAGTGCTCCAGAATCAAAGGACAATGCTCAATACGATTGTATACCGCTAGACACATCGGGTCATCGCGACATAAAGAAATATCTGCACCACCCAAAGGCATGGGGGCCTTCCCCTTAGACGGACGAGATGAAGTACGAGGAGGAGGAGAAGGAGCCTTATCGGTAGGCTCGGTCTCCAAGATATACTCATCGTCGGAGTCATCAGGAGGAGTGGGAGCACGGAAGGGGCCTGGAGTCAAAGTCTTTTCTTTGGCATTGGTTCAGGGCTTGGGCTGAGATTGAGATTGGGGTTTGGGCTTGGAAGTCCTCTTCTTCTTGAGGGGAAGCGAGGAAGAGGAGGGAGATGTAGGTGTACGAGTGGTTTTGGCACGACGTTTGGGTTGAGGAGGGTCGGTAGGAGGAGACTCGACGATCATGGGAGACAGAGTGGTAGGACGGATAGGGATTCGTGTTCTCACCATGATATAGAGACGAGACAACACAAATGAATGAAATCGACACGAAATCGAAAACAGAAACCCTAGAAACAACCCTAATTCGAACGAAATTGAAATAGAACGAAAATGAGCCCTAAAAACCTGAGAGAGAGGGAGGAGATATACCCTGGATGCCCTTGGACGGAGGAGAGATGGTCGACGACGGCAGACGGTGGCCGAAAACGATGACACACGGTGGAGGGAGGAGCTGAGGAGACGCGGGTTAGGGTTTAGGAGAAATCGTGCATCGATTAGAATGAGATCTAATCGGTGCAGATGAGAATTAATATCGACTGGGAGATTCAAAGATGGAATTGCCCTTGCAAAATTAGTCGGTCTGAGTTCAAGTGCTGACCGACTAGAATGCAATCTAGTCGGTCGACCAATGAGCTTGGACCGACTAAGTGCAAACAGCAATGAAGTCAAAAAATAGGGCAAGAATTAGTCGGTCTGAGTTCATTCACGGACCGACTAGAACTGAAACTAGTCGGTCAGTAACTGAACTGGGACCGACTAAGAGAGTCCAAAAGTTTGAAAATCAGAAATTTTGATTTCTCTCCTAAGAACACTTGGACAAAACATCGAAATACTCTCATACATCATTATTCTACCCCATAAAACATAGAAAATCATAAATACGACGCGCACATCGAAAAAACCAATCTTAAATCCAGAAAATCACAACAAATCTAGCATGAACATATAAGAATAACATTATCATGCGAGATTATCGAAAATATGAATCCTAAATCTCGGATTCATCCATAATCCCCAATTCTCGACGTAACTGCACAAAGGAGTCTTCCTTGAGTGGTTTCGTGAAAATATCGATGATTTGCTTCTGGGTTTCAACGTACACTAAAATGATGTCCTTTTTAGCAACATGATCATCTAGGAAATGGTGACAGACATCTATGTGTTTAGAACAGGAATGTTGTACCGGATTCTTAGAGATACATATTGCACTTTAGTTGTCCACCATGATAGAGCAAGTATCACAGTTAATACCGAAGTCTTTAAGAGTGTGTCTCATCCAAAGAACCTGAGCACACGCAGCACCGACGGCAATATATTCCGCCTCAGTGGTTGAAAGTGATACAGAATTCTGCTTCTTGGAAAACCAAGAGACAAGAGAATTTCCTATAAAATGGCAAGTGCCACTAGTACATTTCCTGTCGGATTTGCATCCAGCATAATCTACGTCACTATATGAGATTAACTCATATGTGCTAGACTTTGGATAATATAATCTGTACTCGAGGGTGTAACTTAAATAACGGAAAATACGTTTTACCGCTACTAAGTGTGAATCCTTACGTTAAGATTGATAACGAGCACATACACATATAGCAAACATAATATCAGGCCGACTGGCAGTAAGGTATAATAAACTACCTATCGTACCTCGATATAGACGAATGTCTATATCTTTGCCGCCCCTATCTTTATCAAGATGTGTAGTAGTGCTCATTGGAGTCTTCTTGCCAGAAGCATTCTCCATTCCAAATCTCTTTAGCATCTCCACCGTGTACTTGGTTTGGTGGATGAAGATTTCATCGTGCATTTGGCAAATTTGGAGACCTAAGAAATATTTGAGCTCACCCATGTGGCTCATCTCAAATTGGTCCTTCATGACATTAGAAAACTCTTCGCAAAGAGTGAAGTTAGTAGCACCGAAAATGATATCATCAACATAAATTTGAACTAAAATAATATCATGATTCGAATACTTAACAAATAGTGTAGAATCAACTTCACCCATTTTAAAACCCAAATCCAAAAGAAAGTTCTTTAGGCGGTCATACCAAGCTCTAGGAGCTTGTCTCAAACCATAAAGTGCTTTCTTAAGTTTGAAAACGTGATTTGGAAACTTTTCATTTGTAAAACCCAGATGTTGAGAAACATAAACTTCCTCAACGACATCTCCGTTTAAAAACGCACTTTTTACATCCATTTGAAAGAGTTTAAAATCTTTATGGCATGCAAAAGATAACAACAACCTAATAGATTCTAATCTAGCTACATGAGCAAAGGATTCTTCGAAGTCTATACCTTCCTCTTTCCTGTAGCCTTGAGCTACTAACCGAGCTTTGTTCCGAATGACGTTTTGGTTCTCGTCGGACTTATTCTTAAAGATCCACTTCGTTCCTATATAGGTGTGGTTCTTAGAAAGCAATGGAACTAGCTCCCAAACCTCATTCCTCTCAAACTGAATGAGTTCTTCCTCCATGGCTAGGATCCAAGAACTATCTTCGCACGCTTCGTTAATATTCTTTGGCTCTACTGAAGAGGCAAAGGCACAATGAGCGAAGTAGTTGACTTGAGATCTCGTCTTGACACTATCAAGTATGTTTCCAATGACTTGCTCATGGGGATGGTCACGAACTGTATGAAGCCGTTTGGGAACTCTCTGATCACTAGGAACATTCTCAAAAGAATCATCAGTAGGGTTAGTATCAATAGAATCAATAGAATTAGAATTACCAATAGGATCACATAAAACATCCATGGAGTCATCATCATTGATAATTCTAGAAGGGACAAAATTTTCATTGAATGACACATGAAGTGATTCCTCGATCGTTGAGGTTATTTTGTTGTATATCCGGTAGGCTTTGCTACGTGAGGAATATCCAACAAATATTCCCTCATCGGATCTTGGACCAAATTTGTCCAAACTCCCATACATGTTTTTAATAAAACATTTTGCACCGAAAACTTGAAAATGTTTAACTTGAGGCAATCTACCAAACAACAATTCATAACAAGTGTGTTTGGTGTCGGGCCTCAAGAGTATCCTATTAAACACATAGCAAGCGGTATGTACCGCTTCCGCCCAAAATTATGGCCAAGTTGGCTATCATCAAGCATTGTGCGAGCACATTCCACTAGCGTCCTATTCGTTCTCAACACCATTTTGAGGGGGTGCGCGAGGGAAAGAAAAGGTGTGTGTAATGCCAACTTCATCACAAAAATTTGAGAAAGACTCAACCTCAAATTCCCCTCCATGATCACTACGAATAGTGACAATGGTGGTTCCAATGAGATTTTGTACTTTCTTCACAAATATTGTGAAGTTTTCAAAAGCATCATTTTTATTACTTAAAGAAAACACCCAAGTAAATCTAGAAAAGTCATCAACGATGACAAGTCCATATCGAGCATTCCCTAAAGAAGCAACTCTAGTTGGCCCAAAAAGATCTAGATGTAAAAGCTCTAGAGGCCGTTTAGAGGATATGCTCTTCTTAGGTTTGAATGACGATTTTGGAAGTTTGCCTCGTTGACACGAGTCACAAAAGCTTTTCTTTTGAAAGACAAGCTTATGAAATCCTTTAATAGAATTTAACTTGGATAGCTTAAAAGTGTTTCAAAGTTCACATGACCAAAACGTCGATGCCATAAGTGTTGTTCACTTGTGTTGGCAATGAGACATTGTTCATGTGACTTGGGGATATCTAGGATATAAATATCCTTATGGCGTGTGCCAGAAAATTATTATTATCTTTACTAAAAATATGACACATTCCTTTCGCAAAGCTAACTTTGTAACCCTTGTCACAAAGTTGGCTTATTGAAATGAAATTGTGATTTAATCCTTTAATAAGGTAATCATCACTTATTAGAGGTTTAGATGGGTTACCAACTTTACCAACACCAATGATGGTTCCGCTCTCGTTGCCTCCAAAGACTACACTGTTCCCATTAGCAATGGGCACCACTCCAGAGAGCAATTGAGCTTCACCCGTCATGTGTTTTGAACACCCGCTATCGAGTATCCACCCATCCTTGGAGCTAAATTTGGATTTGTTGCTCTGTTTCTTTTTCTTGAGTACCTAAAGATAAAAATATCATTCCATGGTACCCAAGGTCATTGGGTCCTAAAAGATTAGACCTTTGGAAGCCAAGTCCAATTGGACTTAGACTTTCCAACATAATCATCATTGTGCACTACATTCATGAAATAAGAATTTATGTAAGCTTGTTTTTCATGCATGCTAGTGTCCTTCGGGCCCCAAATAGTGAATGTCTTGGGAACCATATTCCTATTGGGAGCATGCATACGTTGTTGATGTCTACGTGATGCATGTGGCCTATGAGGAGGTGGCCTAGGAAATGCATGTCGTGGATAAGCATATGGCACATGATGAAATGGTGGTGGTGAAATATGATATGGTGCATGATGTTACTCATTTATATAATAGTGTGGATGAACATATGCATATGGAGGAACACGTGCGTGAGTGTGTCTCACTTGGTGTGCACGTGCTCGTGGACGTGGAGCATAAAAATCATATTAATTGTGAACCGGTGGAGTAGGATGTGTGTTCCTATGTGGCATAGTATTGGTGTACATAAATGCATGACCCTTCTTTGGAGGTCCACCCATAGTGGGTTTCTTTCCAAATGAGGGTGCGTACCTAGTGGAAGCACCATTGGTAGAAGAACTACCCATGGGGTGTTTACTCCCACTAGTTGAGGCTTCGGAAGATGGCCTAACAAAGGTGGTGGACGATTTGGATGAATTTCCCATCTTATACCCCAAGCCAATGCGATGATTGGCCGGAAGTAAGTCATTTAGGATATTATCCAAATGGTCCTTACCTTTATTGAATTTATTAATTCGGCCTAATGTGGACTCATACTTCTCGGTGAGAGAAAGTATAGAAGCATCCAAAGTGGACACTTGAGTAGTGAGTTCACATACACGAGACTTGAGATTCTCATTCTCAATACTCAAAGTTAAGTTTCGAGAAATCCAATCCGCTATCTCGTGTTCCTCCGAATCCTCAATATGAACATGCTTAAGTTGAGATTTGAGATTTACAATCTCATTTCTCAAATCTTCAACAATGGTGTCGTTGTTGATGATGATAGTCTTGGGTGAGGTTTGGAGACTAGTTAGCTCATCTTTAGTCTTAGTATATCTATTTATTAGTTTAGAATATTTAGACCAAATTTGCTCGTTAGCTAATCTAAGGTCATCCATTGTTACCTCATCGATTTCATCCTCGCTTTCATCGGAGGAAGACTCTTGATCATGTTCCTCTCTAGCCATGAAGCACATGTGTGCTTGCTCCACTTGTTCATCATCCGACTCTCCACTTGAGGAGTCCTCGTCGGAGTCGGTGAACGTGCCGACAAGTCCTTTCTTGTACCCTTTCTTGTACTTTCGAGACTTGTCGAACTTTGGCGCCTTCCACTTCTCCTTTTGTTTGTTTTGAGGACAATCCGCTTTGATGTGTCCTGGCTTGTTGCATTTAAAACACAAAGGAGCAGAGGCATTAGTAGAACTATATTTAGATTTGTTCTTGAAGTTATCTTTCCGGAAGAATCGGTTGAACTTCTTTGCCATACGGGCAATGGATTCTAAGTCCAACTCGTCTTCTGATTCTTCATCATCAGTAGATGTAGATGGAGCGGCCTTGAACGCAATCGCCTTTTTCTTTGGCTCGTCTTGCTTCAAGTACGACTTCATCTTGTCCTGTATCTTTAGTTTACTGTCCTTGCGTACCTTATAAGACATCAAGGTACCCATTAGTTGTACGACAGTATACTTATTCATATCGTTACCTTCCTCGATGGCGAAGGTACGCTTTTCCCAACAAGAAGGAAGTCCGTCAATAATCTTCGAGACTTTCTCCTTTTGGGTGTAGGTCTTTTCAAGAGCCTCCAACTCGTTGGTAATGTCAACGAAGCGAGCATAGTACTCCTTCATCTTCTCACCCTGTTGCATGTGAAATAATTCGAATTCTTTATTGACAACAGTGAGTTTGGAGTCTCTTACCCTACTCGTTCCTTCATGCAAGATGAGGAGTGAGTTCCAGATTTGATATGCACTCTTACATGTTCATATCTTGTTGAAGTCTTCGGGCTCCAAAGCACATTGCAAGGCATTCATTGCATTGGCATTGTTTACCTCCGCGGCGACCTCCGTGGTAGTCCACTTAGCGAAGTCTTGTTCGGCGGGCTCGACATACTCCATCAACGTGGCTCTACATAGTGAAGTGCTCCGGAGGAACGTTTCCATCAGGCATTTCCAGTACCCATAATTGGCACCGTTGAAGTAAGGAGGCCTAGTTGAGGAGTGTCCTTCCATCACCGAAGAAGCTCCTTCACGGTTCCTGAAGGTGCTATAGTCTGGAGGTGGACGAATGTTCTTGTTGTCGTTGGTAGACATAGCTATGAACTTGGCTCTGATACCAAATGTAATGCCCTGATAGCTACTGCACAAGTACTAGAGGGGGGTGAATAGTACTTTAAAATAATGAAGAGTATAATTCCTAATTATCGTGCAAACTCAACCAACAATACGGAAATGAAAATAGACAACAATAAAAGACAAGCGCAACCAAGCGATGTAACGGGTTCGGATCCACCCAAGTCTCCTCGACTTTTTCCCGGTGATCCTACGTCCCAAACACCCGAATCCCCTCCGGCTACTTGAGTTAGAATCCTCTAACCCAAGTTTTGCACTATGAAATTCTTGTAGAAAACCTCTACAAGATCAAATCATACACAAAACGAAATGTGACTCCCACAAACCGGGATCACAAACTTCTCTCACAACCGAGAGAAAAAACTTGCAATAACAAAGTAAATGAAATATAAAATACTTACCAACAAAATCCTATGCCTTGAGTAAACTTACGATTTTAGGGCAAGGAAGATTTTGAAGGAGAGAATGTCACCAAACCCTAGCTCCACCAAGATGAACAGCGATCGAAGGCTAGGATGGAGTTGGTGACTTTGAATCAAGCTCTTGGCTTGAGAGGCTCACAATGAAGAGAATCTCTCTTGAGGAAATTAGGGCTCAAGGAGTTTGGAGAGATTCTTTGTGAGAATGAAGAAGCTTTAGAAATGGAGTTGAATGCTTTCTCTTTGAATCTCTAAATCACAATAAATGTCAGCTTTGAATGCTAGGAAGAAGCATCACAAGTATATATAGAATAGAGAGAAGAGAGAGGGAAAATTCGTAGCATTTAATTCTCCAACGGCTCTATTCTGAAGCAGTCTAATCGGTCTAAGAAGGATCACTGACCGATTAGTTTTGCAACTAGTCAGTCGGTGATTCTTCTTGGACCAACTAAGTGGTTGACAGCCAAGAAATATAGTTCAGGAAATATAGAACTAGTCGGCCTAAGAAGACATGCCAACCGACTAGTTTGACAACTAGTCGGTCGGTGAGTGTTCTTTGACCGACTAAGCAGTTGAAAAACAATAAGCTGAACACAAGAGAACTAGTCGATCTAAGAACAAATTCCAACCGACTAGTTTCACAACTAGTCGGTCGATGGTTGTTCTTGGACCGACTAACGAGTAAACAGTAGCTAGGCTGTGAAAATGAAGTTATAACTAGTCCGTCTAAGAAGGATTCCAAACCGACTAGTTTGACAACTAGTCGGTCGGTGAACCTTCTTGGACCGACTAATTGGTCAACAGTGAAGATGCTGAATTGAGCAAGGAGATCTAGTCGGTTCAAGAAGGATTCTTACCCGACTAGATGACAATCTAGTCAGTTGTATTGAGTATTGATTCCCCGGATTTGGTTTTGGATGACGAGCAAACATAAATATCGTGTACTAACTGTTTGTGAGCGCAGTTATGGAGATTGTCGCCAAAAGAATACGTACATCAATAGCGACGTCTCAAGACTTCTCAATACGTGTGATCGTGTGCCTGAAGCTTCGTTGAAGCTCTAGGAGCAATATTGAAGTCAAGAAGAATGAAAGATTGAAGCTTCGAAGAGGGTTCGTCATGTATTATTTATTGTCTTCTAGCTTCATAGATTAGAATGTTAAGCCTTGAGTAGGACTTACATTATTATCTTCATTTCACTCATATCTTAGAGCTAGGATTATCATAGAAGCCATTAGAAACTTTCCCGAAGCTTATCGCTTCTTCCCTCGGCTTCTAGTGCATCTTAGTTGGTTCGAGTAGAAGTACCAACCGACTAGATGACGATCTAGTTGGTCGGCGACTCTTCATAAACCGACTAGATGTCCTTGCTCATTTCAGCTCTTTCACTGTTGATTAATTAGTCGGTCAAAGAAGGTTCACCGACCGACTAGATGACGATCTAGTCGGTTAGGAATCCTTCTTAGACCGACTAGTTGAGCTTTCCCTGTACAGCCTTAGTTACTGTTTATTGTTAGTCGGTCAAAGAACGTTTGTCGACCGACTAGTTGATAAACTAGTCGGTCAGCATTTGTTCTTAGACCGACTAGTCCAACTTGAATCCAGCCTTTCCTATTTCAACTGTTAGTCTGTCAAAGAACACTCATCGACCGACTAGTTGTCAAACTAGTCGGTTGGCAAGTCTTCTTAGACCGACTAGTATTGCCTGGAAATCACTCTTTTGGCTGTCGAGCTGTTAGTCGGTTCATGTTGAATCACCGACCGACTAGTTGATGAACTAGTCGGTCAGTGATCCTTCTTAGACCGACTAGTCTGCTTTAGAATAGAGCCATTAGTGCCTTTAATGACTCGATTTCTTCTCTCTCTCTCTCTCCTCTATCCTATATATACTTGGAGGGGTTCTTCAAGGATATTCAAGGCTGATTATTTGAGATATTTGAGAATCAAAGAGAAGAAAATAAACTCCATTCTAAAGCTTTCTCTCCTCACTTGAATCTCTCTCTCACTCTTATTTCTAAAGAGAGATTCATTGATTGTGAGCCTTCCAAGCCAAGGAGCTTGATCCAAGGTCACCAACAACTTCCTAGGTCTCACTCACTGATCTACATCTTGGAGCTAGGGTTTAGTGCCCTCATCTTCCCCAAAATCCTCTTTGCTCTAAATCGTATGTTTTACTCAAGGCATAGGTATTTTGTGGTAAGCATTTCTATTTCAATTACATTTGAATATTGCAAGTTTCACTCTCAGTTGTGAGAGTTTGTTTGTGATCCTGGGTTGTGGGAGTCACATTTCGATTTGTGTATGATTTGATCTTGTAGAGGTTTCTACAAGTATTTCATAGTGCAAATTTGAGTTAGAGGATTCTAACTCAAGTATCCGGAGGGGATCCGGGTGGTTGGGACGTAGGATCACCGGGAACAAGTCGAGGAGACTTGGGTGGATCCGAACCCGTTACATACTTTGTTTGCGTTTGATAATTCTTGTTGATTGTTGTTTATTCCGCATTGTCATTTGTTTATTGCACAATAGTTAGGAATAACTCTCTTAATTATTTTAAGTACTATTCACCCCCCCTCTAGTACATGTGCAGTAGCTTCACAGGGCATTACAATTGGTATCAGAGCCAAGGTTAAAGCTACAAGTTCAAAGCTATGACAAACAACGACTACAGCGTCTTCAAGGATCGTCAAGGAGCTTCTTCAGTTTTGGAAGGGCAATCCTCAACTAGGCCTCCCTCCTTCAATGGTACCAATTACGGGTACTGGAAATGCCGGATGGAAACTTTCCTCCGGAGTGCTTCATTGTGGAGAGCCACGTTGACGGAGTACGTCAAGCCCGAAGAAGAAGATTTCGCGAAGTGGACTCCCGTGGAGGTCGCCCCAGAGGTAAGCAATGCCAAGGCAATGAATGCCTTGCAATGCGCATTGGAGCCCGAAGACTTCAATAAGATATGCACATGTAAGAGTGCATATCAAATATGGAACTCCCTCCTCATCTTGCATGAAGGAACAAGTAGGGTAAGAGACTCCAAACTTGTTATTGTAAATAAAGATTTCGAATTATTTCATATGCAACAGGGTGAGAAGATGAAAGAGTATTATGCTCGATTCGTTGACATTACCAACGAATTGGAGGCTCTTGGAAAAACCTACACCAAAAAGGAGAAAGTCTCAAAGATCATCGATGGACTTCCTTCTTGTTGGGAAAAGCGTACATTCGCCACCGAGGAAGGTAATGATATGAGTAAGTACACTGTCATACAACTAATGGGTACCTTGATGTCTTATGAGGTACGCAAGGACAGTAAGCTCATGATGAAAGAAAAGATGAAGTCGTACTTGAAGCAAGACGAGCCAAAGAAAAAGGCGATTGCGTACAAGGCTGCTCCATCTACCGATGATGAAGAATCGGAAGACGAGTTGGACATGAAAGCTTTGGTCGATTTGGCAAAGAAGTTCGACCGATTCTTCCGGTAAGGTAAGTTGAAGAGTAAATCAAAATTTATTTCGACTAATGCTTCTACTCCCATGTGTTATAAATGCAATAAGCCAGGACACATCAAGCTGGATTGTCCTCTAAACAAACACAAGGAGAAGTGGAAGGCTTCCAAGCACAACAAGTCAAGAAGGCACAAGAAAGGACTTGTAGGCACTTTCACCGACTCCGACGAGGACTCCTCAAGTGGAGAGTCGGACGATGAAAGAGTGGAGAAAGCACACACGTGCTTCATGGGAAAAGAGGAACGTGATCAAGAGACCTCCTCCGATGAAAGCGGGGATGAAAGCGAGGATGAAGGCGGTGAGGTAACTATGGATGAACTTAGGTTAGCCAACGAACAACTTTGGAGTAAGTTTTCTAATTTGGCTACTAGATTTATTAAGACTAAAAATGAGCTAGATAGTCTTAACCCCTCGTATAAGCCTATCATCGTCAACAACGACACCGTTGTTGAAGAGTTGAGAAATGAGATTGTAAATCTCAAATCTCAACTTGAGCATGTTCATATCGAGGACTCGGATGAACATGTGATAGCGGATTTGACGTCTCAAAACTCAACTTTGAGTATTTAGAATAAAAATCTCAAATCACGTGTTTGCGCACTCACATCGCAAGTGTCCACCTTGGATGCTTCGATGCATTCTCTCACCGAGAAGTATGAGTGCACATTAGGCCGAATTCATGAATTCAATAAAGGTAAGGGCCATTTGGATAATATCCTAAGTGACTTACTTCCGGCCAATCACCACATTGGCTTGGGGTGTAATATGGGAGACTCATCCAAATCGGCCACGACCTTTGTTAGGCCATCTTCCGAAGCCTCTACTAGTGAGATTAAACACTTCATTGGTAGTTCTTCTACCAATGGTGCTTCCGCTAGGAACACACCCCCATTTGGAAAGAAACCCACTTTGGGTGGACGTCCAAAGAGGGGTCATGCTTTCATGTATGCCATGCCACGTAGGAACACACATCCTACTTCACATGTTAGCACATATGATGATTTTTATGATCCGCATCCACGAGCACGTGCACACCATGTGAGACACACTCATGCACATGTTCCACCACATGCATATGTTCATTCACATTCTCATTTGAATAATTATCATCATGCACCATTGCATCATATGCCATATGCTTATCCACGACATGCATCACATAGAAATAAAAAACGTATGCATGTTCCCAATAGGATTAGGACTCCTAAGACATACACTATTTGGGGTCCGAAGAACACAAGCAAGCATGCTAAGGATATGTATGTACAATCGTATATTAATGATATTATTTTAAATGATGATTATGTTGGGAAAACACGGGCCTCGTGGACTTGCTTTCCGAAGGGTTAGTTTCCTTTGACCCTTCATTGCTTGGTACCATAAGTTTAATTTCATTTTATGGGTACCAAAAGCAATTGTGGTAAACATTGGTATATTCTTTTATTTGCATATTGATCTTGGATGTGCATGTTAATTTGAAACTTAAATTCATGTTGAATTTAAGTTTAGTTGGGCTATGGGTTACAATTATTTGAATTCAATATGTTAAATTTGTTGCCTAACCCATAGGATCCAAAAGAATTTTTGGATACCAAAATGATGCTTTCTAGGTTCAATCCACCATGGGATACCAACCCTACCAACTCCTTGATTTGCAAGGATTTTCATTCAAATGGAGTTGATGGTGCTTAAGTGATGCACCAAAGTAGGGGAGCTTAATATTGTAAGTATCTTCTTACATTTGATATACATTTGGTATCCATGTGTGTTGATTGCATACATTGTTAGAATATCTACATTGGTATCATTTTGTTTCAATTAGTATGCTAGAATTGTGTATGCCATAGATTTATGATGCTCTATCTATGTTTGGCATAACACTTGTGCATGTTACTTTTGGTATTCAAAATGGATTTATGTCTCTGATATTGATTTCGTCGTTCGACGATTTTATTGGATTAAATAAAATTCTTTCTATGGAAACATAGAGTTGTTTTCCCTGCACTCTATTTAACTAAGAATGTTGATATTGGAGAGTATGTTCCATAACTCAATAAGTGAAATTAATTTGAGTTTTGGAGATTTTGATTTTTGCCTATGGCTTGATGATTTCGTATTTCGATTTTCGCCTATGGTTTGATGATTTCGTATTTCGATTTTCGCCTATGGTTTGATGATTTCGTATTTCGATTTTCGCCTATGGCTTGATGATTTCGTATTTCGATTTTCGCTTATGGCTTGATGGTTTCGTTTTTCGATTTTCGACTATGGTCAAGTTGGCACGCTTTGATTTTCTTCGGTATTTTACATTTGGTATTTTACTTTGGTGTCTTTTGGACCATGGTCGTATTCTTAGACTCTCATGCTTTAATTTCTTAGCCATTGATATCTTTTCGTTGATCTCCTCCCGCTTTTTTTGCTAATACCAAATGGGGAGAGAATTAATAATAATGACAATGTGCTAATTGATATCAAAGCAATTTACCATGAATCTAATTTGATATGTTAGATTCAGGGGGAGTTAAGATATAAAATGGATTTAGATCCTAAATTGCGATAATAGGATTCATATTTTATATTTCCCTCGTCTGCTTGATGCGTATGAATATTATTGAATACGGATCTAACGTGTCATCAATGCAGGGGGAGTACATAAATTTCATTTGAACCATTATTATTGATTATTATTTATGTTGGTTTTTCATCACCAAAAAGGGGGAGAATGATGAGTATTGATTCCTCGGATTTGGTTTTGGATGATGAGCAAATATAAATATCGTGTACTAACTGTTTGTGAGCGCAGTTATGGAGATCGTCGCCAAAAGAATACGTACATCAATAGCGACGTCTCAAGACTTCTCAATACGCGTGATCGTGTGTCTGAAGCTTCGTTGAAGCTCTAGGAGCAATATTGAAGTCAAGAAGAATGAAAGATTGAAGCTTCGAAGACGGTTCGTCATGTATTATTTATTGTCTTCTAGCTTCATAGATTAGAATGTTAAGCCTTGAGTAGGATTTACATTATTATCTTCATTTCGCTCATATCTTAGAGCTAGGATTATCATAGAAGCCATTATAAACTTTCCCGAAGCTTATCGCTTCTTCCCTTGGCTTCTAATGCATCTTAGTTGGTTCAAGTAGAAGTACCAACCGACTAGATGACGATCTAGTCGGTCGGCAACTCTTCATTAACCTACTAGATGTCCTTGCTCATTTCAGCTCTTTCACTGTTGATCAATTAGTCGGTCAAAGAAGGTTCACCGACTGACTAGATGATGATCTACTCGGTTAGGAATCCTTCTTAGGCCGACTAGTTGAGCTTTCCCTGTACAGCCTTAGTTACTGTTTATCGTTAGTCGGTCAAAGAACGTTTGTCGACCGACTAGTTGATAAACTAGTCGGTCAGCATTTATTCTTAGACCGACTAGTCCAACTTGAATCCAGCCTTTCCTATTTCAACTGTTAGTCGGTCAAAGAACACTCATCGACCGACTAGTTGGCAAACTAGTCGGTTGGCAAGTCTTCTTAGACTGACTAGTATTGCCTAGAAATCACTCTTTTGGCTGTCGAGCTGTTAGTCGGTTCATGTTGAATCACCGACCGACTAGTTGATGAACTAGTCGGTCAGTGATCCTTCTTAGACCGACTAGTCTGCTTTAGAATAGAGCCATTAGTGCCTTTAATGACTCGATTTCTTCTCTCTCTCTCTCCTCTATCCTATATATACTTGGAGGGGTTCTTCAAGGATATTCAAGGCTGATTATTTGAGATATTTGAGAATCAAAGAGAAGCAAATAAACTCCATTCTAAAGCTTTCTCTCCTCACTTGAATCTCTCTCTCACTCTTATTTCCAAAGAGAGATTCATTGATTGTGAGCCTTCCAAGCCAAGGAGCTTGATCCAAGGTCACCAACAACTTCCTAGGTCTCCATCGCTGATCTACATCTTGGAGCTAGGGTTTGGTGCCCTCATCTTCCCCAAAATCCTCTTTGCCCTAAATCGTAAGTTTTACTCAAGGCATAGGTATTTTGTGGTAAGCATTTCTATTTCAATTACATTTGAATATTGCAAGTTTCACTCTCGGTTATGAGAGTTTGTTTGTGATCCCGGGTTGTGTGAGTCACATTTCGATTTGTGTATGATTTGATCTTGTAGAGGTTTCTACAAGTATTTCATAGTGCAAATTTGAGTTAGAGGATTCTAACTCAAGTATCTGGAGGGGATCCGGGTGGTTGGGACGTAGGATCACCGGGAACAAGTCGGGGAGACTTGGGTGGATCCGAACCCGTTACATACTTTGTTTGCGTTTGATAATTCTTGTTGATTGTTGTTTATTCCGCACTGTCGTTTTTTTATTGCACAATAGTTAGGAATAACTCTCTTAATTATTTTAAGTACTATTCACCCCCCCT
This sequence comes from Scilla litardierei, assembly GCA_030789695.1. NCBI lineage: Eukaryota > Viridiplantae > Streptophyta > Magnoliopsida > Asparagales > Asparagaceae > Scilla > Scilla litardierei. The sequence goes on from CM061135.1 coordinate 111,447,099, forward strand.
CTAGTACATGTGCAGTAGCTTCACAAGGCATTACAGGTTGGTCCTTCTTCTTGAACCAACTAAGATGCACTAGAAGCCGCGAATTGAAGCGTGAAGCTTCGGGAAAGTTTCTATGGACTTCTAAGATAATCCTAGCTCTAAGATATGAGCATTATGAAGATTATAATGTAAGACCTACTCAAGGCTTAACATTCTACGAAAAGAAGCTAGAAGACTATAAAATAAGCTAGACGAACTGTCTTCAAAGCTTCAATCCGAATCTCTTGACTTCAATAATGCTCCTATAGCTTCAACGAAGATTCAGGCACACGATCACACGCTTTGAGAAGTCTTGAGACGTCGCTTTTGATGTACGTAGAATTTTGGCGACGATCTCCATAACTGCGCTCACAAAGAGTTAGTTCACGATATTTATGTTTGTTCATCATCAAAACCAAATTCGGGGAATCAATACTCAATAGTTATGTTTACATTCATGTAATTTATCCTCTTGGTTGACATGTTCTATTGTAGTTTGCTTTATGTCATGCTCATGTTTCTTTTAGCATGTTTTCTTTAGCTCATTCCATACTTCATTTGCACCTTGCTAAGAACGCATGTAAAGTAGTTTCATATTCATAATAGCGTACTAGAGGGAGTTGGCATTCCTACTGGGTCACGCGTTGACGTGCCCTCGTTGAGTTTTCAGGTGTGGTTCTTGGAGTTGGCAGGTGGAGCTGGAGGTTGAGGCTGGAGGGCTGTTGTTGGGAGTTGGAGCTTAGATTTTGTGGTGAGGGTGAGGGGAGAGCTATGTGTACTTTGGGTTTTCTTTTGGGGTGAGAGATGCTTGTACTATATAAATTGATGCAATGAGAGGTTTAAGATGTATATGAAATTGTTCAGTGTTTGGCTTTTAGTATTTCTCTATGACTTTGTACCGTTCTGTGTTTGTTGGTTGGCTGTTTGTTGAATACTACATGTACCATTCCCAGCAATGCGCAGTGGACCTGCAGATACGTTTGTAGTTCTCATCATGTACCTTGCCTCCCTGCGTATCCCAGGGACGGGGTCGTGACAGACTATGCTAGTTGTAAAGCCACTAGAAAAAGTACAATGGAACATGTCATTTTCTTGGACATTCCCTTGTTTCGTGGTTTAGCAAAAAGCAAAGTCCAGTCTCACTATCAACTACTGAGGCAGAATATATAGCTGCCGGACTCGCGTGTGCTCAAGTGCTTTGGATGAGACAAGTCCTAGTAGATTATGGTATTAATACATCTATACATGTAATTTATTGTGATACTAAAAGCACTATTAATCTCACTAAAAACTCTGTTTTTCGAATTAAGTGTAGATTAATCTCCTTTTTACTCGTTTGTCATCTTTTTGATTGATGACAAGGGGGAGAAAATGATAAATGCAAAAATGAGAATAAATATTGTTATGCTAACCATGTTAGATGCAGGGGGAGTACCGCATCTAAGCAGGGGGAGTAAGCTATCTTAACTCAATATTTCATTAAGTTAATATTCATTCAATTTTATTTTTCATTTGGGTGTCATCATCAAATAGGGGGAGAGTGATGGGAAATCAAATCCCACCCCTAAGTGGTTTTGATGAAGAGCACACCAAATGATATTAGCGTACTAATTACACTATTACTCAAGTGTGCAGGTTGTGCGAACAGTAAGCTTTTACGCATACTCCGAAGAAGCTCAACTACACTCAAAAGACGAAGACAAATTTGCTAGCTCCACGTCAAGTACAAGTATAGCTCAATGATGAAGGTCATGCAAGTGCTCAAGCTTAATGATGAAGAAGCTCAAATTCAAGAAAAGCGCGCATTCACTTCAATCATCTGATCAGCTTCCTGAAGACTCGTCTTAGTTTAAGTGTGTGAGTTTTTGTTTCTTAGGAACTATGTTAAAGCCAAAGTAAAATATTGCACACACATAAATGATTCCGAAGAAAAATGTTGTTTAATGTTTTTAAATCTATTTAAACTCATGAGAGCATTTGATAGCTAATTTATATCTTAGTAGTCAACCTCCAAACACCTAGGAGTTGATTTCATCTTTGCTAGTTGAGTTTCAGTGAAAAATGCTCTGGGAGTCGACTATCAGAGGAGGGAGTCGACTACCAGCTGAAAGCAGACTTTCTACTGAAACACTCTGAGAGTCGAGTATCTCTGTATGGAGTCGACTACCAGCTGCCATTTTCTTCCATAAATCTGCTTCCTGATTTCACTCCATTTCCTTATTTGTTCGGACTGAAAGTCAATTCTTTTTTAAATTCAAAATTCCTATGAAACTCTATAAATAGAGCCCTCATTGAGATCATTCAATACACTAATCTAATCTCTCTATTCTTTGTGCAAAATTCTGATCTCATTGCTCTCTTGTGCTCTCAACGCTAATAGCTAATCTCTGCCTTTTATATTCTCTGATCTCAACTCTTATTTTTCTGATATTATTTTGAGATCTACATTTTTATTTTGGCTATTTTTTAAAGTTTTTTTAAAATCTTTGTTCTTCAATTTTCATTACTTAAAAGGATTTTGAAAAGCTATAGATCTAAGATCACAACGAATAAACTCATATTTTTTTGTGTGATCTAAAAGATCTATTTAAATTCTTTTAGCCACGTAACACACGATTGTTATATTTACTTTGGCTATAGAATTTTGGTTGTAATCCAATCTCCACCAATATTGTGGTGAATTGGAAACTTTGTTTTCTTTGTGGATTCCCCTTAGTTGTAAGGGACGTTTGAAATCCTAGACAAGTCTAGGTGGTTGGAAATCCTGGTCAAGGCTAGGTCGTTGGAAAATCGTAACAAGTGAAGTTAGGTAATTGTATTGCTAAGGCAATAGTGGATTAAATCTCGTACCGGACTGGCCGGGGACTAGACGTACCCAAGTTGTAAGGAACCAGGATAAAAATCGCTTGTCTCTGCGCTTGTCTTTTCTGTGATTGCTTATCTTCGTTGTACAAGCATTTTATTTCATTTGCTAACATTTGTATCTTTGTAAGTTTATCTTCATATTATTGCAAAGTTCATTTATTTATTTCCGCTGTGTAAAGATCTATTTGTGTGTAAAGATTATTTTTTGTAATCTTAACTTGCTTGTAACTTATCTCTATATTCTTGTTAAGATTAACTTGTTGATTAAGAACCAAGCGTAGATCACTCTACTTGGTTTCTTAGACAACATTAGAAGGATTTTATTTGTGCTAATATTAACAAACGAAAAAGTTTACTATTTACACAACAATATTCAACTCCCTTCTAGTGTTGTTTGCAATCTACAGGATCCAACAGATATGTCACCCTCCAATACTGTTAAAATACTGATATATCACCCTCAAATTTTTGTTTGCTATGTCACCCTCAAAGTGCAATGTCTGTATTTCAATGTGTTCAAATTTCAAATACTCAGAACAAATGCATATCAACTGATGCCCAGAACAAATTCATTGGCAATGTGTTCAAATAAGTTCAAATTTCAAACACTCAGTTGATATGCATTTCATTTGATTTTAGTTGATGTGCATCTTAACATATCAGCCATAGCAAACTTTTGATACTGGCACATTTCTATGTGTGTTGACTCTGCCTCTCTGGAATCTTTTGAATGCCATTTTGTGAAATTCACTATTTAAATGAGTTCAATTTGTGTTGTTTTGGGTGTAAATTCATTTGATCTGGAGTATATGCATTGTAGAAGCTATAACTTAAAATTCATTGAGACAGATTTTCAGTTGTAGAAGCAATGTAGAAGCTATAAAACAGAATTTCATTGATATGTAGTATTTGCTTAAAACAGAATTTGCTTAAAACATTCATTGATTTGGAGTATTTGCTTAAAACAGAATTTTCTTAGAACATTCATTGATCTAGAGTATTTGCTAAAAACAGAATTTCAAGTGAATTTCATTGAATGTTAACTTTAACAGTGAATGTTAACTTACACCCAGAACAACACAAATTGAACTCAGTGAATGTTATAACTTAAAATTTACACCCAGATCAATGAATGTTTTAAGATTTAACTTAACATTCAACTTAACAATCTTTTGATCTGGAGTATATGCATTGTTTTAACTTCAATTTGCCAATTGTTTTGACTTCAATTTGCCAATTGTTTTAACTTCAATTTGCCAATGAGTTGAATGGCATTGTTTAACTTCAATGTGCCAATGAGTTGATATGCTTTGTTTTAACTTCAATTTGCCAATGAGTTGATATACATTGCATCTAAAATTTCCAGGATAATTGTGCTCAGATTATAGCCTACATTATACAACTATAGCCTACCTTGAATTTCATTTTCAGTTGACTTAAGAAAACATTGTGATTTTAAAACATTGGAGTATAAAAATTGATAAATTAAATTGATACAATCAGATAAATTCATTTTAAAACATCTGGAGTATAAATTCATTTCTCTACCAATTAGTTGATATGCATTGCATCAATTGAATTTCATTGGATCAAAATTCCCTCAAAATACAAACAATCAGGGTGAAATTCATTGGATCAGAATGTTTGGTAAAATATTGAAGTCGAATTACATCTCCTGCGCGCCATGAAGAACAGATCCTCGCTGGAAGAGAACAACCATGTGGACCTACTTGACGATGTCATCGATGAAGCTATGACATACGCCATTGGAGATTTGCATGTGGATAGTCTTGACGGAGTGCCAAATTCTGAAAATGGCATTCAACATGGAGATACCCCCAAATCCTCTCACCAAGGAAGAGGAGAATGACGCTGACGTCGTGAGGAAAAAGAGCTCTGCAAGCTCTCTTCGACGAATCAAAGAAGGCATGCACCGCCGACAAATACTTCATCACCGGTGGGAAGAAGAAGGAAGCCAAGAGCCAAAGCTTGGGGGATGTTGAGAATTGGTGTTTCATACCAATCTTATTTTGATGATGATCACAACATTATGTTGTTGCTAATGAATCTCATGTTTTAGTCTCTCAGTTTATTTCAAGGATATCTTTCTTGGAGACTAATCACTTGGTGTAAGGATGGACATCATGTGAAGAAGGGCCAAAGTTTGGACTCAAGGAGTGCCAAAGCTTGGAAATGGTGGAGAGCACTCAAGGCATCAAGATCGAAGACTTAGACTCTTTGAGAAGCATTGTAATCCATGTAATTTACCTTTATTGCTTTCTCTCTCTTTTGAGTCTAGGTTATTGTAATGCCTTGTTAGATGGTCTACTTATCATGCATTTGCATTTAACCATCTTAGTGAACCTTAGGATTATTATAGAATCCAACCCAATAGGTTCACTCTCTCCAAAGACTCATTTGGAGTCTCTGACTTTTCGTCAGTCGCCTGTTGAGGGAAACACAGTCGACTGGGTGATTTCCAGTCACCTGTAGATCCTTCTACAGTCGCCTGATATGCACAGCTCAAGTCAACATTTCAATTGACTCAAACTTGAGCTTTACGCACAGTCGCCTGACGATCAGTTTACAGTTGCCTGTATATTTACAGTCACCTGGAAATTGGCCAACAGTCGCCTGTATCGCGTAAGTGCAATCACTACATCTCTCTGTCTTCTCTCCATATTATACAGTAGTCGACTGATGTAGAATGTACAATCGCCTGACTAATTGACAGACGACTGTAGTATTAACATCAGTCGCCTGTGCGAAGAATTGGAGAAAGAGTGCAGCTCTCTGTTTCGATCCATCCCCTGCAGCAGTCGTCTACTGAAGGTTTAACAGGCGCCTGTCATGTTTGTCAGTCGATTGTATTGACTTCGTCAGTCGACTGTCCTGGCTCAGATTATAGCCGTTGGATATTTTCTAGCTGTTGATTAGTCGACTGTCTTTTGATCATCAGTCGACTGTTCCGGTTGTTTTCACCCAGTTTCTAGCCGTTGCAGATTTGTTCTTTTGGCTGTTTCTTTGGGTTTTGGGCTTGATATAGGATTCCTATATATATGAGTGTGCTGCCATCACTTGAGAACTCTTGACAACACTTGATAACTCTTGACTCTATAGAAAATCTCAAGAGATCAATAAGCAACTCTCAAGCTCCCTCATTTCCCTCTATAAGCAGTCATCTCTCTTCATGCATTGAAGTTAAGCTCAAGGGAAATCATCCAAGTGCTTTCAAGCATATTCCAACACTTGGAGATCCTCTTCCATGCCTTGCATTCATTCATGAGTAAGCATCTCAAGGCATAGGTAAGAGTATTTATTTTATTTGGTGTAATTTGTCTTCCTATTTCTCTTTGTGGGATTAGGATACTCTCTTTGTGGGAGTTTCTCTCTTTGTGAGAGGTTGTCTCTTTATGGGACTAGGGAATTCTCTTTGTGTGAATTAACTCTCTTTGTGGGAGTTCTAGTGTCCTAGTGTAGGGTTAACCCTAATTCTCTGAGTGGGATTTAGTGATTCTCTGTGTGGGAGTCTTGATCCTCGTGTAGGATTGGTTGGGACCTTGTGTAGGGCATAAATCCTCTTTGTGGGGTATCTCCTTGTGAGATTTGTATTCACTTCTCTGTGTGGGAATATAGTGAAATTTGGTGTGACTGGATGTACCCAAGTTTGGGAAACCAGGGTAAAACTTTGTGTTTGCGTTTAGATTGATCGTGCCTTTTTAATTCCTCATGCATTTATTATTCCGCATTTGCAAGTTAAATTTTAATTGGTCAATATTATTTCCATCACACTATTCACCCCCCTCTAGTGTGTGTTGTTAGTATTGTAAGGGTTAGACGATCCCTACAATTGGTATCAGAGCGAGGTTAAAGCATGCTGCAACGATGGCATTCAACGCTACATCCGCGTCTCATGAAGAAGGTCACTCAACCGTTTGACCCCCGCTCTTCAACGGAACCAGCTACCCAAGTTGGATGATCAGAATGATGATCTACATGGAGGGTCAAGACCTATGGGACATCACGGAGGTGCCATTTAAGAAGCCCACTACTCCTGTGGCTTCAAGGATAAAGGAGAAGAAGGACTCAATCAAGTTCAATGAGAGAGCTATGAATGCATTACATTGCGCTCTCTCAGCTAATGAGTTCAACCGCATCTCCATGTGCAAAACGGCTAATGATATTTGGCACACCTTGGAGATTTTTCATGAAGGGACAACGAAGGTAAAGAAATCTAAACAAACTGTGTTTAGATCTAAATATGAAATTTTTAAGATGCAGGAATGCGAAAGCATTTCAGAGATGTTCACAAGGTTCACTGATATCGTGAACGCTTTGGAGGGACTCGGGAAGACGATTTCCCAAGAGGATCGTGTAAAGAAGATCCTTGACTCTCTCACACCTCGTTGGGAGTCAAAGGCCAACGGAATTTTGGAGTCATATGACACGTCCAAATATACCGTTGAGGAGTGCATTGGAAATCGCATGGCGTATGAAGTGAAGCTTCAACACAAGAAGGAGATTCAACCAACAAAGCCCGAGAAGCTAAAGAAGCAAAAGGGGGTTGCATTCCATGCCAAGGAGGAGCCAATCAACTGGAGGTGGAAATTCCTTCGAGAAGCTCCTAGCGAAGAAGATGAGCAAGAAGATGCAAGTGGAGAAGAAATTGAGGATCTTGCCAAGCAATTCAAAGCTTTCCTCAAATACAAGCAAGGTAAGTCTTTGTCAAAGTTTGCCTCCAATTCTAACAAGGTTCCTACTTGTTACACTTGCAGTGGAAAAGGTCACTTGTCCACCGAATGCCCTTCCAAACCTAACAAAGAAACTTAAAAGGGTAAAGGAAAGAAGTATTGGAAAGGAAGGTCCAAGTCCAAAAATCACAAGAAGGGACTTGTCGGGACCTTTGATGATTCGAGTGAGCACACTTCGAGTAACGAAGAAGAGGATACAAAGGAGGATGCTCACGCATGCTTTATAGCCATTGATGGTCCTACACCAATCCCCTCCGGATTAAATGAAGAAGAGTTGGATGCTTGGCTTGACGCATACAATTCCTATGAGGATTTGTGCCTCATGGCTATGGAGGAGAAGTCGTCATCAAGCTCTTGCAAGGATGATGATGATGACATTGAGATCGAGGAGGAAAAGATCTCATACGAGGAGCTCAAGATCAACTTTAACTTGGTCTCCGAAAAGGCTAGTAAGTGCATCACTCTTACAATAGATTAAAAGCAAAATATAAGATTGTTAAGAGTAGATTGCATGAACTAGTTATTACAAGTGTAATTCATGATGAAAGACATGTGTATGACACTTGTGAGAGAGACACACTTCTCTCTCAAGTTAAGGAATTGAGCCTTTGTAATGAAAATCTCGTTGCTCAAAACCTTAGCTTAGATGCTCACATTCAACAACTTACGTTGAAATGTGAAGAGGAATCCCGGAAGCTCATAAGCTTTGTGTATTCTAGGGATTCACTCCACGATTTGTTGGAAAAACAACATCCGGCAAATCATAGAGGAGGTTTGGGTTATATTCAAAATGTGGTTCCCAAACCCACCTCTAATTCCTCTTATGGTGCAAATACAATAAATATTGCTAAAGCACCTAAGAAGAATCACCATGCTTTCTTGTACAACAAGAACACCAACAAGAAGCATGTAGATCACGAGATAATGAGGAAGAATGAAAAATCTTCATTTTTTGCTAAGAAGCAAAATCCTCATTCTATGCATGCTAAGAAATTTGTTTCTACACCTAAGCATGCCACATCCTTCCCTCTCGCAAAGGCAAAACCCTTGCCTAGGAAATCCTTGAGATTATGGATTCCCACTAAAGTTAGTGTGCAAGAGAGAGATAGTTACATCAACTCTCTAGTTAGGGATGTGATCACCTCGTGTGATTACGTTAGGAAATCAAACTCCTATTGGGTTTGGTTACCTAATGTTTAGGTTCCTCACACATATGCATATTGCATGGGTATTGTGCTTCTATGTTTATTTTAAGCATACCCATTGATTGTGTGCGTTTCATGATTTTGAAAATATTTTCAAATTTATTTCTTTTCATGAAAATGTGGACCTTGGGGTTTATTGACATGCATGCATTTTTTATCCATGTGTATGTCAATAGGGGAGTTAATATATTATATGTTTAAATTATTTTAAGACATTTTAACTCTCATTTCTGAGGTTATTTAAGATTATTATTTATACTTGGTTATTTTGAGTCTTAAACCAAACCTCTTGTTTATTGCCAACTTGTTTCACGTTTCATTTTTTTTGGCAATATTCTTTGTGTATCATTGAAGCTTGGTTTTTCCATATCTATTGCTTTGATACACTTTAGGCCCATGGCTCCATTAATTATGGTATTAGATCCTAGAAGTCAAAAGTTGACCATTTCTATGATCTAGGGGGAGCATGGGATAGTGAATTGATACCCACTAAAATTTTAAATTTGGTATCATACATATCTTTCTCTTCTTGCATATTGTCACATCTTAGTTAAAATGACAAATGGGGATATTTTTGATGTCCACCTTTTTGATGATGTCAAGGGGGAGAGGTATATGCATTATGTAATCATATCTATAGGGGAGAGATATATACATATGCATATGGGGAGAGATATCTCTATAGGGAGAGATATATGGGATTAGATAAACCATTCTTGTTTGCATGCTTTTATTCTTTGCAATTGGTTTATGTGATCCATTCCTATTATATGTCACCATGTTTTTATTGGTATTATGAGTATTTACCGTTGTGTAGCTCATTATATAATTGGTGCATATAAGTAGGGGGAGATCATTAGCATTGTGCTTTATTATTTATGATTAACATAATGTGTGTCATCATCAAAAAGGAGGAGATTGTTAAGTATTGGTGTTTCATACCAATCTTATTTTGATGATGATCACAACATTATGTTGTTGCTAATGAATCTCATGTTTTAGTCTCTCAGTTTATTTCAAGGATATCTTTCTTGGAGACTAATCACTTGGTGTAAGGACGGACATCATGTGAAGAAGGGCCAAAGTTTGGACTCAAGGAGTGCCAAAGCTTGGAGATGGTGGAGAGCACTCAAGGCATCAAGATTGAAGACTTAGACTCTTTGAGAAGCATTGTAATCCATGTAATTTACCTTTATTGCTTTCTCTCTCTTTTTGAGTCTAGGTTATTGTAATGCCTTGTTAGATGGTTTACTTATCATGCATTTTCATTTAACCATCTTAGTGAACCTTAGGATTATCATAGAATCCAACCCAATAGGTTCACTCTGTCCAAAGACTCATTTGGAGTCTCTGGCTTTCCGTCAGTCGCCTGTTGAGGGAAATACAGTCGACTGGGTGATTTCCAGTCGCATGTAGATCCTTCTACAGTCGCCTGACAAGCACAATACAAGTCAACATTTCAATTGACTCAAACTTGAGCTTTACGCACAGTCGCCTAACGATCAGTTTACAGTCACTTGTATATTTACAGTCACCTGGAAATTGACCAACAGTCGCCTGTATCGCGTAAGTGCAATCACTACATCTCTCTGTCTTCTCTCCATATTATACAGTAGTCGACTGATGTAGAATGTACAGTCGCCTGACTAATTGACAGACAACTGTAGTATTAACATCAGTCGCATGTGCGAAGAATTGGAGAAAGAGTGCAGCTCTCTGTTTCGATCCATCCCCTGCAGCAGTCGTCTGCTAAAGGTTTAACAGGCGCCTGTCCTGTTTGTCAGTCGACTGTATTGACTTCGTCAGTCGACTGTCCTGGCTCAGATTATAGCCGTTGGATATTTTCTAGCCGTTGATTAGTCGACTGTCTTTTGATCATCAGTCGACTGTTCCTGTCATTTTCACCCAATTTCTAGCCATTGCAGATTTGTTCTTTTGGCTGTTTCTTTGGGTTTTTGGGCTTGATATAGGATTCCTATATATATGAGTGTGCTGCCATCACTTGAGAACTCTTGACAACACTTGATAACTCTTGACTTTATCGAAAGTCTCAAGAGATTAATAAGCATTTCTCAAGCTCCCTCATTTCCCTCTCTTGAGCACTCATCTCTCTTCATGCATTGAAGTCCAGCTCAAGGGAAATCATCCAAGTGCTTTCAACCATATTCCAACACTTGGAGATCCTCTTCCATGCCTTGCATTCATTCATGAGTAAGCATCTCAAGGCATAGGTAAGAGTATTTACTTTATTTGGTGTAATTTGTCTTCATATTTCTCTTTGTGGGATTAGGATACTCTCTTTGTGGGAGTTTCTCTCTTTGTGAGAGGTTGTCTCTTTGTGGGACTAGGGAATTCTCTTTGTGGGAATTAACTCTCTTTGTGGGAGTTCTAGTGTCCTAGTGTAGGGCTAACCCTAATTCTCTGAGTGGGAGTTAGTGATTCTTTGTGTGTTAGTCTTGATCCTCGTGTAGGATTGGTTGGGTCCTTGTGTATGGCATAAATCCTCTTTTGGGGTATCTCCTTATGAGATTTGTATTCACTTCTCTGTGTGGGAATATAGTGAATATTGGTGTGGCTGGATGTACCCAAGCTTGGGGAACCAGGGTAAAACGTTGTGTTTACGTTTGGATTGATTGTGCCTTTTTAATTCCTCTTGCATTTATTATTCCGCATTTGCAAGTTAAATTTTAATTGGTCAATTTTATTGCCATTACACTATTCACCCCCATCTAGTGTGTGTTGTTAGTATTACAAGGGTTAGACGATCCCTACAGGAGAGTCATCCCTCACCATCATTAGAGAGGAAGCACTCATAAAGGAGGCCAAACAAGAAGAAGAACAACATCTGGATCTAAGCCTAGAAGGGGGTGTGAATAGGCTAATAAAATCATTCATGCAACCCACACAAAATCACAGGCAATTATAGCAAATGCAGAGTAAATAATAAGCAACCACAGAGTGCAAAATAGATTTACCCTGGTTCGGTCGTCTCCATGACCTACGTCCAGCCCTGAAAGAAAATACTAGATTAATAATGTTACTGCACTACTACAAAAAGGACATTTAATAGCACACCTTTAACAGCGCTTGCCAATTATAAGCGCTGTTAATTAGAGGCCCAGATAATAGACAGCGCTTCTTTCTGCAAGCGCTATTAAAGGTCAGACAATAGACAGCGCTTCTTTCTGCAAGCGCTATTAAAGGTCAGACAATAGACAGCGCTTCTTTCTACAAGCGCTATTTATTAGAGGCATATATAATACACAGCGCTTCTTTCTGCAAGCGCTGTTAAAGGTCAGATAATAGACAGCGCTTCTTTCTACAAGCGCTGTTAAAGGTCAGATAATAGATAGCGCTTCTTTAGTACAAGCGCTGTTAAAGGTCCACCATAGACAGCGCTTGTACTAAACAAGCGATGTCTATCTGGGACCTTAGACATCGCTTGTTTAGTACAAGCGCGATGTTAAAGGTGTCAATAGACATCGCTTTTTTAATACAAGCGATGTTAAAGATACCAATAGACAGCGCTTGTTTAATACAAGCGCTGTTAAAGATGATGTATTATACATTAACATTCACACATCAAATCCGCAACCTCTCTCAGCGTGCGGTCACTTTTTCAGAGGAAATTTCAGCCCGCGCCCAAGCAATCGCCCAAGAAAATTTCAGCCCGTGCGGTCCCTCTTCCATCTTCCCTCTTCGTGCGCTTTCCAACATTGCTCGATCCCAAAAAATTCGACCGACGCGATTTCAATCGATTTCCCCCAACCGCCCCTCTCTCATCTTTTTTCTCTCGCTAAAATTTATCCGGCGTCGGGATCGATTTCCGACCTAATAAGGGCTAGGGTTTGTGGTCGTCGTTCTCAGACCTGTCGGGATCACAGCTCGTCGTAGATCCATGATTCGTCTTCGAACCGATCTGATACGGTTAGGGTTATGGCTTCGTATCTTGGGATGGCCCAAGCTGTAGAGGAATGGTACAAGCAGATGCCCATAATCACCCGCTCGCACCTCACCGCTGCTGTGCTCACCACCTTCGGATGCTCCCTTGAGGTACTTTTTTTCTTTCTTGTTTTTGGGGTAATTAGCGTTAGGGTTCAAGATGCTGCACTATTCTTGACTTTTAATAGGATTATTAGTAAGATTCGAGCTAGTTTCGACTTGATGTTATATTAATTGTGGGGGCAAAAATCTGTTTCCCCTAATGATTTATCTTTATTGTTGGCTGATATTATGATCCTATGTAATTTTGAGCTGGTTGTTATGAAAGATATTTCTGGAAATCCTTTGCATTGAAATGATTATTCTTCCATAATTTATTAATTTTTGCAAGCTTTTTGTTTTTTGTTTTAAAATTACATTGTGTCTGTATACCACTTTCTTGATTAAACTTTGAGCAATTATTGAGGAAGATATGTTGTGTTATTGATTTGATTTTGCAGATTATATCTCCTTATAATTTATATCTGAATCCAAAGCTTGTAATTTAGCAATGGGAGATCTGGCGCCTCATCACAAACTTCTTGTACTTCCGGAGAATGGGTAAAAATAGCAATTCCTTTATTTCATAATGGCTTATTGGAAAAGCAATGTAACTTGAATTTTGCATTGTATTTGTGAATATCATTTGCATCGTTGTTGTTGGTATAGAAATAAACATGGTAAAAGTTTCGTAGTAAATGGATTTATGCAATAGAGGGGAAGTGATATGTTATAGACTTTTATGTGATCCAACAATAGCCTTTTAGGTAACTTACTTATAGAAGGCTACTGTTAAAAATTTGATTTCAAAATTGTATGTCCTATTGTGGGACTCTTTGTTGTCAACTTGTTACTTGATACTCGTATATTAATTGCATGCTAAGGTAGTGGTTGGTTGAAGTATATGTTATTGTTGCGACAAGTTCTTCAAATTTGGAAAATTACTTAACTCGGATTAAAACCAAATCTAGTTTTATCATGATAACCTGACTTCTTTGTATAACGATGCAATAATTTTATATAGCCTGGAGACATGGGATGTTTATTAACTGTGTTTAATTCGTGGGTTACTAGATTTTGAGTAGAGCTTGGCCCGAACCCTAATTTTGTTCATGTGTTTTTTTCTGCACGTGATCGATGGTTTTAGATATATCAGCTTGTTGATGAATGGAAGTGTACATGCCGGAAGCATGCAGCTGGATATCAGGATTGCAAACTCTGCAGACTGGGAAATATTGGGGCTAATGTTTGCTGAATCTGACATTGTGGATGAAACTATGACCATTTGTTCTGAGCAACCTGCTGTCTATGCAACGATATCAAGGAGAATGAATCGTGAACTCATTCTTATTACAAGGTTATGTCTTTCTCATTAGATGTAATATTTATTTATCTTTTTTATTTTTCCTTTTCTGAATCTTCTGTGTTTTTAGAATGCAATAACTTCAAAGAAATATTTCTCTTTCTTGAGACAAAAAATCGAGAACTTTTTCCCTGGTTGCTAGAAGATGTTATTTGGCATCCACTGAAACATATATAGAGGCAATTCATAAAGATTCTATTTGTTCCTTGATAGATAGTTACTTTTGGTCAGTCCTCCATTATTTATAGCAGCCAAAATAGAAATCACTGGTCGGTATATAAGAATTTGAATTCTTCATCAGCTACAATCTGTACATCGAAAATTCATATATGCAAGTTAGTGTAGAACGGTTATCTTAAGATGGATGAGATTTGTTGCCATTTGACCTTAAAGATCTAAACGAATATGTTTGGTTTGAAAGCTGCAGGTCATGAAGAGCTGACACTAAAGGTTTTGATGAAGATTCAAGTTTGAATGGATCATAAGAAGAATGGATTTTGTGCTCCAAAACCGTGTTAGCATAATCGTGTGGTAAACGTTCTTCCCTTTGAACTTGTATTCTACCTAATGCCTATTGCCTCGAAATTTCTTATTTTGTTTTCGTATTATACTATTCCAGCTGTTATTCTACCTCATAGACTTTGCAGAGCCAGATGGATCATGTACTGACCCTTATGTATATGATGACTTGAAATGATATACAATGGATGGGTATTATGTAAGCAAGCAGTAAGCTTATGTATAAGAAATCTCTTCTCCAGCGGTGACAGCTATAATCATATCATATCGCATCATATCAATTTGAGCTGATATCATGCGACTGAGATTTTATAATGTAACCATTGATTGCAGCGACAGCTCCGAGTTTGCGTCGGACTTGTTGAAATATAGTATTAACAATTATCTTCATATTAGTAATAGGGCGACGTGGGATTGCATTGTGTATATGTAGTGCCACGGCTTCTAGTTAGGCTCGTCTGCTTAAGCAATTATATGTCATAATTTCCGTGTTTCTATCCAGAAGTATAGAGTTCATAGGAAGGAAAAAGTGTGCTTTATTCTTTTTAAGCAGAATCTCTGCAAGACGACAGAGATTGCCTTTTCAGGGTATTCATACTGCTGATATGGTGTGTTACTCACTAGTAGCAAATATTAAGAAAACTACATATGGTCACATAAAGTTGTTCTCTCTAGAAGTACGAGTCCATAGGAAGGAAAAATGTGCTTTATTCTCTGAGTAGACTCTCTGCTTTAAACAACTCTGTTCGATGGTCAAGATATATTCATTATCCACTACTCTGTTCGATGGTCTCCCTTGTGTATCAACTATTTATCCTGGTAATTTGGTTTGAAAATATGTGAGTGAATTGCTTTGAGCTAATGTATGTTTCACTTATTACATGTATCACTAAGCTTATATGATAATTTGATGTTTTATTCTAATTTGATGCTTGTACAATGTTTCCTTTAGTTAATTCTTCATATGTTTTCCTGTTATCAAGTAACGTTAATTTGTCTCTAATGTGCTCTTATTTATCATTCCTAAAATGCAGGTTAGAGTAAACACCCGATTACTTTATCAGCAAAAAAATTCAATCCTCTTCGAGAAGAAAGTGAGGGCTATGCCAAGCTGGTGAGAGCAGTCTGCTTGATTATCTTATATCAACCTTGAAGCTACATTCCTTTTCTTTCCAAATTGCTCAAAGGCTGGGATAATAAGAGAATTAACTTTCTTGTTTCCGTGGTATCCTACCATGATGAGGGGTTAATTCATCTGAATACACTTATCTTGGCCTGTCCGGAGCTAGGATGTTTTTAGACGAAATAATTTTTTGAAAAAACTGTTGCCTGCTTGGAAAAATGAAAACAGTGTTTATAAAGATATACTTTGCATATGTTTCTTTAAAAATCATAATGCATTAACAATTCATTTTTTAATTTGCATGGTTGTTTGAATAATCAAATTGTTCGCAAATTATCATTTTGCAATCTGTACCCATGAATGACTAGGAAATTACTGATGAGACATTTCAGCAGCGGTTGAAGTGGGCTTAAATTTCAGTTTTCTATTTATTTGAGCAATAATATATTCTCTCTCTATGTAGCATACCACTTCTATCATGACCCCATGTTGTGCAGGATACGTGCCAAGCATGTCTCACATATGTAATCTTTGAGAAATTTTAAAATTTTCCATGTGGCAACATGTCTTATCCTTATTTCAAAAATTTGATATGTGTCAACATGTTGTGACCATATTTCAGAATTTGCCGTGTGTCAACATGTCCTGTCCAAGTTGACCTGTACATGTTTGGCAATTTTAAAATTTGCCATGTGGCAACATGTCTTATCCTTGTTTCAAAATTTTGATGTGTCAACATGTTGTGACTATATTTCAGTAGTTTCCATGTGTCAACTTGTCCTGTCCAAGTTGACCTGTACATGTTTGTGCAAAACAGCTATCTATATTATCAAACGCAAATCAATGTTTTTTGTTCCTCTAAATAGGATGGCTTTTAAATTGACAATAAACATCAAAAGTGAGTTATTTGCATTGCAATAGTAAACATTAGCTTTTTAACTTCCACTATATGTTATCCTAATGTAAAAGATTCAAAATTAGTAAGTAGAATGATGTAGTGGTTGCCATGTGGATTCTTCTGCACTTTCATTACTTGTCCTTGGTATCCATAATTAACGAAGGGAAAATTCGGTAGCATCTCTTTGAAAATGTATTTGTTTCTCTGAGCTCACTTTTAGATGATTTTGTGGTTATTGAAATTGTGATGCAATTGTTTTCACTTTCAGCACTTGCAATTTAAAAATGAGGAATTGGTTGAACTTGCAAATTGCAACTAGTTTTGATTTATAAAATGATAAGCTGGCAAGACAGTTGCGTAGCATTGAATTATTTAACTGGATACCAGTCGGATATGTACACTTGGATGATTTAGTTACCCCTGCAAAATGATGCATTTGTGCAGTTTCTCTTCTCTCTCAACTAACATCATCAATGTTATATATATATAGTTATTTCAATTCTCATTTCCAGATTAATCTTTTCTAATGATGTAGCTTATGTATATATATTTGACTTCTTAAACTTGTTAACTTTTTTAAAGATATATTCTTCTATTATGATATTATTGGGATACGTTTGTGACTGTGAAGTTGTACTTATTAGTTTCGCTGAAGCTTATGCTTAGTGGTGCAGGGGAGCCATTGATTTATGATTCTGTTGAAGTTACAATTTTGGTGTTAGATGTCACAGCAGAGAGTACATCAACAGTTACAATCAGCGTCATTAAGGTTCAGCTATCAGAAAATGGAACTCGCCTGAAGCATCTTTTTCTTTCTTTAATCCTGGTCTTGACTAATTGCTTTATTGTGTAAATTGTTCCAGTCATTAATTGGGCATTTTGATCTAGATCCTAACCGTGTTTTTGACAATGTAAGTTTCATTCCTTTTTCTTGCATCAACTGCATTCATTTTATTCCTTTTAATTTTATATTATCACTCTTAAGAGAAAGGATTTTGTTCATATGCCTACAATATTGATTAATATGCGTGTTTGTATGGTTGCATCAGGTTCTGGAATGTTTCGAACTTTATCCCGACAACACTATTTTTTATAACCTAATTCCTATTTTTCCCAAGGTAGGCTGTGATCATTGTTATAGGTTATTTAAAAAATTTATCTGATGTTTTCTTCAAATCGTCCTTTCTTAAGCATTTATGATTCTTTCCAACAGTCACATGCTCCTCAGATTTTAGGGTTTAAATTCCAATATTATCAATGTGTGGAAGTTAACACACCAGTTCCTCGTGGGCTTTACCGGCTTGCAGCCTTGCTGGTGAAACCAGAATTTATTGATATTGATAGTTTGTAAGTGTGTTCTTCATCATTTCCTTCTATTCTTACATGCTCTGACATATGTTAGAGTGTCCAAGGTTTACCGTGTTTATGTTTCCTATATTTTGGATCTTTTTACTTTCCATAGCAAAGAATTATTTTGGCATATACTAGTGATTTGATGCCATGTTTTAAAGTACATTTTAAAGTTGTGTATAT
This sequence comes from Scilla litardierei, assembly GCA_030789695.1. Lineage (NCBI taxonomy): Eukaryota > Viridiplantae > Streptophyta > Magnoliopsida > Asparagales > Asparagaceae > Scilla > Scilla litardierei. The sequence continues at coordinate 111,465,355 of CM061135.1, forward strand.
TTGTTACTGTTTCCTGGAAGAGAATACTCCCACCGATTACTGTGTCCCCAGCGCCCAGTGGCCATGCGCTCTAGGCAAGAAGTACTACGGTCGGGGGCCAATACAAATCTCCTGGTAAGACAATTCATTATAAACATTTTGTCATTAATTAAGTTGCATACCATTAACTTTGCTCAATATCTGAATCCGTTCTTATAGCAATTACAACTATGGCCCTGCCGGAGCAGCACTCGGTTTGGACTTGTTGAACAACCCGGACTTGGTCTCCAGCGACCCGGCCATCGCATTCCAGACTGCATTGTGGTTCTGGATGACCCCACAGTTGCCGAAGCCGTTTTGCCATGATGTCATCATCGGGGCATGGACCCCGTCGCCCGCCGACCAAGCGACCGGGCGAGTTCCAAGGTTCGGGGTGATCACCAATATCATCAATGGAGGGTTGGAGTATGGGCATGGGCAGGACCCTAGGCCTTGAGAACAGGATTGGCTTTTACAAGAGATACCGTGACCTTCTTGGTGTGGGCTACGGTGACAATTTGGACTGCAACAGCCAGTCTCCTTTCGGTTTCAGATCAAATGTGTTGGTGTTTGATGAATAATGACCTGTCGGGTGACCAAATAAGAGTCTATTAGTTATCTATGAGTAAGGACACATGGGGGCCTAGATAAGAAGCAATATATTGCTTGATGTAGAATGCTTCGAGAGAATAATGAAATAAGTGATGTTCCCTTGTGGATCTTTCTGCAAGTTGAAGTAATTTCTCTACCTTTTGTTGGTCATTATCCATTGTCTATGGGTGCTTGTCAAGGCGAACAGCTTGAGGCTCGGTTTGAGATTGGCTTCGCAAAACGACATTCGGACTCATTTAACGATAAATTGAGGCAAGCTTGAACAGAAATATGTGTTCGTTAAAATTAATAAACAAGCATGAGCACTAGTAGGTTTGGTTCGGCTTGAGCTTGAGCTTGACTTGATAAAGGCTGGTTTTAATAGCGCTTTACAAGCGCTGTTAAAGGTCCCAATAGACAGCGCTTGGTAGTGCAAGCGCTGTTAAAGGGGGGCCTTTAACAGCGCTTGCTAGTGCAAGCGCTGTTAAAGGTTCCCCTTTAACTGCGCTTGCACTAGCAAGCGCTGTTAAAGGCACCCCTTTAACAGCGCTTGGTAGTGCAAGCGCTGTTAAAGGCCCCCCTTTAACAACGCTTGCACTAGCAAGCGCTGTTAAAGGGGGGCCTTTAACAGCGCTTGCACTAGCAAGCGCTGTTAAAGGGGTGCCTTTAACAGCGCTTGCACTAACAAGCGCTGTCTATTGGGACCTTTAACAGCGCTTGTAAAGCGCTATTAAACCAGCCCCCCTTTAGCAGCGACGAGATAGACAGCGCGCAGAAGCGCTATTAAAGGCCTTATTTAAGCGCTGTTAAAGGTCCCTTTTGTAGTAGTGCTGGTATAACCTGTAGCTAGAACATACACTCTACACTCCCCTGGCTTTCAGTACCTGCACTCCACCGGTTTCAAACAAAACTAATCCTTGTATAATCTCTCACTTTGCTAGTCCCAACTTGTCAAGTCCCTCTTATCTAGTACTACACTAGACAAGGCCCCAAAAGTCACAAATATGGTAAAGTTTTCTCTACATAGATCAATACACTTGTACACGAATATAAAGAGTAAAAAGTTCAAAAAAGCTCAGTTCGTGTCAGTGTAGTCGTCTCTATCGATAAGCTCGTCGTCAGCTTCACGCTGGCGCAAACAGTGTCTCAATCCGATGTCTAGATCTCAAGATATAGCCCTCCGAAGTTCGATGCGCAAATCTGCCCGAATCTGGTCTGTGCGTAAATCAATTCTCTGTTCTGTAGAATTGGCAGCAGTCTATGTGTAAAGTATGTTTCTGCCTTGTCTTCTAGAAATTGTTGTAAATCGACCCGAGCTCAGAAAAATCCGAATAAATACTCATTGGAATTGTGAGCTCGTCCTCTTCGATTGAAAAATAAGAAATAGACGATTTGAATGCTCTTGTGGAGAGGAATTCTTAGATCTTTGAAGTACATCCTAGGGCTTGGACTTTGCTTCTTCAAAGATCGTGGCTTTGGTTGCTTGCTCCTCTAGGTTGAAGATGGCTTATGCTTGGATATGTAGCTTGATGATGGATGGTTCCTTATACTTACAGCAAGGCTTGAAGATGATGAAGAACTTTGGCCTAGGAGACGATGAAATATATGAAGTTATTCAGAATACAACTCATGCTAAAATAAATACTACTGATTTAATACAGAGATCTAAATCAGAAAAATATCACCATGTTGTAGAGCACTGAGTTGTGATCTTCCTGGCACAAACTGTTCGTCGATTAGAGCTATGTGGAGAAAGTTATGCACTTTTTAGCATCGTCCATCGAGCTCCTTCTTCCTGCGAATTTGATGATCTCTTTGAAGTTTGGAGGATAAATTCGGCCAAGATGAAGAGAAATGAGTCTAGGGCTGGCTTTGTTTGCTTTTTCTCTCTCCTTTGGATGTGGGTTTATATATATGAAGAGGGGATCAATTAGAATCAATTAGAATCCCATAAAATATGGAGATTGGATGGATTCTAACTTGAATAGGATTTGAAATAATCATATGAAAGATCTCTTTCAATCACAATAGGAAATCACAATATGATATGAAGTTTGAATTTGGATTACACTAGGATTGGATCTCATTTAATCATAATTGATTTGTATGATATTCTCCATATCTCTCCATCTTTGACCAAGTCTTCATTTGTGTAGGAATAGGATTTGATTCATGCACCAATTGATTTGAATCAATTCAAATAAGGATTTGAATTGATTTTCTCTTTATCTCCCCATCTTTGACTTAGTATAATATGTGTAGCCATTATCTCCATCTTTGACCATGTCCACTTTGCTAATGGATGACAAATTCTCCATCACATTGACTAAGTCATCCTTTGATAATTTACAAGCTTGCCACTCCTTCAAACACTTAGCACACACATCAAATCTTTCACACACGTTTGTTATCATCAAACACGAAATCATCGACCGTTTTATCCAACTACACGTTGTATCCAACAATCTCCCCCTTTTGATGATGACAAACCAATATAAGATTTGAGCATTAACGATTCATAAAATAACATCGTAACATGTGTGTGTGAAGTGTGATGATGGAGGATGTATGCAACAAGTATAACAATGATGTTCAAATATACAAGCATGCTCAACAATATAACAATGATGCAAGCATATAAGCATGGCATGCTCCCCTTATATTCATGTCCCCCTTGAATCCTTGAACATGTATTCACTCATTCATTAAGCACATTCATTATTCGTTAATGCTCCCCCTTAAAGAAATATTCATATATTCAACATGTAAGCATTAATGCATACACCAAATCTTCTCAATATTTCTCCCCCTTTTGTTATCATCAAAAGTATATATACGAAGTCATTCATACAGCATGCAAAATAGTGAGCATTATAAATTATGACATACACTTGCTTGTAGACATTCGCATAATAAGCAAGTCAAAACCAAAGAAAATTATAACAAGGACTTCTACACCATCGTGTAAGTGTGATGATTAAACATTGAAGCACATGAGGAGAAAATTTTAAGAAATTCAACCAAAACCAATACACATTTTCCATTAAACATGAAATTATATAGGATTGATTTTGCCCATCTTATTAAAAATGAGTTCAAGGTACCATACCCAAAACATAGCCTATAAGGACTCTTAGATGTGGTGGTGGCATTACTTGACAAATATAACACAAACGTTAAAGATTACCCGCATATGTTGGATACTCGTGGGTAGTGTCGTTGCCAATGATTGTATCCATTTTTTATACGGAGCAATTTTCATTCTTTTTAGATTTTTTCATTTTCAATTCTTTAGTGCTCAATTTTTATCCATGGCAAGACACATCAATCTCTTAGATTTTCAATTATTTTTCATCCTACATTCACTTTCCAATATTTCATAAAAGATGTCTCCAAATCTACAACAATATTTAATATCCATGGAAGTGAAAGTGTAGGTGTAGAAATGAAATTATTCTAATCATTGAACATGTCATGGCTATTTAGAAAACAAACATGCGCATGTAGCCATAACAATAATACATCAATATCTACATGGATATGAGTATCATTCATTAATACACTTAAATGATTCAAAAGAAAGATGTACATTAAGCACCATTTTTTTGGTTTTTATCTTTTCCATTTTTTTATTTTTCTTTTATAACGAACTAAACAAGCTAGAAAGCAAACAAACTAGCACACAAAATAAAAATAAAAAATCAAGCATGCAAAAAAATTTGAAGGTATGCATTATGTTCAAACAGGAAAAATTATACCTTCGCGGTGTAGTATGGCTAAGGAACCAAATAATGAGACGTTCAATCCATAGTTCCTCGCCATCTCCATTTTACATGCACGGTATATGTTATGTGTGACCTTGGAATCCAACAAGGTACACTCACTGTAGTCATCAAATTTTTAGGAACACATATTTGCTTGAACTTAATGTTCTTGTTACTATATTTGCAATAATAAGAGGTATGACCAACACAACCACATGTAAAGCACTTTGCATGAATATATCCAACTTTTGTTGTTTCAATATGAACTTTTCTATAATTAGGCTTTTCAGCATATTTCAAACCATATCCAAGTCCACGTCTATTATTACCATAAAGTTGATTTTCAAGAAAAATATCCAACGAATGTTTTCCAATAGAAAATTTTTTTATTAACAATTCTATACTAGTGACTTTGGATTTCAATAAAGCATTCTTATTCACAAGCAACGTGCATTTACTACTAAAATCTTTCTTATTGTCCTCTTCATTCTTTTTCACAATTTCAACTTTCTTTTCAAAATCATCCATTTTTTATTTAAGCTCATTTTTAGCATGCACATTTTTTCATTAAGCTCTATAATCACATATTCAGTTTCAGTTTCTAGCTTAATCAAATTTTTTTTATACATGCTAATTTCTTTTAACAAGGTAGGACAAATAAGACATTCAGCTTTTTCAGGCAACCTAGATTTTTCCTTTTTCAGTTGATTTATGGTAGAATCACATGCAATAAGTTTTTCTTTCAGTTCATTTATTTCAGTAAACATGTCACAATTTTCTTGTTGTCGTTCACAGTTAGAATTTCTAAACTTTTCTAATGTGGATTCCTGTTTCTCTATGGTAGATTCTAGGTTGTCAATTTCATCTTGCATATCATTAATAGTACATTATTGCCTCTCAATTTCAGCTTGCATTACAAAGATTCAGAAGATCGGTTATTTTAGTGCAAGATTTTACCTCATTGTGTTTTCCCATCAAGCAGAGGGAGGTGTGAGTAGTCTCTTCAATCTCATCTTCGCTATCGTCATCCCATGTTAACGCTAGAGCTTTTCCTTTCTTCTCTTGTGGGTAATGCTTCATATAGTGTCCCTGCCCGTGGCATTTAAAACATGTAACATAATCAGTAGGAGTCTCCTCAGAAGGGTTTTTAGCAGAATTAGAGTTAGTTGAATGATTAAACCTAGGTGCCATTTATGCTCTCCCTTGCTTGGTCTTGATGTACTTTCTGAAATTTCTGACCATTAATGCTAGCTCCTCCTTATCATCGTCTCCATCTTCCCTAGCTTGAAGAGCTAGTGGTTTTGGTTCATGTGCCTCTGGTTTCTCTCTAACCTCTATACTCTGCAGCTCAAGCTCGTGTGACATTAAGTTGCCTATCAAGTCCTCCACTCTCATCTGTGATAGATCTTTAGCTTCTTGAATGGCAGTGACTTTGGGACAGAACGAGCTTGGCAGCGCCCTTAAGATTTTCCTCACCTATTCATAACTAGAGTATGTCTTACCAAGGGAGCTAGACTTGTAGACGATGTCCATGAACCTCGTAAACATCTCTGAGATGGATTCTGATGGAAGCATGCGGAAGCTCTCGTACTCTGTGCTCAGCAAAGAAAGTCTAGACTCCTTCACCTGTTACGTTCCCTCATGCGTCACCTCCAGTGTATGCCATATTTCCTGCACAGTTAAAGAATGTGAGATACGATTGAATTCAGATTTATCCAAGGAGCAAATAAGTGCATTCATAGCTTTACCATTTAAAGAATAATCAGCATCATCCCATTTATCTTCAGGTTTAAGCATTTTAGTGTTTTCAATTTTAATAACATATGGCTTATAACCTTTTTCAATAATGTTCCATACTTTATAATCAACAGATATTAAGTAGATTTTCATTCTAGATTTCCAATAATCATAATCTACACCATTAAATTTTGGGGGTCGTGATATGGACTGACCTCCAGCAAAAGTAGAATCAATAGAATTCATGGTCAATCTAGCCTAGATCCTCTAACCTGCTTTGATACCACTTGTTGGATCTGGATCTAAGCCTAGAGGGGGGTGAATAGGCTATTAAAATTATTCGTGCAACCCACACGAAATCAAAGGAAGTTATAGCAGATGCAGAGTAAATAATAAGCAATCACAGAGTGCACAGCAGATTTACCCTGGTTCGATCGTCCCCACAACCTACGTCCAACCCCGAAAGCAAATACTAGGTTAATAATGTTACGGGTACAACCTGTAGCTAGAGCACCACTCTACACTGACCTGGCTCTCAGTACTTGCACTCCACCGTTGTAAACAATACTAATCCTAGTATAATGTCTCAATTGACTAGTCCCAACTAGTCAAGTCCCTCTTGTCTAGTACCATACTAGACAAGACCCCAAAAGTCACAAATATGGTAAAGTTTTCCCTACAGAGATCAATACACTAGTAGACGAATATAAAGAGTAAATAGTTCAGAAAAACTTTGTTCATGTCCGTGTAGTCGTCTATGTCGATAAACTCGTCGTCAGCTTCACGATGGTGTAAACGGTGTCTCAATCCGATGTCTGAATCTCAAGATACAACCCTCCGAAGTTCGATGCGCAAATCTGCACGAACCTGGTATGTGCATAAATCAATTCTCTGTTCTACAGAATCGGCAGCAGTCTGTGTGTAAAGTATGTTTCTACCCAGTCTTCCAGAAATTGTAGTAAATCAACCCGAGGTCAGAAAAATCTGAATAAAAACTCATTGGAATCGTGAGCTCGTCCTCTTCGACTGAAAAATTAGAAAGGGACGATTTGGATGCTCTTGTGGAGAGGAATTCTCAGATCTTTGAAGTGCGTCCTAGGGCTTAGAATTTGATCTCTTGGACTTTGCTTCTTCAAAGATGGTGGCTTGGTTTCTTGTTCCTCTAGGTTAAAGATGGCTTATGCTTGGATATGTAGCTTGATGATGGATGATTTCTTATGCTTGCGGTAAGGCTTGAAGATAATGAAGAACTTTGGCCTAGGAGACGATGAAATATATGAAGTTATTCAGAATACAACTCATGCTAAAATAAATACTACTGATTTAATACAGAGATTAAAATCAGAAAATATCACCATGTTGTAGAGCACTGAGTTGTGATCGTCCTGGCGCAAACGGTTCGTCGATCTGAGCTCCGTGGAGAAAGTTATGCACTTTTTAGTGTCGTCCGTCGAGCTCCTTCTTGCAAATTTGATGATCTCTTTGAAGCTTGAAGGATAAATTCAGCCAAGATGAAGAGAATGAGTCTAGGGCTGGCCTTGTTTTCTTTCTCTCTCCTTTGGATGTTGGTTTATCTATATGAAGAGGGGATCAATTAGAATCAATTAGAATCCCATAAAATATGGAGATTGGATGGAATCCTAACATGAATAGGATTTGAAATAATCATATGGAAGATCTTTCAATCACAATAGGATATGGAGTTTGAATTTGGATTGCAATATGATTGGATCTCATTTAATCACAATTAATTTGCTTGAGATTCTCCATATCTCTCCATCTTTTACCTAGTCTTCATTTGTGTGGGAATATGATTTGATTCATGCACAAATAGATTTGAATCAATTTAAATATGGATTTGAATTGATTTCCTCCTTATCTCTCCATCTTTGACTTAGTCCAATATGTGTAGCCATTATCTCCATCTTTGACCAAGTCCACTTTCCTAATGGATGGCAAATTCTCTATCACTTTGACTAAGTCATCCTTTGATTATTTACGAGATTGCCACTCCTGTAGACACTTAGCACACACATCAAATCGTTCAAACGTGTTTGTTATCATCATACATGAAGTCATCGATCATTGTATCCAACTATACGTTGTATCCAACAGTCCATTCTCTGCAGACTATATAATGCTTTCGAACCTCGTTCGGACCCATGTTGGACCAGCAGGCACAGAGTGGAGGTTCCCTATGGACCTCCTCATTCCGCATGTCTATGTACTAGACCCTGATAACGAGGACCATCAGGCGAACCTAGTCGAGCCTCTTCACCCTGTGATCCCCATTTCTGAGCCTGCCACCATTCTGGCCACTAGACCCAGCACTTCTGTCTCCACTTCTGCTCGTGCTGAGGGCTCCACTTCTGTAGCTGTGTCTAATCCCATCCACACCCCCCCGCTGAGAGTTGACCTTACATGAGTTCTGAGAGCACTGGCCCCACCCTTTTTGAGAGAGCTAATCCTTCCTCCTTCACGATCGCAGAGACTCTCAAAACACCTGATTTCTCGAATCCTGTGGTGTCCTTATCTTTTGATTTCACGACCACCCCACCTGTCAACATTTCAGTCTCTATCGTCGCCGTTTTTATCGAGAGTGTCGTGGTGTCTGTCACCACATTTGTTGCCGCGACCTCTGCTCCTGCCTCATCCTCTGTTGATATTCCAATCACCTTCTCCATTGAACACATTTCTGTAGAATTCCTGCGTCTCAGCCTCACCTGGAGGCTGAGCATCATGTCGTGGGCTCCGCTCCTCACTCACACCATATAGTGGCCCCATTAGTTTTTGGATGCCGTGTGAGACCTGCTTATACACCTCTACGTCCATCTACCTCTGCTCCCGACGACAGAGACCTATGCCTTCGGGCAGTCGAGTCGGTAGTGGCTGGACTTAGAGTTGAATTTAGAGCTCTCACGGCGGCCGTCACTGCCCAGCAGGCCCATCTAGCCATGATTCCTGGTATTCAGCTCACACTGAACCAGAATCTTCAGCACCTGTAGCAGCAGACAGCCTAGCAACAGCCATCCCCTCAGCCACCATCGCCCCCACTACAGGGAGGTGATGGCGATGCACCAGAGTAGGCATGTCTCTTGATGCCTGTCGTATTTTTGCTTCACATCTCACCCCATTATTTTGCATGCCCATCTATCTTCGCCTTTTTTGCAGGGCACCATATATTTCAGCTTGGGGGAGAGTATGTATTTTTTTCCACCATCTTGCATCCATCCATCATTTTACATTCTTGCTTTGCACTTATCATTTGCATATACCATCATATTTCATTTTTCCGTTATTTTCATTTTCTTTGCATCATACTAGCATCCACACCCACCCACCCCTATCTTATATGTCATAGTGCCACACTTTGCAGATTGAGGACAATGTGATGTTTAGCTTGGGGGAGTGAGTGTACTCACACACTTTTTATTTTATTTATTTTTATCTTTATTTTTCACTTTTCTTTATTCTTCGCTTATTTTCGCACACTTTTTTCTTTTCATTTTTTTCCATGCATCATATTTTCCTTACCTTTGGAGTGCTTGCATGTGTATAGTTATATTTTATTTTATCCGTACTTCTTTTACTTTCTTTGCTAGAAATGAATTTACTATAATGAATATAGCTTGGATTTCGCTTTACTCTTATGCACATATCTCTTGCCATGCTATTGTCTTTATTTCTGATATCATCTGTGATGTATTTGCCGTGCACTTGAGAAAAAGAACTTCTAATGTGTTATTATTTGTCTATGAATGAATTTTAGCGTTGACTCATCTGAGAATTACTTTATTGTATACTTTTTATAGAAAACACACCAGGATTCACGCATTGACTGCATTATACTTAGAGTACTGCTTTGTATCTCAATATCACCATGAATTGTGTATTAAACTTCCAGGTTGAATATATTGATTGTCGTATGATATGAATAGGCTAGTTTACTTTTAGAAATCAAAATGAGTAGATGACAGTACCTGCTGAAGTAGTTATGCACATACAAAGAGCGAACTGAGTGATATCATATATTCTTTCTCCACATATCTTGAAAAATATTTCTATATATATTGTCATTGGTAATTCTCCTCTAAAGTGAATCTCATTATTGCATCTTCCCCATGCCAAAAATAAATAAGCCCCATGATCCCAAAAACTCAAAAGAAAAGAAATATATATATCTTTGCATCTTTCTTTGGGATTGTTCTTGTGTATATAAAAAAGAGAGAAAAAAGAGAAAACAGACAAAAGAAAAAGAAAAAGAAAGTTTCATTGTATATACACAATCCCATTCTTGGCTTCTTTCTTATTTTCCTTTTTATAAATGGAGCTACAAAAATTTGGGAAAAAGTTTATATTCTCTTTTTTGATGCCACCACGCTTATAGATAAGCTTGGGGGAGGAGATCCAATGATGTCTGAGAGAGTGACTACTCATATGTGCATGACGACCTAAGCTAGGTAATTTCTGATACTTAGGGAGATGACTTTGAGTATAACAACATCTATAATTGAAAAATTGATATGAAATTCATGAAAACCATAGCTTGCTATTCTTATTGATTTGAATTGCGTGATATCTCTTATACTCCAAATAGAAGTAGTCAATTGAAAAGTGTGTTATATATGATTATGTATATCATTTTCTATGACTTAGACGATGTTTGGTGCTAAAATGATTTCACGTTGTTCTTAGTTTTTCTATCAAGTGTACCCATATGTAATGATATCGAAATAAAAGCTTTAATGTTGTTTATATTCATTATTGGTGCAATTGGAGTAAGCGAACCCGAGTTCTAAGAGAATGATCTAGCATTTCCCCTCTTCATCTTCTTTTTCATCTATTTTATTTTTCTTTATTTTTATTTGCCAAGTTCACTTTTTACTCATCTTCCTCGAGACGAGTAAGAGGTAAGCTAGGGGGATTTTGATATGCTCATAATTTACACTTTATTTCTGCATTTATCCATGTCGTAACGATTGCTCATATCACGATTTTAATGTTTAAACAACGATTTTATGATACATTTCACTATTTCTTTGTTTCGTCCGATTTTAGGAAATATGGAGCAATCGAGAGCAATTTGGAGCTTTGAGTGCATACACGCGTGTTGGAGCATCAATCACGACGATATCGAAGACCTAACGACGCTGGATGATGAGGAGATGAGAAAGAAATGCGAAAGAACCGAGAAGGAAGTGAGAAGAAGGAGTTTTAAGAAGGGAAACGGGCTACTCAGCTGAGTGACGCAGCTCACTCGACCGAGTGAAGCTGACACGTCCAATTCGAGCCTAAAGAAGAGCAACATTGTACTAGGCCGAGTGGGAATTCCACTCGACCGAGTGAGAATCCCACTCGACCGATTGGAGATAAGAAATTCATTGATAGATCTCTGTTTTTGGGAGAATCTACAGTCAGTCCCACTCGACCGAGTGAGAAGCTCACTCGACCAAGTGAGCAGACCACTCGACCGAGTGGTCTGAACATTCTAGAACGCCAAAATATTAGTTTTTCGGCAGAGCTACCACTTGACCGAGTGAGCAGTTCACTCAGCCGAATGTGCTGTCGGCCCAGTTTTGAAACTAGGATTTTGTAGCGATCCAGTGGCAGATCTGTTAGGATTTTTTGGACTTTTTGGGCAACTATAAATACCCAGTTTTGTGGGCAGCCCAAGGGGAGACTCTTTTGATTAATTTTCTTAGGAACAATTTTAGTTTTAGTTTTCTTTTGGTGAAAAGAATGGAGAGTAAGATCTTAATTTTCTTATTCTTTGGAGCTTGAACTCAATTGGTTTGTCTAAACTTTTGCAATTTCATATTTTTATGGTATATTTCTACTTAGATCTGAGTTTTGTGATGAATTCTCTTGCACATCTTATTTCTATTGCTTTTTCAATGTTGAATTGTAAGTAGTCTATTTGGTCTAGGGCAAAGAGATGAACCATATGGATTTAAAGTATGATTTGTGAGATCTATTGAATTGTCATGTTGCTAAGCTTGTTAAGGGTTAGGTTTTGATTGATTTACTATGGATAGCTAGGGATTTCTATTAGATCTTGAGAGCTCGATAGAGGATATTGATCTATGTGAAGCCATAGATATTCGATTTAGATCTATAATCCAGATTCCCTAGAATTGGGGCGAGAGAGCGACCACAGCTAACATCTTTATCATATTTCAATAATTATATTCATTTGTACGATGGTAAAACGGATACAAACTATCACGATCTAGATTCGAATTTAAGTTGCACGAGAGCGAGCTTAAATTAGAATTGGATAATATTGTCAATCTTATGGCTAGTAGTTTGCACTAGGCTTGCGCGAGAGCGAGGCTCTAGTTTAGATTACTATATACTTGCGTAGCGAGAGAGCGTTCATTGGTTCATAACATGGTTACGACAAGTTCACCCTAAACTGTAACGACCGGTTTTTATCATTAATATTTTCTGTATTTCTCTCGTATATTTTCTCCGTATTCGTAGTTAGACGTTTCTGTCCCGTACCTGTGCCCGTACACGTGTCCATTTCTTTTACCCGTACTTATTAATATTATTAATAAATCCTTTAATAATTATTTTCAATATCTTTATATAATTAGTTAAACTTTTTTTTCAAAATTCAAAATTCAAAATTTAAACTTTTAAATTCAAATGGAGACCTTCCTAATAAACCCATTTAAACTTATTTATTAGCTATTATTCCCTATTATAACCTATTAATTAGAATCTCATTATTAACAATTCAAATCCTTCCCTATTATAACTTAACATTAAACCCTAACCCACGTTTTTATCCATGTGGCCGAATCTTACACACGCACACATTCTTGGACCTAGCCTTCACTTACTGTTGCTTTTCAAATTCCTTTCCCTACACTGCATGGGAACTTAGTTCCTAATAATAATAATTATTATTATTATATATATATATATATATATATATATATATATATATATATATATATATATATATATATATATATATAACTAACCCTAGGACCCGAATCCCCTCACACACTATTATAATATGAACCGAAGTTAGCCTATAACAAAAGCCTACACGTACTGCTAATACCCCCACACCCTTAGATATTAAACCCTAGACTAATATAAAACCATAAGGAGACCCGAACTAGCCTTCACGTGTTGTGCATCAAACCCCACATTTTTGTTTATATAAACAACTCCAACCTAGACTATCAACCTACTGCTCTTTTTCCAACCCTAGGGTTTTTCCTACACAGCCGCCTCCTATCCCTTCTTCTCCACGACACAAAGCGCCGCCCCGACTTCTTCTTCCCCACGCGAAACCCCAAGCGCCCAACCCCACAAGCGCTGGCCACCGCACGGACCTCTCCTCCTCGCCACAGCCAGCGGCCGAACTCCTTCTCCTCTCCACGCCAAACAGCAGCGCCACCCCCCTCGCACGCCCAGCAGCTCCTAACGCCGCCCAACTCCTCGAGACCCCCGACCTGTCAGCACCCACGGCCCCTCTCTTCGACCAACATCCGCCCAAAACAGCTCACGCCCAGGCCCCATTGCCTCAGCCCGCAGCGCCCGCCTCACGGAAACGCCCCATGCCAAGCTCCTTCCATCCTGCGACCTCCCCTTGCCCCCACACAGCCTCCAGCATCGCCCACCTGCTCCCAAATGCTGCAACGACCACTTCCTCGCCCCCACGCACAGATCTGACACGAACTCTCATCCACATGTTGACACAACATCCCAACGGCTTCCCCTCTGTAGTTCGGGACCTCCACAAGAACTGTAGCACTGCCGTGTTGCTGCTGCTCGCCCTCAATGCCCGAACAGCCGTGCGAAAGCTGTTGACAGCACCCTTGCCCTCCTACCGAGGCTCAACACCGCTGTTTCGGAGCCGTACGCGTCGCATCTACCCATCGTTGCATCCCGATCCTTTGCTGCACTTCCGGTTAGTAGATCTACCCTTGAAAAACTTATAACCCGCACCATAATTTAGAGAACCTAATAAAACAGATCAGTTAGACATCGTAGGGACTTTTGTGACGTTGTTATGATCGAAAAATGCTTAATCTGATTATATGTTTTGTCAAACCAGCAAATCGTCATAACCGTAGCGTAGTACCCATCGAGACATTTCTGACGACACCAAGAACGCCAAAAACAGGCAAGTGTGCAATTAGATATGAATTTTTGAAGTTTCTGGACTTTTACGTTGCTTTTATTTATTGCTGTATAACTTTAAAACTAGAGTGAAATGATGCAAGAAAACAATGCCATGACAACCTGGACGAAATTTGTGATCCAACGACATATCACACGGTACACTTTAATTTTAAACAACAAGGAAGAAAACTAGTTTCTGTAGCAGGTTCAACAAAAGCCATGTTCAACATATTTTAAGACTGTTGTTCAACCCACTTCTTCTGATTGGAATTTTCATGATAACAAATTAATATTAATAACATTAAATTTCTGCAAGTCTTGAAATGTTTAACAAGTTGAGACATCGTAAAAATCATGCGCCTCGAAGGTGGAATCATGAATTTGTGATGTCATGTGAGTCGACTAGGCTGGCTCGTGTTCCAGCACAAAATTGGTATGGGGTTAGGGTTGAGCAGCCACTAGGCGTATGAAAGGGTTCTCTCTTCAAGAGCACCACCTGCATGCGGTGGATTAGCGTCAATCACGGTAAGCTCCAGTGAGAAGAACGACTTACTCATCACGACATAAAGGCGAGAACCCTATGATAGATGTGAACTATTGACTTGAAACTTGCAACGCTAACGTGATCTCAATAAATTGACATGCTAACGAACTCAAAAAAACTTACCTTACTTCTTGAAACTGATTAGAACTGCATGCTATGAATGTTTTGCCTTCGTTGCATTATAATCATCATATCACTCTTGTTGCACTTATTTTATTAATGTCTCTTAAATTCATATCGTTTGTATACTTGTCTTGTCTTAAATTCATATCGTTTGTATACTTTTCTTGGGTTGCTAACTCTTTCTTGCAGACCCCTTGCTGACAAACATTCATGTTTTTGGATGTATGTCAAATTCTGAGCTTGAGTACCCAGAGGATCCATACGTGACGCCTGACTTGGAGAGCCAGGAGTTCGCCCCTGATGCCGAGCCTCTCCCAGCGGAGGACTAGTGGACCCACACTTTACTGCTTTCCTTAGTTTACTTTCAGACGTTGTTCTTGCTTTGAGTACGTTTTTGTTGCTACTTTAGCCCAGCTGTGGCTTGTGGTTTAATTTCGTGTACGAACATTATGTATCTGGATGTGGCTTTTATCTTTTGAAATGTTTCTGATTGTTCTGATACGCAAATGCAAGGACCTCTCCTGTGTTTTTATCACAGACGCTTATTGAACTCAAGCTTCACCACTCCAGTTCAAGCGGACCGAGTAATGTACTCGCTTCCGGTGTCTTATGGGAAGCGGGGCGTTACAGGGTTTAGTGGTGACCCATGCAGGTCCTGCAACTGCGGAAGTCAGAACAATGAGAAGACTTCTCATTAGCCAAAATATCCAGAATTAGTTCGTATGCAAAATTACTCGAATACCTTGTCTCAGCACGATAGGAAACCCAATACCAGGATAATCGAAAAAGCTAGTTAGACGCTCGTGCTCGTTAGTTAGACACCCTTGCCACGACTTAGTATTATCATCTTGGGAGTCACCCTATCGATTGTTCATTTAGCTCTGATCTTATTAGACTTTTGATTTCGTTAGTTGTTCGCTTAGATTTATCGAATCTAGGGCCTAACCGAACGTATCGATCGTCACCATGCAAGTCGAAACCGAGACGCCTGTAATGAGTAGGCTTCGAAGCGTAAAATATTCCAGACCTATAAGATCTCGATCTCGATCCTCAACGAACCTTTACCTCGGCTTCCCTATCGCAGTCTAGTCCGTTGTAGAACCTTAGTGCTAAACCTTAGTCGACCCAATGATTATTCCCCCCTGATTTTACTATTTCCTAAACATTACGCTTCCATATTAATGAGCGTAGAAACCCATCGTAGCGTATTCACGGAGTTACTTCTTAGTCGTCCTTACATTTCAATTGTCAAACCTATTCCTTGTCCTCGATTCACATACACTCTTCAGGTCCACCATCTTTAACCTTAAACTTCCCCATTGCAGATCCGGGGTCTTTTAAGAAGTATTTTCGATACTTCTTTTATTGAATTCTTCACTAAGTTTAAAATCCTTTCGAAAACTTTTACTTAGATTTTCCTACACTTCAGTCAACGTAAACCCAATCTTGATTATGAAACTCTTCTGACGTGATCTTTAGTTACTATCTTATAACGATTTTCTAACATACATCTTTCGCACTTCTATTTCACAATGACCTTATATAACTACTCTGTTTTTCTCATGTAAAGAACTCTTTTTAAAACTTTATTTCTATTTCGCTAGCTCAAAATATCATCCCCTTGTTCTTACTAACATATTTCAAAACAGTCATTCATACATACTTTTAAAAATACTTTCCTAGGTTAAAAATAACTTCAATATCTTGTGTATCAGTCTTACAATCATTGTCTTCATATTTCTATAATAAACATAATTTTTTTACAAACCTATTTCCATTTACAAAACAAGCACTACAACACTATGTCCATATTACTCTTCACCTATTATTTTGACTAATCATATTTCACGTTTTAACTTATACCGTATGCTCGTTATTTTATGTAAGTGATAACGATGTTATTATTTTTACGCATATCCTTATCTTCTTAATTATTTAACTCGTTCATAAATATTTTATGCCACCCAACCAAACTACTCTCGTATCTATGCCACATCTGAAACCGTCCATCACAACATTAGTTCGTTGCATCATTCAACTCTGAAACCTACACTATTACTTAGTTATCACATTAGTGCTTATCATTGCTTAGTGAGACCTTTAGAAGGTGGTGGTGTTGTGCATGTATATAGATAGTGAGTGTGAACCCGTGTGTGTGAATCTTTATATACCACACATGTATGAGTGTGCTTACCCTTAGTATATTAGTATAGTGTGACTATCTATTGTGTTGTATGTGCATGTACGATAATATGTGACATGTATGTATATAATCGAGTATAGAGTAGTAAGTGTTATATTTATACTTAGGCGAGTGATTAGCTATATCACTAACGGAATATCTGAGCGTATTAGATTTAGTATTGGCTAGTTACGAGGAGTATATATGCCTTAGTCGTAATTGTTAATGTTTGTAATTGCATGGTAGTATAGTGATATGCATGTTACGTGTAATGATGATAGGGTACATATAGTTGTGTGTACAGTTTCATTGAGTGATTTATATGCTAGTAAGTTTGGCGCGTACTCGTGCGAGTATATGTATATGGTTAGTTATAGGTATGTAGTTATATATATATATATATATATATATATATATATATATATATATATATATATATATATATATATATATATATATATATATATATATATATATATATATATATATAATATTGCCCACGAGAGGGTGTCCCAGTGGTAAGTCATTCCGCTCCAAAGCCAAGGGGTGCGGGGTTCGAGGCATATGGCCGCCGTGACTTGGTAATTATTGTGGAATTTGTTATGGAATTATTTGCCCTGGGGCGACATCTACCCTCTCGGACTTACCCGGGGGCCGTTGGGGGCACGGCGTGTAAGGATCCTGTCTATGGGGAAAACACTAGAAGGGGGGTTGAATAGTGTTTATGCAAATTTAATAGGAATTTACGCCAAATAAAATGCAATCCAACAAATAGTGCGGAATAGAAAACAACCCAAAGAGAAACACACGCAAACACAGTTATGTTTCAAGGGTTCGGATTACCCAAGTCAACTCCCGACTTGTTCCCGGTAATCCTACGTCCCTACCACCCGAATACCACCGGATACTCAAGTTAGAACCCTAACTTGAGGTTTCCTTAAAACCCACTTGTAGCAACCCTACAAGTGCAATCGAAGACAATCGATGTCCTTGACTCCCACAACACGGGAGCAAGCAAAAACCACTCTCACAACCGAGAGCACAATTCAAATAATGAAGTTATGAAATCTGAAAGCAACACTTACAATCACCTATGCCTTGAAGTAGAACTTGAAGGAGAAGTGTGATGTGTGTTGAAGAACTCTCTTGGAAGAGAGGAGGAAAGCCCTTTCTCTTGACTGCACCAAATTCCTAGAGGATCAATCTTTGGTTCTAGGTTGGAGAGCAAGAGAATCAGATTTAGAAATGCTAAGGGCTTTGGATTTGAAAGCTTTGATCTTTGGAAATGAAAGGTTGAAGAATTTTGCAATGAATGAGTATGTAAGTGAGTAACCTTCCAATGAAACAGTAGAAGCTCTATATATAGCTTTCTCAAATCCATAAAACAGTTTAGGTAAAAACCCAATCGAAATCCGTGAGAAAAATCTCAACGGATATAATCTGAACTCGCAACAGTCGACTGATGAACGAAACACAGTCGACTGCTGCACAGTCAGCAAGGGTAGGTGAGAATTCATAACAGTAACTTACCACGTGGACAGTCGACTGATGAAGCCAAGACAGTCGTCTGTAAAACCAACAGGTGACTGTACATTCTTCGACAAGCGACTGGCCGAGAGAAGAGTAAGTTAGAAGAAGTACTGGAAATCTCACAAGATACAGGACAGACGACTGATGCAAGGAACACAGTCGACTGTTGATCAGAACAGGCGACTGTATAACCTTAAACAGACGACTGTCATAGACAGGAGAAATTTCCAGAGAGCTGAGTCAAAGATTAGACTTATAGACAGGCGACTGTTGCAGCATAGACAGTCGACTGACCTAATATACAGTCGACTGTATATACATCATAAGTCGACTGGCCGTAGAAATCGGATCAAACAGAGTTCGGGCAAGGAGAGACAGGCGACTGATGAACCACTCACAGTCGACTGTCGCTAAGACAGGCACCTGATAAATGTTCAACAGTGGCCTGTGCGAGATAATCAGAGAGGACCCAAAAACTGCATTGTAATAGTCTGTGCATAACAGGCGACTGTAGAACAAAACACAGTCGACTGTTTTTGAGACAGGCGACTGCAAACTGTTAAGCAGTCGACTGTTATAAAAAATCCTAGCACAAACAAAAGAGAAATGGATTTCGATCAAAGGACGAAGGTCTAGAGATGTCCTATGACCGAAAGTAGATGTGTGTGAGTGCTCCATCATAGTTCTACTTCTAAGCTACATACTAGAAGAGATAAAAGAAAAATTACATTGACGAATAATCTCTTCTTTCCATCGTATGATCTTGAAGTCTTTACGGAGCTTCAATCATCAATCTACGATCATCCAATTCATATCATTTGCCTTCAATCACGTTTGTGAGTCATCCATTGCTAGTTGATCTTCATAGTAAGCTTAGACAATGGATTAACTGCAAAATAGGGTATTAGTCACAAGTATTTATGTTTGCTCATCATTAACACCAAGTAGGGAGAAGTCCAATACTTAACATTCTCCCCCTTTTTGATGATGACAAACAAACATAAACAAAAAGATAAATAGTTGTGCGTAATGAAAACTTACTCCCCCTATATAAATGCCAATCAAGTTAGTCAATAAATATTAGAGCATCTATATAGCAATTGAAGCAAATGAGTGAGATAAGAATGAATTTAATTCAAGGAATCTAGGAAGTAAAATCCATATTCATTGTAATCGTACTCCCCCTGAATCTAAGTCATCGAAAATCTTAGATTCAAGCGTTAGAACATACTTAGCACATCCATTATGAATCTTGTATGTTTATTTCTCTCCCCCTATGGCATTATCCAAAAAGGTGGGAGCAAATAACAACAACAATAATAGTGCTAAAATACGAACTAACAACAATCAAGGAATATAAAGATATATCGAATTAAAAACTCATAAAATCTCATCATATACACGTGTGAGTAAAGGAATTGAAATCCAATATCAACATTTTAGATATTCGAAATGAAAGTAATTTTCACATATTCATCACATCAAGGAAATAGCATGAATTATCCAATATCAAATTCTTGTATTGTCTCAAAAACATAGCAAGAAGAGTGAAACATTCATAGAGACAAAAATATCATATATCACACAGACGTTAATCAATATAGCATAGTGTGACATAAAAGAGAGATGCAACAACATACATAATATAAAACAGTTGAGTACATCAATGGATGGTCATCAACATGGCCATCCCAAAAAGATACATCATGAGCAACAACAAAATAGCTACATCATGACAACATCAAAGACTGTATCAATAAAAAGTGTGGCATACAGCATCATCCATCATACAACGACAAAACATATAACAAAATCACTCAACCTAAGCAAAAGTAGACCCCACAAAATAAAAACAAGGTCTTCAGGTGAGTGAACAGAACAGCATCAGCAGCAGCCTCAGTCGATCTGAATTACTGAGGGGTCCGACGGACGGCCGGAAGAACGAAACAAAAGCCGAGCAGAGCGACGAGTAGGAAAAGCTGGAGGCTTCCTCTTGGAAGACGAAACACGAACAGAAGATGAACCAACAGGAACATGTGGAGGAGTCTGGACAGCTGAGGTCAGAGACACAGTGGGTTTTGGTGTGAAGCCAGGAGGTGGAGAAACACAAGCAGGAGTAGTGTTCTCAGAGGTCGGGAACAGGTCACGAAGCTCGGGAGGAACATGACAAGCATTATGCTTACAAGAGATAAGCTGAAGCTTAAGCAGAAGCGAAAGCTTCTTATTGAGGGAGACAGTCAGCTGATCGCTCCGGATATACACCTAAAGAACGGTTGTAGTTTTACCGCAAGTGCACGGTGTAGCAGCGAGCGGGTATCGAACACAGGGAGGACGAATGACTGTGCTTGCTCCGAATCAACCTGGCTATTTGAGAACAGAGAAAATTGCCTTGGGCGATCCTGTCACAATCGTCAGACAAATGTGCGAAATATCAAATCAAATAAAGAACGTCTAGGGAATGGGGAATGCCCGCTACTCACCGTACTTCATAAATGTGGTTCGTCGGTATCAAAATTGCTAGAATGAGATTTCGGATGAACTAGTTGCAACTGAATGTAGAACCAGGCTCACGCTCTCGCGCTGTTGCCGGTCTATAGCTATCCTAGGTTTGGGTCCAATCTCTTGCAAACCCTAGCCTAGGGAAGCTAGCATTAGGATCAACATCATCGTCCAATTGCGCACCAAGCCCAATCTCTTGCAAACTCGGTCCACAATCTAAATTAGGATAGTTCCTACCCATCCAATCTCTTGCAAACGGGTATTGGCACGGAATTGCAATCGGAAATCCTAGTATCGGTCCAATCTCTTGTAAACCGATACTTCGAAAATCCGACTCCAACCCAATTCGGATTTCTAGGGCATCCTATCAAATTGGGATCCAATCTCTTGCAAATCCCAATTGATATGAATTCCTAGCTATCCGTAGCAAATCGATCCCAATCTAATCCCTAATAGCAATTCTAGCTCAATTTCTACCAATTCATCACAAATAAGAAATAGGGCTTGTAGGGTTCATCCCCACGCCCCAAGACGTGGAGACTACTCACAAATCATAGCAATAGCACAAAAATAATCAATGAAATAAGCAATAGAATTCATCACAAATATTGAGATAAACAATAAAAAATAGAATTTTTAGGGAAGAGAGATGCAAACCAATGGAGTTCTTCAATTTAATCCAACAAAAATCCAAGTTTTTCCTCTTCTCCAATCATAATAATAAAGCTAAAAAGGAATCTAAAAAGCTGCAAAAAATCTAAGAGATGGCTCTCAAAACTAGGGTAAAAACAGGGCTTAAATAGCCCCAAAAATCGTCCAAAAATCCTGACCAAAATACCCCTGCACAGCCTGTTTTCCGCAGTTTTCGCTACAGGCCGCGCATCGCACTCGGCCGAGTGACAAAAGTCGCTCGGCCGAGTGAAAACCCTGCAATTATCCAGAAAGTCGGGGCTTTCAGGGGTCTTCAGTTTGGAGGCGGCTCGGCCGAGTGAGTTGTCGTCACTCGGCCGATGACTTCACTGCACTCGGGCGGACGGGATTCTCCACTCGGCCGAGTGGGTCTTCTGAAGCTCAGGCAGCCGAAAAACAGTAACTTCGATGTTTTGGAAGGGCCTCGTCTGGGCGCCACTCGGGCGGACGTGGTATCGTCACTCGGCCGAGTGGGTCTTCTGTTCTCGGCCGAGTGCACATGTAACTCGTGTCTGAAGTGGTCGACCGAGCAGTGTCTCGCTGGTCGGCCGAGTGGCTCCTCCACTCGGCCGAGTGGGACACAAAGAACGCCCAATCTGCTTGTTTTGGCCTCCTCGTCGCTCCTGCGACGTCCATTCTTCTTCCGCTCCTCTCCAACAGCAAAATACCCCTCGGGGAGGTCGTTGGTGACCGTCTAGAGTAAGCGCATCTCGGGATCACTCCAAATCGCGCCAAATCACCTGAAATGCGACAAAAACAACAAATCGTGAAAAGCATCGCAATATCGTCGATATATCGTGAAAAACATGATTTGGGCGATCCAAATGGCATGCAAACATGCGGAAAAAAGGTGTAAAATAAGGAGTGATCAAAATCCCCCAAGCTTGCCTCTTACTCGTCCTCGAGGAATATAAGTAAAAGGCGAACCCGGTGGATTCTGAAAACGAAAACGGCGAAAAAAATGAAAAAAGTAAAACGAAGAAGAATGAAAACGAAATGAAAATAAAGAAAGAAAGAAAGAAGCGAAGAGGTAGGATGCTAGATCATTTTCTCAGGACGTGGGTTTCACTTACTCTTATAGCATGCACCGAATGAAAAACTTATGACAAAGGATTTTATTTTGATATCATAGTATAATAATGCAAATAGAGATAGAAAACCCACGAAAAACGATATAATCATGAAAAACGGAATGATTTTAAAATTAACGTCGTCTGAATCATTTAAAGCGGTATACATATCACAGATCACACACTTTTCAATTGAACGCTTTCTATCTGGAGTATAAGAGTATCACACTATAGAGTAGGGAGAATAGAAAAGTATGGATTTCATGAAATGAACGCTAGGCTTAGATTTCTGGATTTCGTTAAACTAAAAATAATCTCACCGAGTATAGAATATTACTTAGCCTAGGTTGTCGTGCAATGTCAAGTAGTCTCTCTCTCACACATCAATGGATCCCCTCCCCCAAGCTTATCTATAAGCGTGGTGGCATAAAAAATATTTACATCCCCATTTTTTTATACATATAGCTCCAAAAGCAACGAAAAGAAAGAAGAAAGAAAGAAGGTGAGATGGGATCTTTTATTGAGGATTTTTTTTCTTTTTTCTTTTTTTTCTTTGCAATAAGCAAACATATACACAACGATCCCAACTCAGAGAGAGATAATGATGTACAAGAATGTTATTCTCTCCCCTTTTTTTTGAAATAAGCAATTTGGAGCTAGAAATTAGTAGCGGGGGAAAATGCCATAAAATAGAATCACTAAGGGGAGATTCACCAATGATTTTAAAAGTAGAGAAATGATGTTCAAGATTTGTGGAGAAAGAAATAAATATAACTCTCGGTTCACTCTATAAGACATGCACGACAACTTCAGCAGTGTAATCTAATCTACTCAGTTTCGATCACAAAAAAGCTAACTAATCCAGATATATCATAGCTAACATCATCCAATCAATCCTGAAGTGAAGTGTACAATTCATGCATATAGAAGTGATATAGGAAAAGAAAGTCAGTACTCCAGATATAAGCATTCAATGCGTGAATCTTGGTGTGTTTTCTGTGATAGCATACATATGAATATTCAGACTTAGCTAATAATAAAATTTCATCCATTTTCATGCGGAAAAAGGTGTGGGTTACTATTCTAAATGCAAAGCAAGTCATAGCATCTGATATCTGAAATAAAACCTAAGACATGACAAATATAGCATGCATATAAAATAGGCTAAATCCAACGTCATCATCATCACAGAAAAGTCATCTCTAGCATGAGATGAAAAAGAAATAAAGATAAAGGGAAAATAGAAACTATGCAATGCGGCACACAGGAAAATAAGAAAAACGTGATGCATGGCAAAATAAAAGAAAAGTGATGAAAAATAAGTGCAAAAGCGAAAAAAAATGGTGTGAAAAAACTAAAAATAAAGGTGGCAAATCGGAAAAGAACGTGAGAACTCACTCCCCCAAGCTAAATGGCACAGTGTCCTCAATGTGCAAAGTGTGGCACACCTAGAGACAATCGATGAGAGGGGCAAGTGAGGATGCATGCATGGAAAAATGAAAAGAAAAAGGGTAAAATAAAGAAATGAAAATATGATGCGGACATGATGCATGCACGGATAGGAGTGATACATAGATATAAGTGTCACCAAAAACTCTCCCTCTCTCCCAGAATAGATATAAAAAGATATGAGAAAAAAAAGAATACCATAATAAGTGAGGGGAGGGGGGTGGACAAAAAGTGCAACAGGACCCAGCAGAAACGGGCAGCACAACGGCAGGAATGGATCAAGGCATCAAGGGTGCCTAAGAAGGTGGTGCTGCGCCGTCTCCGTCCTGAGGCGGAGGAGGTGGTGGTGGTGGTGTAGGCTGCTGAGCTGGGGTGGGCGTGGAAGTGGAAGCAGGTCTAGTGTGTGTGGAAGTGTGTGTGGGAACCTGCTGGGTGGGTGGGTGGGGGTACGCGTGGGAGACGCTCCAAGACCTATGTAAGGCAGTAGTGGATCTGGGGGATCAGCTCGAAGCGTCCAGCCATCGCAGAGACGGTGGAGGAAAGGGTCCTAAGGTCACCTCTAAGACCACTCACCGCCAACTCAAGAGCACGTATGCTCTGCAGTACAGTGTCGGGCGGGGGTGGTGCAGAGGGACGCACCGGTCTAGGCTGTGCAGGGCGAGGCTGGCGTACGCGAGTGGAGTATGTAACGGGCTCAGCAGGGAAGGGGACAAAAGGTGCCGCGCCTGCAAATGTGGGCCTGGCCTCAGTGTGAGGCCGGGGCACCGGCTGGTGGGAAGTGGAGGCAGCGGCAACGAAAGAAGTGTGCAAAGGTGGCAACGAGGCAGCCAGAGAGGTCAGTGGCACAGAAGTGTGGACAGACGCCATGACACTCTCGGAAAATACAGCGGGGGTGGAGACAGAGGTAACTACCGCTGGGGCGGAACTGTGTGGACCAAAAGGCGCAACCCCAGCGGCGATCATGCTAGCCATGGTCTCCACGACCGCGGAAAACGAGGGCTCCCCACTCTCGACAGAGGTCGGCGGGCGCTCGGGGAGAGCGGAGCAAAGAGGCTCCACGGACAGAGGGCCAGAGGTGGCAGTGGGAGTGGTGGGGACAGCCTCGGAAGTGGTGACAGTGGTGGAAGAGGGCTCAGCAAAAGTACTCTCGACACCGACAGCGGTGTCAGGAGCAGTGGAAACATCTGGTATGGGCTGAGGGGCCACTGTGTCAACAGGGTCGGCGGCAGGCTCGGCAGGGTGTGCAGCAGGGTCTGCGGGGGCAGCCTGGGCAGCGTGGGCAGCGTGGGCCTGCTCGGCCTCCTCGGCCTCGAGCACGTAGGCGGCGGGGATGAGAACATCCATCGTCGGGAGCCAGTCGATGTGGGCTGGTGCAATCTGAGTCCGAGCAGGGCTCGGGAGAATCATATAGTCGGCACCGTAAGGGCCGTGCAACCAGACCCAGTGACGCTCACCATGCGGACGAAGCATCTTCATCCGGGCCATAACGTCTATCGACAGGGAAGTGGGGCCCGGGACGCGTCGCAAGTCGTCAGGTAGGTCCTCGCCGGTCATCATGGTAAGCAGGGTGATCAGACCGCCGCAGCAGATCAGTGAGCGAGCACCCACCGATACAATGATGCGGTCTAAGAACCAAGCCGCAATGTCGATCACGACGGCGGGGACAAGCTCGTGTCCATCCCTAGATAGAGCTCTGGGACGTGTCATCGCATAGAGCATGTAGGGCTCTGGCGTAGACATCGTGCCCGGCTCATATCTGGCCAAAAAGGTGGTCGCCATGAGGCGCTGGGCAATGCGTAGGCAGGGGTGGACAATGGCCGAGGCCTTGGCCCTACTAGGGTCAAAGGCGGTGTGGTGGCCCGTAATCCGGGCCCAGAAGGCACCGGCGTCGAAGGAAGGTGGGGGGATATGGGTGGGGCCGTAACCGCGATCGGCTCCGGGGACTGCGGGCCACGAGAAGAATGCTCTCATCATATCGAGAGTGACCTGGCACTCTCGATCCATGAACCGGAATGAGCATCCCTCATCGGTCCGGGCGATCGAACTCAAAACCTCAAGTGTCGGGCGAGTAAAAGTATCCGCCGACACCTGGAAAAAATCTCGCCAGCCCACGTTGTCGTACAACGTGAGCATCCCCTCTAGTACCCCCAGGCGTCCTAGGTCAGCGAGGTGTGCAAACCTGGAGGGTACGATCGAGCGCTGGGAGATACGCTCGAAGACGGCGCGGTGTGCGTCGTCTCGGAACGTAATCCCGAGCGGCCCGACCAGTGGAGCCGGTGGTGGTGGCTGTGGGTCGGCAGGGAGAGGCTGTGCGGGCTGTGGGTGCACTGCAGGCTGTGCGGGGTGTGCGGGGCCTGCAGGCTGTGCTGGCTGTGCGGGGTGTGTGGGGGACTGTGGAGGAGAGTCCTCCAACTCGTGGGAGGGTCCGGCATCATCCGACCGCTTCCGCTTGGCGGAAGCTCTTTTCGACCGCGGCCGTGTCTGGGGCGGCATATCGGCCCCGAGCGCACGCCGAAAAACGTGAAAAGTGTGGCATATGCAAAAAGAATGGAAAGAGTATACCCAAACACGCCGCGAGTGCTAAGCAGTGGAATCGTGCGAAGTCCGTGCCTCCACGAAGTCCAAAGCAGCCCGTAGAAGCTCCCCTGAGCTCCCCTAAGCTCCAAAAAGCAGCCTGCGCTTGAAAAAGCGATATCAGCGAGTATTAATCAAAATGTATGGAGCAATAGGGGTATAATGGATAGATATAGAAATTGATTCGGGTTAGGGGTTCGATTAATACACGTATCCTCGAAAAATACGCAAAAAGAGCAGAAAACGGGCAAAACAAGCTATACCGGAGGTGACCGGAGACAAGGCCGCCGGCGGCGACTCGGCCGGGGCGCGGCGATGGTCGGCCGGCGGTGGCTGGCCGAGCAGCGGCGCGCGTGGGCTTGGTCGGGCGAGTGAGGGTGAGAACGAGCGGTATCGGGCGAGGGGAATCCGAGGGGTCGGGCGATTTGGGAATTTTGCGGTTTCGAAAAACGCGCCCCCCCTCGGTCCTTATATAATAGAAGTTACGACTTGGCCGAGTGACGTGGTCACTCGGCCGAGCGAGACCAATGAAAATTTCCTCCCCGCTATCGCTTCGGCCGAGTGGCTTTGCCAGCCTCGGCCGAGTGGAGTAAGTCCATTCGGCCGAGTGACTCAAGCTACTCGGCATGACTCGCCCTAGGAGGGTATCCGTTTCACTCGGCCGAGTGGACATATATACTCGGCCGAGTAGCAGTTATATCGAAATCAAGAAAATAAACAGAGAGTTAGGTACATCAGACTTCCCTCGTTCGTGAGCGGCTCTGCCGGACGAACTTGTGTACTCGGCCGAGTGACTAGTATACTCGGCCGAGTGAGCCTTGTGTTCTGCTGTTTGTCTTCGTTTTGGCTCTAAACTCTGTCTTTCTTCCTCCAATCGATTTCATCTTCCTCCTAAGCGTCAAGCGCCTTCTTGGGACGCTCCTCGTCGACTCGTTCATCCTCCTCATGATCGATCTACCTATCTCCTCTCCTGTCAAGAAAAATAGGACCCGTTATCACAAAATTTTTGGGCGAACGATTCAAAACACCGAAAATTTCTAAAACGAAAATAAAGAAAAAGTAAAAATAAAGCAAAAACCGTCGGGTTGCCTCCCGACAAGCGCTCGTTTAAGGTCGTGAGCTCGACCCCCTATAATTTTCAATCAATGCGGGATGTTTGGTGCATATGAGATGCACCCATCAAACTTTCCGGGGAGCGCGCTTGGATTTGGATGTGGCGGCGGCGCGTTCTCCCTCGGTGGTCTCCTATCTCGAATAGTGTTGGGGGGAGGCTCCCCCAAGCTAGCATTTTCTCCGGTCAACGGCTTTGCCGGTGGTGCCGATTTCCATGCCGGCGGAGCTTTCTTTGGAGACTTTAGTTTCGAGAGCTTGCAGAGCTCTCGAATCCTTGCGACATCAGCGTCGCCTTCATCTTCTTCAACGGAGAAGTCGGGGGAATCATCTTTATTCTCTTCATGGCCTAAATCCGGGCCTTCTTCAAATTCTTCATCAAAAAGAGCGCCAATTGAGTGAGGAATCGCCTCCTCTATCACCTCATCAAGGAGGTCCATGTAGTCAAGTTCCTCGTGATAAGGCATATGCTTCATAGCCTTAGGAATGTGGAGCTCCACCTCGATGTTTCCGACGTTTAAGGTTAAGGTACCTTCGCGCACGTCGACGATGACTCCGGCGGTGGCGAGGAACGGGCGTCCAAGTATCAATGAGGTGTCTCCCTCCTCCTTAACGTCCATGATCACAAAGTCACATGGCAAGCATATTCCACCCGGAACTTGAAGCGGTATGTCTTCGGCGATCCCCACCGGCCTTGTTATCCGTCCATCGGCTAATTGAATGCGCATGTCGGTGGGTTTCAACTTTGTCCCGGTGTTTACCTTTAAGAACATGGAGAGGGGCATGAGGCTCACACTAGCCCCAAGATCAACCAATGCCTTTTAAAGGGGAACTCCGCCCAAGGTGCAAGGAATCCGAAAACTCCCCGGATCTTTGAATTTTGCCGGCTCCTTCTCTCTCTTGGTGAACCAAGAGCCCTCCTCGGCTAGCATGATCTTCTCCTTCCTTTTCCTCCCCGAAATCAAGTCCTTCAAAAATTTAGCATACGTGGGGATCTCGACGATGGCGTCAAGGAAGGGGATGTTAAGGCTAACTCCTCTTAGGTACTCGAGAAATTTCGCTAGCCTTTTCTCCATTTTCGCTCTAGCGAGCCTTTGGGGGAATGGGACCGGTGGCATGAAGCGCCTTTCCTCAATTAATTGCTCCGCCCTAGATTTCTCCTTGTCTTGTGGCTCCTTCTCCTTTTCAACTTCAACTATCGGCTCAATCGGCTCCAAGCTTTCCTCCACGGCCTCCTCGGTAGGAATCATAGCGGGGGTGGTGTCCTTCCCGCCTCTAGTAGTAACGGCAACTACGGCGTTGATGTGGCCGGTGTTGCCCCGTGGGTTTTGCTCCGGTTGCGCCGGCAATCGTTGAGTGTTCCGATTGAGCAACGCTAATTGCTCCGATATTTGAGCCACTACGGTATTAAGAGAGTCTTGCCCTGCCTTCAAAGTAGCATTCACCTTATTTTGCTCGACCATGAACGCCTCCACTCTAGTTTCGAAATCGGACCGTTGTGGAGCTTGCGGAGGGTTTTGATTTTGATTCCTCCACCCTTGGTTGTAACCGGGCGGCCTATAAGGTGGAACTTGTTGCTTCGGTTGAAAGTTTTGTTGAGTAGGCCCCCTCGGTGGATAGTTTTGTTGTTGGGGTGGTGGTCGAGCTTGTTGAGGTAGTGGCTGTGGCGGGTTCAAAGCTCCTTCATTGTTGGCGTAGGAGAATCCCGGATGATTTCTTGCGGCCGGATTGGACCAATACCCTTGGTTCCCTGCAACATATTGTACTTGCTCCAAGGATCCTTCTCCTTGCTCTCCTCCCGAGTACATGGCTTGAGATTGGTCTTGCCAATCACACATTTGGTCGGTTGGAGCGGAGGTGGAAGGGCTTCCTTGGGGCTCCGTGATGAACTTCTCCAATCTCTCCACCACCTTGTGGAGAGAATCAAATTTGCTCGTGAGCTCCGCTACGGCCTTCGCCTCGTAGACGCTAGTTGGCTTTAAGGAGGACGTGGAGTGTCCTCGCTCATCGCCCCATTGTTGGTTATTTGAGGCCATCTCCTCAATTAGGGCCGTAGCTTCTTCGGGAGTCTTTGACAAGATTGCACCATTCGTCGCGGCATCAATAATTTGTTTGGTCCCCGGTTGGAGACCGTTGTAGAAGCTATGCACTAGCTCCCAATCTTCTATACTGTGGTGCGGGCATTGATGCTGCAAATCCTTAAAACGCTCCCAAGCTTCATAGAGCGTCTCCTGTGGTCCTTGCTTGAAGGACATGAGAGCGCTCCGGATCTTCACCGTCTTGGATGGCGGATAGAATTTGTCAATAAATGCACTCGCCAACTCGTCCCAAGTGGTGAAGACTCCGTCAGCCTGCGTCCTCAACCAATAGAGTGCCTTGTCCTTAAGCGTGAAGGGGAAGAGATGCAGTCTGATAGCATGATGGAGACCCCCGGCATCTGGAATGTGGCGCACTTTGACAAGAATAGTTGGATGTGGTAGTGGGGGTTCTCATGGGCGTTCCCATGAAATGGGTCTTGTTGCATCAAAACCACCAATCCAGTCTTCAGCTCGAAGTTCTTGTCAGCCGCCAACTGCGGCACGGCAATGGACGAGGTAGTAGAAGAGGTCTTAGGCCGAAGCCTATCGCGAATAGAAATTATCCTCGCCATCCTTGCCGCCAATTCTTCAGGAGTTTCCGGGTTGGTCATATACCTCCCTTCCGGATCTTGTATTCTTTCCGCTCTAAGTCTCCGCGCGGTACGTTCGATCTCAGGATCAAATAATAAAGCTTCAGGGTCCGCCGTAGATCTCGTGTACATGCACAGGGGAAACAGAGTTTCAAAGAAATGGTTAGCACCGTGGAAGGGTTAGGTAAGAAATAAGAAATAAAAATAATGATAATAATAACAAAAAAAAGGAATAGCTAGGGTGAGAAAGAATCAAACGCAATCGCCTCCCCGGCAACGGCGCCAAAAACTTGATCGCTCCGGATATACACCCAAAGAACGGTTGTAGTTTTACCGCAAGTGCACGGTGTAGCAGCGAGCGGGTATCGAACACAGGGAGGACGAATGACTGTGCTTGCTCCGAATCAACCTGGCTATTTGAGAACAGAGAAAATTGCCTTGGGCGATCCTGTCACAATCGTCAGACAAATGTGCGAAATATCAAATCAAATAAAGAACGTCTAGGGAATGGGGAATGCCCGCTACTCACCGTACTTCATAAATGTGGTTCGTCGGTATCAAAATTGCTAGAATGAGATTTCGGATGAACTAGTTGCAACTGAATGTAGAACCAGGCTCACGCTCTCGCGCTGTTGCCGGTCTATAGCTATCCTAGGTTTGGGTCCAATCTCTTGCAAACCCTAGCCTAGGGAAGCTAGCATTAGGATCAACATCATCGTCCAATTGCGCACCAAGCCTAATCTCTTGCAAACTCGGTCCACAATCTAAATTAGGATAGTTCCTACCCGTCCAATCTCTTGCAACGGGTATTGGCACGGAATTGCAATCAGAAATCCTAGTATCGGTCCAATCTCTTGCAAACCGATACTTCGAAAATCCGACTCCAACCCAATTCGGATTTCTAGGGCTTCCTATCAAATTGGGATCCAATCTCTTGCAAATCCCAATTGATATGAATTTCTAGCTATCCGTAGTAAATCGATCCCAATCTAATCCCTAATAGCAATTCTAGCTCAATTTCTACCAATTCATCACAAATAAGAAATAGGGCTTGTAGGGTTCATCCCCACGCCCCAAGACGTGGAGACTACTCACAAATCATAGCAATAGCACAAAAATAATCAATAAAATAAGCAATAGAATTCATCACAAATATTGAGATAAACAATAAAAAATAGAATTTTTAGGGAAGAGAGATGCAAACCAATGGAGTTCTTCAATTTAATCCAACAAAAATCCAAGTTTTTCCTCTTCTCCAATCACAATAATAAAGCTAAAAAGGAATCTAAAAAGCTGCAAAAAATCTAAGAGATGGCTCTCAAAACTAGGGTAAAAACAGGGCTTAAATAGCCCCAAAAATCGTCCAAAAATCCTGACCAAAATACCCCTGCACAGCCTGTTTTCCGCAGTTTTCGCTACAGGCAGCGCATCGCACTCGGCCGAGTGACAAAAGTCGCTAGGCCGAGTGAAAACCCTGCAATTTTCCAGAAAGTCGGGGCTTTCAGGGGTCTTCAGTTCGGAGGCGGCTCGGCCGAGTGATTTGTCGTCACTCGGCCGATGACTTCACTGCACTCGGGCGGACGGGATTCTCCACTCGGCCGAGTGGGTCTTCTGAAGCTCAGGCAGCCGAAAAATAGTAACTTCGATGTTTTGGAAGGGCCTCGTCTGGGCGCCACTCGGGCGGACGTGGTATCGTCACTTGGCCGAGTGGGTCTTCTGTGCTCGGCCGAGTGCACAGGTAACTCGTGTCTGAAGTGGTCGGCCGAGCAGTGTCTCGCTGGTCGGCCGAGTGGCTCCTCCACTCGGCCGAGTGGGACATAAAGAACGCCCAATCTGCTTGTTTTGGCCTCCTCGTCGCTCCTGCGACGTCCATTCTTCTTCCGCTCCTCTCCAACAGCAAAATACCCCTCGGGGAGGTCGTTGGTGACCGTCTAGAGTAAGCGCATCTCGGGATCACTCCAAATCGCGCCAAATCACCTGAAATGCGACAAAAACAACAAATCGTGAAAAGCATCGCAATATCGTCGATATATCGTGAAAAACATGATTTGGGCGATCCAAATGGCATGCAAACATGCGGAAAAAAGGTGTAAAATAAGGAGTGATCATCAGCATCTCAAGAGCACAGAGACGAGCATCCAGCTGACGAAGTAGAAACTCTGTGGACCGAGAAGTAGGCTCAGCAACCCGAGATGAGTGTTCATCAGCATGAATGGATGGGATAGGGTCACCGACAGAGATACGAAGAGGCTCTCCCGAAGAATGAGGCGAAGAGGGAGCCGGATCAGGTTTTGGTGAAGGAACAGGCTCATTGAGGAAATCGAGAGAGTCCTTAGGGAAGAAAAGATCGAAGGGATCCATAGCCGAGCACGGAGCTAGGGAAAGAACCAAAGAGATCAAACCCTAAGAAGACACGAGTTAGACGAAAGGGACCTAACCTCGTTGAGTGACAGAAGAAAAGGCAGCGACTCCTCGAGATTTACGAACAAATGGGAGCGAGGTTGACGGTGAATGAGCATCAATCGAGCGGGAAGAACGGTCGATGCATTGGAGAGAGAAAACAACGTGGGGAAATGATCGCGTCGGTTGAATATAAATTAGGGAAAATCAATCTGAGCCGTTGGATCAAAGAATCGATGGCTCGGATCAAATCAAATGAACCGACACAGCAGGAGACAGTCGACCGGAGAACAAAAGTCAGTCGATTGTAAGAAGTGATAAAATTAATTCTCAGAAAGATGGGCAGTCGACTGGCAAGTAAAATGCAGTCGCCTGTTCGATGGACAGTCGACTGACATATACTCAACAGTCGGCTGGCCGAGAATCAATACATATCACAAGAAAAACAGAGAACACTGTAAAAAATTGACAGACAGAACAGTCGCCTGATTACTAAATTGCAGTCGCCTGTTACATGAACAGTCGACTGTAAAACAGTCAACAGTCGGCTGTGCGAAAGATATCGGTTTTCATATGAAAGATATATAGTAGGGCAGTCGACTGTCAAAAGAAACACAGTCGTCTGTCCTGGTCCAACAATGCACAGTGATATAGAATTCCAGAGAATAAGAATACTCACCCTAGGACCTATACTCTAATCACAAATACATATTAAAATCCTTATGAAAACAATAAATCTATTGAAACACAAATTATTCCAATCAACTTTGAAAACTCATGAAATCAAATAAGTCACAATTGCCTTTATTAATCTCATAAAACAATAAAGCACATGAAGAAAGACAATCAAATATATATGAGCTCAATAAGGAGTTATAGCATGAAAATTGAGCTTCTAGATTTCAGATTCACCCATAATTCCCAATTCTCCACGCAACCTTACAAATGAATCTTCTTTAAGAGGTTTAGTGAAGATATCAGCAATTTGTTTTTGGGTTTCAATGTACTCTAAGATGATGTCCTTCTTAGCTACATGATCATTTACAAAATGGTGTCTCACGTCTATGTGTTTGGTACGGGAGTGGTGTACCGGATTCTTGGAAAGACAAATAGCACTTTGATTATCAACCATGATAGGGCAAGTATCACAATTGACACCATAGTCACTAAGAGTGTGTCTCATCCAAAGAACTTGTGCACATGCAAGACCCGCGGCAATATATTCCGCTTCAGTCGTGGACAATGAAACCGAATTCTGTTTCTTAGAGAACCAAGAAAACAAGGAATTTCCTAAGAAATGGCATGTGCCACTAGTACTTTTCCTATCGGACTTGCATCCGGCAAAGTCGGCATCACTATATGAGATTAACTCATATGTGCTAGACTTAGGGTAAAGTAACCCATAATCTAGAGATTGATTGAGATAACGAAATATTCGTTTAACTGCAATCAAGTGTGACTCCTTAGGTCTTGCTTGATATCTAGCACAAATACATACGGAAAACATGATATCGGGCCTACTAGCGGTTAAGTAAAGTAAGCTACCGATCATACCTCGATATAGAGGAACGTCTACATCTTTTCCGCTTTCATCCTTGTGTAGATGAGTAGTAATACTCATGGGAGTCCTTTTGCTTGAAGACGATTCCATCCCGAATCGTTTAATAAGCTCCCTTGTGTACTTTGTCTGATGTATGAAAGTGCCATTCTCCATTTGTCGAATTTGCAATCCAAGGAAGTAGGTGAGCTCTCCCATGTGGCTCATCTCAAACTCATCCTTCATAGATTTGGAAAATTCTTGACAAAGATGAAAGTTAGTAGAACCGAAAATAATGTCATCTACATAAACTTGAATCAAAAGAATGTCATTTTCATAATCTTTAATGAAAAGTGTAGAATCAACTTCTCCCATTTTAAAACCTAAATTCAAAAGAAAGGTCTTAAGGCGATCATACCAAGCTCTAGGAGCTTGTCTCAATCCATACAACGCTTTCTTAAGTTTGAAAACATGGTTTGGAAATTTCTCATGAATAAAATCGGGAGGTTGAGAAACATGGACTTCTTCATTTACAAACCCATTTAAAAATGCACTTTTAACATCCATTTGAAATAATTTAAAATTCTTATGGGATGCAAAAGATAAAAGCAACCTAATAGCTTCTAATCTAGCTACGGGGGCAAAGGATTCTTCGAAATCAATACCTTCCTCTTGCCGATAGCCTTGAGCTACTAACCTTGCTTTGTTCCGTGTGATTACCTCGTTTTCATCCATCTTGTTCTTGAAGATCCATTTGGTCTCAATAGCTTGGTGACCACTTGGAAGAGGTACAAGTTCCCAAACTTCATTTCTCTCGAATTGCGCTAGTTCTTCTTCCATTGCCACTATCCAAGAACTATCCTCACAAGCTTCTTGAATGTTCTTTGGCTCAATGGTAGAGACAAATGCGCAATGGGAGAATTCTTCAATTCTAGATCTCGTTCGAACACCCACACCAATATCTCCAATGATTTAGTTATGGGGATGGTTGCGAACGGTTGGATAAGCTTTGGGTAAACCTGAATCACTAGGAACAACTTCAACAACTTCGTTAGAAGTGTTAGTCTCAACAATATTATCATTAATCTTGACATTATTAAGAGAATCACAAAGAATGTCTACATTATCATCATCAACATGAGGAAAATCAAAATCTTCATAAAACGATACGTGAAGTGATTCCTCAATCGTTGAAGAAGTTTTGTTGTATATCCGGTAGGCTTTGCTACGTGTGGAATATCCAACAAAGATTCCTTCATCGGATCTTGGCTCAAATTTGTCTAAATTACCAAAGGTGTTCTTTATAAAACATTTTGAACCAAAGACACAAAAATATTTCACTTGAGGCTTTTTATCGTAAAACAACTCAAAACAAGTTTTGTTTGTTCGGGGTCTCACTAGGATTCTATTGAGCACATAACATGTCGTGTGCACCACTTCTGCCCAAAATTATAGTCCTAAATGACTATCATGGAGCATAGTGCGAGCACACTCAATAAGAGTCATATTCTTTCTTTCTACAACACCATTTTGTGGTGGTGCACGAGGAAAGGAAAAGTTATGAGTTATCCCGGAGTCATCACAAAACTTAGTAAAAGATTCATTCTCAAATTCTCCTCCATGATCACTACGAATAGTGATAATGGTGGATCCTAAAAGATTCTGAATCTTCTTTGCAAATTTGGTAAACTCTTCATGAGCTTCATTCTTATTAGTTAAGAATGAAACCCAAGTAAATCTAGAAAAGTCGTCAACGACAACTAGTCCATAATGAGCATTACCTAAAGAAGCGGTTCTAGTTGGCCCAAACAAATCTAAATGTAGAAGTTCTAGGGGCCTCTTAGAAGTAATCCCTTCTTTAAGCTTAAATGAAGATTTACTTAGTTTACCTCTTTGACATGAGCCACAAAATTTTTTCTTATTAAAAGTAATCTTAGGAAAACCTTTGACTAGATCATGCTTAGCTAACTTATATAAGTGCTTGAAGTGAACATGACCAAAACGGCGATGCCATAATAGTTGTTCACTTGTGTTAGCAACTAAGCAATGTTCTACAGTTTTAGGCAAGCTTAAATAATAAATATTTTTACGCCTAATACCGGAAAATAAAACATTTGAATCACAATCAACAATAGTACACAATCCTTCTCCGAAGTTAACTTTATAACCTTTGACACAAAGTTTACTTATGGAAATGAGGTTGTGACATAAACCACTAACAAGATAAACATTAGTAATTAGGGGTTTGGAAGGATTACCAACGATACCTACTCCAATGATGGTTCCCTTTTGATTACCTCCAAAAGTGACCGTTGCACCATCTTTGATGCTAATCACTTCGGAGAGCAATGAGGGATCTCCCGTCATGTGTTTGGAGCAACCGCTATCAAGAATCCATCCTTTCCCTTTAGAGCTAATAAGGCATTTATTGCTCTTCTTCTTTCTCTTGGGTACCTATATAATATACCATAAGCTTATGGTACCCAATGTTTGTTGGGTCCAAGGGGATTAGCCCTTTGGAAGCCAAGTCCAAGTGGACTTCCGCTTCCCAACATAGTTACTATTTCTAATTACATCATGAAAGTAGGAATCAACATAAGCATTCCTAACATTTAGACTAGTGTTCTTAGGACCCCAAATATTGTACATCTTGGGAGTCCTATTCCTAGTTGCATGCATATGAGTTGGATTTCTATGTGGTGCATGCTTCTTAGGAACATGATTTCTAGCATATATATGAGGTGGAGGATATGCATTGTACATTCTTGAATGATATGAATTCTTGGGAGCATGCATATTATATGAAGGATATTGATCATGCATGACATGTGGAGAATTATCATATATGAAAGAATGATGCGTATGAACATATGGGTGTGTGGGAGCACGTATATGAGTATTTCTCATGTGTGGTTGTGTACGTGTCCGTGGGTGCGGAGCATAAAATGTGTCATGATTATCCACTTGTGAAGTAGGATGTTTCCTACGTGGATGAGTATTAGTGTACATATAAGCATGGCCTTGCTTTTGGTTTCCACCCTTAGTGGGTTTCTTGCCAAAAGGAAGAGAAAGTGATGTGGTGACATTCTTGGTAGGATTGCTACCTATAGTGTCTTTGACACCACTTGTGGATGCACCGGAGGAAGGCCTCACAAAATCTATAGTGACACAACTATAGGAGGTGCGATCATTAGATGCATTTGCTTTAACAAATCCAAGGCCAACACGATGTGTGGCCGGAAATTGATTTGCAAGCAAATCATCCAATTGTCCTTGTCCCTTATTGAATCTCACAATACGGGAGGACATGAGCTCATATTTCTCCTTTAAAGAAGAAATGTTGGTATCCAAGGTAGACACCCGTGCTTTGAGCTCGTGCACTTGGGTTTTAAGAGAATCTTTCTCTAATCCCAATTGTGTGTGGCGTGTAACTAGATCACTATTATCCATGGGATGTGTTTGATCTAGTTGAGATTTGAGGGAATTCACCTCATTTCTCAATGTGACATTTTGAGAAGCTAAGTTTGCTTTCTCAAGGGTTAAAGTATCAACAATGGTGTCATTGTTGATAATGCATGGAATGGATGACTTGCTAACTTTTGATTTCTTTAAGCTAGAATATCTAAGCATTAAATATTGGTATTTAGCAAATAGCCCTTCATTAGCTATGCGAAGTTCATCCATTGTTACCTCGGTGTTATCCGTATCGGAATCACTCTCATCCGAGAGTGGGTCTTCAAGTGCCATGAAGCACATGTGGGCGCTCTCATCCTTCTCATCATCGGAATCGCTTGATGAGTCATCACTTGAGTCATCAAAGGTACCGACGAGTCCTTTCTTCTTGTCTTTCTTGTTCTTGTTGGACTTGTGGTACTTTGGTGCCTTCCACTTTTCTTTGTTGTTTAGCATTGGGCAATCCCTTATGATGTGCCCTGGCTTATTACACTTATAACAAAGAGAGGAAGTAGCATTAGTAGATTCAAAACGTTTGTTGGAGGGAAATTTACCTTTGCGGAAGAAGCGTTGGAACTTCTTCACCATTTGGGCCATTTCATCCAAATCCATCTCGTTCTCGGATTCATCACTTTCGGAGGATGACGAATTGGCGTTGAACGCCAAAGCTTTCTCCTTGGCCTCCGAGGGATTCATCATGGCTTGAATCTTCAATCGGTTATCCCGTCTTACTTCGTAAGACATAAGAGTCCCGATGAGATTCACCACGGTGTTGTTCTTCAAATCATTGACCTCTTCAATGGCGATTGCTCGTCTTTCCCATTTGGAGGTCATCCCCATGATAATCTTCCTTACCTTTTCAGGTTCGGTGTAGATTTGGCCAAGGGCTTCCAATTCGTTTGTGATGTCGGTAAAGCGTCCGTACATCGACGCAATGCTCTCATTTTCCTGCATGTGGAACAAGTCGAAGTTTTGCACGGCAACATATAACTTTGAAAGCTTTACCTTATTCGTTCCCTCGTGGGTAAGGATGAGATGGTTCCAAATTTGATATGCACTCTTACATGTGCATATCTTGTTGAACTCATTCGGGTCCAACGCACAATGAAGAGCGTTCATTGCTTTAGCGTTGTTGACTTCGGCGGACTTTTCGAAAGTCGTCCATTTCTCGAAATCATCTTCGGAGGTCTCGACATACTCCTTGTGGAGAGTTCTCCAAAGAGAAGCACTCCTAAGGAATGTCTCCATCCTACACTTTCAATAATCAAAGTTAGTACCATTGAAACGTGGAGGACGTACCGTAGATTGACCTTCGAAAAGTGTGGATGCTCCATCACGGTCGTGATTGTTGTACGTAGGTGGCGGAGGAACGTTGTTGTTGTTGGATGCCATAGATAAAACCTTGCACTCTGATACCAATTGTAAGGATCATGTCTATGGGGAAAACACTAGAAGGGAGGTTGAATAGTGTTTATGCAAATTTAATAGGAATTTACGCCAAATAAAATGCAATCCAACAAATAGTGCGGAATAGAAAACAAATCAAAGAGAAACACACGCAAACGCAGTTATGTTTCAAGGGTTCGGATTACCCAAGTCAACTCCCGACTTGTTCCCGGTAATCCTACGTCCATACCACCCGGATACCACCGGATACTCAAGCTAGAACCCTAACTTGAGGTTTCCTTAAAACCCACTTGTAGCAACCCTACAAGTGCAATCGAAGACAATCGATGTCCTTGACTCCCACAACCCGGGAGCAAGCAAAAACCACTCTCACAACCGAGAGCACAATTCAAATAATGAAGTAATGAAATCTGAAAGCAACACTTACAATCACCTATGCCTTGAAGTAGAACTTGAAGGAGAAGTGTGATGTGTGTTGAAGAACTCTGTTGGAAGAGAGGAGGAAAGCCCTTTCTCTTGACTGCACCAAATGCTTAGAGGATCAATCTTTGGTTCTAGGTTAGAGAGCAAGAGAATCAGATTTAGAAATGCTAAGGGCTTTGGATTTGAAAGCTTTGATCTTTGGAAATGAAAGCTTGAAGAATTTTGCAATGAATGAGTATGTAAGTGAGTAACCTTCCAATGAAACAGTAGAAGCTCTATATATAGCTTTCTGTGTAACGACTGGTTTTCATGTAATTGGATTATCTATATTAAAATATATGCTTGGTGGATTTTCTCCTTGGATGTGTGGTTTTCGTCGCCATAGCTTTCACTTTCGATCGTTTCGTCGTGATTTTCTAGCTTCTTCCTTCGATCGTCGATTTCGGAGTAAGTCATTCGTGACGAGCTTCAAATCGCTCATATCTTAGAGTATAAATCGATCCTAGAAGCCATAGAAATCTTTCCGAAGCTTCGCGCTTCGAATCGACACTTTTCGTGCACGTTAGTTGGTTCAAGAAGGAGAACCAACCGACTAGATTTCAATCTAGTCGGTCGGGAATCCTTAATGGACCGACTAGTGGGCTTTGATTATAATTCAGGAGTTACTGTATCTGTTTAGTCGGTCTAAGTTCATCTTTCGACCGACTAGTTGTCAAACTAGTCGGTTAAGTTATGTACTCAGACCGACTAATTCTTCATTCTTCTGAACAGTCGAGTACTGTTCACTCTTAGTCGGTCTAAGAACGTTCATCGACCGACTAGGTGAGGAACTAGTCGGTCAGCATTTGTTTATCGACCGACTAAATCCAAATCCTATTTTCGTTCAGAAGTTACTGTTTACACTTAGTCGGTCTGCGTTGGTCGACCGACCGACTAGTTGCCAAACTAGTCGGTCAGTGGTTGCTCTTTGACCGACTAGTCTGTGTTAAAACCCTAATTTCTGGGCAGCCGCCAGCCCAACCTATTTATACCCCTCCCAAACGTTTTCTTCTTCCTCCACTCGACCCAAAACCCTAGTTTCTCCTCCATTGAGCCCCCATCTTCCTCCAAGCCTTATTCCTTCATTCCAAGCCCAAGATCCATCATCTAAACCCTCCATCAACTCATTCCACCTCTCATCTTCCCCAAAATCTCATCAAATCCCCAAAATCCCCCAAAACCCCTAGTTCTCCAAACTTCTCCATCCTTTCCAGATCTGATCCATAGGTTCTCCGGAGTGTTTCTTCCGCCACCTCTCGGTAAGAAATCGATCTCTCGATGTTTTCATAACCTATTTGTATTTTTATGAAACCCTAATGAATGAATGTTGTTTTGATGGTTGTCTCCCCATAACAGCGATTTCCCCGTAGATTAGCATCCGCGAGACGAACCTTCGTGATTATCATCCCCGGTGCTAGGCAAGTGAAACTTGCATCTCTTGATTTGGGCCATGTCTTAGGCCATTTCCTTGTTTTAGCGTAAAAGAGACTAGACGGTGAAAGGATAGCCGTCTAGACGCCATTGACCTAGCTTGACAACGAAGCTTGGTCCGTCACCCTTATCATGCTTGTATGTCATGTTTAATTACAATTAACGGTACGCGAATATTGTTCATGTCATTGCATTTTGCCTGTCATGTTTAATTACAATTAACGGTACGCGAATACCTGTTCATGACATTGCATACATCGATTGTTCATCGTGAATGTGTAGCTCACGCTACCAAACTGATAGTTCCTGGCTCGTGACCAGAAGCGAGCATAATGAGTTGCTAACCCCAACGCTCGATATTGAATTGTGAACTAGAAACAAGCTCCCGTGCGGGGCAACCCTGGCTCACTTGCTGGGCTCATGTACAGGGACCCTGGCTTGTTTACGTGTGGGATGTGGTAAGAGTTAAGCGGCCATTCAACTGGGAGTCTGCCCGATCAGCAACTGCAGTTGTAAGGCGTAAACTCTGGGGTGGGGTAGTGTTTAGTGCCGATCGGTGTGAATGATGTACCATTCAGCTGAAGGGCGTAAACATCTACAAACAACAGTGAAACGTGAATAGTGTTTAGTGCCGATCGGTGTGAATGATGTACCATTCAGCTGAAGGGCGTAAACATCTACAAAACAACGTAAAATGATTGAGATTGTTAGTAGCTTGGCTACTCTTGTCTTGTCCCGATAATTGTTCTCTTGTACTTATTGTCTCGCTATGTCTTGCTTGTGCACTCATGTTATAACTGACATGTCATGCATACTATAACTGATAGGTTGCTAGTTTACATTCCTTTCAGTTTCCTTGCTCAAGTCTTTTCAGACTTGCTGACATGTGCCCCTTTCTCTTTGGGTGTCGCATGTTAGTTGCCGATCCAGAGCTTGTTGTAGAGGATGTGGTGTTTGCTGAGGAGGAGTCTTGTGGACACCGGTGACTTGTTGAGTTTCCCTTTATGTTTTAGGATTCCTGTTAGTTGTGAAGGATCCTGCCAAAACAGAGTTAGGATCGATAATATGAAGTTTAGACTTACGCTTGCGTATGTGGCACGGTAGTCTACGAACTTCGCCTTCGGATTCGCCACGACGGATCGAGTCTTCTCACGAACGGAGTAAGGCTACTAAATCCACAATCTAAATCTCTACTTTAGATTAAGAACTTGGATAAAGAAAGAGAGGAAGCATTTCGGCAGAGCTTCGCTAGGATGAAAATGCATGCAAGAATTCCATGCAAAAGTGTAAGAAATGGCTTACCCTTGGGTCTTATTTATAGCCCCCAAGGTAGTTATTTTAGGGTAAGTTGTTCCTTTGGAACAACTTAATTAAGGTGTACCATGATACATGGCACATTATAAGCTTAAGTTGTACCATATGCATGGTACAACATAAGCTTAAGATATTCCCCCTTTATTAGCCATATGTCGCATGCACTTATGCATATATAATGCGACTTTCCCACTCATCCAGAGATCCTCTCCGCAAGGGAATAGATTCCCTTTGCACACGACTTTGTGTGCGCGACGTTCGAGGTCCGTATTCCCTCGTACATCCCCCACAAGGGTGTACAAACGTCTTCCATATCCAACATCTCACACTCACACTTGAGGGGATTGTAAGAGAACGTCTTTCCCTTAGTTCTTTCATCTATCATACCGAGAAATAGACCGTGCGACCGTCATGCGCGTAGAGTCTGTTGTTGTGC
This sequence comes from Scilla litardierei, assembly GCA_030789695.1. Taxonomy (NCBI): domain Eukaryota; kingdom Viridiplantae; phylum Streptophyta; class Magnoliopsida; order Asparagales; family Asparagaceae; genus Scilla; species Scilla litardierei. Next base: position 111,508,489 of record CM061135.1, read on the forward strand.
ACTTGTTAGAGATACACAACGACCTCGAAGGTGCAAAGTTGAGTAGTTCAACGCATGCTTTACCCTAGATTATTTCTTCACATTTCTTATACTTTATATTCAACAATTGAATCCCATCTGGATCACAATTGGCTGGCCAGCTTTGAATCATTAAAGTCCAAATGTGAATATGAAATCAATCTTCCTCTTCTTGCGAACCTTCTGATCTTGACTTGATTCGCTTTTCTAACGTGCCCCGCCGAGTCGAATTATCATAGCCCATAAGTAACACGCTAAGATAGCGATCATCTCGTCAAATCTAAAGGAACCAATTGGAGTCCTTGAGGGTAAGAGTTAAGACCCGTATGGCCTTTGAGTCTCACATAATAGCAAACACTATTGCTACTAACTCAGTGGTCGAAATGCATACGTGGTATGAACACGTATTACAACATCACTCCTTTCCCAGGGAGAGTATGTCTTAATGATGTTGTACGGATGAAAAGATCAGACACCACAGTGCCTATCTTTTTGAGTCCCTTTACTACTCATGAAATATTCACGGACTCTCATCCTGCATAAGACAGATAGGATTTAAAAAATCCTACGAGATCTCTTTCAAATATCCTTGTGATACAGATCTCAGATCTTTTATAAGCATCCATATGATGCAGATCTTTCATTCGACTATCTTGTTTAAGTCATGACTCTAAATCATTCGTCTAATGATTTTGACTTTAAACTAGTCTCATATTTATCTTATCCATCTGATAAGATAAGGCGGTTGCTCATGTGAGAGAGCCAACCTTTATCTGTCCGACATACACACAATTCAGCTGAGATTTCAAAAATGTACACAAACATTTCTTTAAGAAATTCATATGCAATGTTTGAAAAAGAACTTATTCTTTTATTAAATTTGATCTTTCTTAGACATGGGAATATATATTGGTACAACTCAGCTCGTACGTAATCCTTGGGATGATAAGTGTTTATAAAACACATTTCTGGGGATCGCTTTCGTAAGCTGATTCTCTATCATCTCATGCGTAGATATGTACCTTATGTCTACCTTCTTGGTTTTATCATAGTCTTTTGCAAATCTGCAGTTCCTTTAAGATACTGCATTATCCTCTTAACCGCTTTCCAGTGTTCTTGCCCTGGGTTGGATTGGTAACAGCTTACCATTTCCAACGGCAAAACAGATGTCCGGTCTCGTACACACCATAGTGTACATAAGACTATCAACTGCACTGGAATATGGAACTTTTTCCATAATTTCCTTTTCCTTTTGGTTCTTTGGACATGATTCCAGATATAAATTATCGCATATGCTTATATGAATATCAATGGACTTGCAGTCCTGCATATTAAATTGTTCTAGAACCTTCTTTATATAAGTCTCCTGTGAAAGAGAAAGAAGTTTCTTCGAACGATTCCTTGAAATCTTAACTCCAAGGATATATGCGGCTTTTCCTATGCCTTTCATCTCAAATACTGATGAAAGCCAAGCCTTGATACTCATCACAAAGCCCTTGTCATTTCTGGCTATTAAAATGTCATCTACATATAGAGACATGATAATATACTTGCTTTTAATCCTCTTGATATATACTCAGTTATCTTCATCAAGCATGGAAAAATCCATTTGATAAGACAACTTCTTGAAATCGTATATACCATTGCCTCGAGGATTATTTAAGACCATATATGGACTTACGAAGTTTACAAACCTTATGTTCGTTTTCTTCTTTTACAAACCCTGTTGGTTGTTCCATATAGATCTCCTCGTCCAATTCTCCATTGAGAAAGGCAGTCTTTACATCCATCTGATGTAATTCGAGGTATAAGCAAGCTACCATTGCCATAATCAGGCGAATCTAGGTAAAACGCATAACAGGTGAGAAGGTCTCTTCGTAGTCTATCCCTTCCTGTTGCGTAAAACCTTTCGCGACAAGGCGAGCTTTATATCTATCTATAGAGCCATCAGCCTTATGCTTGATCTTGAGAACCCATTTGCTCCCAATTGCTCTATGTCCTCTGGGTAAGTTAACTAAGTCCCAGACTTGGTTAACTTTCATGGATTTCAATTCCTCCTTCATCACTTCCATCCATTTGTCTTTTGCAGGGCAAAATGACGGCTTGTTTGAAAATAGCAGGCTCGTCATTTTCTTGTAGTAAAATCATAAAGGTTTGCGGAAATTTCAACCAACCTTGTATGATTACTACGTCGTATTTGAGATTCTTCAAGTCCTTGTTGACTCGAAGTTAGATCAATTCTAATATCACTCCACTTGAAATGTCGTTAGAATTGCTCCCACTTGGATCATTATTCCCGTATGGAATAGGATAATCGTCATTCGTATAATCCATTGGTGAAGGTTTCGTTTTCACCAAGAATTCTCCCACTCGAATGAGGTAATCCTTCTTGATCATAAATCTCAAATAGAGATAAGTCCTGACTTATCTCGCCCTGTCTTGGAAACTCATTTTCCAAGAAAGTGACATCCCTCGACTCAACTCAATTAGCCCACCATTGTCTTCCTGACTAACATAAAACATAACCTTTGGAGTTTTCTGAGTATCGTATAAAGATACATTTCCTTCCCCTTGGCCCAAGTTTTCCATACTTATGGGAGGAAATAGGTGCGTAGGATGCACAACCCCACGGTTTCAAAATGTTAAGTCAGGAGACCTTTTGTTCCACAACTCATAAGGAGTGGAGCTAACTGATTTCGAGGGTACGCGGTTCAAAATGAAAGCGGCCGTCAATAATGCATCACCCCAAAAGGTGATTGGCAAGTTAGATTGTGCCATCATTGAACGGACCATTTTTCATTAAAGTCCTATACCTCCTTTCTGCAACACCAATTTGTTGAGGAGTATAAGGCATAGTTACCTGATGTACTATGCATTTTTCATCATAAAGTTCCTTTAAACTTGTTGATTGATATTCACCGCCCCTATCGGTTCGCATGACCTTAATCTTGCGATCTAATTGATTCTCCACCAAATTCATATAGTTTTTAAAGCAGGTTTAGTGCTTTCACTTTTGTGGGATATCAAATAGATATGACCGAATCGGGTGAAATCATCAATAAAAGTGATGAAAAATAGGACTTCCCGCGTCTTGTCTTGACATTCATCGGACCACATATGTCCGAATGGATAAGCTGTAATGGAACCTCGGCCCTTGTGCCGGTTCCAAATGGCTTGCGACAAGATTTCCTCACAAGGCAATGTTCGCAGGTCGACATTTCAACCTTTGAAACATTGGATAGAAGGCCACGTTTGGCAAGTCTATCTATACGCATTGGTCCAATATGACCAAGCCTTGCGTACCAACAAATTATATTAGACTCATTAGTCAAAGAATTTGTCACAAGGAAATTTTCATTACATGAGGAAATACATTGTACTGATTACAATAAATCCTTTGAAATACAAACCCAGTACCAATAAAGGAATTATTACAAAATAGGTCCATATTACAATCATGAAGGAACCAACTATAACCCAGACCCATTAAATTGACCACAGTATTAATATTCCTTTGAATATATGGAATGAAGAGAACATCATAAAGTAGGAGAGTGTGGCCGTTGTCCAAGTCTAGCTTGCAATTCCCAACGCCTTTCTCTACAACACGTGTGTTGTTTCCTACATTGATCCACTTCATTCCTTGGGGTATCCGGTGATACTCCACGAAGGACCGTCTGTCCTTTGCTATGTGGTCGGTGGCACCTGAATCAATTATCCCAAAATGGATTAGATTCCACAAGAAATAGTGAACTAGAAACACATATGTAACTAGTATTACAAGTTACCTCGTCACTTCCACTCGTACACGAACGAGCATAGTGACCGAGCTTGTTGCACTTGAAGCACTTGATCCTTTTCAAGTCTTTCTTCTTGTGCCATTTCTTGTGCCCACCCTTATGTTTGGGTTCCTTGGTAGACTCAGGTTGCTTATTACGTTCATTAGAAGACTTCGAACGATCTTTACGTTTCTTTCCCCCGTGTGAGGAACTAGCAACCATGTGCACTTCTGCACTTGGCTTGGCAGCCGTAAGCCGCTCTTCCTCTAATTCGAGGTGCTTGGAAACATCGTTGAAGGTCTTGATGCTCTCATTATGAGTGAGATGCATCTTCATCTGATCCCACCCATTTGGTAGGGAACGTATGACTGCTTGGATTTGTTGCTCATCAGTGAGCACATGACCTGCGTCCTTTAACTCCGAGATAAGGTTCGCCATATGTCGCAGATGTTTCCCCATGGAATGATCTGGACGTTTCTTATATGTATCGAACCTTATAGTTAAGGCGCGAAGTTTGGACACCGATGTGCCACCGAACTTCTCCTCTAGCTTGGACCATATGTCCATGGCTAGGTCATGTTCTCGGAAGATGCGCATTATGTCATCAGCCATACTGCTTAATAACGTAATGCGCGCTATCTTATTCTTCCGAGACCAAGCATCAAAAGCTTCCTTGTCTCGTCTGTGTTGGGCCGTAGTGCCCAACTCGGGTTCAATCATTACGTTCTTTAGAGTTTCGATCACTTCTTGCTCCTCTAAAACGTATTGTATCTTAATGGACCAAAGTTTGTAATTATCGCCGTTGAGTTTTTCACCTTTGTTTAACTCAGCGACGATATTCTTTGAAGCGGAAGACATTTTACTTTTAAAATGCTGCAAAAGACACAAAACCGAAGGTTCAATCAAAAACATTGCATAAAAATTCTTAAAATATAACTCCCACTTGAAATGATAATAGAGTATCCCATTTGGATAGTTCTAAAAATTCAAATCCCACTTGGAATTATATTATATTTGATAAGTTACTTTCGAAAAATATTGAAGATGTTGTTCTAGAATCGAAAAGGTCTCTATGATTCCAATCACCATCTAGTACAACCTTCAATATTCCCCAATCACTTATCAAACAATAGTACTCTTATAGTACTAGCAGCAGAAAACGAGTTTGAAAACGTATTTTTCAGATATAATTCCCACTTGAAATGATATTAGAATATCCCATATGGATAGTTCTAAAATCAACTCCCACTTGGAATGATATTCATAATTTGATAAGTTACTTTCGAAAAATATTGAAGATGCTACTATAGAGTCGGAAAGGTCACTATGTTTCCAATCACCATCTAGAGTAACTTTCAATATTTCTCCCTCACTTTATCAAATGTTAGTACTCTTATAGTACTTTGCAGCGGAAAAGCGTTTTTGAAAAATGTATTTTTCAAAAATTTAAAATACATTGGCTAATCTCCGTAGAGTAGAGCACAACGTCATAAGTACATTGGCTAATCTCCGTAGAGTAGAGCACAATGACATGGCTAATCTTGCATGAAGTAGAGCACTAAGGCTAATCGTCAAGGAGTAGAGCACAATTTCATAAGTACATTGGCTAATCTCCGTAGAGTAGAGCACAATGACTTGGCTAATCTCGCATGAAGTAGAGCACTATGGCTAGTCTTCAAGGAGTATAGCCCAAAGAAAAACTTCATTAAAACGTTAGTCCCGTATGAACTAGTCGGCACTGTGGTTAGCCCCGTATGGACTAATCGACACATTCGAGTTTGACCAAGGCCTTTTGTTACCCCGTATGGGTCATTTGGCAAGTTTGCAATCGACCCAGACCTTTTGTCGGATTGGTCGACCAAAAACACCAAATTGGTCGACCAATTTTTGGTCTTGTAACTTCTTCCCGGCCAGGGCCTCTGCCCTGGCCGAGGCCGGCCAAGGCCGGCCAGGCCCTGGCCGAGGCCAGGGCATTGGCCCTGGCCTCTGCCAGGGCATTGGCCCTGGCCTCTGCCAGGGCAGGCCAGCCGGCCCTGGCCCCTGCCAGGGCCGGCCAGGCCCTGGCCGAGGCCAGGGCGCCGGCCCTGGCCTCTGCCAGGGCTGGCCAGGCCGGCCACTGCCAGGGCCGGCCCTGGCCTCTGCCAGGGCCGGCCAGGCCGGCAGGCCTTGGCCAAGGCCGGCCATTGCCGGCCTGGCCTTGGCCGGCCACTGCCGGCCTGGCCATGGCCGGTCATGGCCAAGGCCATTTGGCATTGGCCGGCCATGGCCCCTTTGGCCATGGCCGGCCACCCCCTTTGAATGGGGTTGCCGCACATACTCCTCCCCCTTGATGGGGTGGTCGCCGGTGGTTATTGGCCGTAGCCAACCCCCTCCGCAAGTGGAGGGGGGTGCATAGCCTTCATAGCCCATTTGGCCATGGTGCACATGCACCAATTTCCTCTTACCCGATGGAAATAACTACCATCATCTTCCTCGATGAAGCACCCGTTCGTCGATGAAGCACCCGTTCGTCGAGAAATTAGTTATTTCCTAATGGCCGTGTGCCAAAAATGAAAAATAACATACTACGTGAACGGTCGGTTCTTCCCATCACGGAGAGTTCCTACCATATCCGTAATGATAGGAGACCCTAACGTGAAAAGAACAACCGCTGCGTTCTCTCCGTCACGAAGCGTTCCTACTATATCCGTAATAGTAGGAGACCCATTCGTGAAAAAGACAACGACTCGTTCATAGTTTCGACGGGGCGGTGGTTTGACCGGGGCGAACCCATATGGCTTTGATACCAATGAAGGATCCTGCCAAAACAGAGTTAGGATCGATAATATGAAGTTTAGACTTACGCTTGCGTATGTGGCACGGTAGTCTACGAACTTCGCCTTCGGATTCGCCACGACGGATCGAGTCTTCTCACGAACGGAGTAAGGCTACTAAATCCATAATCTAAATCTCTACTTTAGATTAAGAACTTGGATAAAGAAAGAGAGGAAGCATTTCGGCAGAGCTTCGCTAGGATGAAAATGCATGCAAGAATGCCATGCAAAAAGTGTAAGAAATGGCTTACCCTTGGGTCTTATTTATAGCCCCCAAGGTAGTTATTTTAGGGTAAGTTGTTCCTTTGGAACAACTTAATTAAGGTGTACCATGATACATGGCACAGTATAAGCTTAAGTTGTACCATATGCATGGTACAACATAAGCTTAAGATATTCCCCCTTTATTAGCCATATGTCGCATGCACTTATGCATATATAATGCGACTTTCCCACTCATCCAGAGATCCTCTCCGCAAGGGAACAGATTCCCTTTGCACACGACTTCGTGTGCGCGACGTTTGAGGTCCGTATTCCCTCGTACATCCCCCACAAGGGTGTACAAACGTCTTCCATATCCAACAAGTTGTCGGTGCGTGGCACCCTTGTATGTATGTTATTCCTTGTTGGCCATGTTTAGGCCTTAGACTCTCTTTTCCTTTAGCCTGGTGGCTTTTCTGCGATATTGTAATTTGTTTATGGACATTTGGAGATTCAATAAAATGTCGTCTCATTTCCTTATTATCATTGTTGTTTCGTTTCGCTTTGCAAGGACTTGCCATAATAAGTGTTTTTTTTACGCTTATCAGACTTGGAGCTTCACAGCTTCAAGTTTGTGCGGACCTTCTCACGTCTCGCCTCCACATTTTTGGGAAGCGGGGCGTGACAGGTTTTAGTGGTGGCCCATGCAGGTCCATTTGCAAATGCGAACTATCAGAACAACAATAATAATTATAGAATGTCCATTAAATAAATTAGAACATCCAAGTTATAAGCCCAGAGTCTAGGATTTTAGCGTTCCTATGTCTTAGGTGGCTAGTAGGCGTGTTAGAGCACCTGTCCCAGCTTGATAGGAAATCCATTAGGTCAGGACTATAGTGAGACTTAGTTAGAAGTTTGTGCTTGCTAGTTAGGGATCCTTGATTGTTAGTTAGACTCCATGCTAGTGATCGCTATGATAGTCTTAAGAGTTACCTTAGTGGTTTCTGTCTAGCCCTGACCATGATAGATTCCTAGGATTTCTTTAGCCGTTCGCTTGGGTTCATCGATTTCGGACCCAGCTGGACTCATTTCATCGATGTCTAGCCCTAGAGAGTCTTAGCGCTTAGTTCCAAAATCCTTGGTTGGTTGACCGTAGGAGTTTCCGTAGATTTTCCTAAGTCATAACCTAGGCGTATTTATGTTTTGATCATCCGACCAAAATCCCTTGGCCTTTAGTTAACCCGATGATTAGAACCCCCCCTGATTCAATCTTTCCTGGTCACTACACTTTGGTGTTACTGACCGTAGATCTTCATCATGGTTTTCTTGCATTGTGATTTAGGTGCATGCCTCACATAACCACATTCATTGCCCTTGATTCACATGATCCACTCCTTACTATTATCGTTGACCCTTCAAATCTTTCCCGTTGCAAATCTTGATTCTTCCAAAGTCGTTTTCAAATTTTCCCTTATTAAAAGTTTCCACTTGATTTTAAACTTTGTTTTAAACCTTCTTTCAATATATTTCCATTACTTCCATTTGAGCTAAAAGTCATTCTTAGATTTGAAGACTTTTTGGTCGTAATTTTAAATTACTATATGGTAACTATCTTTCTAACATATATCGTCCGCACTTGATTTTAAACTTTAGTACTATTTCGATAATTCGATATACCACCTTTTCTACTATTGCGAAATTCATTTTAGCTATTTACCGTACGTACTTTAAAATACTTCTTTCAAGATAAATAGAACTCCAATTAATTTATAAATATATACTAATTACAAGTTTGTCGTACCCGTATTTCAAGTCTTTTACCAACCTATTCTTGCGGCAAATCCTTGTTTCCCCTAAAAGTATTTTCGATGTTCCTCTTTCGCTAAGTTTGAATTTGCTCGCGAACTTTTAATGCATATATTAGGTTTCGTACTCTTTCGTGACTTAAAATTTATTTGTTCTTTTCTGAACATTGAAACTTTTGTCGAGATTTTTGATTATTGGTTTATAATATTCTTCAGCCTATATTTTCATATCAATATAAATGACTTGCCTCCTTTCATATACCAATTTTCTTCTGAACCGTACTTTTGTTTTTCCTAACCTGAATTATAAATTTCTTTTCTTACTTATGCCATTAAAACTTATTCGAATACCGCATCATGTTTGCTTCTTATATGCCTTTCAAGTCACATGGGACTTCAGCCTTCAGCGAGTCGATTTTATGCTCAACTTTTTCCATAGTTCAGATTTTTTGTAAAATTACTTTTCAAAACCCTTTCCTGATTTAGACCTCCAAAATTCGGTTTCAAAGTTTATTACCAATTTAATAATCCTATATATGTATATATTCCCCCCCCCACTTACTTACATACCACTAAGATGTTATTATCTTTCCATTCGCCATACATATTTCTAAAAATGATTTCTAAAGTAGAGCTTCAATTAATTTTTATATATCAGTACTACGACCGTTATGCTCCTCGTTTCCCCTATTTCAGATTTTTGTAAAAATCATTATTTCATAACCTTTTCTGATCTAGACCCTCCATAAATTTGATTTTAAAGTTTCACTACAAATTTTGATAATACTACTAATAGCTAGTGTTATCTTTCCGTTCACCATACATGCCTTTAGAATAATTTCTAACCTAAATGGAATTTCAATTATTTTTATATCAGCACCAGGCTCGTGGTGCTCGTATGTTAAGAGCTTTGTGTAAAGCAGTCTCTTTTTGGCAAATCCTGATTCCTCTAAAAGTAGTTTCAATATTGATTACTTTAAATTTTCCCTGGCTCAAGGATTTTGAAAGCATTCAATCTGAGTTTAAACTTTTTTTTTCAATTAATTTCATTTCCAACTTTGCGAACGTTATTAAGTTACTACCGTGTGATATTTTCTAAACTACGACCTCAAAATTCGTGTGAATGATTCACTTTCTTTTAATGACCTTACGTGAGCCAATGAACCGTTTTCTCCTATTATGTATATTCGACTCAAACTTATTTCAAACAATTTGTTTTGTCGACCTCTAAATATTTTTATACGGAAAAGGACTCCAACTTTGAAGTATAACGGTTTTCAAACTTTCCGTATTTTAGAATATGTTATTTACACTATTTTCCATGTGTCTTAATGGAGCATCATTACATCATTACACAACCATTTTCATGCTTTTCGATCCTTCTATTCGTTACGCTCTTGATTTCTTTCCTTTTTGTCTAGCCAATAGAGCTTGTCGTCGCCGTGTCGACCTTAATATAGTTTGGTGGGCCCCATTAGTGTAATTTGATGTGTCGTCGTAGTGTATTTAATTTCATGGTGCATATGAAGTTGTTTGTGGTTGGTATTGGTGTATCGTGTGTAGGTAGTTATGTATTAGCTACGTGAGTGTTAGTATGATATACATATGATAGGAGGATTATAATGTTTGATTGGTATTACTTGTTTTTATGAGATGTCGTATGCGTGTATACCTTGAGGTATACCCGACTACTGCATATCTTAACTTATGTATGAAGTGAATGTGTATTGATGTACCAATTCAAGGTGGATGGATATGGTATGAATATATACGATGCTTGGGTGTGACTATAGGTAAATACTTTTATTAGGGAGAGTATTGTAATTATAGGTGTGCTGATGTTTGTAATAATATCATGGTATATGAAGTGATTGAAATATGTGATATTACCTGGTTAGATATTAAGGGTGTTTGAAATTTAGATATGTATGTGGTTATGTTGGTAGACATGTATGCATTAGCTAGTATTGGCATATATATGGATGCTATGTTACGTATATGGAATTATTCCGCTATGATTTTGAGTCTCACTCAAGCTTGAGTGGGTACACTCTATGTACATTGGTGTATTGTATGTGGTTGGTGTATAGTGATGGATGATGTATGTATAATGTTTGGATTGTTTGTGCCTGGTTATGTTACGCACACGACTGTGGGTGGCTATACCAATATATAGTTATGTGAGTTGGTCTTGTGGTGTAGTTATTCACTAAGGATTTAGTTGCGTGAATATATGTGCGCTAGCTAAACTAGGTGCGTGGATGTGCTAAGCATATAGTGGTGTGATTGGTGTATATATGAATGAAATATTAGCGTGTGTGGGTGTGCACCATGCACGGGTAAGTATGTGATAGTTATAGGAATTGGTGACTATGGTAGGTGTGGCGTGACGTGATTATAGCTATAGGACTATATATGGAGTGATAATATGGTGAAATGTGTGCATGCATTTGAATGACTATAAATTGTGAAATTATAATGATTGTGAATGTATATTAGATATAGTGAACTTGTTTTAACAATCGTATGGTGTGAGTTCGCATGTTGATTGTTTGGCGCATAATAGGAGATATAGGGACTAGTGTACCCTTATTGTCATGTCCATAGGTAGTTACCTATACGTGTAGATTCCGATGGTATTTTCTAGTGTGAAATTATTTTCAAATAAGTAAGAGACTTGGTTATTTTCATATAGTGTGTAATAAGTGTTTTATAGTTATATGGAACATACTTGCCTATATGAATGATTTGAATACGTGAATGGAGTTGTTTGATTATAATAAGTATAAGTGTACTATGTGCGTGAATATATATTTACTTCCGTGGTGTTAATAATTGACTACCTAGAGTATATATATAAGCACTTGAAATGAATGTACTTGGTTGAAATTTTGATGTGATATTGATTGAGGGTAGTTACTAGGGTGACTAGATATAGCTATAGTTAGAAAGTCCGAGGACGGACTTTATTCTAAGGTGGGTAGGATGTAACGACTGGTTTTCATGTAATTGGATTATCTATATTAAATTATATGCTTGGTGGATTTTCTCCTTGGATGTGTGGTTTTTGTCGCCATAGCTTTCACTTTCGATCGTTTCGTCGTGATTTTCTAGCTTCTTCCTTCGATCGTCGATTTCAGAGTAAGTCATTCGTGACGAGCTTCAAATCGCTCATATCTTAGATTATAAATCGATCCTAGAAGCCATAGAAATCTTCCCGAAGCTTCGCGCTTCGAATCGACACTTTTCGTGCACGTTAGTTGGTTCAAGAAGGAGAACCAACCGACTAGATTTCAATCTAATCGGTCGGCAATCCTTAATGGACCGACTAGTGGGCTTTGATTATAATTCAGGAGTTACTGTATCTGTTTATTCGGTCTAAGTTCATCTTTCGACCGACTAGTTGTCAAACTAGTCGGTTAAGTTATGTACTCAGACCGACTAATTCTTCGTTCTTCTGAACAGTCGAGTACTGTTCACTCTTAGTCGGTCTAAGAACGTTCATCGACCGACTAGGTGAGGAACTAGTCGGTCAGCATTTGTTTATCGACCGACTAAATCCAAATCCTATTTTCGTTCAGAAGTTACTGTTTACACTTAGTCGGTCTGCGTTGGTCGATCGACCGACTAGTTGCCAAACTAGTCGGTCAGTGGTTGCTCTTTGACCGACTAGTCTGTGTTAAAACCCTAATTTCTGGGCAGCCACCAACCCAACCTATTTATACCCCTCCCAAATGTTTTCTTCTTCCTCCACTCGACCCAAAACCCTAGTTTCTCCTCCATTGAGCCCCCATCTTCCTCCAAGCCTTATTCCTTCATTCCAAGCCCAAGATCCATCATCTAAACCCTCCATCAACTCATTCCACCTCTCATCTTCCCCAAAATCTCATCAAATCCCCAAAATCCCCCAAAACCCTAGTTCTCCAAACTTCTCCATCCTTTCCAGATCTGATCCATAGGTTCTCCGGAGTGTTTCTTCCGCCACCTCTCGGTAAGAAATCGATCTCTCGATGTTTTCATAACCTATTTGTATTTTTATGAAACCCTAATGAATGAATGTTGTTTTGATGGTTGTCTCCCCATAACAGTGACTTCCCCGTAGATTAGCATCCGCGAGACGAACCTTCGTGATCATCATCCCCGGTGCTAGGCAAGTGAAACTTGCATCTCTTGATTTGGGCCATGTCTTAGGCCATTTCCCTGTTTTAGCGTAAAAGAGACTAGACGGTGAAAGGATAGCCGTCTAGACGCCATTGACCTAGCTTGACAACGAAGCTTGGTCCGTCACCCTTATCATGCTTGTATGTCATGTTTAATTACAATTAACGGTACACGAATATTGTTCATGTCATTGCATTTTGCCTGTCATGTTTAATTACAATTAACGGTACGCGAATACCTGTTCATGACATTGCATACATCGATTGTTCATCGTGAATGTGTAGCTCACGCTACCAAACTGATAGTTCCTGGCTCGTGACCAGAAGCGAGCATAATGAGTTGCTAACCCCAACGCTCGATATTGAATTGTGAACTAGAAACAAGCTCCCGTGCGGGGCAACCCTGGCTCACTTGCTGGGCTCATGTACAGGGACCCTGGCTTGTTTACGTGTGGGATGTGGTAAGAGTTAAGCGGCCATTCAACTGGGAGTCTGCCCGATCAGAAACTGCAGTTGTAAGGCGTAAACTCTGGGGTGGGGTAGTGTTTAGTGCCGATCGGTGTGAATGATGTACCATTCAGCTGAAGGGCGTAAACATCTACAAACAACAGTGAAACGTGAATAGTGTTTAGTGCCGATCGGTGTGAATGATGTACCATTCAGCTGAAGGGCGTAAACATCTACAAAACAACGTGAAATGATTGAGATTGTTAGTAGCTTGGCTACTCTTGTCTTGTCCCGATAATTGTTCTCTTGTACTTATTGTCTCGCCATGTCTTGCTTGTGCACTCATGTTATAACTGCCATGTCATGCATACTATAACTGCTAGGTTGCTAGTTTACCTTCCTTTCAGTTTCCTTGCTCAAGTCTTTTCAGACTTGCTGACATGTGCCCATTTCTCTTTGGGTGTCGCATGTTAGTTGCCGAGCCAGAGCTTGTTGTAGAGGACGTGGTGTTTGCTGAGGAGGAGTCTTGTGGACACCGGTGACTTGTTGAGTTTCCCTTTATGTTTTAGGATTCCTGTTAGTTGTCGATGCGTGGCACCCTTGTATGTATGTTATTCCTTGTTGGCCATGTTTAGGCCTTAGACTCTCTTTTCCTTTAGCCTGGTGGCTTTTCTGCGATATTGTAATTTGTTTATGGACATTTGGAGATTCAATAAAATGTCGTCTCATTTCCTTATTATCATTGTTGTTTCGTTTCGCTTTGCAAGGACTTGCCATAATAAGTGTTTTTTTACGCTTATCAGACTTGGAGCTTCACAGCTTCAAGTTTGTGCGGACCTTCTCACGTCTCGCCTCCACATTTTTGGGAAGCGGGGCGTGACAGTCTGGTTCCCTGGGCATACGCCCAAGTTTTCACTCACCCTCCTGCGTGCTCTCTCTGATCGCCTGCCCACCACCCATCAGATGGCCAGGCGCGGTATTCGGGATCAGTCTGCGCTCTGTGTGGTTTGTTCCCTGAGTCGGCTCGTCACATCTTCTTCCGATGTGAGTTCAGTGCCTTGGTTTGGGGGGCTTGCAGGCTTCAGCTGGGTCTCCCTCCTGGTTCCAAATCCATCACCGTTGAAGCCCACTCGCTAAGGCGGCGATTTGGTATCAGGGGGAAATCCACCCCCAGGGGTAAGCTCTCCTTGTTAGTCTTCTCTGCGACGGTTTGGCATATTTGGAGAGAGCGGAACCTCCGCATTTTCAGTTCCCTCAGATCGCCTGCGCCTACCATTCTGGCTAGGATCTCGTTGGACATCTCGGACGCCTTGGCTGGTTCCATCCCGGATGACTTAGACCCTGTTGATGTCATCCTTTTTGAGAGCTGGGGGGTTTGTGGGCCGTCTTTTGTGCGCCCCTCCCCAGCATAGGTTTTCCTTTCTTTATTTTCCTCTTGGCTTTGCCTGGTCGGGGTTGTATGGGGTGACTGCTTCCCAGCCTCTCCCTCGTCTGCCCTGCTTGTTGGCAACGTCCTGATGTGGTCCCTGTTCATATATATACATACTTACTTACTTTTCAATATATATATATACTAGTCATAACCCGTGCCCGTGGGCACGGTTCATTTAAGATTTTCACCCGCGAAATCTTTGTTCCCAAACATTATTTACACAGTCAAATTTGTGCGAAACAACAAATTCGGCGTAGAACAATAAATTCGGTGAGAGCACACTTGAGTCGGAACAACAAATTAGCGTAAAAAAATTTAGCGGTATTCTGCGTAAGTGCATAAGTGTGTGTGTGTGTGTATGGTGTGTGGGTAAAAAGTGAAATGAGAGGGTTTTTTAAGCAAACGGGGAAATAGGTGGTATTCTGCGCAAATGTAGTGATTGTGGGGGGTTTGAAAACAAAAGGAAAAAAGTGGTGGGTTTTCCAAACACTCATCTCAACCCTTCTTTTACTAAGATTAAATCCTAGCCATTCTTCTATCAACCTCTTTATACATCAGCATGACATCAGCTTGTCCCAGTCAGCCCTAGAATTCAAAAACCTTTGTGTTTTAATATATAGATATAGATATATATATATATATATATATATATATATATATATATATATATATATATATATAATGACTAAGTGTGTTTTATGTATGGTAGGATTATAATATCTTATTACCCCTACGGGATGATGAATGAACATGTGTATACCAGGAAGTATTAGTATAGTCGTATGTATGTGGTTAGTTATAGTCGTATGTTTGTGACTACGTATATGGATATATGTAATAGTATACTAGCCCTATGTAAATTACCTTGGTTGTGTATACGGGTGTGTGTGTGTGTGTGTGTGTGTGTGTGTGTGTGTGTGTGTGTGTGTGTGTGTGTGTGTGTGTGTGTGTGTGTGTGTCTGTCCTATATAGATATGAGATATGCATGTAGTAGTACGTATGTATTCGTGTGTAAAATGAGCGTATGTATAGGTATTTGAAAATGTGTGTTATATGAGTTAGTGTATGCATATGGATGTATATGGTTTCATTATAATGTATGTACGACTGGGATAAAAGGACCTTGGTGTCTAAGTCCGCTCACCCCTGTGTAGGAAGTCTGAGGACGGACTTCATCTTAAGGTGGGTAGATTACGATGATCCTAGTGCAAGGAGTAAGGCTTATATAAATCTGTGTTATGGTGTACGGTTTTACATGCGTGAATATATGTGTAGTGATATGTATTATAATGCGTATATGGTAATATACGGTATGTAAAGTGGTTGTATGATCGAAGTGTTAATAGATTAAGAATGATTGTATTTATGTGTTAGTGGTATGTTTAAGTAACATGTGGTACTATAACATTATAGATTGTGAGTGTATAAGATATACGGTAATGCATTATGTATTAGTAATAATGTGAGTGTGCATGGGGATGACACACTTACAGCTAGTAAATTGATGTGGTTGTGTAGTAGCGTGTTACTATTCGCCAAAGTATAATATTGGTTGGGATTGTGTTTGTAGGATGGTATTATATTAAACGTGTTATGTTAATACGTAATTAGTAATGTGTGTATGTGTATTGTTACTACTAGTAGCATGGACGTTGATTAGTATTATCCGTGGTAATACTATTGGTATTAATATTAGTATTAGAGATACTATTTGAATATGGCATGACGGTTATTTATGGTGTGTATGCATTAGAAGAGGAGATGCGAGCGTTACCCTTACGTTTTCCCAATGTCTTAGCTGATGAGATTCCGAGGACGAAATCGTTTTTAAGGTGGGTAGGATGTAACGACCGATTTTTATCATTAATATTATCTGTATTTCTCTCGTATATCATCTCCGTATTCGTAGTTAGACGTTTCTGGCCCGTACCCGTGCCCGTACCCGTGCCGATTTCTTTTACCCGTACTTATTAATATTATTAATAAATCCTTTAATAATTATTTTCAATATCTTTATATAATTAGTTAAACTTTTTTTCAAAATTCAAAATTCAAAATTTTAAACTTTTAAATTCAAATGGAGACCTTCCTAATAAAACCCATTTAAACTTATTTATTAGCTATTATTCCTTATTATAACCTATTAATTAGAATCTCATTATTAACAATTCAAATCCTTCCCTATTATAACTAACATTAAACCCTAACCCACATTTTTATCCCTGTGGACGAATCTTACACACGCAGACATTCTTGGACCTAGCCTTCACTTATGTTGCTTTTCAAATTCCTTTCCCTACACAGCATGGGAACTTAGTTCCTAATAATAATAATATATATAAATAAAACTAACCCTAGGACCCGAATCCCCTCACACACTATTATAATATGAACCTAAGTTAGCCTATAACAAAAGCCTACATGTACTGCTAATACCCCACACCCTTAGATATTAAACCCTAGACAAATATAAAACCCTAAGGAGACCCTAACTATCCTTCACGTGCTGTGCATCAAACCCCACATTTTTGTTTATATAAACAACTCCAACCTAGACTATCAACCTACTGCTCTTTTTCCAACCCTAGGGTTTTTCCTACACAGCCGCCTCCTATCCCTTCTTCTCCATGACACAAAGCGCCGCCCCTGACTTCTTCTTCCCCACGCGAAACTGTAACGGCCGGTACTCGCTATTCGTCATGCGGCTGTGTGTATAGCAATTTCGAGTACCTGATTGGTTTTGTGCCTTGTATGTTAGTCGTGTCGTTGAGTTGATAGGGCCGTAGCACCTTGGTTGCATCCTTAGCAAGCCACCCCCGACGTGTGCGTAACTTGGGATCACTGTCGCTTTTGGACCTCGTATCCTATGTACGCTTTTCGTGCACGTAGTCTTGTTCGTGCACGTATTTATTTTAGATCTTGTCTGTATCCGAACCCTATAGTGTGATATGCCGTTGTGACCCTCTCTGAGAGTATTAAAATTGTGGTGTTAATTGGGAACGTCATTTCACGGGTCGTTCTCCCACGATTTGATCTTATTTGAAGAGACGTCACGATTTTCACTTTTGTCGCTAGACCTTTTTATTTTTAATTTCGTTTCTCGACATCGAAATTGTGATCCGTCTTCTCTGTCTTATTTCTCTCGTCATCTCGGTCACCCCAGTATTTATCTTACAAGTTTAGAGCCACGTTTGTCCCGCTTCCACTTTTTCCCAAGTTTAATTATTTGTTTAACCCTAAGTTTCTCTTGGTTTTATTCCCTAATATGATTTCTGTTATAATAATCACCCTATATTAGGCTTACCCAGCCCATTCTTGCTCTTGGCCGCACATATACCAGGGAGTGAGAGAGAGGGAGTGAATCTTGGGCTTTATATATATAATAACATTTTTCTTAATCAAAAGCAAACCCTACCTACCCTAGCCCAGTTCCCCCACGTTTCAGCCCCCACGTGAAGCCATCATCTATTTTAAAAGAGCTAGGGTATTATCTTTCACAGCAAACGCGAAACGTAAGCCGCCGCTCTCTTCTTTTACGCACGCAACGCAACCAAACCCCCGCATCCCTCGTTCACCGACCTCAGACCCTCGCCGGTGGCCCTCTCATCGTTCCCCGATCTTCCCCCTCTGCCTGCATCGCCGTGGGCCCCGTTTCCACCGTGATTCCTCTGCCAGAAGCCATAGCAGCGCAACGCAACAGCAGCAACGACCGTAAACCGCTGCTGCCCGCCGCCCGCAGCGCCGCCGTGGACCCCTGTCCGTCCCCGCAACCTCCTCGCTCCCCATGCAGCGAACGACGACGAAGAAGATCCCCAAGAGGTTAGATCTGTGTTTTTCATGGCTAGGGTTAGGAGTTGTTAGTTCTTTTTATATATACTTAGGCTGTAATTCTCCAAGGTTAATTGTTAGTTACCTTGGTTAACCGATGCTTTTAAGCTATGTTTCATTCATAACCCATCATCATGCTAAGTTATCCCATGTTTATATTTTTATTATGAGCATTAGAGAGTATGTCATCAGGTTATAAAATTTTAATATACCTATTCTATTGATGATAGAGTATCTAGGTTGGGACATTTATGTGTTGTAGCTGGCCTATATAGCAGTATGTGTTGGTTCAGAATTTGATCTCTACCTCAAAAGATTGTACCTTAAAGAATATTAGTGTTGTCTTATATATACATAGCAACAAGATATATTTTTCATAGCCATTAATAGCCATCATATACTTTCTATACAGTAGGTGTGTTCTTAGGAGATCACAGATGCAGGAGTTATATACTTGGTATTTTTGACTTAATTAATGATCACTCCATATTTTACACCTTTTTTCTGTGTATTTGCATGCCATTTAGATCGCCCATATCATGTTTTTCACGATATATCGACGATATTGCGATGCTTTTCACGATTTGTTGTTTTTGTCGCACTTCAGGTGATTTGGCGCGATTTGGAGTGATCTCGAGACGCGCTTACTTTAGACGGCCACCGACGACCTCCCCGAGGGATATTTCGCTGTTGGAGAGGAGCGGAAGAAGAATGGACGTCGCAGGAGCGACGAGGAGGCCAAAACAATCAGATTGGGCATCTTTTGTGTCCCACTCGGCCGAGTGGAGGAGCCACTCGGCCGACCAGCGAGACACTGCTCGGCCGACCCGTTCAGACACGATTTCCATGTGTACTAGGCCGAGCGATGGAGACCACATCGGCCGAGTGACGATACCACGTCCGCCCGAGTGGCGCCCAGACGAAGCCCCTCCAAAATATCGAAGTTTCTGTTTTTCGGCTGCCTGAGCTTCAGAAGACCCACTCGGCCGAGTGGATTATTACGTCCGCCCGAGTGCCTTGAAGCCATCGGCCGAGTGACGACAACTCACTCGGCCGAGCCGCCTCCGAACTGAAGACCCTTGAAGCCCCCGACTTACTGGAAAATGACAGGGTTTTCACTCGGCCGAGCGACTTTTGTCACTCGGCCGAGTGCGATGCGCTGCCTGTAGCGAAATTTGCGGAAAACAGGCTGTGCAGGGGCGTTTTGGTCAGGATTTTTTGACGATTTTTGGGGCTATTTAAGCCCTGTTTTTACCCTAGTTTTGAGGGCCATCTCTTAGATTTTTTGCAGCTTTTTGAGACTACTTTTTAGCTTTATTATTTGTGATTGGAGAAGAGGAAAAACTTGGATTTTTGTTGGATTAATTGAAGAACTACATTGGTTTGCATCTCTCTTCCCCAAAAACTCTATTTTTATTGTTTATATCATTGTTGTGATGAATTCCATTGCCTATTTCATTGATTATTTTTGTGCTATTGCTATGATTTGTGAGTAGTCTCCACGTCTTGGGGCGTGGGGATGAACCCTACAAGCCCAATTTCGTATTTGTGATAAATTGGTAGAAATTGTGCTAGAATCAATAATTAGAGATTAGATTGGGATCGAATTACTACGGATAGCTAGGTATTCATATCAATTGGGATTTGCAAGAGATTGGATCCCAATTTGATAGGAAGCCCTAGAAATCCGAATTGGGTTGGAATCGGACTTTCGAAGTATCGGTTTGCAAGAGATTGGACCGATACTAGGATCTCCGGTTGCAATTCCGTGCCGATACCCGTTTGCAAGAGATTGGACGGGTAGGAACTATCCTAATTTAGATTGTGGACCGAGTTTGCAAGAGATTGGGCTCGGTGCGCAATTGGACGATGATGTTGATCCTAATGCTAGCTTTCCTAGGCTAGGGTTTGCAAGAGATTGGACCCGACCCTAGGATAGCTATAGACCGGCAACAGCGCGAGAGCGTGAGCTTGGTTCCACATTTAGTTGCAACTAGTTCATCCAAATTCTCATTCTAGCAATTTTGATACCGACGAACCACATTTATGAAATACGGTGAGTAGCGGGGATTCCCCATTCCCTAGACGTTCTTTATTTGATTTGATATTTCGCACATTTGTCTGACGATTGTGACAGGATCGCCCAAGGCAATTCTCTCTATTCTTAAATAGCCAGGTTGATTAGGAGCAAGCACGGTCATTCGTCCTCCCTGTGTTCGATACCCGCTCGCCGCTATACCGTGCGCTTGCGGTAAAACTACAACCGTTCTTTGGGTGTACGTCCCGGAGCGATCAAGTTTTTGGCGCCGTTGCCGGGGAGGCGATTGCGTTTGATTCTTTTTCACCCTAGCTACTTCTTTCTTTTATTTTTATTTTTTTTAATTGTTACCATTATTATTTCCTTTACTATTCTTACCTAACCCTTCCACGGTATTAATCATTTCTTTGAAACTCTGTTTCCCCTGTGCATGAACACGAGATCTACGGCGGACCCAGAAGACTTATTATTTGATCCCGAGATCGAACGTACCGCGCAGAGACTTAGAGCGGAAAAGAGACAAGATCCGGAAGGGAGGTATATTACCAACCCGGAAACTCTTGAAGAATTGGCGGCAAGGATGGCAAGGATAATCTCTATTCGCGATAGGCTTCGGCCTAAGACTTCTTCTACCACCTCGTCCATTGCCATGCCGGGGTTGGCGGCTGACAAGAACTTCGAGCTAAAGACTGGATTGGTGGTTTTGATGCAACAAGACCCATTTCATGGGAACGCACATGAGAACCCCCACTACCACATCCAACTATTCTTGTCAAAGTGCGCCACATTCCAGATGCCGGGGGTCTCCAACGATGCTATCAGACTGCGTCTCTTCCCCTTTACGCTAAAGGACAAGGCACTCTATTGGTTGAGGACGCAAGCTGAGGGTGTCTTCACCACTTGGGACGAGCTGGCGAGTGCATTTATTGACAAATTTTATCCGCCATCCAAGACGGTGAAGATCCGGAGCGCTCTCATGTCCTTCAAGCAAGGACCACATGAGACGCTCTATGAAGCATGGGAGCGTTTTAAGGATTTGCAGCATCAATGCCCGCACCATAGTATAGAGGATTGGGAGCTAGTTCATAGCTTCTACAACGGTCTCCAACCGGGGACCAAACAAATTATTGATGCCGCGGCGAATGGTGCAATCTTGTCAAAGGCTCCCGAGGAAGCTACGGCCCTAATTGAGGAGATGGCCTCAAATAACCAACAATGGGGCGTGGGGATGAACCCTACAAGCCCAATTTCGTATTTGTATCACTCCATATTTTACACCTTTTTTCCGTGTATTTGCATGCCATTTAGATCGCCCAAATCATGTTTTTCACGATATATCGACGATATTGCGATGCTTTTCACGATTTGTTGTTTTTGTCGCACTTCAGGTGATTTGGCGCGATTTGGAGTGATCTCGAGACGCGCTTACTTTAGACGGCCACCGACGACCTCCCCGAGGGATATTTCGCTGTTGGAGAGGAGCGGAAGAAGAATGGACGTCGCAAGAGCGACGAGGAGGCCAAAACAATCAGATTGGGCATCTTTTGTGTCCCACTCGGCCGAGTGGAGGAGCCACTCGGCCGACCAGCGAGGAAGCTACGGCCCTAATTGAGGAGATGGCCTCAAATAACCAACAATGGGGCGATGAGCGAGGACACTCCACATCCTCCTTAAAGCCAACTAGCATCTACGAGGCAAAGGCCGTAGCGGAGCTCACGAGCAAATTCGATTCTCTCCACAAGGTGGTGGAGAGATTGGAGAAATTTATCACGGAGCCCCAAGGAAGCCCATCCACCTCCGCACCGACCAACCAAATGTGTGATTGGCAAGACCAATCTCAAGTCATGTACTCGGGAGGAGAGCAAGGAGAAGGATCCTTGGAGCAAGTACAATATGTTGCGGGGAACCAAGGGTATTGGTCCAATCCGGCCGCAAGAAATCATCCGGGATTCTCCTACGACAACAATGAAGGAGCCTTGAACCCGCCACAACCACCGCCTCAACAAGCTCACCACCACCACCCCAACAACAAAAATATCCACCGAGGGGGCCTACTCAACAAAACTTCCAACCGAAGCAACAAGTTCCACCATATAGGCCTCCCGGATTCAACCAAGCGTGGAGGAATCAAAATCAAAACCCTCCACAAGCTCCACAACGATCCGACTTCGAAACTAGAGTGGAGGCGTTCATGGTCGAGCAAAATAAGGTGAATGCTACTTTGAAGGCGGGGCAAGAATCTCTTAATACCGTAGTGGCTCAAATATCGGAGCAATTGGCGTTGCTCAATTGGAACACTCAAAGATTTCCGGCGCAACCGGAGCAATACCCACGGGGCAACACGGGCCACATCAATGCCGTAGTTGCCGTTACTACTAGAGGCGGGAAGGACACCACCCCCGCTATGATTCCTACCGAGGAGGCCGTGGAGGAAAGCTTGGAGCCGGTTGAGCCGGTAGTTGAGATTGAAAAGGAGAAGGAGCCACAAGACAAGGAGAAATCTAGGGCGGAGCGATTAATTGAGGAGAGGCGCTTCATGCCACCGGTCCCATTCCCCCAAAGACTAGCGAAAGCGAAAATGGAGAAAAGGCTAGCGAAATTCCTCGAGTATCTAAGAGGAGTTAATCTCAATATTCCCTTCCTCGACGCCATCGTGGAGATCCCCACGTATGCTAAATTCTTGAAGGACTTGATTTCGGGGAGGAAGAGGAAGGAGAAGATCATACTAGCCGAGGAGGGCTCTTGGTTCACCAAGAGAGAGAAGGAGCCGGCAAAATTTAAAGATCCGGGGAGTTTTCGGATTCCTTGCGCTTTGGGCGGCGTGCCTCTTCAAAAGGCGTTGGTCGATCTTGGGGCTAGTGTGAGTCTCATGCCCCTCTCCATGTTCTTAAAGCTTAACACCGGGACAAAGTTGAAACCCACCGACATGCGCATTCAATTAGCCGATGGCCGGATAACAAGGCCGGTGGGGATTGCCGAAGACATCCCACTTCAAGTCCCGGGTGGAATATGCTTGCCATGTGACTTCGTCATCATGGACGTTAAGGAGGAGGGAGACACCTCATTGATACTTGGACGCCCATTCCTCGCCACCGCCGGAGTCATCGTCGATGTGCGCGAAGGTACCTTAACCTTAAACGTCGGAAACATCGAGGTGGAGCTCCACATTCCTAAGGCAATGAAGCACATGCCTTACCACGAGGAGCTTGATTACATGGACCTTCTCGATGAGGTGATAGAGGAGGCGATTCCTCACTCAATCGGCGCTCTTTTTGATGAAGAATTTGAAGAAGGCCCGGATTTAGGCCGAGATGAAGAGAATAAAGATGATTCCCCCGACTTCTCCGCTGATGAAGATGAAGGCGACGCTGATGTCGCAAGGATTCGAGAGCTCTGCAAGCTCTCGAAATTAAAGTCTCCAAAGAAAGCTCCGCCGGTACGGAAATCGGCATCGCCGGTTAAGCCGTTGACCGGGGCAAATGCTAGCTTGGGGGAGCCTCCCCCCAACACTATTCGAGACAAGAGACCTCCGAGGGAGAACGCTACGCCGCCACGTCCAAATCCAAGCGCGCTCCCCGGGAAGTTTGACGGGTGCATCTCATATGCACCAAACATCCCGCATTGATTGAAAATTATAGGTGGTCAAGCTCACGACCTAAAACGAGCGCTTGTCGGGAGGCAACCCGACGGTTTTTGCTTTATTTTTACTTTTTCTTTATTTTCGTTTTAGAGATTTTTAGTGTTTTGAGTCATTCGACCAAAAATTTTGTGATAACGGGTCCTATTTTTCTTGACAGGAGAGGAGGTAGGTAGATCCATCATGAGGAGGATGAACGAGACGATGAGGAGCGCCCCAAGAAGGCGTCCGACGCTTAGGAGGAGCATGAAATCGACTGGAGGAAGAAAGACGGAGTTTAGAGCCCAAACGAAGACAAACAGCAGAATACAAGGCTCACTCGGCCGAGTATACTAGTCACTCGGCCGAGTCCATAAGTTCGTCCGGCCGAGCCGCTCACGAATGAGGGAAGTCTGCTGTACCCAACTCTCTGTCTACTTTCCTCATTTCATTAGAACTGCTACTCGGCCGAGTCTACATTCTCACTCGGCCGAGTAAAACGGATACCCTCCTAGGGCGAGTCATGCCGAGTAGCTTGAGTCACTCAGCCGAATGGACTTACTCCACTCGGCCGAGGCTGGCAAAGCCACTCGGCCGAAGCGATATCGGGGAGAAATTTTTATTTGCCTCGCTCGGCCGAGTGAGCACGTCACTCGGCCGAGTCGAAACATTTTTATATATAAGCGGCGAGGGGGGCGCGGAATTCGAAAACGCAAATCCCCAATTCTCGCCCGCGCCCCTTCAGCTCCCACGCCCGATTCCCCCTCGCTCGACCCTCACTCGCCCGACCGCCGCTGCCCCGCCGCCGCTCGGCCCGCCACCGCCGGCCGAGCCCGCCGACGCCTCGCCCGAGTCGCCGCCGGCGGCGCACCGCCCGGTCACCTTCGGTTCGCTTGTTTTCACCGTTTTCTCCTCTTTTCGTGAAATTTTTGAGGATCCATGTGCTAAACGCCCCCCTAACCCAAATCAATTTCTATATCTATCCATTATACCCCTATTGCTCCATACATTTTGATTATTACTCGCTGATATCGCTTTTTCACGCGCAGGTTGCTTATTGGAGCTTAGGGGAGCCCAGGGGAGCTTCTACGGGCTGCTCAGGACTACGTGGAGGCGCGGACTTCGCACGCTTCCACTGCTTAGCACTCGCGGCGTGTTTGGGTATACACTTTCCATTCTTTGTGCACACGCCGCACTTTTCACTTTTCGGCGCGCGCTCGGGGCCGATATGCCGCCCCGGACACGGCCGCGGTCGAAGAGAGCTTCCACCAATCGGAAGCGGTCGGATGATGTCGGCCCCTCCCACGAGTTGGAGGACTCTCCTCCACCTTCTCCTACACACCCCGCACAGCCTGCAGGCCCCGCACACCCCGCACAGCCTGCAGCGCACCCACAGCCCGCACAGCCCGCACAGCCACTCCCCGCCGCTGCACAGCCACCACCACCGGCTCCACTGGTCGGGCCGCTCGGGATTACGTTCCGAGACGACGCACACCGCGTCGTCTTCGACCGTATCTCCCAGCGCTCGATCGTACCCTCCAGGTTTGCACACCTCGCTGACCTTGGACGCCTGTGGGTACTAGAGGGGTTACTCACGTTGTACGACAACGTGGGTTGGCGTGACTTCCTTCAGGTGTCGGCGGACACGTACACCCGCCCGACACTTGAGGTTTTGAGTTCGATTGCCCGGACCGATGAGGGATGCTCATTCAGGTTCATGGATCGAGAGTGCCAGGTCACTCTCGATATGATGAGAGCGTTCTTCTCATGGCCCGCCGTCCCCGGAGCCGATCGCGGTTACGGACCCACACATATCCCCCCACCCTCTTTCGACGCCGGTGCCTTCTGGGCACGTATCACAGGCCACCACGCCGCCTTTGACCCTAGCAGGGCCAAGGCCTCGGCCATTGTCCACCCCTGCCTACGTATTGCCCAGCGCCTTATGGCGACCACCTTTTTGGCCAGATATGAGCCGGGCATGATGTCTACGCCAGAGCTCTACATGCTTTATGCGATGACACGTCCCAGAGCTCTATCTAGGGATGGACACGAGCTTGTCCCCGCCGTCGTGATCGACATTGCGGCTTGGTTTTTAGACCGTATCATTGTGTCGGTGGGCGCTCGCTCACCGATATGCTGCGGCGGTCTGATCACCCTGCTTACCATGATGACCGGCGAGGACTTGCCTGACGACCTGCGACGCGTTCCGGGCCCCACTTCCTTGTCGATAGATGTTATGGCCCGGATGAAGATGCTGCGTCCGCATGGTGAGCGTCACTGGGTCTGGTTGCACGGCCCTTTCGGCGCCGACTACATGATTCTCCCGAGCCCAGCTCGGACCCAGATTGCACCGGCCCACGTTGACTGGCTCCCAGCGATGGATGTCCTCATCCCTGCTGCGTACGTGCTCGAGGCCGAGGAGGCCGAGCAGGCCCACGCTGCCCACGCTGCCCAGGCTGCTCCCGCAGACCCTGCTGCACACCCTGCTGAGCCTGCTGCCGACCCCGTCGACCCTGTGGCCCCTCAGCCTGTTCCTGATGTTTCTGCTGCTCCTGACACTTCTGTCCCCACCCATGTCAGTGTCGAGAGTACTTTTGCTGAGCCCACTTCCACCACTGTCACCACTTCCGAGGCTGTCCCCACCACTCCCGCTGCCACCTCTGGCCCTCTGTCCGTGGAGCCTCTTTGCTCCGCACTCCCTGAGCGCCCGCCGACCTTTGTCGAGAGTGGAGCGCCCTCGTTTGCCGCGGTCGTGGAGACCATGGCTAGCATGATCTCCGCTGGGATTGCGCCTTTTGGTCCACACAGTTCCGCCCCAGCGGTAGAGTCCTCTGTCTCCACAGCCGCCGTATTCTCCGAGAGCGTCGTGGCGTCTGTCCACACTTTTGGGCCACTGACCTCTCTTGCCACCTCGTTGCCACTTTTGCACGCTTCCTTTGCTGCCGCTGCCTCTACTTCTCACCAGCCGGTGTCCCGGCCTCACACTGAGGCCAGGCCCACATTTGCTGGCGCGGCACCTTTTGTCCCCTTCCCTGCTGAGCCCGTTACATACTCCACACGCGTACGCCAGCCCCGCCCTGCGCAGCCTAGACCGGTGCGTCCCTCTGCACCACCCCCGCCCGACACTGTGCTGCAGAGCATACGTGCTCTTGAGTTGGCGGTGAGTGGTCTTAGAGGTGACCTTAGGACCCTGGCCTCCACCGTCTCTACGATGGCTGGACGCTTTGACCTGATCCCTCAGATCCACTACTGCCTGACACAGATCTTAGAGCGTCTTCCGCGCGTACCCCCACCCACCCAGCAGGTTCCCACACACACTTCCACACACACTAGACCTGCTTCCACTTCCACGCCCACCCCAGCTCAGCAGCCTACACCACCACCACCTCCTCCGCCTCAGGACGGAGACGGCGCAGCACCACCTTCCTAGGCACCCTTGATGCCATCGATTCCTTTTGCCGTTGTGCTGTCCGTTTCTGCTGGGTCCTGATGCCTTTTTGCCCACCCCCCCTCCCCTCACTTATTTTGGGATTCTCATTTTGCCGTATCTTTATATATCTTTTTTTGGGAGAGAGGGAGCGCTTTTGGTGACCCATTTATACTCGTATCACTCATATCTGTGCATGCATCATTTCCGCATCATATTTTCATTTCTTTATTTTTCGTTTTATTATCTTTTTTTTCTTTCCATCATGCATGCACCCTTACTTGCCCCTCTCATTACTTGTCTCTCTGTGTGCCACACTTTGCACATTGAGGACACTGTGCGGTTTAGCTTGGGGGAGTGAGTTCTCACGTTCTTTTTGGATTTGCCACCTTTATTTTTAGTTTTTCACACCGTCTTTTTTCACTTTTGCACTCATTTTTCTTTATTTTTCTTTTATTTTGACATGCATCACGTTTTTCTTATTTCTCTGTGTGCCGCATTGCATAGTTTTATTTTTCTTATCTTTATTTCTTTCCTTTTTCATCTCATGCTAGAGATGAATTTTCTGTGATGATGTCTACGTGGAGTTAGCTTATTCTATATGCATGCTATATTTGTCATGTCTTAGATTTTATTTCTGATATCACATGCTATGACTTGCTTGCATCTAGAATAGTAACCCACACTTTTTCCACATGAAAATGGATGAAGTTTTATTATTAGCTGAGCCTGAATATTCATATGTATGCTATCACAGAAAACACACCAAGATGCACGCATTGAATGCCTATATCTGGAGTACTGATTTCTTTTCCTATATCACTTCTATATGCATGAATTGTACACTTCACTTCGGGATGATTGAATGATGTTAGCTATGATATATCTGGATTAGTTAGCTTTTTTGTGATCGAAACTGAGTAGATTAGATTACCCTGCTGAAGTTGCCGTGCATGTCTTATAGAGTGAACCGAGAGTTATATATATTTCTTTCTCCACAAATCTTGAACATCATTTCTCTACTTTTAAAAATCATTGGTGAATCTCCCCTTAGTGATTCTATTTTATGACATTTCCCCCGCTATTAATTCCTAGCTCCAAATCCCTTCTTCTAAAATATATATATATATATATATATATAATAAAAGAGAGAAAAACATTCTTGTATATCATTATCTCTCTCTGAGTTGGGATCATTGTGTATATATTGCTTATAAAGAAAAGAAAAAAAAAAGAAAAAAAAAGAGAGAAAAGAGGAAAAATCCTCAATAAAAGATCCCATCTCACTTTCTTTCTTTCTTCTTTCTCTTCTTTGCTTTTGGAGCTATATAAAAATGGGGATGTAAATATTTTTGTGCCACCACGCTTATAGATAAGCTTGGGGGAGGGGACCCATTGATGTGTGAGAGAGTGACTACTTGACATTGCACGACAACCTAGGCTAAGTAATATTCTATACTCGGTGAGATTGTTTCTAGCTTCACGAAATCCAGAAATCTAAGCCTAGCGTTCATTTCATGAAATCCAAACTTTTCTATTCTCTCTATTCTATAGTGTGATACTCTTATACTCCAGATAGAAAGCGTTCAATTGAAAAGTGTGTGATCTGTGATTTGTATACCGCTTTAAATGATTCAGGCAATGTTAATTTTAAAATCATTCCGTTCTTCATGATTATATCATTGTTCGTGGGTTTTCTATTTCTATTTGCACTATTATACTATGATATCAAAATAAGATTCTTTGACATGTATTTCTCATTCGGTGCATGCTATAAGAGTAAGTGAAACCCACGTCCTGAGAAAATGATCTAGCACCCTACCTCTTCGCTTCTTTCTTTCGTCTTTATTTTCATTTGGTTTTCATTCTTCTTCGTTTTTCATTTTTTTCGTTTTTTCGCCGTTTTTGTTTTCCGAATCCACCGGGTTCGCCTTTTACTTATCTTCCTCGAGGAAGAGTAAGAGGCAAGCTTGGGGGATTTTGATCACTCCATATTTTACACCTTTTTTCCGTGTATTTGCATGCCATTTAGATCGCCCAAATCATGTTTTTCACGATATATCGACGATATTGCGATGCTTTTCACGATTTGTTGTTTTTGTCGCACTTCAGGTGATTTGGCGCGATTTGGAGTGATCTCGAGACGCGCTTACTTTAGACGGCCACTGACGACCTCCCCGAGGGATATTTCGCTGTTGGAGAGGAGCGGAAGAAGAATGGACGTCGCAGGAGCGACGAGGAGGCCAAAACAATCAGATTGGGCATCTTTTGTGTCCCACTCGGCCGAGTGGAGGAGCCACTCGGCCGACCAGTGAGACACTGCTCGGCCGACCCGTTCAGACACGATTTCCATGTGTACTAGGCCGAGCGATGGAGACCACATCGGCCGAGTGACGATACCACGTCCGCCCGAGTGGCGCCCAGACGAAGCCCCTCCAAAATATCGAAGTTTCTGTTTTTCGGCTGCCTGAGCTTCAGAAGACCCACTCGGCCGAGTGGATTATTACGTCCGCCCGAGTGCCTTGAAGCCATCGGCCGAGTGACGACAACTCACTCGGCCGAGCCGCCTCCGAACTGAAGACCCTTGAAGCCCCCGACTTACTGGAAAATGACAGGGTTTTCACTCGGCCGAGCGACTTTTGTCACTCGGCCGAGTGCGATGCGCTGCCTGTAGCGAAATTTGCGGAAAACAGGCTGTGCAGGGGCGTTTTGGTCAGGATTTTTTGACGATTTTTGGGGCTATTTAAGCCCTGTTTTTACCCTAGTTTTGAGGGCCATCTCTTAGATTTTTTGCAGCTTTTTGAGACTACTTTTTAGCTTTATTATTTGTGATTGGAGAAGAGGAAAAACTTGGATTTTTGTTGGATTAATTGAAGAACTACATTGGTTTGCATCTCTCTTCCCCAAAAACTCTATTTTTATTGTTTATATCATTGTTGTGATGAATTCCATTGCCTATTTCATTGATTATTTTTGTGCTATTGCTATGATTTGTGAGTAGTCTCCACGTCTTGGGGGCGTGGGGATGAACCCTACAAGCCCAATTTCGTATTTGTGATAAATTGGTAGAAATTGTGCTAGAATCAATAATTAGAGATTAGATTGGGATCGAATTACTACGGATAGCTAGGTATTCATATCAATTGGGATTTGCAAGAGATTGGATCCCAATTTGATAGGAAGCCCTAGAAATCCGAATTAGGTTGGAATCGGACTTTCGAAGTATCGGTTTGCAAGAGATTGGACCGATACTAGGATCTCCGGTTGCAATTCCGTGCCGATACCCGTTTGCAAGAGATTGGACGGGTAGGAACTATCCTAATTTAGATTGTGGACCGAGTTTGCAAGAGATTGGGCTCGGTGCGCAATTGGACGATGATGTTGATCCTAATGCTAGCTTTCCTAGGCTAGGGTTTGCAAGAGATTGGACCCGACCCTAGGATAGCTATAGACCGGCAACAGCGCGAGAGCGTGAGCTTGGTTCCACATTTAGTTGCAACTAGTTCATCCAAATTCTCATTCTAGCAATTTTGATACCGACGAACCACATTTATGAAATACGGTGAGTAGCGGGGATTCCCCATTCCCTAGACGTTCTTTATTTGATTTGATATTTCGCACATTTGTTTTACGATTGTGACAGGATCGCCCAAGGCAATTCTCTCTATTCTTAAATAGCCAGGTTGATTAGGAGCAAGCACGGTCATTCGTCCTCCCTGTGTTCGATACCCGCTCGCCGCTATACCGTGCGCTTGCGGTAAAACTACAACCGTTCTTTGGGTGTACGTCCCGGAGCGATCAATTAACAACTTAGTGACGTTAATAATGTTGATGGGAACCCGCCTTAGAAGAGAGGATCTAATTTAAAATCGGATCACTAGACGTCTTCAGGTGTGCTGAATCTATTAATTTGTCGTAGCGAACCATAATTCCGACAAGTGTTTTATCAACAGAGAACCGGCCGTTTCATCCCGTACGCACTACAGGAATCCAACCCCTGACGTCGCTACCCGACGTCAGAGTAGCTCTCGCGTCGTGTTGAGGTAAGTCTCTCTCCATAGGAATCATCACATTGCCTGTTAATCAATCTAAAACTCATAGTCTCTGATTGTTTGTAACTCACTAATTGAAGATAATGAATACGGGACTGTAGGTTGGTGTGTTGTTTGGTGTTTGGACACGTAGGCAGAACTGGACTCCTTGATCGTGTGACTGGCAACACGTCCCTTTTCAGGCAAGTGAAACTTGCCAGATCTTGTTTAGGCCGTGCTTTAGGCCATTTCTTGTTTTAGGCGTAAAAGAGACTAGTCGACGAAATGATACTCGCCTAGACACAATTTTAAGATCTAGCTTGACAACGAAGCTAGATCTGTCACCCTACCATGTCATTCATGCATCTCTACCTGTCACGTTTAATTTTCGTAACTGCATGCTCTTTACTTGTACTCTGCCTGTCACGTTTAAATTCCTTATCTGTACGCATTTAAATAACAACTTGCCATGCCATGTCATCCATGCTTTAGTGTTGCATTCGTAACACACGCTACTATACTTGTACTTCCTTGTTCAGGCTAGGCACCTGCGTTGCAGGCACAACCCTATGCCAATTACACTTCCTGGCTCGTGATCCAGAAGCGGGCCACTTGTGTTGGTCAAAAGCCAATGCCCGATACACGTGGAGGGGTAGGGATAAGCGATCACTTGAGCTTAGGAGTTGGCACGTACAGCCACTCTAGCCAAAAGGCGTAATCTCTGTGCATGACGTGTTTACTTGACTTGTAAAATCCATGTGATTGTTAAGTAGCTTTGCTACCCATGCCATGATATACTTGTGCCCTGTTAAACTTGCTGCCATGTCATACTTGTCACATTTATTTAATTGTTGCATTCATACCTTAAAATGCCATGTCATCGCCCATTTTTAGAACTGCTAGGGTGTTTTACTTTCCCTTTTAGTTTCCTTGCACAAAGTCTTTGTAGAATTTGTTGACATGCGCCCTCGTCGCTTTAGGTGTTGCATGTTAGTTGCTGAGCCAGAGTCCGTTGCTGAGGACGAGGAGTTGTCGAGTTTGAGCATGGGTCCACTGCTGACGTGGAGTACGAGGACACCGGCAACCAGTCGTAGATTTTTCCTTCGTCGTTACTTTTTTCTAATTCTGTTGTTAGGTTGTCGGTGAGTAGCACCTTCCGTTCTGTACGTTGATTATTTCTGTCGGCCATGCTGGGGCCTTTTAGACTCTTTTCTTTTAGCCTGGTGGCTTTTCTGTTATGTTGAAATTTATTTTGGACATTCTGAGATTGGTTTTTATGTCTCTTTATTTATTATTATTTTTGCTCTGTATCGCACTTGCAGGGACCTCTACTCGGTTTAAATCCAGACGCTTTACAGACTAGAGCCTCACAGCTCCAAGTCTGAGCGGACATTCTCACGTCTTGCCTCCATTTTAAGGAAGCGGGGCGTGACAGAAACCCCAAGCGCCCAGCCCCCCAGGCGCCGGCCATCGCACGGACCTCTCCTCCTCGCCACAGCCAGCGGCCGAACTCCTTCTCCTCTACTTGCCAAACAGCAGCGCCACCCCCCTCGCACGCCCAGCTGCTCCCAACGCCACCCAACTCCTCGAGATCCCCTACCTGTCAGCACCCACGGCCCGTCTCTCTGACCAGCATCCGCCCAAAACAGCTCACGCCCAGGCCTCATTGCCTCAGCCCGCAGCGCCCGCCTCACGGCAACGCCCCACGCCGAGCTCCTTCCATCCCGTGACCTCCCCTTGCCCCGCCCAGCCTCCAGCATCGCCCACCTGCTCCCAAACGCCGCAACGACCACTTCATGGCCCCTCGCACGGATCTGACTCGAAATCTCCTCCACACGTCGACACAACATCCCGACGGCTTTCCCTCCGTAGTTCGGGACCTCCACAAGAACTATAGCACTGTCGTGTGCTGCTGCTCGCCCTCAACGCCCAAACAGCCGCGCGAAATCTGCTGACAGCACCCTTGCCCTCCTACCGAGGCTCCACAGTGCTGTTTCAGAGCCGTACGCATCGCCTCTACCCATCGTTGCGTCACGATCCTTCGCTGCACTTCCGGTTAGTAGATCTACCCTTGAACAACTTATTACCCACACCGTAATTTAGAGAACCTAATAAAACAGATCGGTTAGACGTCGTAGGGACTTTTGTGACGCTGTTATGATCGAAAAATGATTAATCCGATTATATGTTTTGTCAAACCAGCGAACCGTCATCATCGTAGCGTAGTACCTGTCGAGACGTTTCCGACGACACCAAGAACGCCAAAAACAGGCAAGTGTGCAATTAGATATGAATTTTTGAAGTTTCGAAAATTTTACGTCGCTTTTATTTATTACTGTATAACTTGAAAACTAGACATGAAATGACGCATGAAAACGATGCCATGACAATTTGGATGAAATTTGTGATCCAACGACATATCACACGTTACACTTTAATTTTAAACAACAAGGAAGAAAACTAGTTTCTGTAGTAGGTTCAACAAAAGCCATGTTCAACATTATTTTAAGACTGTTATAAAAATTGTTCAACCCACTTCTTCTGATTGGAATTTTCATAATAACAAATTAATATTAATAACATTAAATTTCTACAAGTCTTGAAATGTTTAACAAGTTGAGAAATCGTGAAAATCGTGCACCTCGAAGGTGGAATCGTGAATTCGTGAGGTCGTGTGAGTCGACTAGGCTGGCTCGTGTTCCAACACAAAATTGGGGTGGGGTTAGGGTTGAGCGGCCACTAGGCGTATGAAAGTGTCCTCTCTTCAAGAGCACCACCCGCATGCGGTGGGTTAGCATCAATCACGGTAAGCCCCCATGAGAAGA
This sequence comes from Scilla litardierei, assembly GCA_030789695.1. Taxonomy (NCBI): domain Eukaryota; kingdom Viridiplantae; phylum Streptophyta; class Magnoliopsida; order Asparagales; family Asparagaceae; genus Scilla; species Scilla litardierei. Next base: position 111,542,909 of record CM061135.1, read on the forward strand.
ACGACTTACTCATCACGACCTAAAGGCGAGACCCATATGATAGATGTGAACTATTGACTTGAAACTTGCAACGCTAACATAATCTCAGTAAATTGACATGCTAACGAACTCAAACAAAACTTACCTTACTTCTTGAAACTGATTAGAACTGCATGCTAGGAATGTTTTGCCTTCGTTGCATTATAATCTTCATATCACTCGTGTTGCAGTTATTTTATTAATATCTCTTAAATTCATATCATTTGTATACTTGTCTTGGGTTGCTAACTCTTTCTTGCAGACCCCTTGCTGACAAACATTCATGGTTTTGGATGTATGTCAGATTCTGAGCTTGAGTACCCATAGGATCCATACGTGATGCCTGACTTGGAGAGCCAGGAGTTCGCCCTTGACGCCGAGCCTCTCCCAGCGGAGGACTAGTGGACCCACACTTTACTGCTTTCATTAGTTTACTTTCAGACGTTGTTCTTGCTTTGAGTACGTTTTTGTTGCTACTTTAGCCCAGCTGTGGCTTGTGGTTTAATTTCGTGTACGAACATTATGTATCTGGATGTGGCTTTTATCTTTTGAAATGTTTCTGATTATTCTGATACGCAAATGCAAGGACCTCCCTTGTGTTTTTATCACAGACGCTTCTTGAACTCGAGCTTCACCGTTCCACTTCAAGCGGACTGCGTAACGTACTCGCTTCTAGTTTCTTTTGGGAAGCGGGGCGTTACATAAACAAAGAATAGTAATATGGATATTCATGTTTCATATTGATGCTTCCGATCTGTTACGCCTATTTGACCGAGACCCGTAAAGCACGAGCCCAGGAGCCCGACTACTGGTCAAAAGCCCATCTGCGTCCTCGAAGCCCATTCGACAAAGGCCCTACAAGGGACCTCCTCGAACGTCGATCCGACCCAGCCCCAATAATCCGTTGATCGCTCGCCCACTCCTGTGAAAACCACTCCCCCGGACGCGCGACCACTAAATAGCGATAATGGGGAGGTGCTGGCATGGCGAAGAGAGCGGCGGCGAGGGGGGACTGATGGGGCACGATCAATGGCGGACGTGGGACGTGGGTCAGAGGCAATCACGCCGGAGCTCTACAAAAGGGCCAGGAAGACGACGAAGAAAAGGACCGCATCTCAGGTAAAAAAACCTAAGGTACTCCATCAACGACCTCGTTCCTCCAATTCATCTCCTTCCTCCCCCGCTCGCGTCGAGAGACGCCGTCACGACCTCCTCACGAGTCAGACCGTCTCCGTCGGGCCTCCTTTCTCAGATCTCTATCTGACTTAGGCATCGGAGGGGATTTGGCCGGAACCAAGGTCCGGCCCCCTGACGAGCGTTCTCGTCTGCGCAGGTGGACAACAGATCAACGGGCCGAGGCTACCCCTCGCCCCTCTCTGACCACTCGATCAACCGGACAGTGAGGCTTCCCCTCACCGTCAGCCTGCCGTGGCCGAGCACGTCATACCGAGGCCGAGCGTCCTAATCGGGTCCGAGACTCACCCTCGCCACCGTCGGCCGTGCATCTACCCGGGCGACTGAGGCTACCCCTCGTCCCCCTTCCAGCCGAGGCCGAGCACACCTGTCCGAGGCCGAGCGTCTCAACCAGGGCCGAGGCTACCCCTCGCCCCTTCAGCACCGATTCGAAGCCCCCGAGGGACCCAAAGCGGGCCCCTTGACCACGTTGACCGGGTTCTCCACGGTCAACGCTTTGTAGTGAGAAAACACTCTGAAACATCTGGCGCCATCTGTGGGAACGAAAACTGTCCCACGAAGAAACAAACCACATCTGCGATGACGCGGCCCCCCTCCTCTCGGTGAAAGAAGGGCGAGGCCCCGACGCGGGGCGACAGGCCCCGCCATCGTTGCCAAGAATGGGCACGGGACCGACGTGAGGAGAGTCGTAAGGAAAGGGCCGGGATGCCCTCCCCTTCCCCACCGGTTGGGAGACCGAGTGCGCCCGTAACGGCACGCAGCTCGGACGCGGCTTTGGTGGTATCAGTGGTCATAGACACTACCTTAGTGCGACGGCTGCTTGTCGACACCGGCAGCTCCTGTGACGTCCTATTTATGTCAACCCTGGAGAAGATGGGCCGGCAGAAAGGAGACTTGCGACCTCGTTCGGGTCCCGTGGTCGGATTCACGGGTCACTCCACCCCCGTCATCGGCACTATCCATCTCCCGGTAACGCTCGGAAACACACCAGACTCTGTGACCCTAGCGGTGGAATTCATCGTATTGGGGATCGGGTCGGAATACAATGGGATCATCGGCCGACCCCTACTCAATGCCGTCGGCGCAGTGGTCTCGACCCTCCATCGGACCATTAAGTTCCGAACGCCGGGGGGATGGGGCAAGTCGAAGGCGACGCGGGGAGACCGAATACCTGCTATCAACTGGCGGAGGAAGGTCCCGAGGATCGCCTAGCTGACCGGATGGCCGCGCTCGACTTAAGGAGTGGGCCTAGGCCCACCCCTGCGGAGGAGCAGGAGCAAATCCCGGTCACGGACATTGAGGGCCGGTTCGTCTCGATCGGGAGAGGGCTGAGCCTGGACCTAAGGGACCAGCTGATCGAATGCCTGGAGGCGAACCTGGACATCTTCGCCTGGTCGCCTGAAGACATGCCCGGCGTGGACCCCCAGGTGATCGTCCACCAGATCAACGCCGACCCCAACTTCAAACCGGTTAGGCAGAAGAAGCGTAACCTGGGCGGCGAGAAGATGAAGGCAGCCTCCGAGGAAGTGGAGCGTCTCCTCGATGCCAGCTTCATACGAGAAGTCTGGTACCCGGAGTGGCTGTCGAACGTGGTGATGGTCAAAAAACCCAACGGGAAGTGGCGAATGTGCGTGGACTTCAGTGACCTCAACAAGGCCTGCCCCAAGGATAGCTACCCCCTGCCGCGCATCGACCACCTGGTGGACAACGCCTCGGGATACGAGATGCTAAGCTTCATGGACGCTTACTCCGGGTACAATCAAGTCCAGATGGACCCCCAGGACGAAGAGATGACAGCCTTCACGACGGACCGGGGAACCTATTGCTACAAGAAGATGCCCTTTGGCTTGAAGAACGCGGGGGCCACCTACCGGAGAATGGTCAACAAGGTGTTCAGCTCCCAGATCGGGAGGAACCTAGAAGTCTACGTCGACGACATGCTTGTCAAGTCAAGGCGACCGGAAGACCACATCGCCGACTTGCGGGAGACCTTCGAGCGGTTACGGCGACACCACATTCGGCTCAACCCCGCGAAATGCACGTTCGGGGTAAGATCTGGCAAATTCTTGGGATTTATGATAACTAATCGTGGTATTGAAGCTAATCCCGACAAGATCGAGGTGCTGGTTAACATGCGCGAGCCGACGACGATCAAGGAGCTACAGAGGCTGAACGGGCGCATCGCAGCCCTGGGGCGATTCCTTTCCAAATCAGCGGAAAGATCGCTTCCCTTCTTCAAGGTCCTGAGGAAAGCAATCGCGGAACCTCCGAACAATAGGAAGACGATACTCTGGGACGAAGACTGCTCCCGGGCGTTCGGGGACCTCAAAGAGTATCTTCGCAGCCCCCCTCTCCTGTCCAAACCCCGGGAAGGGGAGTCGCTGAGCCTTTACCTGGCGTGCGCGGAGGAAGCTGTGAGTTCGGTGCTGATCCGGGAGGACGGCGGGGTGCAATGGCCGGTATATTACACGAGCCGGATCTTGAAGGGGGCGGAGGTGCGATACTCGCCCATGGAGAAACTGGCGTACGCCCTCGTCCTCTCAGCGCGAAGGCTCCGACCCTATTTCCAGGCCCACACCATACTGATCCTGACCGACTCACAGCTAGAACAGAACCTCAAGAGATTCGATCGAATGGGAAGGATGCTAAACTGGGGAGTGGAACTGAGCGAGTTCGACCTCCGATTCAAACCGCGCACGGCCATCAAGGGACAGGCCCTAGCCGACTTCATCGCCGAATGCACGACGGAAGGAAATGGCCCCCCAGAGGGAGAAGGCCCAGGGACGGTAACTGCTCAACCCTCCTTTCTTTCGGCAGACCACTTTCAGCCAGAGGATCCAGGAGCGTGGATAGTTCATGTGGACGGGTCGGCCACGCAGTCAGGAGGAGGGGCCGGGATTGCGATCCGATCTCCGGAGGGGAACATCGCGGAATACGCGTTGCGGTTCGAGTTCCCGGCCACGAACAACGTGGCGGAATACGAAGCTGTGAACAACGGCCTGAGGCTGGCCCTGGAGCTCGGGGCCGAGTCCGTCCGCCTCCTCAGCGACTCGAAGCTCATTGTCAAACAACTCTTAGGGAGTTACGAGGCACGGGAGGAGGCGATGCAGAGGTATCTCCCAGTCGCCAGAGCGGCGATGTCCAAATTCAAGGACGTGGAGGTCTTACACCTCCCACGATCAGAGAATGCACGGGCCGATGCGTTGTCCAAACTGGCCTCGTCCTCGCCAAAGGAGCTGGGCCGCACCATCTACGTAGAGAACCTGCCGTCCCCCAGCACGATGGAGCACGAGGTGATGGCGATCGACCAAGAGCCCACCTGGATGGACCCGATCATCCGATACCTCACCCACGGAGAGGTGCCGGCCGATGGGGATGAGCGCCGAACCCTGGAGAGAAAAGCACTCCGATACGTGATCCATGAGGGGACGCTCTACCGGAGACGCTGGACCAAGACGGACGTCCTCCCATACCTGAAGTGCATCGGACCGCAAGAAGCTGACTACGTCCTACAGGAGGTTCACGACGGGATCTGCGGGAATCACCATGGGGGCAAGATAGTCGCGCAGAAGATCTTAAGGCAGGGGTACTACTGGCCGACCTTGGCCAAAGATGCTACAAGCTACGTGCAGAAATGCCAAGAATGCCAGAGGTACGCCCACCACATCTCGACTCCTCCGTCAGAGCTCATCCCCATCGTGAGCCCCCTCCCCTTTGCGAAATGGGGGCTCGACATCCTCGGACCGTTCAAGCCAGGACGAGGGCAGCGGAAGCACCTGATCGTGGCAGTGGACTACTTCACCAAGTGGATCGAGGCCGAGCCGTTGGCAACCATCACGTGGAAGAAAGCGAAAAGCTTCGTGTGGAATTCCATCATCTCCCGATTCGGAGTACCACGGGCCATCGTCACAGACAACGGGAAGCAGTTCGATTCGGCAGGGTTTAAAGATTTTTGCGAGGAATGGGGAATCAAGCTCCTCTTTGCCTCGGTAGCACACCCCCAAACCAACGGGATGGCAGAGGCGGCCAACAAGTGTATCATAGAGCCCCTCCGAAAGAAAGTGAAGGACGCCGAAGGGAACTGGCTGGAAGAGCTCCCCGGGATACTCTGGTCATACCGGACGACCCACAAGGAGGCTACTGGCGAGACCCCCTTCATGCTCACCTACGGGGCCGAGGCGGTGGTACCGGTCGAATTGGGTGAAGAATCTCTTCGCCTCAAATACTTTGACGAAGACCGGAACTCGCAGGGCCTAGGGCTCAGCCTGGAGCTCCTCGACGAGCGACGGGAGCAGTCACTGGCCACCATCGTCCGCCAAAAGCAGAAGGTGGCCCGATACTACAACGCTCGGGTGCGGGGGAGAAGCTTCCACCTCGGGGACCTGGTCCTCCGGAAAGCGGGCTTCACCACCGATACCGCTCGCAAAGGGAAGCTCGCAGCTAGATGGGAGGGACCCTACAAAGTCGTCGAAGTCCTCGGACCCGCAGCCTACCGACTAGCCGACATGGAAGGGAGAGTTCTCACTCACACTTGGAATGCGGAATATTTACGCAAGTACTTTCAATAGATGTATCGTTTCCTATGAAATAAATTTGTTTTAAATTCATTCCCTTCCAGATAAAGCAAAAAGGTATACAGGAGGATACACGAAGAGGTCGAGGGGCATTCCCCTCCCTCATTTTTCTCCGGGGGCGCCAGGGGAGCCACAGGCTGGAGGCTCACTAGGGTCTCCCCCCTTACCCCGTTCGGCGTCAGAGTGCATCCGAAGTTTCTCGAAGTGGATCCCCGAGAGCGGGAACTTCTCTTGGATCTCGGACTGGCACCGGGCGAAGCCCTTCTCGTACGCCTCCAACAAGGCGGTCTCCACAAAGGAGGTGGCATACTCCGCCACGGCATCCCGAGCGATCCGGGCAGGATCCACCTCCTCGAGCCCACGCAGCCGGGCCTCTAGGGTCTCTACCTGGCGTTGGTGCTCCGCCCTCTCCTTCTCGATCTCCCGGGATTTCTCTCCTAGTTGGGCAGCAAGGGCCCTCGCCTGCTCCTCCGCCGCATCCAGTCGATCGGAGAGCTCCGAGGCTTCGGAGGCAGCAGCCGGGCCGGGGATCTGCTTGACACCTCCAGACGCGTCGACGTCTTTTAAAAGAGAGGCGAGCCGCGTCTCGGCCTCGGACTTCGCGGCCAGAGCCACGGCTCTCTCGCGATCCGCCGCTTCCAGGGCAGAGGACAGCTCAGTTATGCGGGAGTTCAGGGATTGGACCCGCGCTTCCTCCAACTGACCAGCTTCCTCCTCCTCCTCGCCAGGGACCTCAGGGCCTAGCCCAGCCACGGATTTGGCTTTGGGAAGAGCCGCGAATTGGCGCCTCATCGAGAGGCCCACCGAGGACAACTGTGCCAAAGCAACGAAGGTAAGATGGCAAAAGCAGCTGGAGAACGGGGGGACAAGCAGAGACGCACTACCTGTTGACCAGCCTGGATCACGAAGGTAGCCAAGCAATCGCCCCTGACTCCGTCCAACACCGCCTGGTCGGGAGGGAGACAACAGTTCTCGGCCACACGAGCGGCGGCTCCACGGCTCGAGAACACCGACTCCTTCTCCCCCACTGGAAAGCGTGGACAAAGAAGACCCTCTACTGACGAAGGGAACTCGCCAGGAGCGGAGCGGAACGCCCCAAGATACCGACTGTAAGCCTCGGGGAGAGAGCCGTCCGGGAGAGGTGAAGGGCCGGCCCACGGCCAGGCAACCTCAACGGGAGCAGGATGAGGTCGGTCGGCAGTCGGCTGGACGTCGACCCCCTCGACCCCCTCCCGGAGCCTCTTGGGAGACCCCTGCAAGGGGAGAGAAGGAGACGACATCTTCTTTCGCTTTGAACCTCCGGACGCGGTCACAACCCGCTGCTTCTTCCGAACCGCCAACACATGGTCCCTTCTGTGCGGATCCGGGTTTGGGACCTGCACAAGAGCGCTAGCAGGAGAAGAACCGAGAGGGAGCCCACCTGCACCCAAAGAAGAAATGAGAGACAGAGCAGAACCTGAGCGACTTCGAGGGGCGAACGTTCGGAGCAGCTTACCTAGGGGCCACACCGTCTTACGCAAATTGTGGTCACTAAAGAGGAAGTCGATCGAGCGCTCCCCCGCAGGAATTGCCAGCATGTCCCTCGCCGTCTGCTGCTCAGCGACCGTCGGCTCACACAGATTAAGAACAACGGCACCGGCTGCCACCCACCGAGCCGGGAAGGGTACACTCGAGGGGAATGTGACGAACACATATTCCCCCTTCCAGCGTTTCAGGGAGCTCGGCAACCCCAGCACCAGGGACATCTTCGGGCAGGCGCTGATGTAAATCCACGCCCCCGATTGGTGTAGGCTCAGGCGGTAGAACTGGGCAAGGAGGCGGAGAGAGGGCACCACACCCATCAGCATACAGACGACAACGAACCCGACGAGGATCCCGACGGCGTTGGGACAGAATTGACACAAGCACACATTGTGGGCCTGAAGGAACTCAACGATAAAAGGATGAAGCGGGAAACGGAGCCCGAAGTGGAAGCACTTCTCATATATCCCGACCTCATTGGGACCAGGAGAGCAGATCCGCTCGTCAGCCCCAGGGGCACGAGCCGAGTAGGGCGGAAGCAGGTAGGAGGAGCGCATGCTCCCGATGGCGGTGGCACAGATCGACGAAGGCCACGCCAAGACCTCAGAAGGAACCCCTGAAAGATCATCCCCATGCTGACTAATCGCCGAAGGAGTGCCACCCGCCGGACCTGGAGCCACATCGCGCTCCGACCGAACCGAACCCGTAGCAGAAGAAGACGACATGGGGCAGAGCTCAGACAGGAGGGGGATCAGCGCAAAGAAGATAGACGATGGGATGGCGGCTCACGAATCCCTCGGCTTCTCCACTTACGACGACTCCGCGAACGGCAGGGATAAGCTTGCCGCTACACGTGGCAACATCTGAAGGCCGACGGCGCTTCGGAACCCGCGCCTTAAAAACATCGAACGGGCCAACTCATGATGACGACTAATAAATGAGTCGGCATCGACTGGCGAGCTCGTCAAAATCGGCAGAGGTCACATCGGCCGAGCCGAACCGGCCGAGGCCGATCGACCCGACCGATGGGGGCAATTGTTACGCCTATTTGACCGAGACCCGTAAAGCACGAGCCCAGGAGCCCGACTACTGGTCAAAGCCCATCTGCGTCCTCGAAGCCCATTCGACAAAGGCCCTACAAGGGACCTCCTCGAACGTCGATCCGACCCAGCCCCAATAATCCGTTGATCGCTCGCCCACTCCTGCGAAAACCACTCCCCCGGACGCGTGACCACTAAATAGCGATAATGGGGAGGTGCTGGCATGGCGGAGAGAGCGGCGACGAGGGGGGACTGATGGGGCACGATCAATGGCGGACGTGGGACGTGGGTCAGAGGCAATCACGCCGGAGCTCTACAAAAGGGCCAGGAAGACGACGAAGAAAAGGACCGCATCTCAGGTAACAAAACCTAAGGTACTCCATCAACGACCTCGTTCCCCCAATTCATCTCCTTCCTCCCCCGCTCGCGCCGAGAGACGCCGTCACGACCTCCTCACGAGTCGGACCGTCTCCGCCGGGCCTCCTTTCTCAGATCTCTATCTGACTTAGGCATCGGAGGGGATTTGGCCGGAACCAAGGTCCGGCCCCCTGACGAGCGTTCTCGTCTGCGCAGGTGGACAACAGATCAACGGGCCGAGGCTACCCCTCGCCCCTCTCCGACCACTCGATCAACCGGACAGTGAGGCTTCCCCTCACCGTCAGCCTGCCGTGGCCGAGCACGTCCTACCGAGGCCGAGCGTCCTAATCGGGTCCGAGACTCACCCTCGCCACCGTCGGCCGTGCATCTACCCGGGCGACTGAGGCTACCCCTCGTCCCCCTTCCAGCCGAGGCCGAGCACACCTGTCCGAGGCCGAGCGTCTCAACCAGGGCCGAGGCTACCCCTCGCCCCTTCAGCACCGATTCGAAGCCCCCGAGGGACCCAAAGCGGGCCCCTTGACCACGTTGACCGGGTTCTCCACGGTCAACGCTTTGTAGTGAGAAAACACTCTGAAACACGATCTATAGAGGGGATTCCCAAGCCCTAGACATTCTTATTAATTGAATTTACAAACAACACCTTACACGATAGTGACACCGACATTTCTTGACTATTATTTCACCACTGCCTAGTAATCTATATAGATAACAATAGTTCCTCCCTGTGATTCGATACCCACTCACCACTTAACTGTGCGCCTGTGGTAAAACTACATTGTTTTCGGAGTTGTATTCCGAGACGACCAGTTTCTATATTGCATCAGGCATGTTAACCGCCTCCTCCATGAGATGAAGATCTATAATATTAGATGAAGTTAGAACACAAGTAATTTCACAAGTACCAAACAGGAAATGTAAAAAGAACATACGCTGCTGTGCAGGGAGGATTTCTGCAACGTGATTTCTTATACCCGAGCTGCTGACAGTTTCTACATCTATTCTGTCGGCTTTCCTCACGAGAAAGATACATTGCTCCACGAATCCGAGTTGATCTTGGTCGACCAGGAGATCTTCTTTTTTCTGGTGGAGTTATCATGGGACCATCCCAATCCTTCCAGTACCGTTCATCGGGTATGGGGTGAAATTCCGACATATATGAATGGTGATATTTACTTACATTATACCATGGCGAACAAAACAGCTAATATGATATCTTGGTGATATTGATGTTTGGACGTTGTGGCGATCACATGAACACATGGCATGTGCTAAATCATAGGAATATTGCATGTACATTTGCAATGATCACCTTCTATTGCCACGGTATATTCGTGAGTTTCGTTATTCATCACCTGCCACTCATAATCACCAAATCATGTAATATAGCAACATCGAGCTTCTTGCACCCATGCACCAAGAATGTCCTCTGTTTTTGGGATGAAAGTGGTCGTCCACCGGAGTCCATCAAGCCGATGATGGTAGAAATACTTTTTAACCTATAAAATATTCTTGCAATCAACGCTTGTATCAGAAGCACTCTAGCTCCTTTAAGAACCCCACTGAATCTCTCCAAACAATTGGTTGTCATTATACAATAGCGTCTCCCACCATCTTCGTGTATAGCCCATCTTCTTGTTTCTCCACCAAATCTGCAGTAATCCATTCATTTGGTACACCAGACTCTTTTCTAATGTTTGTCTGAAATGCATTATATGTCAGCAAATCAGATGTATTGCCAGCCACCCATAAGTTATTTTCCAATGTAACTGTTCGGTATCCATTCGACTTGAAATTTGCAATAATATGTCAAAGACAATACCTAAGGTGTCCAGAAGCTGGCCATCCCTCTCGTAGTGCTCTTGTAATACCTTTCCTTCTATCAAAAATGAAGGTAATCATTCAGTTTCTATGAGCACTGGGTATCAACATATAGATGCAGCTGAAAAACCATTTCCAATTTTCTACATTTTCAGCTGATACTACTGCAAATGCTAACGAAAAAAGCCCCCCATTTGTATCTACTCATGTATGCACCAGTAAGCACCCTGCATATTTTCCATACAAATACATGACATCTATACTTGGACCGACCTGCAATGCTTGAACCCTTTAATTGATGGTCCAAAAGACCAAAACACTCCTGTAAACTGTGCCACTCTTTCCCCTATAGTTTCATATGTAATCTTATACATTGTTTCAGGATTGCTTTCTTTGATGGCCTCTAAGTACTATGTGAGCCTCTGGTATGACTCCTTCCAATCATCAAATATCCTCGCAAAAGCCGTCGGTCTAGCCATCCATGATTTTTGATATGATATTCTGATGTATAACATGGTGTGCATGGCATCCTGTATTTCTGCCGGTGTCATATCAAGGTTTGTATTCACAATTAGCATAATTTTGTTACTAATGAAAGCTGTTGTGGCTTGACTATGATCAGTATTTGGTGTGGGATTATTACAGGTATGTTCCTCACATACTTTTGTTATTTTTAACCTCCCAGTTGTTCTTTTTCCCACCGCTACATGAATCCTCCAAGGACAATTCCTACTCGCCTTATCTTGAGTCTGCGGATTCACCTTAGAATTCAAGCAACATATTACAGAATAGCAAGTTTTGTTTGACTTGATTGGTCTGAATGAGACATTGTGCATGATGCTCCATTCCGTAATTGCTTTCATCAAGTTTGTCTTTGTATCATATAAGTCACCGACGTTGAACACTCCACTACTACTAGGAAGCCTTGGCTTTACCATATGCATGTCTTGGGTATTACTCATAATTGTAGCATTGACCCATTGTTCTTCATCCTCTCCATCTGGCAACTGCTCTTCAAATGGCACATTATATTATCGGCAATATATTGATATATCCATTATGTATCATCTGCGTTCAAATTGGCAGCAAACTGCATGCTATCCTCCCCAACAACAGCATGTTCATCATTATCTGTGCCATCACTTTCTTCCTCCAAATGCATCGCCCATAGACATCGATGCTCCAATATATGAGGTCTGATATAAGCTACGGTTTATGTGTGAATTTTGGCCGCGGTTAACAACCGCAAAAAAACAAGTCACTGGCCCCATTTATACTTCGACCGCGGTTGCCAACCGCAGCCAAAACCTTCCCACGATTGACAACTGCGACAAATCATAAACACCCCTCAAGCACCATTTTTCCGCGATTCCCAACCGCAGCCAAAACACAATAATCCTAGTCAACGCTCGCGCTTACGCTGTGCACTGACGTGGCCAATACTTTGTCGAAATTTGTAGTTAGTTTTCAAGTTGGTCGAAATGGTAATATTTTGTATTTATGGATTTCTTTCAAAAATCGTCCATTTTATGTAGGTTTGATATTTTCGTTATATTAATTTTAAGAAAAGTAATATACATATAATTTTGCGTTCTACTGATTGGAATCTACATTTGTCCATGTACATGAGTTCATCATAACATGGCGGGCAGAACGTGAAATATTAAGTTGACTCGCAAATTTGTAGGGCCTCATATATCCATCAAATAAGGAGTTTGAGTTACATATTGTTTGAAGCAACCAAAGACCTCGGTTTTACACTTAATTGCCTAGATGCAAGTCTTTGCTTTTGTCGTCCCAGAGATGAACATGTACATCTATATATATTGTCCAAAGATAACCTTTTAAGTTTAACCACGTGGAGAAATGCAAATGTATGTTTCATCTAATGCAACCATTTATATCTGTTGTTTGAAAGCAACCATTTACTTACAATTGCCCGGGGGCGAATCTCTGCGTTTATCACCTGAAAGCAACACTTTACATTTATTATCAAAAGTTGATCCTTTAACTTTAAATTCCTCGAGGCAAGTTTATGTGTTTGTCGCTCGAATGTGACCACGTACATTTGTTGCCCCAAAGGTGACCCATGTACATTGGTTGGTGCCTAAAGGCAGACATTTACATTCAATTGTAAGAGGTAAGTCTCTATGCTTCTCACCCGAATGAAACACCATACATCTATTATGCCAAGGCAACCATTTATGTTTAACTTTCCAAAAACAAGCCTTTGCATTTTTACCTAAAGTCGACCATGTACATTATAGATACTATTTTTTAGGTTGGGGTCCCCCAACAATGGGACTGAGCCGAATTCGTCAAATGAGAGCTGCTGTGAGCTACTCTCGTCATCAGGGGTCTCTTGACTCTAGTCCGAGAGGTCAGGCAGACCTGGCATGCACATAGACCTACAAGGACGACCCCCCCCCCCCCCCCCCCCCCCCCCCCCCCCCCCCCCGAGGTTGTCTCTCTCAGCTCTCCAAAGACGGCCTCGATACATAAGGTCGGCCCTTCCAGTCGCTCGCCTCCACAAGACGGCCTTCACGAGGTCAGCTCCTAGTCAGAGGCAATACACAGTGACGACCTCGTTACCCGAGGTCGGTTTCTCAAGCTTTCACCAAGTCAGTCTCGCTACCAAGGGGCTAGCACACTCCTGTGAGGGGCAACCTCACCACCTGAGTTTAGCCTCCTCAGTCTCATGACCAGAGCACATGCTTGCTTGGCCAGGTCAGACCACTTCACATGGTGCAATATCAGGCGGACAAGCCGTCCTTTTTTATGGGCCGTTAGCAATAGGCATCCAATGCCAACACAACGTGGCAATAACTGCCTACCTTATCCACAGATCTGGTCCACTACACCCTACCATAGCTGAGCATTTACCCGCCTGGCAGGGCAAACGGGCCGCATCCTCTCCAAATCATTATCAACGGATTTGTCTGAGATGTTCTGAAGGGCTGGCTTGATCAAAGAGGTGCTCATTTCGTTTACCAGGGGCGTGTGGCCAGCTTTAACAGGGGAGCAGTTACAATGGGCATGACCAAAATCTCGGTAATCTCACCTGTAACCATGCTAACGACTGGTAATTCGGTTACAAAGAAGAGTGGGGGACCATCTGACATGGCATGACCATTCCCTGATTCTATAAAGCCGGAGGTGTGTCCCCTACATCAGGTATCTCTTAACCTCTAAAAACCCTACCCTTTTCCATATCTACTTCCCATCTCAAAACCCTCGCGACGACTGCCTCTAGCAGTGGCTCCCTCCTTCCTCTGCTTGACACTAAATTAAGTATAGGAGGCAAATCGGGAGTGCCACCATCACTCCGGTTCCTCTGACGCATTTTCTATCTGTTTCAGGAGGAATCGAAGGATCATTTCTTTCATCCCGATCAAACCAACAAGTCCGGGCTCCCTTGTTGCATGAATACTCATCCCCGTAGTGGGGCTTGGGCACAGCAAGATTCTAGGTTTATGTTTAAATCAACATACATCATTACCTAATAGCAACACTTTATGGTTAAATGCTTGGAGATAAGCCACTAAGTTCCAAAGGTAACCATGTACATCTATTTCCAGAAGGTAGCCCTTTACATTTAAATGCATGAATGGAAGCCTCCGTGTTTGTCGCCTGGATGCCACCATGTACATTTGTTGCTCGAAGATAACCTTCTTTGAAGGCAATCCTTTTCGAAGGCAACCATGTACATATGTTGCCCAATAGCAACCTTTTATGCTTATTTGCATGGAGGCAAGCATATACGTTTATCACTCAAAGATAACCATATTCATCTGCCCCGAAAGCAACCCATTATGTTCATTTGTCCTATTTGTACTATATTAAACATGCGTCAAGTCGTTGGCCATATAGAAGAAATATTTTCCAAGACACCTATCTAAAACTTAATTATTATGATAAAATTAAGAAATATCATTATTTTCTCAACCGATTGATCCAACATAAGTCCTTAAGGGTGTTGCCACAACAAGCCTTGAGTGACAAATCAAAACTTTCCTGGTAAGGTTAAACCACATCAAGCGTCGAATAGCAAAATCAAAATGTATCATGCAAAACCAAGCCAAAATGTTCCACGTAAGGTGAACGTGCCCCATAGGGTGAAAACCAACATGTGCCCCGTAGGATGAATTTAAAATGTGCATCAAGAGGCAAAAATCAAATCATGGCCCAAAAGGCAAAAACACAAAAAGTCATCAAATTGAAAATTAAATACTTAAAGAGACTCACAAAATCATTACTTAAACGGTGTCCAATTTGGATGGGATCAACCATTCTGCACCATCTTCGGTAGTTAGTCATCTTACCTTTCTCTTCATCTTCAACCTTTGAAACTTTAAGGTTTCAACCTAATTAGATCAGCGTACTTGTTGGACGTGCCCATCACATGCCTCACATTTAAGATGCACACTCACAAGATCCACTTGGATTTGCTTCGAATGTTGTGCTTGATAATCCATACATGGTCAGACTTTTATGAACCAATGATGTCAACCATGCCCAATCCTAACAACGTCATCACATGGTGCGGAACCAATGGTGGATGCTTTGTTAAACATGCCTTGGGTAGGAAAATTCCCACCATTTTGTTCACTCTTCCAGACTAATATCCAGCCTATAATTATAGGAACAGTACCATCTTTTCCTTTAACCTCTTTTAGGAGCAACATTTCCTTTTTTGGCTTTTTCTTATGTTGTGGCCCTTTTTTTACTAGTTCATTGCAAGGTTTAGTGGCAGATCATGCCATTGGTAACCTTCAATGTGTAAGTCTACATGGCTGGGATTTCTAATCAAATTAATGGCAAAAGTGGTAAATTTCAATATTTTAAGTCCTAGCGTAAAAACAAAAACTACAGAATACACACATTGTAATTAATAAATAAAAATCATAACTTTGTGTGAATATTCTTACGTGAATCTGATCTCCAAAATTTTAGTGAAAATATGTGATCTCGTCACAATCTAGTGCGATAGAAATTTCACCATAAGGAAAAAATCCCTTAGGATCCATGAGCTCGAAAATTAACCGTGAATTTAGTCATAAACGTTATTAGCCTTTGAGAGAAAGAAAAGGAAAAACTTTTTTTTCTTTTGGATGGAAAAATTCTACATTGTAAACCAAAGTTTTCAAGTTATTTTTTTCCTAAATTTTTGGATGCATGTTAGAAGAAGAGACTGAGACTTTATATAATGCTAGAATCACAATAGTTCTTTAATCATATTAGATGTGAGACTAAAAGAAAAATTCCAAGAAACCCCCTTAGCTTTAGGTGTTCTAGGTTGAGTCATACTCTATTAAGAACAAATTTGCTCCCCTGAATTCAAATCAAATCCTATTTTTGTTTTTTCTTATCTCAATACAACATATTGCAGCATAAAATTTGAAATAATATAATATACATCAATCAACAAACTTATGCGTGGGGCCAGGGCGGCACCATAATATGGATGATGCCGATCTCTTTTTGAACGACAACTCCAGCGACTAGTGTATTGTCTTTCAGTCGGACCTTCAACGATAAACGGGAGTTATGAGGAGGCCGGTATGGCTCCTGACCTAAAACACTCTGCCAATCAGATCAGATCTCAACAGTTGCAAATTGCCAAGGCAGTAAATACTTGCGTAATATTCTGATATAAACGTACTTGATCGTGTAAGAAACCGACTTATATAGACAAACTCTAGGGGTATTCCCATAAATACCTGATAAACACCAACTACCTTTACATTCTGTATTCCTGATTGAACTATTGTTTTAGATCGGTCAGTGACATCCACGATAGGCCAACGCCTGCTTTTGCCTAAATAGGCTCAAATTACCATCCTATATTGGCCGCAACCCATTAGTGTATTCTGCATGGACCTTCACCTCATGTGATGGACCAAAGCCCATCTAAACAGCTGGAAGACTGCTTTACAGTGAGTTTCCACCCTGTCATGCCCATCCTGGTACCTATGCTTAACCCAACAATTTAATAAACATGGCGTATGCCCTCGGCAATGTAATAAATAACATTCACGTAAAGTACCAAAAAAATAACAATAACATTCACGTTCTCAACCATTTAATAATTATTGTTTACGTCCCCGCAATTCCAATAATATAATTAAAATTTTGTAGGGATCTAAAACGAGTATAATACTCCACATATTAAATAATAATAAAAATAATACTATAGTTAAGCATATGACTGAGAAGTTTGTTACTTCTTATGCTTACGATTCACAACTCTCGGTATGCTAGGTTATGCAGAAGCGAATGGGTTTACAGTCGGATCTAAAACGAGTATCACTAGCTCTTAAATAAATCCAATCATTGATAAGTAAGAGCATGAAAACATGCTAATACAACACACACTTGTATAATCAGAAGAAAGCTATCATGGGCCACTATGAAACGATGGAGTGCTCTAGGCTTGGGCATCAGCCAATGAGTATGCCCGACGATCTCACCTGTCTTCGATCTAATGGGACCCAACTTTGCATACGATCAACAACGAGGGAAACGTGGGACTGCGATCGTTCGGAAGTCGTGGTAGGGAATTAATTAAGTATTGGCCCCGTGGAACGCGATCGAATGGGAGCCATATATGCTACGTTCACTCGTTCAGGATCACGAAAAAGTCCAGTAAGGCACATCCGTCGTTTTCCTATAATTGAATGGTACAGCCAGCGACAGACAGGATGGAAACATAAAATCAATGCGCGTCGTTAAACCGTGACCTCACAAGTCATTACTGTTCATACATTGAAGACCATGAGTAAACTACCATGATGTTTATGAAATGCCATCTTATGTTACCCACCTTCAAGCTATGGTTGCAGTTCGTACATCCCGTTAGGATTGGCATGGCCATAAGCTTTCATTCTTAACCATATTATTAAATCTGGTGTTATCACTTTAACCTCACAATCTTCTTTTAAGTGTCTGTGTAACTCCAGCCAATATAAGGTCTTTCTAGTACTTCTAGTCTATAAATCAAGTCATCATCCGTTGAAACTCGTCTATACAGATATATAGGGCCATGCTCCTGTATAATCTATAAATGGTTTTAATTATTACATTCTTTTTGCAGACCACTTCACTAACTATATTTGGTTTTTTCTCATAAAAAAGAAACCTAATGTGTTGTCTTGTTCTCTAAATTTTAGGAGTGGCTTGAAAACTACTTTGATACCAAAATCATTTCTATCTACTCTGATGGTGGCAATGAATACCAAATACTAAATAATTTCTTTTCATCCATTTGGATCACTCACCCACAAACTTAACCATGCACAATAGAGCATAATTGAAATGGTGAAAGGCGTCATAGTCATATTGTTGAAATAAGTTACTTCATCCAGCATCTCATAATTCTTTTTGGTCTTTTACTTTGCAAATTGTTGTGTTTTTAATAATAAAAAACAAAACTCTTTTTTGCAACTAAAATCACCATATGGAGCTCTATTTTGTATAAAACCTAACTATGATAAAATTCGTATATTTGGTTGCTTATGGTATCCATGGCTTAAGCAATATTGAAAGAACAAATTAGACTTATATATGCTCCAAACCATGCATACTTTTTGGCTACTCCAAAAATCAAAGCGCATTTCTATGATAAGATCCTAATACATAAAAAAAATTTAATTTTCTCATCATCTGGTGTTTGATGAGTCTGGGTTTCCATTTGCTTCTTGGTTTTCAACATCTTCATAATAGGTTATTTAGCTTCAGCTTGGTTAAATTCCATCCATTCTTGGTCTAGTTCATTCTACTTTACTTATTTATACTACAAGAGGAAGAACAAACTTGCATTGCCAAACACTTGAGCAATGTAGAACCCTGTAAGAATTTCATCGACATGTGTTTTTCCTTTATCTAATTCTATTTCTCAATCTCCACCACCTTACTCAGATTGTGTTAACTTAGAAAGTCCACCAATACCGTCTGCTTCATCCATGTTCCATCTACATCAGAAAATCAGCCTCTATCATAAATAATATATCCTATAATCACACGATTTTAGAATAATATTGTTTAACATTAATGAGTATATATTGCAACAAAATATCATCCACCATGTTCAAAGAACAACACATGTAACTCATATCATTAAAAACGATTACTGGCGTATGGTGATATACTACACAAAATGATGACCAGCCCACTATTAGTAAAGGCGCATGGGCTTAGAAGGTATCGTTGGCCCAATAAGGCCTAACCTAGAAGAAGTAAGGCATGTTTCTAAAGTTGAATTACCATAACACCCCATTATAAACTTCATTTATGTGTGTGCTCATTCTCATTCTCAACACTTTCTCTCATATTTTATTTCTTCATCATGTTCTAATTAGAGCATCAGAGGAGTCAAAACTAGTGTCAAAATCAGTGTTTGACTCACTAACGATCTTGGTTGTTGTGATGTGCAGATTACATGGCCTCTAATGATGGGTCGATGGTTAAGCATCTATGTTTCCATTCAATACTCTAATCAATATTGGGACTTGGGATATGGTTCCTTCTAAAACCAATCAAATTGTTATATATTGCTACAATTCTGTATTTAAAATCGAAAAAAATCTTGATGGGGCATCTCTCACTAAAAAGTAAGCCCTGTTACAAAGGGCTTTCATCAGTCACATAGTTTTAACTATTTTGTAACAGTTAAAATGTTTATTAAGCCAATAATAATAATAATAATTTTTTACTGTTTCAGAGTGTTTTCTCACTACAGAAGCGTTGACCGTGGACTGCCCGGTCAACGTGGTCAAGGGGCCGATTTGGGTCCCTTGGGTGCGTCGAGCACGTGCAGACGCGACGCGAATCGAAGATGCAGACGACGTGGAGCACGTCAGCTGGGCCGGGTCTGGATCCTCGGCCTCGAGGGGGCTGAGGGGAAGCCTCGGCCCGATGTGAGATGCTCGGCCTCGGACGGTCGGACGACGAGGGGAAGCCTCGGCGTCTGGGCTTGATGCACGGCCGATGCGGAGCTGAGGGGGAGCCTCGGCTCGGATGGATGCGCTCGGCCTCGGTCGGTCGGACGACGAGGGGTAGCCTCGGTCGTCTCGCTTGATACGCGGCCAGCGTGGAGCGGAGGGGAAGCCTCGGCTCGTGGATCTGACGTCCTCCTGAACAGACGAGAACACTCGTCAGGGAGGCCGGACCTTGGTTCCGGCCAAATCCCCTCCGATGCCTAAGTCAGATAACGATCTGAAAGAGGAGGCTCGGCGGGGACGGTTCGACTCGAGAGGAGATCGGAACGACGTCCTCCGGCGCGAGCGGGGGGAAGGAGATGAGGTGGGGGAACTAGGTCGTTGATGGAGTACCTTAGGTTTTGTTACCTCAGATGCGGTCCTTTGTCCAGTCGTCCTTCTAGCCCTTTTATAGGCCTCTCGTCGTGATTGCCCACGACTCACGTCCCTCGTCCGCCTCCAATCGTGCCCCCTCAATCCGCCTCCCCATCACCGCTCACCATGCCATGCCAGCACCTCCCCATAACGGCCATTAAGTGGCAGCGGGCCTGGGGGAACGGTTATCGCTGGAATGGGCGAGTGTCTCGCGTGTTTTCGGGGTCGGGTCGGTTTGACGTTCGGGGGCCCTCTAGGGGGCTTTGTCGGGCGGGCCCGATCTCGCAGATGGGCTTCTGATCGGTAGTCGGATCTCTGGGCTCGTGTCTTTCGGGCTTCGGCCAAATAGGCGTAACAATTGCCCCCATTGGTCGGGTCGATCGGCCTCGGCCGGTTCGGCTCGGCCGATGTGACTTCCGCCGATTTCGACAGGCTCGTCAGTCGAGGTTGATTCATTAATTGGGCGTCATCATGAGTTGGTCCGTTTGATACTTTTAAGACGCGGGTTCCGAAGCGCCGTCGGTCCCCTGATGCTGCCACGTGTAACTGCGGGTTTATCCCCACCGTTCGCGGGGTCGTCTTTGGTAGAGAAGCAGGGTGGGTTGTGAGCCGCCATCCCGTCATCCTCTTCTATGTGCTGATCTTGATCCTGACCGAGCTCTGCCCCATGTCGTCTTCCTCTGCCACTGGTTCAGGTCGGCCGGAGCGTGACTTCACTCCTAACCGGATGGGTAGTCCTCCTTCGGCGATCCGTCGGCATGGGGGTGAACTTTCAGGGGTGCCTCCAGAGGTCTTAGCGTGGCCTTCGTCGGTCTGTGCCACCACCATCGGGAGTATGCGCTCTGCCTACCTGCTTCCGCCTTACTCGGCTCGTGCTCCCGGGTCCGATGAGCGGATCTGCCTCCCCGGTCCCAATGAGGTTGGAGTGTACGAGAAGTGCTTCCGCTTCAGGCTCCGTTTCCCGCTCCACCCCTTTATCATCGAGTTCCTTCAAGCCCACAACGTGGGCTTGTGCCAATTCTGTCCCAACGCCATCGGGCTCCTCGTCGGGTTCGTCGTCATCTGCACGCTGAAGGGAGTGGTGCCCTCCCTCCGTCTCTTCGCCCAGTTCTACCGCATGAGTCATCATCAGTCGGGGGCGTGGATTTACATTAGCACCTGTCCGAAGATGAGCCTCGTGTTGGGGTTGCCGAGCTCCCGGAAGCGTTGGAAGGGGGAATACGTATTTGTCGTGTTCCCGTCGAGTGTACCTTTTCCGATCCGTTGGGGAGCGGCCGGCGCGGTCATCCTCGATCTAGGTGACCCAACTGTCGCCGAGCTGCAGACGGCGAAGGCCCTGCTGGCGATTCCTTCGAGGGAGCGGATGATCGACGTCCTCTTCAGCAACCATAACTTGCGCAAGACGGTGTGGCCCTTGGGTAAGTTCTCCGAACATTCGCCATTCGGGGTTGCTTGGGCTCTTCTCGGCCTCTTACTTCTTCTTTGGGTGCAGGTGGATTCCCTCTCGGTTCATGTCCCGCCAGCCCTCACGTGCTGTCCCCGGATCCGGGCCCGCGTAAGAGGGATCATGTGTTGGAGGTCTGGAAGAAGCAGCGGGTCGTGACCTCAGCTGTTGGCTCCAAAAGGAAGAAGGGGCCATCTTCCTCCATCCCCTTGTTGGAGTCTTCCAAGAGGGTCCGCGAGGGGGTCGAGGAAGTTGACGTCCCGCCATCCGCTGATCAGCACCGACCTGCCCCCGTTGAGGTTGCCTGGCCATGGGTTGGCCCCTCGCCTCTCCTGAGCGGTTCTCTCCCTGATGCCTACGATCGGTATCTAGGCGCATTCCGCTCTGACCCGGGCGAGTTTCCTTCGTCAGGGGAAGGCCTTCTTCGTCCACGCTTCCCGGTGGGGGAGAAGGAGTCGGTGTTTTTGAGCCGCGGAGCTGCCGCACGAGTAGCTGAGAATAGTTGCCTCCCTCCTGATCAGGCCGCGCTGAACGGAGTCAGGGGCGATTGCTTGGCCACCTTCGCGATTCAGGCTGGCCAACAGGTAGAGTGTCTCTACTTGTTCTCTCTCTAGCTGCTTTCGCCGTCTTACCTTTGTCGCCTTGGTGCAGTTGTCCTCGGTGGGACTTTCGATGAGGCGCCAGTTTGTGGCGCTCCCTAAGGCTGGTCCCGACGCCGAGCGAGATCCTGATGTCCTCGGTGATGAGGGGGAGGTAGCTCAGTTAGATGAGGCGCGAGTCAAGTCCTTGGAGGCCCGCGTAACTGAGCTGTCCTCTGCCCTCGAAGAGACGGACCGTGAGAGAGCCTTGGCTTTGGTTGCAAAGTCAAAGGCCGAGGCGCGGGTCGCCGAGATTTTGGGAGACGCCGACACATCTGGAGGAGCTGACAAGATCCCCGTCTCCGTTGCTGAACCCGAGGCCCTGGAGCTCTCCGATCGTCTGGAGGCGGCGGAGGAGCGGTAGAGGGCTCTCCTTGCTCAACTCGGCGAGCGATCACGGGAGATCGAGGTGGAGAGGGCGGAGCACCAACGCCAGATCGAGACCTTGGAGGCTCGGGTGCGTGAGCTTGAGGGGGTGGATCTGTCCCAGGTCGCCCAAGACGCTGTGGAGGAGTATGCCACCTCCTTTGTTGAGTCCGCCTTGGCGGAGGCGTTCGAGAAGGGTTTCGCCCGTTGCCAATCCGAGATCCAGAAGAAGTTCCCGCTCTTGGGAGTCAATTTCGAGGATCTCCGGGCGCACTCTATCGGCGAAACGGAGCGTGGGGACGACCCAAGTGAGCAGCCAGCATGTGGCTCCACGGGTGCCCCTGGAGATGTTTGAGGGAGGGGAATGCCCCTCGGCCTCTTCGTACACCTCTTTGTATATCCTTCTGTTAAGCGCGCGCTTAGCAGGCGTCCCATCGGGCGAGGCTTCCCTTGTCCCGAGTGGGATTCTTGCGAACACATTTGTCTGGAAAGGAACAAACTTGAGTAAATTTATTTCGTAGAAAACAATACATTTATTGAAAGTACTTGCGTAAGTGTTCAGTGTTCCAGGCGTGAGTGAGAAT
Source organism: Scilla litardierei (assembly GCA_030789695.1). Taxonomy (NCBI): domain Eukaryota; kingdom Viridiplantae; phylum Streptophyta; class Magnoliopsida; order Asparagales; family Asparagaceae; genus Scilla; species Scilla litardierei. The sequence continues at coordinate 111,565,834 of CM061135.1, forward strand.
CCTCCCCTCCATATTGGCTAGACGGTAGGTTGCGGGTCCGAGGACCTCGATGACCTTGTAGGGTCCCTCCCATTTAGCCGCGAGCTTCCCTTTGCGAGCAATATCCAGGTTGAAGCTTGCCTTCCTGAGGACCAGGTCCCCAAGGTGGAAACTCCTTCCCTTGACCCGAGAATTGTAGTATCGGGCCACCTTCTGCTTCTGGCTGATGATCGTGGCTAGGGCTTGCTCCCGCCGCTCACCGAGGAGCTCCAGACCGAGCTCCAGGCCTTGCGAATTCTTGTCTTCGTCGAAGCACTTGAGGCGGAGAGACTCTTCACCCAGTTCAACCGGTACCACTGCCTCGGCTCCGTAGGCAAGCATGAACGGGGTTTCGCCGGTGGCCTCCTTGTGAGTCGTCCGGTATGACCAGAGTATCCCGGGGAGCTCTTCCGGCCAGTTTCCTTCGGCGTCCTTCACTTTCTTTCGGAGGGGCTCTATGATGCATTTGTTGGCTGCTTCCGCCATCCCGTTGGTTTGGGGGTGCGCTACAGAGGCGAAGAGGAGCTTGATCCCCCATTCCGCACAAAAGTCTTTGAACCCCACGGAGTCGAACTGTTTCCCGTTGTCTGTGACGACGGCCCGTGGCACTCCGAATCTGGAGATGATGGAATTTCATACGAAGCTTTTTGCTTTCTTCCACGTGATGGTGGCCAATGGTTCAGCCTCGATCCACTTGGTAAAGTAGTCCACCGCCACAATCAGATACTTCCGCTGCCCCCGACCCGGCTTAAATGGTCCGAGGATGTCGAGCCCCCATTTCACAAAGGGGATGGGGCTCACGATAGGGATGAGCTCCGACGGGGGAGTTGAGGTGTGGTTGGCAAACCTCTGACATTCTTGGCACTTCTGGACGTAGTTCATTGCGTCTTGGACTAGGGTCGGCCAGTAATATCCCTGCCTCAAGATCTTCTGCGCGACCATCTTGCCCCCGTGGTGATTTTCGCAGATCCCTTCGTGAACCTCCCGTAGGACGTAGTCGGCTTCCTGCGGTCTGATGCATTTCAGGTATGGGAGGACATCCACCTTCGTCCAGCGTCTTCGGTAGAGCGTCCCCTCATGGATCACGTATCGGAGCGCTTTCCTTTCCAGGGTCCGACGCTCGTCCCAGTCTGTCGGCACCTCCCCATGAGTGAGGTACCGTATGATCGGGTCCATCCAGGTGGGATCTTGGTCGATCGCCATCACCTCCTGCTCTTCCGTGCTGGGGGACTGTAGGTTCTCCACGTAAATGGTGCGGCCCAGCTCCTTGGTCGAGGACGAGGCTAGCTTCGACAACGCGTCTGCCCGTGCGTTCTCCGACCGTGGGAGATGTAAGACTTCCACGCTCTTGAACCTGGACAGCACCGCCTTGGCGACGGCGAGATACCTCTGCATTGCTTCCTCCCACGTCTCGTAACTTCCCAGAAGCTGGTTGACAATGACCTTCGAGTCGCTGAGGAGGCGCACGGACTCGGCCCCGAGCTCCTGGGCCAGCCTCAGGCCGTTGATTACCGCTTCGTACTCCGCCACATTGTTGGTGGCCGGTAACTCGAACCGCAATGCGTATTCCATAATGTTCCCCTCCGGAGATCGGATCGCAATCCCAGCCCCGCCTCCTGACTGTGTTGCCGATCCGTCCACATGGACTATCCATGCTCCTGGGATTCCTGACTGGACAGGGTGGAGGTGGTCAGCCGAAAGAAAAGATAAGGGCTGGGTGATTACCGTTGCTGGGCCTTCTTCTTCCGGGGATGTTCTCCTTCCGTTGTGCATTCAGCGATGAAGTCAGCCAAGGCCTGCCCCTTGATGGTCGTGCGTGGTTTGAATCGGAGGTCGAACTCGCTCAATTCCACCCCCCAGTTCAGCATCCTTCCCATTCGATCGAATCTCTTGAGATTCTGCTCCAATTGCGAGTCGGTCAGGACTAATATGGTGTGGGCTTGGAAGTAGGGTCTGAGCCTTCGCGCTGAGAGAACGAGGGCGTACGCCAGTTTCTCCATGGGCGAGTATCGCACCTCCGCTCCCTTCAAGATCCGGCTCGTGTAGTACACCGGCCATTGCACCCCACCGTCTTTCGTGATTAGCACCGAGCTCACCGCTTCCTCCGCGCGTGCCAGGTAAAGGCTTAGCGATTCCCCTTCTCGTGGCTTGGACAGGAGAGGCGGGCTGCGAAGGTACTCCTTGAGATCCGCGAACGCCCTGGAGCAGTCTTCGTCCCATGGTATCGCCTTCCTGTTGTCTGATGGTTCCGCGATCGCTTTCCTCAGAACTTTGAAGAAGGGGAGCGATCTCTCCGCCGATTTGGATAGGAATCGCCCCAAGGCCGCAATGCGCCCATTCATCATTTGCAGTTCTTTGATCATCGTCGGCTCCCGCATATTGATCAATGCCTCGATCTTGTCAGGGTTAGCTTCAATGCCACGGTTAGTTATCATAAATCCCAAGAATTTGCCGGATCTTACCCCGAACGTGCACTTCGTGGGGTTGAGTCGGATGTTGTGTCGCCGCAACCGCTCGAAGGTTTCACGGAGGTCGGCGATATGGTCCTCCGGCTTTCTCGACTTGACAAGCATGTCGTCAACGTAGACCTCCAGGTTCCTCCCGATCTGGGAGTAAAAAAAACTTGTTGACCATTCTCTGGTAGGTGGCCCCGGCGTTCTTCAGGCCGAAGGGCATCTTCTTGTAGCAGTAGGTTCCCCGGTCCGTCGTGAAGGCTGTCATCTCTTCGTCCCGGGGATCCATCTGGACCTGATTGTACCCCGAGTAGGCGTCCATGAAGCTTAGCATCTCGTACCCCGAGGCATTGTCCACAAGGTGGTCTATGCGCGGCAGGGGGTAGCTGTCCTTGGGACAGGCTTTGTTGAGGTCACTGAAGTCCACGCACATTCGCCACTTTTCGTTGGGCTTTTTGACCATCACCACGTTCGATAACCATTCCGGGTACCAGACCTCTCGTATGAAGCCGGCGTCGAGAAGATGCTCTACCTCCTCGGAGGCCGCCTTCATCTTTTCACCACCTAGGTTTCGCTTCTTCTGCCTGACCGGCTTAAAGTTGGGGTCGACGTTGATCTGGTGGACGATCACCTGGGGATCTACGCCGGGCATGTCCTCCGATGACCAGGCAAAGATGTCGAGGTTCGCCTCCAGGCACTCGACCAGTCGGCTCCTCAGGTCGTGGCCTAGCCCTCTCCCGATTGAGATGAACCTGCCCTCGACGTCCGTGACCGGGATCTGCTCTTGTTCTTCCGCAGGGGTGGGTCTCGGCCCACTCCTTAAGTCGAGCGCGGCCATCTGGTCGACTAGACGATCCTCGGGCCCTTCCTCCTCCAGTTGGTAGCAGGTATTCGGTCTCCCCGCGTCGCCTTCGACCTGCCCCATCCCCCTTGGCGTTCGGAACTTGATAGTCTGATGAAGGGTCGAGACTACTGCGCTGATGGCGTTGAGAAGGGGTCGGCCGATGATTCCGTTGTACTCCGACCCGATCCCCAATACGACGAATTCTACCGCCAGGGTCACCGAGTCTGGTGGGCCTCCGAGTGTTACTGGGAGGCGGATCGTGCCGACGATGGGGGTGGAATGACCCGTGAACCCCACCACGGGACCCGAGCGAGGTTCTAAGTCTTCCTTCTGCCGCCCCATCTTCTCCAAGGTTGACATGAAGAGGACGTCGTAGGAGCTACCGGTGTCGATGAGCAGCCGCCGTACCATTGTTGTGTCGATGATCACCGACACCACCAAAGCTACGTCCGACCTGCGCGCTGCTACTGTCGTGCCCGTCCTCCCGACCGGTAGGGCCGGCGAGGGTTTCCTGGCCTTCTCCTCATGGTCCTCCTCGTGCTGGGCCCGGGCCCTCTCCTGCCAACCATGGCGGGCCCTGTCGCCTCGTGCCTGAGCCTTGCTCTCCCTTCGCCGGGATGGGTGAAGCCGTGTCATTGCAGGTGTGGTTTGTTTTTCGTGGGATAGTTCGTTCCCTCAGATGGTGCCAGATGTTTCAGAGTGTTTTCTCACTACAGAAGCGTTGACCGTGGACTGCCCGGTCAACGTGGTCAAGGGGCCGATTTGGGTCCCTTGGGTGCGTCGAGCACGTGCAGACGCGACGTGAATCGGAGATGCAGACGACGTGGAGCACGTCAGCTGGGCCGGGTTTGGATCCTCGGCCTCGAGGGGGCTGAGGGGAAGCCTCGGCCCGGTGTGAGATGCTCGGCCTCAGACGGTCGGACGACGAGGGGAAGCCTCGGCGTCTGGGCTTGATGCACGGCCGATGCGGAGCTGAGGGGGAGACTCAGCTCGGATGGATGCGCTCGGCCTCGGTCGGTCGGACGACGAGGGGTAGCCTCGGTCGTCTCGCTTGATGCGCGGCCGGCGTGGAGCGGAGGGGAAGCCTCGGCTCGTGGATTTGACGTCCTCCTGAATAGACGAGAACACTCGTCAGGGAGGCCGGACCTTGGTTCCGGCCAAATCCCCTCCGATGCCTAAGTCAGATGACGATCTGAAAGAGGAGGCTCGGCGGGGACGGTTCGACTCGAGAGGAGATCGGAACGACGTCCTCCGGCGCGAGCGGGGGGAAGGAGATGAGGTGGGGGAACTAGGTCGTTGATGGAGTACCTTAGGTTTTGGTACCTCAGATGCGGTCCTTTGTCCAGTCATCCTTCTAGCCCTTTTATAGGCCTCTCGTCGTGATTGCCCATGACTCACGTCCCTCGTCTGCCTCCAATCGTGCCCCCTCAATCTGCCTCCCCATCGCCGCTCCCCACGCCATGCCAGCACCTCCCCATAACGGCCATTAAGTGGCAGCGGGCCTGGGGGAACGGTTATCGCTGGAATGGGCGAGTGTCTCGCGTGTTTTCGGGGTCGGGTCGGTTTGACGTTCGGGGGCCCTCTAGGGGGCTATGTCGGGCGGGCCCGATCTCGCAGATGGGCTTCTGATCGGTAGTCGGGTCTCTGGGCTCGTGTCTTTCGGGCTTCGGCCAAATAGGCGTAACATTTACATTACTTTTCAAAAGCATATTTCAAGTTTCTCAAATAAAATGTTTTTATGTCAACTAAATTGATTTAGGAGTGCGAGTCTAAGTGATAGGGATTCAATTTTATTCATATAATGTTTGGAGTTTTGCACATTGTGCATTATACACAACGTTTTACTACTATGTTCCACCAGTTCACCACTACTATTGAATTTATAAGCAAAACTTTTTTGTTTACTCATTTTGCACAAAAACCATTTATCTTTCATATATTAAAGTAAACCCTATCAAAGAATCTATACCTGGAAAGTTCTTGAAGTCTACTTTCTAATGAACTTTTCATATCAATTTAATATCTTTAGGGTGTGTTTGGTTGGTGGAAAAAGGAAAGAAAAGGAAAGAAATTAAGAAGGAAAATGATTTTCCATTGTTTCGCTTAAAAGAAAAGTGAAAAGAAAAAGGAAATGAAGGAAAAGAGTGGAAAATAAATAATAAAACTTTACTTCCAAGTTTTCCTCCTCTTGACCCAAGGAAAATGAGGGAAAAAAAAGCAAAACTAACTATTCTCAGATTCATGCATTTGTGTTTTTTAACAAATATAATTAGTTGCTATTTTAAATGAATTCATGAATAATTAATGAATTTTTTCAAAAACTTATGAATGAATTTTTCAAAAAATCACGAATCATTTTCAAAATTTTACACATGAATTATTTAAAATTTGCAAATTATTCAAAATTTGATAATTTTCCCGAATTTTTCAAAATAGTAAGTGAATAATTCGGAGTTTTTTAAAAAATCATGAATATTTAATATACTTTTATTCATAAACTTGTTCGAAAAATCAATGAATAGTTCGTGAATTTTCGAAAAATTATAATTTTCGTGTTTTGCTTGAAATATTCGCTCATTATGCACAAATTTTTCTGATAGCTTACAGATTATTTCCAACGTTTTCATATAATTTGTAAATTATTTATGTACTATTTAATATCAAATCATTTATGAATCATGATATTTCTAAGGTTAGAGAATTATTCGTTACAATTCGTAAATTATTTGCTAACTTTATGAATTATTCAAAACAAGTAACAAAATTTTAATTTATTATGAGACTAAAATACCTCTTAAATTTTTCAAGAAAATTATTCATAAAGTTATCAAATACACCTCTTAAATTATTTAGCAAAAACACCTTTTAATTTTTTTCGTTTTGAATTAATAACATAATGGAAGAAATTTCCTTGTTTTCCTTTCAACTTTCTTCGAAATTTTCTTTGGTAACCAAACATGAGAAAGAATCCCATTTCATTTCCATTTCCATTTTCTTTCTTTTTCATTTTCATTTCACTTTTCTTTCATACATTTTCTCTCAATCCAAACACACCCTTAGTGAATTTTATGGCCGTTTTACTATAAATTAAACCTTTGGTTCTAGACTGATGATTAGCCATTAGATTAGCCACTGGATTAACCGTCCACTCTAGAGTTGGTGATGGTAAATCGATATAATTGATTGGTTGAAAATTGCTATTGTTTTCTATTGACGGCTATATCTAGATATGTCCATTGCTTGACTGCTAAGGATCAATCAGTGATCTATTTTGTTCCAAACTGTTATATTTTTTCCATTTCTTGCTCCAATGATTGTAGGGGTCTCTATTTGATTTATCATTATATGGTTTGCATGTGTGCGCATACACACACATGGTCCTTGATCTAATCTTTTAATTAACCTTGTTTCAATCCACTTAATCTATTGGGTGAACTCTTACAAGCTAATCCTTCATCTAATGATAAATTCACGCACCTCTTGAAAGTTGGCATTAATCTATTATATTTTGAAATTTGATTGGTTACTTTCACATTTGCCCTAAGGGCTTTTAAGCTGTTACTTTGCTTTCTTAACAAATATAAGTGCTTGGAGACTTTTTAATTTTTAAACACAAGAAGAGAGTAAAAATATAGATGTCGAATATGCTTCCACTTTAAATAGTTTATTCTTACTTTTATCTTTCTTACTTATTTCTATCATCTTCCTCCATTTGAAAGATACTTATAAGTTTTAACTTGGTAATCCTTTAGATCTTTCATATCATTCTTTAGGCTTTTTAGTATTGGTTTTGATTATTTAAGAGCTTTTATTTAAGGTATTTTTTGTCTGGATCCGATGGATGACAGATAGAGAACACTAGAGGGGGTGAATAGTGTTAAAAAAATCTTTTAAAATTCTACTTAGAGATTTATTTAAGCTTCCAAACTAGATTCTTAGTCAACAATGATTCTTGCAATTATCAGGATAAGCAGTTGAATATATAACACAAATTGCAAGAATGAGAGATCAAACAAAAAAGCAATTGCAAGCATATGGATTTATACTAGTTGGCTCAACCTTGACCTACCTCCCGTCCCCAAGCAATTCCCACTTGAGATTTCCACTAACTTCTTGCAAACCGTAAGAACTTAGTACAACCTCCTTTACACCACACAACGCGGTGTAAGGAAACCCACTCGAACAAACCTCGAGTGTTGCTCCTCTCAAACCTGAGAGTAACCCTTTTAAAAATACCTCGAAAGTAAACTTAACCTTTCCCTCTTACAAGCCAAGAGAAAAATACATACAACCTTTTTTGACGAAGTACAATTGCCTATAGCCTTGAATTGAAGCACGTGTATTGTTGTGAGGCTATAAGGATTAGATCTCTATTAAAAGATGTGAAAATCAATGAATATAGATAAAAAAATTGGCCAAGTAGAAAACGAAAGCTTCAAGAAAGCGACGGCAAAAGATGGGATTTTTCTTAGAAAGCAGGTTGTAAAAATGATTTTCTCTTCAAAGATAATTGACTTGTTGTTGTGAAGGGTTAAGGGCTAGAAACCCCTAGCCTCATATACATATTATTCTTATTGGATACATGGTGGGTGGATACCCATAGGCCCATTAAGGGCCCTATTCATGACACTTCCCCTTATACATCCATCGGTGTATACTCAATATATGAATACTGCATTATCCATAGTGCTTATGAGTATCATAAGGGGTGGATACTTCCATATTCTAAGTTAGGGATAACTGACTCGTTAAAACTTTTAGCTATAGAAAATCTAGTGGGAAAAACTAATAGCCAAGGAAAAAGAATACAGTTCTCCATAACTTCTACCGATTTGTGGAAGTATTTAGGGGTGGATACTTCTGGATCCAGTTTCAATGATGTTGCCTCATTAAAAACCTTTAGCTATGGAAAACATAGTGGGAAAACCATACAAGTATCGCTAATATGTATAAGCTTCAGGCTTGCAGATCTCCTAGGCATCCATACATCAATCTTATCTTACAACATTCCGAGAATTAATACAAAATACAAAGCTTCGCTCATATATACAAGTATCGCTCATATATGGCAGCTACTGAATACAAGGGAGCTCTTCTGAAGAGTGGTGGTCTGCAAACTCGGTAGATAGCTCCACGTCTCTAGTCTCTGACCCAGTCGTCATTGTGTCTACGAGGTACTTTAGTGCGTAGCTACGCATATTCTTATTTTCTTCTTAAATGATGAGCTTTTCGGAATGGTAGGATTGATGTTGCCTTATTAGCATGCTTTGCAGATCTCCAGGAGTTGGTCGTTCCTTTGTGGTAGTCATCGCAATGATCTTTAACCTGCATCTGTAAATATATTTAACATGGATGATGATACTTGATGATCGCGCCCCGGATGCACACCCGTGACATAACTCGCTAGTCTTACCGCAAGCGCACGGTGTAGCGGCGAGCGGGTATCGAACACGAGGAGGGAAAATGACAGTGTCTTCTTCAATTCACCTGGCTATAAGAACAGTCGAGAAATGTTCGCAATAAAGCGGTCACAGTCGTTCAATCGTATAAAGGAAATATCAAATTAATAAAGACGCCTAGTGGTATGGAATCCCCGCCACAAACCATATCTCGTCATTGTGATTCGTAGGTTTCACAATTGCTAAACTTGAAATTCAGGTGAACTAGTTGCAACTAAATGTAGAACCAAGCTCACGCTCTCGCGCTATTGCCGGTCTATAGCAAACCTAGGGTAGGGTCCAATCTCTTGCAAACCCTAACCTAGGCAAGCTAGCGTGAAGAACAACATCATCGTTCAATCGCATCTCGAGCCCACTCTCATGCAAACTCGAGCTATGACCTAGGTTGGGGTAGTTCCTACCCGTCCAATCTCTTGCAAACGGGTATTGGTATAGAATTGCAATCGAAAACCCTAGTTTCGGTCCAATCTCTTGCAAACCGATTCCGGAGAAATCCAATTGTAACCCAATTCTAATTTCTAGGACTTCCTATCGAGTTGGGGTCCAATCTCTTGCAAATCCCAATCGGTATGAATCCCTAGCTATTCGTATTAAATCAATCCTAAACTAACCATAATCAATCCTAGCAATAATTTCACCAATTCATCACAAATTAGAAATAGGGTTCGTAGGGTTCATCCCTACGCCCTAAGACGATAAAACTACTCACAATTCATAATGCAATTCAATAGAAATTCACAAATAAAATCAATAGAATTCATGGCTATATTCAATATATCAATAAAAATGGAGTTTTTGATAGAGAGAGAGAGAGAGAGACAAACCAATGAAGATTTAATAGCATCCAACAAAATAACACTTTTATCTCCCTCCAAAAAGCTTAATCTAATCTCCTAAAAAGTAATCTAAAAAGGGCTACCAAAAGTTCTGAAAAAGCCCCTTAAACTAGGTTAAAAACTGGGGTTAAATACACCCCAAAATCGCCCAAAAAACTGTGACAAAATTGCCCCTGCGCAGCCTGAAAATCGCAATTTATGCTACAGGCAGCAAGGCTCACTCGGCCGAGTGACGAGCCCTGTACAATTACAGTAACTTCGGACTTTTGGGGGTCGGCTCCTCGGGAGTCACTCGACCGAGTGACTTTCTTAGCTTCGGCCGAGCGGACTTCTTCACTCGGCCGAGTCGGAACTTGGGACTGTAAAGACAAAATACAGTAAGTCTGGACTTTTCGTTGCCGTCGTCTTGATGCCACTCGGGCGAGTGGGGTCTCCGTGGTTCAGCCGAGTGGGCTGGCGACGGTCGGCCGAGTGCATGCTGATACTCTATCTTCTGCGTGTCCGATTTGGCCGGCCGAGCGGGCTCTCGATGGTCGGCCGAGTGACTCCTTCACTCGGCCGAGTGACATGCTGAAAATGCCCAATCTTCGTATTTTTGCTCCCTCGTTGCTCCTACGACGTTCTTTCTTCTTCCACTCCTCTCCAATAGCAAAATTCCCCTCGAAAGAGTCACGGGTGACACTCCGGAGTGGGTGCATATCAGAATCACTCCAAATCGCTCCAAATCTCCTGAAATTCGACAAAAACAAGAAATCGTGAAAAGCATCGCAATATTGTCGAATAATCATGAAAAACGTGATTCGAGCGATCAAAATGGCATGCAAACATGCAGAAAAAGGGTGTAAAATATGGAGTGATCAAAATCCCCCAAGCTTACCTCTTACTCGTCCTCGAGGAAGATGAGTAAAAAGCGAACCCGGTGGATAAAGATAAAAGAAACGATGGAAAGGTGGAAAATAAAATAGAAAGAAAAACAAAACAGAAAACGAAGAAGGAAGCTGCTAGATCATTTTTCTTAGGACGTGGGTTTTGCTTACTCATATAGCACGCATCGAATATAAAACACATGTCAAAGACTTTTATCTCGATATCATAGTAAAATGGTGCATTTGAAATAGAAAACCCAAGAATGTCAATATAAAATGAAAAATGGAATAATCCTAGAATTAACATCGTCTGAAGCATCTAAAGCGGTATACAAAATCGTAGATAACACACTTTTCAATTGAATGCTTTCTATAAGGAGTATAAGAGATATCACACAATAGAGTAGTGAGAATAGAAAAAAGCGTGGTTTTCATGAAATGAGTGCTAAGCGTAGATTTCTGGATTTCGTGAAACTTTATCAATCTCACCGAGTATAAAATATTACTTAGCCTAGGTTGTCATGCACCGTCAAGTAGTCACTCTCTCACACATCATTGGATCCTCTCCCCAGGCTTATCCATAAGCGTGGTGGCATAAACAAAACTATACTTACATCCCCGTTTTTTGAAGCTCCAAAAGTCAAAGAAATAAAAATAAAAGCAAATGAGGGAAGAAAGAGAGAAAGGGTATGATATGGGATCGTTTTCGAACTTCTTTTCTCTTTTCTTTTCTTTTTCTCAAATATTTTTCTTTTTCTCTTTTTCTTTTTTTTTGAATAACATATATACACAAATGATCCCAAATCAAAAGAGAAGGATATACAAGTATTTTTTTCTTTTTGGTTTTGGGAAATTTGGAGCATGTGATATAATAACGGGGGGATGCCAATAATATGATTGCTAAGGAGAGATTCACCAATGAATTTAAAATAGAGAAATAATGTTCAAGATATGTGGAGAAAGAAATAAATGTATCTCTCGGTTCACTCTATAGGACGTGCATGACAACTTCAGCAGGGTAATTTAATCTACTCAGTTTAATCTCAAAAAGAAAACTAGTCCACATATCAATGCTAGCAAACATTCAATCAACCTGAAGTGAAGCGTACAAATCATGCAATAAGAAGTGATATGAGAAAAGAAAACAGTACTCCAGATATAAGCATCAATGCGTGAATCTTGGTGTGTTTTCTACGATAGCATACATATGAATCATCAGACATCAGCTAATAATAGAATTTCATCCATTTTCATACGGAAAAAGAAGTGGGTTACTATTTCTAAATGCAAAGCAGGACGTAGCATATGATATCAGAAACAAAAGCTATGACATGACAAAATTTAGCATGCATACAGAGAAAAGCTAACACCACGTCATCGTCATCACAGAAAAATCATCTCTAGCAAAAGATGAAAGAAATAAAGATAAAGGAAAACAAAGATATTTACAATGCAGCACACAAAGAAAATAAGAAAAACGTGATGCTTGGTAAAAAACAAGAAAAAGTGATGGCATTGATTCTTATTCCATCACTTTTTCCTTTTTTTACAATGCATCACGTTTTTCTTATTTTCTTTGTGTACTGCATTGTAAATATCTTTGTTTTCCTTTATCTTTATTTCTTTCATCTTTTGCTAGAGATGATTTTTCTGTGATGACGATGACGTGGTGTTAGCTTTCTGTGTATGCATGCTAAATTTTGTCATGTCATAGCTTTTGTTTCTGATATCATATGCTACGTCCTGCTTTGCATTTAGAAATAGTAAACCACTTCTTTTTCCGTATGAAAATGGATGAAATTCTATTATTAGCTGATGTCTGATGATTCATATGTATGCTATCGTAGAAAACACACCAAGATTCACGCATTGATGCTTATATCTGGAGTACTGTTTTCTTTTCTCATATCACTTCTTATTGCATGATTTGTACGCTTCACTTCAGGTTGATTGAATGTTTGCTAGCATTGATATATCTGGACTAGTTTTCTTATCGAGATTAAACTGAGTAGTTTGTCATGTCATAGCTTAAACTTAGTAGATTGATATATCAGTGAATGTAACAAAGTATGAACATCCTACATTGGCCAAAGTTGACATGGGTCCACATACATCTGAATGCACAAGACCCAAGAGTTCACTAACTCTCTCCCTATGACCTTCAAAGGGATTTTTGGCCATCTTACCTTTGAGGCAAGACTCGCAAGTGTCAAAAGACTCATAATTCGATAGGCCCAAAGACCCCTCTTTATGTAACTTGTTGAGCCTCTTCTCTCCGATATGACCTAGTCTGCAGTGCCAAAGGTAGGTTTCATTATAACTTGATTCCTTACGTTTTCTTGTATTAACATTTAAAACAATGTCATTAGACAAAATGTACACACCATTATTCAACATTCCAAATCCTTGCAACTTTCCATTAAAGAAAATTTTTATAACATCTTTATCGATGGTAAAGGTGTAGACGTCTTTGGCTGAGGCCGAAACGGAAATTATGTTAAACAAGAAACTTGGAATGTAGAAGCATTGTTTCAAAAACAAAATGGCGACATTCGCCAAGGTGTGTCTTATGTCCCCTACGGCTTCGGCAACAAAACTTGCTCCGTTACCGACTTGTAGGACAACATCTTTCTTTCTTAAACATCTAGTTGTTCTCAAATCTTGTAAACTATTACAGATGTGAGAACCCGCTCCAGTATCTAATACCCATGCATTAGAAGTTACGGAAAGAATTACACTTTGTATAACCATTACCCTTGAAGTTAAGGCATCCTCACGACGTATCTTCTTCTCCAGAAGTTTTATATTCCTTTTCAGGTCCTTACCAGTTTGCATATTCTTTTCTTGGATAATTTCAGACGCAAGACTCTTACTGCAAAGCATAGAACACCTTAGCGTATGTTCAAATAAATATAAATAGAATGGTTTTTATCTAGTTATATCATCCCACTATTTTAATGAACAGATTAAACCACAATTAATGAACAAAATTATTAAAATTAAAATTTAGTGAGAGAGGGAACCAACCACCCTGAGCTTCATAATCTTGAGGAGACTCAACCAATTGATCGGCTCTGTAGTTGGTAGACGAACTCTTCATCGATCACATACATGTGATTCCTATAGGTTTTTGCCCCTAGTCATTTATGATCTTAAGGAGACTCAACAAACCATAATGACTAGTCTAGTTGAACCCTTATTTTCATGTCTAAAATTAACTTACACCGACATTCGAGGAGACCTGACGCAGCGGTTTAGGTTAAGGTCAGACTACAACACATGTATTATGGAGTCGGTTTTTAAAAGAGACCATGTCATCGCTTGAGGAGACTCAATAACCATAGCAGGCATATTTTAGTCCCCTAATCGAAACATAAGGAGTACGATTTATCTTGAAGAAGATTTTTAACGTATTAGACTAGATAAAATCAACGGTGTTACAAAATCATATATTCGCATCCTTGCAGTCCAGCGGAACACGGTCAGGGATTTGGCTAGGCCAGGATCAGTATCCCCAGTCGAGCTATGGTGATCTACAACACTAGTCAAAAAACAATAGACCAGATCATGGTCTATTGAAGGAAACTAATTTATTCATATATGTGCCATCGATTAAAATTGGCTTCATTAAAACTAGTTAATCCATCAACTAGTTGAATCCTAAAATTCAAAATTATTAGGATTGGCTAGTAAATTTTATTAAGTCCTTATCAACTATAAGGAATAAATTATTAAGGTGATATCATAATCATGTATTAGGCATTTAAAACAAGTTTTAAATCATAGCGAAGCAATTTAAAATTATCTTATAATTATTAGACAGCTTTTAATGGCTAACCTAAAAGGTTTTCTTGTGTTATCAAATAAGGAACAAGAATAACATAACCATTAAAATTAACAACTTAATTTTATCACATGAAATTAAGTTTCTGCAATTTTCAATAATCATCTCTTAATTATTTTATGTTTCTAATAAACATAATATGTATATCATATCATTTGCAGAATTAGATTATTGTAGATTTGGCTCCGATATCAACGTTGGATCGCTCTGATATCATTGTAATGTTGTTAAGGCCCATCATCCATGGCACCTTAGACCCATTACAAGATCCCTCACGAACTTGTTTTACGGATACCTCTCGATAACGCCCAACCCATCATAAGATCCCCATCTTATCGGGACTTGGTACGGTAAGAGCGATTACATTGGGTTAGCTCAAAACCCGAGAACCCATACTCAAGCTCAACAAGCTCTGATACCGGTGTTGGTTTTAATGGACCCTCAGGGCATAAATCTATGCCCGTCCTATGTCGGACGGACGATAGAAACATAAAATAGCAGCGGAAAAATTTATTAAACACTTTAATAAAAGGCCCTAAGGATATCATGAACCCTAGCCAGAAAAATCTAATATCTTGGGGTGGGTTTGACCAACCACGAAGATAGATCTAAATTACTGCAACAATATATGAAAGCATAAATAAAATTTACTTACCCAGAACTTTGATTCTGCTGAGAACAAATCGTCGTTTTCAGCAACAACTTTAGCTCCCCAAAGCTAGCCACCTCCGCGCCTCCATAACTGATCCACCTGAAGCGAGCCAACATCGTGCCTCCGAGCCAATCACTCGCCGAAAAAATTTTCACTTGAGCACAACCTACATCAAAGGCTTTGGATCAGATCCAACCCTCCTCGCCGTCTTACTAGGACTCGAACAGAGGATCAGAAGAAATTTTAAGAGGAGAGATAATTTTAAGTCTTAGATCAGTGTGCTCAAAACTTTTAGAGATTCTCGAATCGGAGACTTGGTGCGAGTTTCAATGAGGAGGGCCACCCCTTATATATATAGGGAACCGGCCCCACGTCCTTTACTACGAGCAATGTGGGACTATTAAAATGCGTTGTTTAAGGTTAATTTTATGGAAGTCCAAACTTCTAAAATTAACCATAAATCCATTTATGAGTTTTGACTTTGAAACAACCTATCAAATCGAAGATCTCGAGACAACGATCGCATAGAAAAAAACGGCGTCCAATTTCGATATCATTTGACCCTTCAAATGTCGAAAATAAACTCTGAAATCGCATTTCGCACAAAACTGTGAATTCACGCTTCTCGAGGAGGCTGATCAGATCGTGCCACATGGCACGATCTGCATGAACCACGTGGTACGCGCCTAGACAGCCTGGCAGGTCTGACCCGGTAGGTACGTGTCAGACTCGCAAGCCCTTTTAGCCCCTTTCGACGCTGTTTTTGCGTTTTCGGACTCGTTTGAGCTCCGATTTGAATGTGGTTTCTTCCTGTGGTTTTCTCAGGAAGTCCCCTTCAATCCTATGCATCATTGTCAAATAATACCAAGTATTAATCACACATCATGTGTAAAGTCCCCAATGCTAAACTCTTTAGCTTTAATCTCACAACTTACTTGTGAGCTAAATTATTCTGATGCATCAAATGCATCCCTCTCTACATTCGTCCTATTACTAAGACATAAATCCTACTCTGTGTGAGACCCTACAGCCTAACCCTACTACAGGGTGGGACTCGAAATCCCTAGACGACAGTAACCACGAGCATCAGGTGTCGTCCCGATTTCGGCATCATAATTACATGATTGACCCATTGACTAAAGTGTCATCGGGATCACTCTGACTGTGTCCGTGATGAATACCACAGTTTTAGTCTCTTCGTCTTAACTATGTCACTGCATAGCCTAGGGTATGGTAAACTGTCAACCATACTATAAGCACTGGCCAGTATCATTCGGTCTTTGATATATACATGTTGTACTTCCTGCAACATACCTTGGCCAAGGTTTTACCAAGAACCGTACTTAGCCCGTGACACTAACTTCCCATGAACGGAAGAGACGAATCCTATCTGGATCATTACTTACCTCGTACACTTCAAGCGTCACCTAACCTAAGACCTTTCAGCGAGTCAAAACTCAAGGCTAGATCATAGATCTAGGTGATATCATTCATGCACAGGTTCGTACAATGACCCCAAGTCTTAAGGACCAACTTTTCTATCATCACTATAGAATTATTAATGACAGTTAGTTAATGTTTAACCATTTGGTAACTCTTTATTGGGTCGTTCAGTGGACTCATTCTCAAATAAGCACATGTGTCTTGTCTCCGACTTCGCCAGGTCGAATTATTATGAGATCATCAAGACAAAGACACAATGGTCTGTCTGATGTGCCGATATCCTATTCCCGACGCATCTATAACCATGAACGCTTTTAAGACGCAAGCTCATATACGTCAAACACTACTCATAATCAATATCTCTATCTAGATACGTGTATGACCTTACTATAAGTCTAAGGAAATTATCTAACTAATTTAATGAAAATATCATAATAGAAATACTTAGACAATTGATACCAGAAAGCATACTTTTATTCATGAACAAGATGTTTTACATAGATAAATTGCCTCGTGGGCATACATCTCTCAACAGTCCTCTACTCTCATCTTTGATAGATCTTTAGCTTCTTGAATGGCAATGACTTTAGGACGGAAGGAGCTCGGTAGTGCTCTTAAGATCTTCCTCACCTGCTCCAGACTAGTGTATGACTTACCAAGTGAGCTGGACTTGTAGACGATGTTTATGAACCACGCAAACATCTCTTTGATGGATTCTGATGGAAGCATACAGAAGCTCTCATATTTTGTACTTAGCAAAGCAAGTCTAGACTCATTTACTTGCGATGTTTCCTCATGCGTCACCTTCAGCGTATGTCATATTTCCTGCGCAGTTAAACATTGTGAGATACGATTAAATTCAGCTTTATCCAAAGAGCAAATAAATGCATTCATAGCTCTACCATTCAATGAATAAAGTTTGTTATCAGCATCATCCCATTTATCTTTTGGTTTTAGAATTTCAGTGTCTTCAATTTTAATAATAGGGGCTTCATATCCTTTTTCTACAATGTCCCACACATCATAGTCAACGGACACTAAATAAATTTTCATTCTCGCTTTCCAATATGTAAAGTCTACTCCATTAAACTTAGGGGGTCGGGCAATAGACTGTCCTTCAACAAATGCTGAATCAGAGATATTCATGGTTAATCTAGCCTAGATCCTCTAACCTGCTCTGATACCACTTGTTGGATCTGGATCAAAGCCTAGAGGGGGGTGAATATGCTAATAAAAGTATTCGTGCACACACACGAAATCACAGGAAGTTATACAACACAAATAATAAGATGGATGGTAATAAAGACAATCACAGAGTGCACAGCAAATTTACCCTGGTTCGGTCGCCCCAACAACCTACTCCAGCCCCAAAGCATACACTAGCATTAATATGTTACTGGGTACAACTACAATGAGCTATGAGTCCCACCTCAACTCTCACCTAGTTCTTATCGCACTCCCCAAAGTGCTAAACACTATCAATCTAGTAAATGCTCTCTCTTGAAAACACCAACTCGTCAAGACCCTCTTGTCTAGCCTCAACTAGAAAAGACCCCGAAAGAATGTAAAGTTTCACCTACAAAGATCTATACACCAATTACACGAATATAAAGTAATAAGAGTATAGAAAGGCTCAGTTCGTATAGGTGTCGTCGTCTCTGTCAATCAGCTCAGGTCAGAACTAATCTGACAAGATGTAGTCGTCACGACTGCCTCTGGATGATGCTTTGAAGTTGCAGCTATGTTGATGAACTCATTGAAGACTTATGCAACGGATGAAGTTGATGTCTTTGGATGCTTTGTGCAATGTAGAAGAGAACCCTGAAACTTGTGCAATGTAGGAGAAGCCATGAAGATTGCGCAATGTAGGAGAAGCCTTGAAGCTTGTGCAATGTAGGAGAAGCCCCCTTGGATGTTGCGACCTTGGCGATGGCTTGAGTTGCAGCAAGGGGAAGATTGAAGCTCTCGTTGATGTGTTGCGCAATGTATGCTTGAAGATGACCCTTAAACTTGCAACCTAGGAGGTGGAGGCTCTTGAAGACATGCGCACTTTAGAATCACCTTGCTTGGAGTTTTAGCGATGTAGAGGATGAGGGCTTCTTAGATTGGCAACTTGCGACAATATTGGTTGAGGTTGCTCCTTGGATAGTTGCGGCCTTGAAGGAGGAATTGGAGGAGCTTGCTTGTGGCCTTGATGGAGTACCATTGTAGATTGTTGCAGCAAAGGAAGATGAAGTCCCTCTTTGATGTTGCACAATGGAGGTTGAAGGAGGGGAGACTTCCTTGTAGACTTGTGGCCTTGGTTGGAGATGAAGACCTTGTATTGCTTGCACAAGATTGAAGATGGAGCTCTTGGAGTTGCTTGCACAAGGTTGAAGATGGAGCTCTTGGAGTTGCTTGCCCTTAGAAGTTGAAGCCTTTTAGACCCTTGCGCATTGGATAAGAGGATAGGCTTGAAGTTACGCAATGGAGATGATGAAGGGCTCTTGGAGTATTGCGGCAATATAGTTTACTATATTGTTGGCTGCACTATTTTTTTTGTTGTAGCCTTCATGTTTTTGGACTTCTTTGGAGATGGGTTTTTATAGGAGAGGAGAGGATCAATTAGAATCAAATAGAATCCCATAATTGAAGGAGATCTGATGGAATCTTAACTTGAATAGGATTTGACACAATCATATGGAAGATCTCTTCTAATCGCAATAGGATATGTAGTTTGAATTTGGATTGCAATAGGATTTGAATTTGAATGGCAATGGGATTTGAATTGGATCTCATTAACTCACGAATTGATTTGCATGAGATTTGGTTCAATCACTTTAGGATTTTGTTCACCCACTTTTGATATGAATGAGTCTATCCATATCTATCCATATTGACCAAGTCCAAATTGCAAATGAATTGCAATTTCTCTATCACTTTGACTAAGTCTTCTTTGCATATTTCTCCATCACTTTAACTAAGTCATCCTTTGAGTATTTACGAGCTTGCCGCTCCTGAAAACACTTAGCACACACATCAAATCGTTTACACACATTTGTTATCATCAAACACGAAGTCATCGATCGTTGCATCCGACTACACGTTGTATCCAACATCAATACCTCTTATGAATTCATTAAAAAATATTAAACTAAATAACAATGATGATAATAATGATTTTACTAATTCCATCTCTGAAAAAATTCAAGAAAATACAAGTCTTCCTAAGGCATTTGTTGAAGATCCCTACCATCCACATGAATTAGTTATTGGAGATATAATCGATGGAGTAAGAACTAGATCTCAAATAGAACAAATGACTCATTGTGCATTTATATCATCCATTGAACCAAAGAATATTAATGAAGCATGCAAAGATAGTTCATGTATAATAGCAATGCAGGAAGAACTTAATCAATTTAAATGGAATGATGTATAGGAATTAGTACCAAGAACTTCAGATCATCCTGTTATATGAACAAAATGGGTATTTAAAAATAAATTAGATGAATCGGGTCAAGTAGTTAGGAATATGGCTAGGTGTTGGGAGATGTATGCCCTCAGTTCATTTGTATTTGAAGCAAATGATTGTTTATAATAGATGTAGGAATTTTTCATATTATGCAAAGGGAATTAAACGTGTTGTAAATTGTTTACATGCATATTTAATATAATAAAACGCATGGAAATGGTTACCTGGATGACGGGATCGTCTTGGTCTAAACGCAGTTTCAAACCGCGTCAAAAACAGACTCCAAACGCTCAAAAAAACAGACAAAACATCGAAATAATGCCAACTAGGGCATTCCGGGTCGGGTCTGCTTTAGCATGCGCCCGACTCGTGCGTACGGCCATGAGATGGGTGGGCATGCACCCGGTAAGGCGGGCACGCACCCGCGCCCGCCTGAAGCAGGTAGGCGTGTGCCTATTTAAGCAGGCGGGGCCCCGCCCGCATGCTTGCGGTGCACGCCCGCGTACTGCGCACATGCGATGGCGCGTGCTCTGCACACGCCCACGGGGCATGTGATGTGCACATGCCAGGCTGGGTGCACGCTGATGCATGTGGCCCATGTGGTGGTCCTACGCCTAGGGTTGCGAACCCTGGCTTCTCTGTTTTGTTACGGCTGTGTTTTTTGCGAAAAACAATTTTTTTGGCTGACTTTGGAGCGTCGTTTGAGGGGTCAAACGAACTCCAAATGACATGCCGTTTTCTCCAACGCATTCATCATTCAACCCTCTTCGATTTGATAAGTTGTATCACCTACGAAGCTCAACTGTGAGGGAGGAAAAATTCACTAAAGTTTGGCCTTTATGAAAGGTAAACTTTAATTAATTTTTTCCTCCAAAATTAATAGTCCCACATCGGATATGGAGTGAAGGGGAGGGGTCAGCTGCCTATATAAATAGGGTCGTACTTCCCTTCTTGAAACTTGTCCCAAGCTCCAGATCTGAGTAGCTCCATTAAACGTGAGCAAGCCCAGATCTTTGCTTAATTAAATATTATCTTTCTCCCTAAATTTCGTCCTTGCTCATGTTCGGGCTCTAGCAAAGCTACGAAGGAGCTCAGATCGGATCCGAAGTCTTGACGAAGGATCCACTCAAGGTGAAATCTTCTTCGATGCATGGTTGGCTCATCAACAAGGGTGTTACTTGCCTCGGGACGCGGTGCGGTTGGGCTCAGGACAAGGTGCGGCTCGCGACGCGGTTCGGCTTGGGAGAAGCGACATTGGGCCAAAGAAATGTTGTTGAAAACGACGCTTCATATTCTGCAGAAATGAAGTGAAAGGTATGTAGTTTAAATATTCATGTGTTTATAAATTGCAAATGTTAGATTGACCTATCCTTAGGGGTTGGTCGAACCCAACCCCGGGATAGTAGAGATCTTGGCTAGGGTTTGTTCCCTTTAGGGCTTGATCTAGAAACATTTTAAATCTGTTTTTCTGCTGTTTATTCAATCTCATCGTCCGTCTGACTTAGGCTGAACGTCGAATTCATTGCCCTAAGGACCTAATAAAACCCTACAGTGGTATCAGAGCTATGTTCTACATGATCTATGATTTGCAATTTAAAAAATGCAACATGTTTCTCCATGAGATGGAAGTTGAATTTTAAACTACTAAAATTGTCGTTTTAAGCAACGTTTTGTATTTTCAAAAATTGTTTTTGAAAATTGGATTTAATTTTATTTTAAAATTAAATCTTTAAAATTATGTGATAATTTTTTATGTAACTTAAAATTATGATATAAAATTTAAATTGCATGTTTAGCAAGAAATCTTTATAAGATAAATTTTAACTGCTTTTTTATACTTAGCTAAACTGTTTAGTTGATAATGGTTATATTAGTTTTATTGATTATGCGATAATTCAAGAAAAATTATTAGGATAGCCATTAAAATCTTTCAGATAATTATAAGATAATTTTTAATGGACATGCTATGATTTAAAAATTGTTGCAACATATTAAATTCATGTTTAGGGTAGCCCTCTCCAAATTATTATTTTAATTTTTCTAATAATAAATTTGAACAAAATGCTATGATTTAAATTGTCGCAACTTGAACTTTAAATGCCTAATGCATGATTAGGATAGCACCATAATAATCCTTATAGTTGATAAGGACATTATTAAAAGTTATTAAGCAATCCTAATAATTTTGAATTTTAGGATTCAACTAGTTGATAGGATTGACAAGTTTTAATGAAGCAAATTCTAATCGATGGGACACATATGAATAATAAGTTTCCTTCAATGGACCATGATCCGGTCTAGTGTTTTTTGACTAGTGTTGTGGATCACCTAGCTCGACTGGGGATAGTGATCCTGGCCTGCCAAATCTCTGGCCATGTTCCGCTAGACTGCAAGGATGCGAATTATGACTATGTAACATCGTCGATTATATCTAGTCAATTACGTTAAAAATCTTATTCAAGGTTAGCTATAGCCCACCTTCTTTTTGGATTAGGGGTCTAAAAGATGCTTGTCATAGTTATTGAGTCTCCTCAAGCTATGACATGGACTCTTTTAGAAACCGACTCCATTATACATGAGATGTAGTCGGGTATTAATCCAAACAGCTGTCTTCGATCTCCTCGGTATCGGTGTAAGTTATTATTAGACATGAAAACAATGGTTCGACTAGACTAGTCATTATGGTTTGTTGAGTCTCTTCAAGATCATAAGTGACTAAGGGTAAAAACCAATAGGGAGTCACATGTGATGTGATTGATAATGAGATTATCTACCAACTGCAGAGTCGATCAACTTGTTGAGTCTCCTCAAGGTTGTGAAGCTCAGGGTGGTTGGGTCCATATCCCATTAAATAACTATATTCGTTCATCTATATGGCTAAATATGATCGTAGAAATAGTGGGAGGCTATAGTTGAATAAAAACCATTTTAACTATATTTAAAAATAATGAACACATGCTAAACTAGGGATATTCTATGTTTTACCTGGTGGAATCCAAAATTTTAATATCCTTAAAATAAATAAGTCAACTGGAAAATGATTAGTTAAGAAATATTTGATAAACCAAACTATATTCTCATTCATATTAAAATGCCCTTCCTAGTACTGAGTTAAGGACAAAGATTTGCTTAATCTTTAAAATCTAACACAATAAAAGCACGCTCAGCTTAAACATACTGATGTTCAAAACAGTTTCTTTATGACTTGTTGAGTCTCCTCAATGTTGTATGGAAAACAGTTTCAATCCTCAAGGCTTGAAACTTCGATCAAACTATTTGACTCGAAGATGAGTGTAAGAGCGGTACAAGACAATGTATCCAAATTAGATCTTGAGACTAACAACTTATTGAGTCTCCTCAAGGTTGTAAAGCTCAAGTGTTTGGATGCATGTGATTCTTGCACAGCTAATATTTATGTTAGGATATGAAATGTCTAAATATGATTTAGAAAGGAGCATGCACTAAGGAAAATTCATTGAGAAAGAATGTTTGGTCTGGCATGGAACAAGGCATAGTATATGTAACTGAAAATATGACATGTATGATGTCTAAAATTGCAGAATAATTGTTATACAACGATAGTCTCACATATTGGCTAATGAACAAAAGTTGTCTTTAGGCCATATGGAACTTATATCATACTTGGCGAATGTCGTCACATTACTTTAGAAGTAATGTTTTGATGTGATTATAATGTATAAAAATGTTGTGTTAAGAATTAATACATGAATACACAAGTTAGTAGCAAATCTTATATCGCAAAATAGACTAGGCCGTACTAAAGAGACTAAGCTTCACAAGTCACATAAAGAGGGGTTTGACCTCTCGTATTATGAGTCGAAAGACACTTGTGAATCTTGTCTTAAAGGTATGATGGCCGAAATTCCCTCTGTAAGACAGTAGGAGAATGAGTTGGTGAACTCGTAGTCTCGTACATACAGATGTACCCGGACCCAAGTCTAAATAAGTCAGGATAAGGTTTTCTTATTTTATTACGATACGTGTTCTTGATGAAACACAAGTCTAAATAAGCCAGGATACGGTGCGGTTCGGGGAGCGGTTTGGCTTGGGACAAGGTGCGGCTCAGGAAACGGTTCGGCTCGGGAGATGTGACGTGGGGCCAAAGAAATGTTGCTGAAAATGACGCTTCGTATTCTACGGAAACAAAGTGAAAGGTATGTAGTTTAAATATTCATGCGTTTATTATTGCAAATGTTAGATAGATCTGTCCTTAGGGGTTGGTCGGACCCAACCCCGGGATAGTAGAGATCTTGGATAGGGATTGTTCCCTTTAGGACTTGATTTAGAAATGTTTTAAATCTATTTTCCGCTGCTTATTCGATCTCGTTGTCCGACTTAGGCCGGACGTCGAATTCATAGCCCTAGGGACCCAAGAAAACCCTACAGTAGGTTAGTTGCACAAGGATATAATCAAGAAGAAGGTATAGATTATGATGAGACATATCACCAGTTGCACGATTAGAATCTATTAGAATTTTATTTATTAGCATATGCATGTTATAAAGACTTTAAGTCGTATCAAATGGATGTTAAAAGTGCATTTCTAAATGGTATTATTAAGGAAGAAGTCTAAGTAGAATAACTACCTGGATTTCAACATGAAACTTTGGAAAATCATGTTATCAAATTAAAGAAAGCATTATATAGTTTAAAACAAGCACTACGTGCTAGGTATGAAAGACTAAAGAATTTTTTATCGAAATCTGGTTATTCTATTGGTAAAATAGATTCTACCTTATTTACCAAACATATAGATTCTGATGTAATAATTTTTCAAATTTATGTTGATGATATAATATATGGTTCTACTAATGATTCTTTATGTCAAGAATTTTCTAAGGAAATGCAATATGAATTTTAGATGAGTCACTTGAGTGAACTTACATACTTTCTTGGACTACAAATCAAACAAATGAAGGAAGATATATTTATTCACTAAAGTAAATATACAAAGGAATTCATCAAACAATTTGGACTAGAGAATTCTGTAGAGAAACGTACTTGTTAAGCTTTAAATTAACCGCAAGCGCACGATGTCAGTTGTAGCTCATGGGTCGATCACAAGGAGGTAGTGCTATGAGTACCGGTTAATTGTATAACTAATTAGCTATGCGAATGAAGGTGGAGAAGGGGTAATTACACTAAAAATACTTAAAGAAAGAAAGATGCCAAAGGTTAAGCATCACCACTGATGCAAATTACGTATGTGAGTTGATCTAGATTTTTGAGTCAACAGATTACAGCCGTAGATGATAGTCGAATCTTAATCCTCGTCCTCTCCACGTCTAGCCGTGAGAGATGACTCGAAAAATGGGTTAGACCCATATCGAAGCCTGATGGGTCGTCAGAAGCTATGATATAGGTGGTACTAATGAGTGTGCACGATGGGTCGTTGTAACAGCTTGTTTTCATCAAGACAAACTATTTACGTATTTGACCAATTTTTTCAATTTTTAAACTATTTTATAATGGTTTGTTAGGATTTTTATTGATTTCAAAAATTTCTTATAAAAATATTTTGAAGTACCAGACTAGTTATGGAGTATTTTAGTAAGATCGGATTTCATCAAATACTCAAAACATTTCTGATAAAATTCATTTTCAGTTTTTACCGTTTTGGCTTAATGAATTTATTTTCTATACAAACATCATCAAAACGATTTTAAACTTTTACGATAACATTCTATGATCATTTAGGACCTTTCATATTAATTTCGTAATTTTCTGAAGTCAAATCAATAGAGAACCCGCAAACCCGCTTCCTAAATGTTTTGGCCAAAAACTCGTATCCCCGTAGCTCAAACACTGAAACGGATCTCGTATTCGCGATCCTCGTGACGATACGATCCCGTGGGTATGTTTTCGTAATTTTTCGGACACGTTTACTAGTAGGGGCAAAATCGTAATTTCGTGTATTTGATTTTACCACTAAAAGTCTACTAATTATTTTAACCCAAGATAATTATCATTAACCCTAGGCATCCCATGGTAAACACGTTTTTCACTTTTCATAACCCGGTTCATCCCCCTAACCTTAGTCAAAAAGCTAATCACCAAACATCATTAATACCTACCTAATCTATTAAATAAGATTGACTAAATACTAATTAGCTAAGTAGTTTTATATTAATAAAAATTTACTATTTAAACCCCTGAAAACCTTTCTCTCCCATCCCGTAACGCACACACAAGAATTCTCTCTCTCTTTCGAAACCTTCTTCTTTCAAACACCCTCTTCCCCAAATCTCTCTCCCCTCTCTCAAACACACACAGTCTCCCTCTATCTCTCTCGCAGTCGTTCTCCCTTGCAAAACTCACGGCGACCCAAAGTCTCTCTCTTACGAACCCAAAGCAACCCTCTCTCCTATCTCTCCTCCCCTCCGGCGAGTTGCCGCCTACTTCTCTCCACGCTCCGCCCCGTACACCACCGCTCAACGTCGATGCTTCATCTCCGAGCGCCGCAGTCGAAGACCCCAACACCGCCACTGCAAGCTCCCGAGCATCTCTCCCCGTCCTTGCATCACCAAGCGCCGCTCATCACCAACCTGCCACCTTGCAGCCAGCAACACCCCACGACGACGAAGCCGCAGAGCCCCCTCCCCCCGAGCACCGTCGAGCACCACCCGGAGACCCCCACGCTCTCTCCCACCGCCAGTACACGGAGCTCCGGCGAAGTTCCCACGTTCGACCCCTACCGCTACCCCACCGTCCGATGTCGACCCACTTCACGCCGTGCTCTCCGACAGCCCGGAGCATCTCCGAGCTCGCCAAGGCCGCTGCACCAATCCTCGCCACCGGAGAGCTTCGTTCTCGCCTCCCTCCGCCATTAGTGAACCCCTCGGGCGATCGGAAAACGGTGGGTACGGGAATAACCCGCGGGGGCAATTCCGTAAATACAGATTTGATTTCGTAATTACGAATTTTAAATAATTATTAAATAGGGTTTAATGGTTTTAAACCCATAACTTGAAATCTAGGGCCCAGAAAAATATGAGACCAGCTTCAGAAAATCAGAAATGACATTCTGGACCCAATGGCACTAGTTTCGTCTCAATCGGACGCTTAGATTTCCAGAATTAATTTTTAAGCCTAAAAATTAAATAGGTTATTTTCGTTTAAAAACCTGTAACTTGATATTTTCACATACACTAATATGTGAGAAAAATATATGTTAAAGTACTCTACGATACGGTCATTTTGACAGTTCATTTGCAACTTTCCGATGCAGATTGCATACAGGAGAAATTATTGAATAATTACGTTACTTAATTAAAAATTAGTTTTAAATCTATTTTGAGCTTTTAAAAATTATAAAAATTAGTATAAACTTCAGAAAAATATTTCCTCCTACAATAAAATTATTTTCGTTATATCTAGGCTATAGAAAAATTTAGAACACTTTTTGACAACGTTTCAATCGATTATAAAAATCGAAACGATAAGATTAAATAGGTAGAAATAGGGTAACCCGTAACTAATGTTTTCTTGTATTTGCAGGTACCAATTCTCGTGTACCAGCACCTTTATAAGCTCTTGCTACAACCTCGTCTTACCACGACGATCTCAATCAGGGTAAGTCACTCTAATTCTAGTTTTAGAAATTTAGCCTGTGCACTCGTATGAACATAGGACATGACATCTAGTCTCAGAAAAGCTTTTGACTTGAACCAATGATTAGAGACCTAATTAACTAGAGAGGTAATCAATAGTGGAATGATCAAAGCACTGAACTGATATAGTGCACTTTTATGGAATTAAATATCATAGTTGTTGAACTTCAAAGCATTGCGCAGGACTGATATTCTCTGTTGAGGCTTCTGCATTCGGCAAGCAAATACCATATATATGTATGTGTTGTACTCATTGTTGGATGTATTGTTGTACACATTGTTGGATGTACAAAATGATGGGCCTATGTGGCCATACGTATACAGATATGGACAAGGATATGGATACAAATACGGATACGGCTGTAAATGTGAAATGTGATACAACACGGGTTACGAGGTAGTCTTGAGCTACGAGGTGTGCAGGAGTGACTGGGTCCACTCGTATTTGGTAAGCTGTACCATCACCCTAAAGGGGATGGTAGGTAGATATTCCACGAGTTGCTCCGTGGGATGGGTTCACTTTTGGTTGCATATCGTACACTCGAGCTAAGACTGATGCACTAGCTGATTGATACAGGGCCCATGAGGCCATATTGATACGAACACTGATATGAACATTGGACTATGATAATACACGGGATACGGGGTAGTCTTGAGCTACGAAGTGTGCGGGAGTGACCGGGTCCACCCTTATTAGTTAAGCTGTACCATCACCCTGTAGGAATGGTAGGTAGATATTACACGAGTTGCTCCGTGGGATGGGTGCACTTATGGTTGCATATCGTACACTCGAGCCAAGGCTGATGCACTAGTTTGACTGCTGTATTGTACTCATGGTTGTTTGTATTGTCGGAACACACTATTGGGCCTTCGGTCATTTGCGGAGCACTTTACGGAAAACACTATTGGGCCTTCGGGCATTTACGGAGCACTTTACGGAAAACACACTATTGGGCCTTCGGGCATTTACAGAGCACATTTACAGAGCACACTATTGGGCCCTTGCGGCATTTAAGACTGATGCACTAATTTGATTGATGTTGCACTAATTGATAATTGATTGATACCATTGCTTCAGTCACGACTACTACTATTCTACGGACTAAGTCGAGACTACTCGAACGTGATAGAACGGTTTAATAATGAGCGGTCTTAAATTACGACTGAATCAGTGTCTAGAAAGGAATGGGAAGGGGGTTGGTCAACCAAGGGACTTGTTCATGCGGTCTTTGAAGTGACCTGTACCTTCAAGCCCTGACTGACTGGCTGATTTGGAAGTTAACTTAGACTTCTTATTATTAGGCCTGCCTACACTATTAGATGGTCAAGCGACGCTCATCTTTTCTTAAATGTTACTACATATCGTCATCCCATTATCGATTGGTTAAAACATTGTTAAGCTGGTTGTCTTACTATTGCCATTCCATTGGTCTAAATATTGTTGCTACCATTTGCCATGCCACAGTTGTACGACTTATACGTTACTCTTGTACTTGCACAGTCACCTTTACTTTATGCATTACAGGCACCACTTACCACACCTGAGCAGTTACCAGTACTTTACTTATTCTCTTACATAACTGTCTGCCCATACTTTACTTTTTGCACCAGCATAACCATCTTTTGTTTACTATAGTCTGTTCTATACTTTTGCACTACTTGGTTTCTATTGCTAGAATTGTTGTGACTTACCTACGGTTTCATCTCTATGGCACCGCAACCGACGTACATATGGAGGCAGATGCTCTAGAGTTAATAGCGCCAGAGTTTGACCATGAGTCTGCAGCTTTCAGTGTTGTTTCCAGTTGTATTTACCTTCCTTCATGTACGATTGTTGGACCATTTTTGTACAATATGGATGTAATAATTGGACACTATTTTGGTATTTTTGTACATCTCTGCATCGTGACTATTTTGTTTTCACTGGTTAACTGCAGGACCTGCGCAAATACCAAAAAGTAACGGGCCCGGGAAACGGTTCGTTACAGCTTTGGTGGCCCACGCAGGTCCGCGCTACCTACCTCGTGAACAATATAGCAAGATCAGGGTGTACGGTATAAAATACTCAAATAGAACTCTCGAGTACAGGATGTCTCGAGCGTTCACCTGTATTGGATATACGGGTGAAGCGTTCTTATTACCATCTTCATTAGGACTTCCTTGATTCCCATCACTCTTCCTTTAACTTGATGACCTTTCGATTGACCTTGAAAACTCGCTACGTCTATTTTAAGGAGGGTAGCTCGACAACGGAAGTAAATTGAAGGACACTCAGAAGTATTGGAGGATGATGCTAAAGAATTTGAGACGAGCCAAACCCGACGTGCAAGTGTAGGTTGTTACGTCTTCTTGAGATCGTATTTCTAGTCTAACCCATACTTTCTATCTTGTGACCGATTTTCCATGAGTTTGAATTCCCTTCCCACCTACCACCTGCCCCCTCGTTATTGCTTTTTGTCCTCATCCTCACCTCAAGCCCCATTCATGCCTAACCCTACCCCACCCCACCGACGACTTTCGGTGCCCATGTTTTTCTTTAAAAGACCCCCCTCTTCTTCCTCACCAAGCCACCTCGTAGTTTCCCCTAAGCCGTATCGACTTCCACTCCTCTTCCCGGCCTTTTCCACAAGCGAACTCGACCCATCTCGCCCTAAGTTCCTCCGACCTCACCCGAAGCTCCACCACCTCACCCTACTCCAGTGACACCCGCCACGTCAAGCAGTCACAACCACCATAAATCGACAACCGCCGATGGCCCTCCGACGATATGTTTTGGGATTTTTGGCATTGGCAACGACCCTCGCCGCCACCCTCACTACCGCTGTGTCGCTGAGATCTTGAGAAGCCATGATCCTTGGGCTTCTATTGAGCTCTCTGCCCTGGGTCTCACCCAGATTGATGTCCCGTTTAGGCTTCCTCTTGCGACTACTCCTTTTGGTTTGCGGGAAAGTGTGTTTTTGGTTATTTACTTGTTGGGTAATGTTGGGTGTTGCGAATATCAAGTATTGGTCTACGGAAGGAGTGATGGCGATGCTCATTGGCATGATATTGGCCTTGGGAGTTGAAGTTGGATGTAGGCCTTGTGCTTGGCTCTGGATGAGAGTTTGGATCTTTCCTTATTGTGGGATATTATGGAGATTGATGGAAGGAATACTGGAAGTGAGTACTGATTTTGGGTGTTGGCCATGTACTTACCTTTGGGCGTTGATCTGGATGTTAGCATGTGGTTGGGCATTATGGAGATTGATGTTGTTGGTACCCGTGGATTAATCGTTACATTCTATATTATGAACGACATCTGTGGCTAGATCCAGTTAGTCACCAGTAGCACGAATAAACTTTATGTTCTTCTGGTTTATGTGGTTTAATAGCTTGCTACTGGCTTATCACCTCAGGTTCCAAGTTCGAACAGATGTTGTCATCATAATAGCCCTCATTTTCATGTGACGTTATCATATCATGTTAATTTTTGACTACTTGAGAAGTCAGAGTAACTATTGTAATGATACTGGTCTCAGGAATAGTTACGGAAGCTATGGTGATGCCAATAGTATGCATTCATATGTAACATCTCTTGTTTTCTTGATGCTATGATATCACATTATATTTCATGTTATTTACAACCAATTTTACTAGATTACTATCTTTTCTATCATTTATTTGCTTGAGCTTCTTCATAACAAAGATTATTTGTTTAAGAAATTCCGAGGACGGAATTATTTTAAGGAGGGTAGGATGTAACGGCTTGTTTTCATCAAGACAAACTATTTACGTATTTGACCAATTTTTTCAATTTTTAAACTATTTTATAATGGTTTGTTAGGAGTTTTATTGATTTCAAAAATTTCTTATAAAAATATTTTGAAGTACCAGACTAGTTATGGAGTATTTTAGTAAGATCGGATTTCATCAAATACTCAAAACATTTCTGATAAAATTCATTTTCTGTTTTTACCGTTTTGGCTTAATGAATTTATTTTCTATACAAACATCATCAAAACATTTTCAAACTTTTACGGTAACATTCTATGATCATTTAGGACCTTCCATATTAATTTCGTAATTTTCTGAAGTCAAATCAAAAGAGAACCCGCAAACCCGCTTCCTAAACGTTTTGGCCAAAAACTCGTATCCCCGTAGCTCAAACACTGAAACGGATCTCGTATTCGCGATCCTCGTGACGATACGATCCCGTGGGTATGTTTTCGTAATTTTTCGGACACGTTTACTGACGTGTGCCCCGGCTTGCTATCCGCAAATGGCCGTGGGACCCGCGTGGGGGTTTAGAAATTTGTAACCGCAAGCGCACGGTGTTGTAGTGTGGCTTGGGGGTCGAACACAGGGAGGCGAGGTTGTGCTTGAGTCAAGTAGGACCAAAATCACCCCGAGGGCGAGCTAGCCCGAATCGGTGGATGGTTGTCACGGAAAGGAATAAAGGGTATGAACAATAAGAAAATAAACCCGGGACTTTGGTTTCCACTCCAACGAGAGACTCTCGCCGATACGGCCTACGGGTATGGATAGCGATCGGAATTAGGGTCTAATGGTGAGACGTTGCCTCTGAAAGTGGTACCGGCGTCCCATGGGCCTGATATTCCGGTCGGTGCCCAGGATGATACACCGGACTTCCCGGATTCGATCAGTGGGCACTCCCGTGTCCATTAACACTGATCGATCCCGGGAGCACTAAGCTTGCAACGATATCTCCCAACGTCTCATCCTGCCGCTCCCGTGTGCTAGGATTCGACGTCTACGCTATGGGCGTGAGCTACGGCTAGGGAGTCAACCGCCAAGTTTATTCCCCCTTGGCCCAACGGTCAAAGGCGGTCTTTTTCCCACCGATGACAATGAAACACCCCGCGTAACCGTTAGATTCCTAATCCCTATCGATTTCCTAACCCTATGGATGCATCGGGAAGAGCCCCCGAAGGGGTTTCCACCAAAATCCCAGATTTGGGAACTACTCACAAAAATTCATTGAAAAACGATCTAAATGAAAATTAACCGTTGGAATCATAATCGGACGATTGGAATGCGGAAGTAATAGAGTAATTAAGACAATACTAAAATTTGAGAAAGATCTGAAAACTTACAAAAGAGCAACAATTACAGCCGTCACAATAGGAGAAAACAGTAAAAAACTAGCAGCTCCCCGTTTCTGGAACCCTAGGGGTTCTATTTATAGACTCTCGCATCACCCGATCGGTTGACAAGTCAACCGATCGGGTGACCCATTATAGATAATGAACAGAAATAGGCGAGCTTTCACCCGATCATATGAACCGGTCGGGTGAGTTCTTGGAGTGACCGGTTGGATCTTGGCGCCATCGGGTGAAGTGACCGGTTGGGTGCCCGTGCCTTCAGCTTCTCATCATCAGCTACAGATGAACCGATCGGGTGAGAGTCACCCGATCGGTTGGAATTCTGCTCGAAAAAACAGAGAACAAGCCCCCGCTGAACCGGTCTGTGAACCGGTCGGGTGACTTCCATATGAGCTCCGGCTGAGACCGGGTGGTGCACGCGTGCATCACCCGATCGGTTGGAGATGACCAACAGACCGGGTGAGGGGCTGAAAGATGTATTCTTTGGCGTTTGACCCCCTGGATCACGCGTGGCTCCTCCCGTTGCTCCGGGGACTTGAGATATCGTCGTTAAACGTCCCCTACACGGTCAATCTCCTGCAAACATGGATAAACAAAGAAAAGTGAAAGAAAACGAGAAAATACAAGAAAACGAATAAAAGACGGCGGAAAAACACGGAGAGACACAAAAGAAAACGTGCGTGAATATATGAAATATAAACGCACGTCAAAATCCCCCAAGCTGAACTCTTCCTCGTCCTCGAGGAAGACGAGTGAGAGTAGGAGCTCAGAGGGAAAACATAGAGAGGAAGAAAGAAAAAGAAAACTCCTTATTCTAGATCGTCCGTCAGAGCCAACAAAAATAAAAAACGACACACCAAGCAAGCAAACGTCAAATCACACCACTAAACCTAGGAAAACGAGTCCAAATAAGTGTCGTGGGCCCACGCGGTGAAGCGCGAGTGAGTGCGGTCGTGTGCTAGCAAATGGTGTCGCTTTCTACAATGTGCTATGAGCTCATATACGCAAATCCAGAAAATGACCCAAATACCGATTCGAATTTGAAATTGCGGTGAATATTAGTTCAAGCATGCATGAGAAGAGTAAGAATAGAAGCGTATCATGCATCGGGGACTCTACAACTAGGGTTAAGGAAATCACGCCACTATAGCCTAGATACTAGCTAAAAAGTTCCTAAGCCAAGTGTTTTCGAAAACGATGGGGGTTGAGATTATGTGGAGTAGAACACTCGGTGCAAATTCTCGCCTTCCCTTTATTCTCGGTAAGTAGGAAGAAAACATTCACACGGGAATTTTTTTTTGGGTTTTGGGCATTTGTATTTTTTTTTTGTTTTTTGGCTATACAAAATTTTTCTTTTCTTCTCTTTTTGGGTTTTTCTTTTTCCTTTTTTCTATTTTTTTTGGATTTTTGGGTTTTTGGCTATACACATGTGCACTCTCCCAAGCGGGAGAACGGTACATGTCACGCCCCGCTTCCCAAAAATATGGAGGCGAAGCGTGAGAAGGTCCGCTCAGACTTGAAGCTACGAAGCTGCAAGTCCGATAAGCGTCAATCAACTTTAAAACTGCAGGTCCTTGCAACGCGAGCGAAACAAGATAATAATAATGAAATGAGACAAAAGAATAATCTCAGAATATCCATAAATATAAATTCCAACATCGCAGAAAAGCCACCCGGCTGAAATAAAAGAGAGTCTAAAGGCCCAAACATGGCCAACAAAAGTACATTGTACAAGACAAGGTGACACGCACCGACAACTAACAAAAAGCCTAAAACAAAAGAAAGCTCAACAAAGACTCAAAGAATAGTCACCGGTGTCCACCAAAATCCTCATGTGCAATCATGGACTCAGTCTCAGCGTCAGCAACACATCACGTACACAGCAACGGTCTCTGGCTCAGGGTCTAACATGTGACACCCAAAAGAGCAAGGGGCACATGTCAGCAAGTCTACAAGAGACTTGTGCAAGGAAACTGAAAGTACAAGTAAAGCAACCTAGCAGTTCTAGCATGATGCAATGACATGGCAGTTTAAGTATGAGTGCAGCAGGTAAAGAAAACAACAAGTAAACTAGCATGGCATGGCAAGTGTGGCAAGACTAATAACATTTACAAGGATTTCTCTAGTCATGTTTTCATGTCATGTGCAGAGTTTACGCCTTACAGCTGAAATGACTTTCTTTCACACTGATTGGTCGCTTAACTCCGCCCCACCCAGAGTTTACGCCTTACAGCTGCAGTTGCTGATCAGGCAGACTCCCAGCTGATTGGCCGCTTAACTCTTACCCCTCCCACGTGTATCGAGCCAGGGCCTTACCCCCGAACGGGAATGCTCTCTTCTGGATCACGAGCCAGGAAGTGTTTTTAACAAGTATGGCGTAGGGGTGCACCTAGCCAGGACAAGCAAGTACAAGTATGTAGCGTGTGCTACGAATGCAATATTCAACTTGGATGACATGTAGAATGCAATGCATGGCAGTTAAAAGTGCGTACAGATAAGGAAAGTAAACGTGACAGTTTAGTATGCATGAACAACAAGTTTAAAGGGTTGGATCTAGCTTCGTTGTCAAGCTAGATCAATTAGGTGACGGATCTAGTTTCGTTGTCAAACTAGATCAAATAGGCGTCTAGCCAGCTATCATTTCACTGACTAGTCTCTTTTACGCTAAAAGCAAGGAAGTGGCCTAAAAACATGGCCCTACACAAGAGTTGGCAAGTTTCACTTGCCTGCAAGTATCACGTCCGAGCAACACGTCCAACGAGTCCAAAAGTCACAATTACCCTACGTGCATAAGTCCACCGGCCTACATCCGTTTTATTAATCTTGATTAGTGAATTTTAAAACATTTAAAATACTTTAAAAATACTGATTTTAGTCTTGATTAGCATGCAATTGGGTTGGGGGTCCTAGGGGTGCAAAGAGTTACCTCAACACGACGCGAAAGCTACACCGGCGTCGGGTAGCGACGCCGGGGGTTGGAATAAAAGATCGCGCTCCAAGTCCAGATTCCAATTAGATTCCTCGCTGGAAATTTCAGAGCAATTAACCGGGGCGACGCTTCCAGATTCCAAAGCTCGCACGTGCGACGACGGGCTACGACGTGCGATGACGTCGTATGCGGCAAGTCGTCGAAGAGGACGCACCAAGGTGGGGCCCACCATAGTCCTAGGGACCTTTGGGGAACCCACAATAATTTTGGAGAACTTGGGGGGCCCACGGAGGCAAGTGGTAAGACGGATGCGGGGTTGCGACGAGTGGCTCTCGGTCGTACACAGCCAATGCGGGGAGATCTCTCGGTTGTGCGCTGAGAATGCGGGGCTGCGACGATTTGGTGTGTGCAGCGGCTACGGGAGCTGTGGTGCGAGGGCTTCCGTCGGTCAGGTCGATGGGAGCGGTCGGTCGTGCGGGGTGCGAAGCGGGGCGACAAGCGGGCGACGGTGCGGAGCGCTGTGCTGCGATGCGGAGCGGCTTGGTGCGGGCCAATCCCTCGGTCAGACCGAGGGAACGGAGCGGTGCGGAGCTGCTGCGTGCGGAGCGGCTAGGATGCAGGGCGGGGCTTCGGTCGGAGCGGGGGAACGGGGGCTGTTCTCTCGGTCGGTGCGGGGGAGTTCGTCGCAACGTTGCGACGAATCGTCGCAACGTCCAAATTGAGTTTTGGAAGAGGCTAGGGCTAATTTCTTGCGAAAATAGGTCTTCCTATGGGTTTCTTATATAGTATAGATGGGTTGACTTGGTCTAGGGCTAAATCTAATAGGATTAGAAGTTTAAAATAATTTAAAATTTGAAATTCAACTTCTCCAACTCACCCAAGGACTTGACCTGGTCCAAATGAGCTGGAAATTGGCTCAAAAATTCTTTAAAACGTTTAAAACTCAAATAAATTTTATTTGGTCGAAAATAATTTATAAATTAATTATTAAAAATGTTTTAAAGCTTGTTAAAAATATAAAATTGGTCAAATGAACTCCAAAAATTATAAAATAAATATCGGGGTGATCGTGGTGACGAAAGTGAGCTAACTAAAAAGACGGATCTCAATTTTGACATCGGACGACGAAACTAAAAATAGAAACGTCTCCCGTCAAAAGTGAAAATCGCCACGTCTCATCGAGTAAGATTAAATTGTGGGAAAACGACTCGAGAAACGTCGTTCTGAATTAGAGCCACTATTTAATACTCTCAGAGACGTTCACAACGGCATATCACACGAAAGTATTCACAAACAAACAAAGTCTAAAATAAACACGTGCACGTTCAAAAGCACGTGCACGAACAACGTACAACGAAAAGTGGTCGTTACATCCTCCCCACCTTAGAATAAAGTCCGTCCTCAGACTTTCTAATATAACTAGTCACTCTAGTAACTACCCCCAATCAAGTCATATTATAATTCAACCAGGTATAGT
The DNA here is from genome assembly GCA_030789695.1 of Scilla litardierei. Lineage (NCBI taxonomy): Eukaryota > Viridiplantae > Streptophyta > Magnoliopsida > Asparagales > Asparagaceae > Scilla > Scilla litardierei. Next base: position 111,602,842 of record CM061135.1, read on the forward strand.
CATTACAAGTGCTTATATATGCACTAGGTAGTCAAACATTAATACTACCAACACGTATATATATATTTATATATATTTACGTACGTCATATACTTATACCTATTATAGTCCGTCAACTTCATACATGTATTTCAATCATATATATATAAACATACATCCCTTATATAACTACTACTTACCTAGTACAAAACAATAGTTCAGATACTCACATAAGGATAGTCTCACACTTAGCCAATACAATCATTACTCTACCTATAGGTAGCTACCTATGCACAAACATCAAGGGTATACTGCCCTCTAATAATCCCTAGTATTCATCCAACACCAAACACATCAACACGTGTAGTCACACCATACCATAATTAAGTCAAGTTTCACTATATGTATATATATTCACCACTACTATAGTTCCACAATATATAGTCATTCAAGTACATGCAAATAGTTCACCATATATTCACATCACGTACGGTCCTATAACTGTATTTACGACACGTCACATATATCATAGTCATCAATACCTGTAACTAAGCACATACTTACCCGTGCATGGTGCACACCCATACACGCTAACATTTCGTTTACGCATACCAATCATACCATTATATTACTAGCACATCTATGCACCTAGTTTAGCTAGCACACAAGCAAGTCCTTAGTAAATAACTATACCACAAGACCGACACCTATAACTATATACTGGTGTAGCGACCCACAGTCATGTGCGTAACTCAACCAGGCACAAACACTTCTATCACTATACATACATCAAGCATTGCTATATTCAAACTGCAATCATACATTCAATATACTCAGAGTATACTCACTCAAGCTTGAGTGAGACTCAATACACATATCCGAATATTCTATATACGTAACACTGCATTCATACCTATACCAATATCACTCCAATATTTATATATATGTCTACCAATACAACCATATACATTCCATAAGTCAATCACCCTTAATATTTAGTCAGATAACACCCACATAGTTAAATCAATTTATATACCATAATAATAATAATACAGACATCAGCACTCGTATAATTATAATACACTCCCTAATACATGCAGACGTATTCATCGTATAGTCACACGCACATGTAACTTATGTGTATATATATATATATATATTCACACCATAGCCTTCTACCTATAATTAGTATACTAACACATCCACACATACATAATTAAGATGTGCAATAGTCGTGTATACCTCACGGTATGCACGCATGCAACATCCCGCAAAGCAAGCAATACCAATCAAAATTATAATTCTAATATCCTATGCATATCACCTATATACTCAGGCAACAAAACATAACTACTTGCGTCTAAGCATAATACATACCTACATACGAGCACATACACATACGTACTAATATATAGGTCACTCATTAGGCCTACTTACTTATCTATATGTACACCTATTATCATCACACCTAGCATATACATAGCTTTACCAATCATTTTATTTCAACCATTATAAGTATTCTCTAACTGCATACACTCCATTAGACATTCCAACGCTAACTCTTATATACACAAGCATCCCTAGTATAGTATAGCTATCCACACAAAAATCTATAACTACTAACACACAGCAGCTTCATACTATCATGAATAACTCCGGGTATATATATATCACACAATAGGCAAGCACTAATATACTATGGGGGTATACTCATTCAAGCCCACGTACACAAGTTAGGTACGTGCACTACGACTACCTCACAAGGTCCAAGGGCCTACTAACAATTAAGGGTTGACACAGACATTGACGGACCCTAAGGCCTAACAACAAGGGAGGTCGAGAGCGTGGCGAGGGAAGGATCGATAAGCACGAGTTCAGTTAGAACGAATACAAGGAAACAACTTGGTTAGACGGAACATTGACTCAATGGTGATGTTTAGGTTGAGGGAAAAGGGAGATGTAGTGATACATGCCTAGGATATAGAAAAGAAGATAGGGTAAGTAGCACAAGCTAAAATACGTGAAATCTGAAAACTGTTGTTTTTCAAAATTAAAATCCTCGTCTGAAAAGAAATATTTGAGAATCGATAAAACGAGTTGTTCAAAATAAATTTGAGTCGAGCATTCATAATAAAAGAAAATGGTCTATTGGTTTTAAAAATCAGTGTAAAAGGAAGTAAAATCATTTACACGAATTTTAAGGACAAGGGTTTAGAAATCTTATACGTTTTTAATATAATGTTGTCAAAAGTTTTTGAAAAGTCGAAGAATGAAATCAAGTAACGGAAGAATTTAAACTCATGCTTTCAAAACTTTTAGGCTATGGAGAAATTTAAAATGATCGGTTTGAAACTACTTTTAAAGAACCAGGGTTTGCCAAAAATGAAAAAAAAACTGATTTACGCAAGGTTCTTAATATACGAGCTCAACAAGTCTGGCACGGATATAGAAATAATTGAAATTCAATTTGGTTTAGAAATTTTTCTAAAAGCGTGTATGGTGAGCGGAAAGAAAATAATAGTAACTTAGCATAAGAATTATCAAGATCGAATAGGAAATCTTTAAAATCAAATCAGGGAGGGTCTAAAGCAGGAAGAGGCTATGAAAATAGTAATTTTGCAAAAATCTGAAGTAGCGAAAACGACGAGCAAGTCCAACTTGCTGAAAGCTGAAATTCCATATGTCTTGAAAGTATATTAAGGTAAACACGACGTATCATTCGAATAACACAAATAAGAGGGAAAATTAAAAATCGAATTGGGCAGGGCAAAAGTAAAACTAATATATGAAAGAACGACACATTTACATAAGTATGAAAAATATAGGCTGGGAAAATACCATAAGCTAGTATTCAAAAATTCCGACAAACGTTTTAAAATTTTAAATCAATGAAGGAGGATGAAATATAGGTATATTAAAATTTTGAACAAAATTAAACTTAGTGGAAGAGAAGATTGAAAAATACTTCCAGAAGGTTCAAGTTTTGTAATGGCGATGTTTGAAGATTGACGACGATCGTCATGAGGCGATCTCGTGAATCGAGGCAAGGAAATTGGTCAGGTGATCAAAGCATTCTTACGCCTAGGTTATGGATCAGGAAAGTCTACGAAAACTCCTACGGTCGACCAACTAAAGATTAAAAACTAAGCGCTAAGACTTCTAAAGGTTGGACGGTAAAGGAATGCGTTCAGCTTGGTCCGAAATCGATGAACCCAAGCGAACGACTAAAGGAAATTCTATAAGTCTAATATGGTCAGGGGTAGGCAAGGACCACTAAGGTAACTCCTACGGCAATTAAATAAATTGCTGACAGGGAGTCTAACTAACAATCAGAGGCCTCTAACTAGCAAACACGGACGTCTAACTGAGTCTTCTTATCACCTAGTGTCCTAAGAAAACGACTAGACTCGGGCTTATGACTCGGATGTTGCAATTTATTTAATGGACATTCCGTTATTATCGTTGTTTCGTTAATTCGCAATTGCAAGACTGGACCTGCATGGGCCACCAACAAAACCTGTCACGCCCCGCTTCCCAAAAATATGGAGGCGATGCGTGAGAAGGTCTGCTCAGACTTGAAGCTACGAAGCTGCAAGTCCGATAAGCGTCAATCAACTTTAAAACTGCAGGTCCTTGCAACGCGAGCGAAACAAGATAATAATAATGAAATGAGACAAAAGAATAATCTCAGAATATCCATAAATATAAATTCCAACATCGCAGAAAAGCCACCCGACTGAAATAAAAGAGAGTCTAAAGGCCCAAACATGGCCAACAAAAGTACATTGTACAAGACAAGGTGACACGCACCGACAACTAACAAAAAGCCTAAAACAAAAGAAAGCTCAACAAAGACTCAAAGAATAGTCACCGGTGTCCACCAAAATCCTCCTGTGCAATCATGGACTCAGTCTCAGCGTCAACAACACATCACGTACACAGCAACGGTCTCTGGCTCAGGGTCTAACATGTGACACCCAAAAGAGCAAGGGGTACATGTCAGCAAGTCTACAAGAGACTTGTGCAAGGAAACTGAAAGTACAAGTAAAGCAACCTAGCAGTTCTAGCATGATGTAATGACATGGCAGTTTAAGTATGAGTGCAGCAGGTAAAGAAAACAACAAGTAAACTAGCATGGCATGGCAAGTGTGGCAAGACTAATAACATTTACAAGGATTTCTCTAGTCATGTTTTCATGTCATGTGCAGAGTTTACGCCTTACAGCTGAAATGACTTTCTTTCACACTGACTGGTCGCTTAACTCCGCCCCACCCAGAGTTTACGCCTTACAGCTGCAGTTGCTGATCAGGTAGACTCCCAGCTGATTGGCCGCTTAACTCTTACCCCTCCCACGTGTATCGAGCCAGGGCCTTACCCCCGAACGGGAATGCTCGTTTCTGGATCACAAGCCAGGAAGTGTTTTTAACAAGTATGGCGTAGGGGTGCACCTAGCCAGGACAAGCAAGTACAAGTATGTAGCGTGTGCTACGAATGCAATATTCAACTTGGATGACATATAGAATGCAATGCATGGCAGTTAAAAGTGCGTACAGATAAGAAAAGTAAACGTGACAGTTTAGTATGCATGAACAACAAGTTTAAAGGGTTGGATCTAGCTTCGTTGTCAAGCTAGATCAATTAGGTGACGAATCTAGTTTCGTTGTCAAACTAGATCAAATAGGCGTCTAGCCAGCTATCATTTCACTGACTAGTCTCTTTTACGCTAAAAGCAAGGAAGTGGCCTAAAAACATGGCCCTACACAAGAGTTGGCAAGTTTCACTTGCCTGCAAGTATCACGTCTGAGCAACACGTCCAACGAGTCCAAAAGTCACAATTATCCTACGTGCACAAGTCCACCGGCCTACATCCGTTTTATTAATCTTGATTAGTGAATTTTAAAACATTTAAAATACTTTAAAAATACTGATTTTAGTCTTGATTAGCATGCAATTGGGTTGGGGGGTCCTAGGGGTGCAAAGCGTTACCTCAACACGACGCGAAAGCTACACCGGCGTCGGGTAGCGACGCCGGGGGTTGGAATAAAAGATCGCGCTCCAAGTCCAGATTCCAATTAGATTCCTTGCTGGAAATTTCAGAGCAATTAACCGGGGCGACGCTTCCAGATTCCAAAGCTCGCACGTGCGACGACGGGCTACGACGTGCGACGACGTCGTATGCGGCAAGTCGTCGAAGAGGACGCACCAAGGTGGGGCCCACCGTAGTCCTAGGGACCTTTGGGGAACCCACAATAACTCTGGAGAACTTGGGGGGCCCACGTAGGCAAGTGGTGCGATGGATGCGGGGTTGCGACGAGTGGCTCTCGGTCGTACACAGCCAATGCGGGGAGATCTCTCGGTCGTGCGCTGAGAATGCGGGGCTGCGACGATTTGGTGTGTGCAGCGGCTACGGGAGCTGTTGTGCGAGGGCTTCTGTCGGTCAGGTCGATGGGAGCGGTCGGTCGTGCGGGGTGCGGAGCGGGGCGACAAGCGGGCGACAAGCGGGCGACGGTGCGGAGCGCTGTGCTGCGATGCAGAGCGGCTTGGTGCGGGCCAATCCCTCAGTCAGACCGAGGGAACGGAGCGGTGTGGATATGTTGCGTGTGGAGCGGCTAGGATGCGGGGCGGGGCTTCGGGCGGAGCGGGGGAACGGGGGCTGTTCTCTCGGTCGGTGCGGGGGAGTTCGTCGCAACGTTGCGACGAATCGTCGCAACGTCCAAATTGAGTTTTGGAAGAGGCTAGGGCTAATTTCTTGCGAAAATAGGTCTTCCTAGGTGTTGCTTATATAGTATAGATGGGTTGACTTGGTCTAGGGCTAAATCTAATAGGATTAGAAGTTTAAAATAATTTAAAATTTGAAATTCAACTTCTCCAACTCACCCAAGGACTTGACCTGGTCCAAATGAGCTGGAAATTGGCTCAAAAATTCTTTAAAACGTTTAAAACTCAAATAAATTTTATTTGGCCGAAAATAGTTTATAAATTAATTAATAAAAATGTTTTAAAGCTTGTTAAAAATATAAAAGTGGTCAAATGAACTCCAAAAATTATAAAATAAATATCGGGGTGATCGTGGTGACGAAAGTGAGCTAACTAAGAAGACGGATCTCAATTTTGACATCGGACGACGAAACTAAAAATAGAAACGTCTCCCGTCAAAAGTGAAAATCGCCACGTCTCATCGAGTAAGATTAAATTGTTGGAAAACGACTCGAGAAACGTCGTTCCGAATTAGAGCCACTATTTAATACTCTCAGAGACGTTCACAACAGCATATCACACGAAAGTATTCACAAACAAACAAAGTCTAAAATAAACACGTGCACGGTCAAAAGCACGTGCACGAACAACGTACAACGAAAAGTGGTTGTTACAGTACACGACGAGGGGATTTGCACCAAGTAAAACAAAAAAGAAGTCGAAATTTAAACACTCGGGCAAATGAAACTACTCTCGCTAAATAGAGCATAGGCTAAATGGGTTATCCTAGTCCTTAATCGTGGAATCCCGACGCATGCGAATTGAAATATACGATATAAATATAGCATGCATATAGTAGAAAAAAATACCGCATATTCAAATCGAAGCATGATAATCTAGGGGTCATTCCTGGACAGGTATATAAAATAAAATCACCAAGTAGAAGCACATCAAATAGCTAGTCACGACGCACGACTCACAAAAAAGCTAAGTGGACCCACGATGCGTGAAATGCAAGAGGGCTCGAAATCCTAGGGTTAGTGAGTGTGATTATCGATGCAATGCTAGGTGTGTGTGATTTTGTGGCGATTCATCATAGGATTCATCTCTAGGAGAAAGAGATAAAAAAGAAAAAAGAAGAAAAGAGAAAAAGGAAAATTAAACAAACACGATGAAAACGACACAAAAACGAAAAAGAAGGACTCAAATGACGCACACAGTGCGACTCCCCCAAGCTGAACTTTGCATTGCCCTCAATGCAATATGAGTGAGAACGGGAGGGCAATGAAGAAGGGGGGGGATACGCACCGACACAAAAAGAAATGAAAACGAGGAAAACACAGAGATGAAACTGAAAATAAAGAAAGATCAAAATCAAAATCAAACGACACGAAAATAGAAATAAAATCACACGACACGACACTCAAAAAGTGAAAAACAAGCACACACACAAAAATGAGCAAAACAACAAAACACGACAGCACACAAAACTAGACGTCCCCCAAGCTAGACCAGACAGTGCTAGCGAATAAAATGTGATCGTGAAATGCAGAAATATGCAAGGGGGAGTCAAAAACAAACAAGGAGAAATCAGAAAGGACACGTGAATGGCCCCCCCCTCCGGCAGAGACAAAGCAGGGCCCCGAAAAGACAGATGGGCACAAATACGGGGGGGGGGGGGGGGGGGGAGGGGCAAAAGCGGGAAAGAAAAATCAAGCGGGGGCACCACCCTCTGGGGGTGGTGACGGGGGCCTGCGCTGGGGACCAGGAGTCGTGGGGGGTGGAATGTGGAGCTCGGAGACGTCGGGTGGGTCTTCACAGATGTGGCGAATGAAGCTTTGAAGAAAGGGGAGGTCTCGGTCGACAGACTCCTGGGTTATCCGACCACCCTGTCCTGCTAGGAGGACCATGGCCGCGAACTGGTCGGCATGGTCGTCGGTTTGGAATTGCATCCCATATTCGGGATCGTAAACGTGAGGTGGGGAAGTGGTGCGTGGTGTGGTAGATGGGTTGGAGGTGGTGGGTTGAGCGGGGGGCTGCGTGTGGCGGGTACGACGGGTGGGCCTAGGGTTTGAAGAGCTGGCGTCGGTGGGCTTAACGCGGCGGGGAGGCATTGTGCGTGTGCGTGTGTGTGAGTATATAAAAGTACAATGAATCAACACGAACACGAAACACGACCAACGAGCAAATGGAATATCTGGGGTAGAATTAAAATTGAGCAAAGGAGCGAGTTTACCCAAATGAGATGAAGATCGTTGCTCGTAGACGTCCCGATGCTACTCGATAGGAGTACGCTGTGAAGCCGCAGCGATTTCTTCAGCAAGTTTCGAAATTGGGGAGAACGGGTGGAGGTTAGGGTTTTGTGTGTGGGTGGAATCGAGGAGAATGGAGAGAAATCGATGGGGATGGGTAGGGAGATGGGGGGTGAAGGCGATCGAGGTTGATTTTAGGGAAGAAAGAGGGCAGGCGCACGAGGGAGAGGCGAAACGGCGGTTCCGGATTCGAAAATGGCGAGTGCAGATCGAACGGGTGGTCGGGGGTATTTATAGGGTTTTAAGTCGAACCGATCGGGTGACTTGTCACCCGATCGGTTGACGGTTAGGTCGAAAATTCTTGCCGAAAAAATGCTACAGGCGAACCGATCGGTTGACTTGTCAACCGATCGGTTGGCCGCTCCACTCATTTTCCCGAGAATTGAGGGTTGCTTACCCGGTCACTTCAACCGATCACGCTCAAACTCAACCGATCGGTTGATATTCCCCAAAAATTTCCCGAGAGTTCTCCCCAGCTCACCCGGTCTGTCACCCGGTCTCTTCATTCTTCAACCGATCGGTTCACTTGGGGACAGATCTCGGCTTGTATCTGATACATCCCAACCGATCGGGTGAGTTATCAACCGATCGGTTGGGGCTTTGTTTCCTGTAAAAACCAACAGATTGTCTAAGTCCCTGAACGGATGTTCTCGCGGATGATTTTATTTATAAAAGTAGATAAAATAAAATCAAAAATAACACTAAAAAGTGGGGAAAAAGTTTAGAACATGGGTTGCCTCCCATGAAGCGCACTTGTTTAACGTCGTTGGCTCGACGCCCGCAAGAGATGTTCACGGTGGTTGATACGGGTGATGCCCGAAGTTCGGCATCTCTTCTTCATCGGAGCTTAAGGCCATTGGAGTAGTCAGCGGCTGCAGAAATATTTGCTCGACTACCCTCTCCTTGTTCTTGGGATCTGGGGGCTTCTCTTTCGTATTGGCGCTTCCCGCCATCTTCTTTAGGATCCGGACCTCGTCTTTAGTGAGGCCCATGGGTTCTTTCCACGTTCTCCTCACAGGAGGAGCCTTGGGGAACCCGGGAGGGGTCGTTCTTGCTGCACTAGCTTTCCCAACAGCTTCTTTGTTCTTGGGGCCGTCTCCATCCTCTGAATCCCCCAAGTCATCGGGGGGGGGGGGGGGGGGGGTTTCCTTAAGAGAATCTCCCAGGAGCTCTCTTCAGCAGCTTTTTCTTCTTCTACCTCAAGAAAATTACACCGAGGGTCATCTGGGGGATCGGGGTACTTCATGGACAACCCCAGATCAAATTCAACTTTTTCTCCGCTGACGTTTAAAGAGAGTTTTCCGTTCTTTACATCAATCAAAACGCCAGCAGTGGCCATGAAAGGCCGTCCCAGGATGATGTGGGTGTGTGCGTCTTCAGGCATGTCCATGACTACGAAGTCCACTGGCACATGCACCCCTTTTACATTAACGGGGAGGTCATCCACAATCCCCACCGGATATTTGACCGACCGGTCAGCTAGTTGTAGGGTCATACCGGTGGGCTCCAAATCACCCATTCCTATCCTTTTATACATCGACAAGGGCATCAAACTTACACTCGCTCCGAGATCGACGAGTGCACGATGAATCTTTACTGCCCCGATCGTGCAAGGAATTGAGAAGCTCCCCGGTTCTTTGAGTTTCGGCGGATTTGCCCTCTGGATGAGAGCGCTACATTCCACCGTCAGCACTACTTTCTCCTTTCTAGACCCTCTAGTCACCAAATCTTTCAGGAATTTCGCATAGGAGGGGATTGTTTCAATTGCTTCTAGGAAGGGGATTTGCAGGCTCAGGTCCTTTACCATGGCGAAGAACTTGCCATATTTCTCATCAATTTTGGCCTGAGCAAACCGTTGTGGAAATGTCACAACGGGTTTGAACACTTTCGAGCTCCCTTCCTCGTTCTTTTTCTTCTCTTCTTCAGAGACTCCCTCCGGAGTCGTAGGATTTGATGACGAAGCACCGGTGTCGTTAGATTTTTCAATCGGTCGCTCGACGACCAATGGTGCTTCCGGACTGATAGGGGGCACTCTAGTAGGGATTTGTGTCCCGCTTCTCAGAACGATAGCGGACACATTTGCGTGCTCGTGCACGAGTGCCGACATTTGGGTTGCTCCCCTCGGGTTCACCTTCGGTTGTGGCGGCAGTTGGTTTTGTGACCTCGCAAGGTTCGCCACTTGTAACCCCAACTGGGTTACTTGGTCCGTGAGGGCCCGCTGACCCATTTCCAGCTTTTGGTTGATCTTCTCCTGGTTGGTTATATATTGAGTCAAGAGAGACTCAACCGGAGAGACGGCCCTCTATTGGCCGTACTGCTGCTGCTGCTGCTTCCTGGGGGCGTAAAATTGTTTTTGCTGCTGCTGATATTGTTGCTGCTGAACCTGACTCTGCTGTGGCCTAGCCGGCTGATATGTTTGTTGCTGCGGCTGCTGAGGCGGTGAGGGCTGAAATGGTGGCCGGTAACCAAAATTAGGGTGGTTCCGGTTGTTTGGAGAGTAGGCCGGGTTGGAATTGGTCCTTGGCGGATACGGCGCATTTCCCGTGGGGTTGTAAAATAGTGCGTTCGCCTGATCCAACGGTGGTGAGATGTCACCACCGTCGAATTCCCCAAAGAATTCGGATTCTACCGCTGAAATTTGCTGTGTACCGGCCCCACCGGCTCCTACCATTAGTGCGGAGATCTGGGTCGAAAGCAAGTCGAACTTGCTTGAAAGTTTGTCGACGTCCTCGACTCTGTGTATACCCCCAGACCTTGGTGTGGCTCTCTCGTCACACCACCGCTCATTGTTGGATGCCATATTTTCCAGAATATGTCCGGCATCTTCCTCTCTCCTAGACATGAAGGAACCCCCAGCCGCGACGTCCATAGAAGATTTTAGGTCATCCCTCAGCCCATTGTAGAACAGATTAATAATCTGCCACTTCGAAAGCTCATGGTGAGGGCATCTTCTTTGCATCTCCTTGTATCTCGTCCAAGCTTCATGCAAGGACTCGTGGCTGGCCTGGGAGAAGGAGGAGATCTCACTCCTCAACTTCATGGTCTTCCCTGGAGGAAAGAACTTTGTCAGAAAAGCGTTGGAGAGCTTCTCCCAGGTATTGAAAGTGTTGGGGTCCTTCCCCCTAAGCCATTGCTTGGCTTTGTCTCGCAACGAGAAGGGGAACAGCTTCAGACGGATCGCCTCAGTCGTGACACCATTAATCCGGAAGGTGTCACATTTCTCCAAGAAGGAGTCTAGATGCTCGATCGGGCTCTCCATGGGTGCACCCGCAAACTGATCCTGCTGGATCCATGTCACCAAAGACGGCTTTAGCTCAAAGCTTTGGGCCGTGATAGCTGGAGGACGGATGGCGGAAGTGGACTCGATAGATGGCATCGAGTACTCCAGCAGAGACTTTTGAGGCGGGGTGTTCTCCTCCATGGATTCGGGATCCTCTCTTCTTCGCTTCTCGGCGGCCAAACGCCTAAGGGTGGCGTTTATCTCTGGATCGACGGGAATCAAGTCGTCGAGACTTCTTGAACTCCTGCGCATGAAAAACAACAAACACCCGTGAAGCGACAAGTGGGAGAGAAACAGATAAAATAAGAAATAAAAATAAGAAAAAGAAAAAAAGAAAAAGGAGAATGCGAAAATTATCGCGAGGTAGGGATAAGAGCTAGACACGAGGGTTCAGGAGATCCTAAAATAACAAGCACGTTGCCTCCCCGGCAACGGCGCCATAAACTTGACGTGTGCCCCGGCTTGCTATCCGCAAATGGCCGGGGACCCGCGTGGGGGTTTAGAAATTTGTAACCGCAAGCGCACGGTGTTGTAGTGTGGCTTGGGGGTCGAACACAGGGAGGCGAGGTTGTGCTTGAGTCAAGTAGGACCAAAATCACCCCAAGGGCGAGCTAGCCCGAATCGGTGGATGGTTGTCACGGAAAGGAATAAAGGGTATGAACAATAAGAAAATAAACCCGGGACTTTGGTTTCCACTCCAACGAGAGACTCTCACCGATACGGCCTACGGGTATGGATAGCGATCGGAATTAGGGTCTAATGGTGAGACGTTGCATCTAAAAGTGGTACCGGCGTCCCATGGGCCCGATATTCCGGTCGGTGCCCAGGATGATACACCGGACTTCTCGGATTTGATCAGTGGGCACTCCTGTGTCCATTAACACTGATCGATCCTGGGAGCACTAAGCTTGCAACGATATCTCCCAACGTCTCATCCTGCCGCTCCTGCGTGCTAGGATTCGACGTCTACGCTATGGGCGTGAGCTACGGCTAGGGAGTCAACCGCCAAGTTTATTCCCCCTTGGCCCAACGGTCAAAGGCGGTCTTTTTCCCGCCGATGACAATGAAACACCCCGCGTAACCGTTAGATTCCTAATCCCTATCGATTTCCTAACCCTATGGATGCATCGGGAAGAGCCCCCGAAGGGGTTTCCACCAAAATCCCAGATTTGGGAACTACTCACAAAAATTCATTGAAAAGCGATCTAAATGAAAATTAACCGTTGGAATCATAATCGGACGATTGGAATGCGGAAGTAATAGAGTAATTAAGACAATACTAAAATTTGAGAAAGATCCGAAAACTTACAAAAGAGCAACAATTACAGCCGTCACAATAGGAGAAAACAGTAAAAAACTAGCAGCTCCCCGTTTCTGGAACCCTAGGGGTTCTATTTATAGACTCTCGCATCACCCGATCGGTTGTCAAGTCAACCGATCGGGTGACCCGTTACAGATAATGAACAGAAATAGGCGAGCTTTCACCCGATCTTATGAACCGATCGGGTGAGTTCTTGGAGTGACCGGTTGGATCTTGGCGCCATCGGGTGAAGTGACCGGTTGGGTGCCCGTGCCTTCAGCTTCTCATCATCAGCTACAGATGAACCGATCGGGTGAGAGTCACCCGATCGGTTGGAATTCTGCTCGAAAAAACAGAGAACAGTCCCCCGCTGAACCGGTCTGTGAACCGGTCGGGTGACTTCCATATGAGCTCCGGCTGAGACCGGGTAGTGCACGCGTGCATCACCCGATCGGTTGGAGATGACCAACCGATCGGGTGAGGGGCTAAAAGATGTATTCTTTGGTGTTTGACCCCCTGGATCACGCATGGCTCCTCCCGTTGCTCCGGGGACTTGAGATATCGTCATTAAACGTCCCCTACACGGTCAATCTCCTGCAAACATGGATAAACAAAGAAAAGTGAAAGAAAACGAGAAAATACAAGAAAACGAATAAAAGACGGCGGAAAAACACGGAGAAACACAAAAGAAAACGTGCGTGAATATATGAAATATAAACGCACGTCATTTACCAGTAGGGACAAAATCGTAATTTCGTGTATTTGATTTTACCACTAAAAGTCTACTAATTACTTTTAACCCAAGATAATTATCCTTAACCCTAGGCATCCCATGATAAACACGTTTTTTACTTTTCATAACCCGGTTCATCCCCCTAACCTTAGTCAAAAAGCTAATCACCAAACATCATTAATACCTACCTAATCTATTAAATAAGATTGACTAAATACTAATTAGCTAAGTAGTTTTATATTAATAAAAATTTATTATTTAAACCCCTAAAAACCTTTCTCTCCCATCCCGTAACGCACACACAAGCATTCTCTCTCTCTTTCGAAACCTTCTTCTTTCAAACACCCTCTTCCCCGAATCTCTCTCCCCTCTCTCAAACACACACAGTCTCCCTCTATCTCTCTCGCAGTCGTTCTCCCCTGTAAAACTCACGGCGACCCAAAGTCTCTCTCTTACGAACCCAAAGCAACTCTCTCTCCTATCTCTCATCCCCTCCGGTGAGTTGCTGCCTACTTCTCTCCATGCTCCGCCCCGTACACCGCCGCTCGACGCCGCTGCTTCATCTCCGAGCGACGCAGTCGAAGACCCCAACACCGCCACCGCAAGCTCCCGAGCATCTCTCCCTGTCCTTGCATCACCGTGCGCCACTCATCACCAACCTGACACCTTGCCGCCAGCAACACCCCACGACGACGAAGCCGCAGAGCCCCCTCCCCCCGAGCACCGTCGAGCACCACCCGGAGACCCCCACGCTCTCTCCCACCGCCTGTACACGGAGCTCCGGTGAAGTTCCCACGTTCGACCCCTACCACTACCCTGCCGTCCGATGTCGACCCACTTCACGCCGTGCTCTCCGACAGCCCGGAGCATCTCCGAGCTCGCCAAGGCCACTGCACCAATCCCCGCCACCGGAGAGCTCCGTTCTCGCCTCCCTCCGCCGTCAGCGAACCCCTCGGGCGATCGGAAAACGGTGGGTACGGGAATAACCCGCGGGGGCAATTCCATAAATACGGATTTGATTTCGTAATTACGAATTTTAAATAATTATTAAATAGGGTTTAATGGGTTTAAACCCATAGCTTGAAATCTAGGGCCCAGAAAAATATGAGACCAGCTCCAGAAAATCAGAAATGACATTCTGGACCCAATGGCACTAGTTTCGTCTCTATCGGACGCTTAGATTTTCCAGAATTAATTTTTAAGCCTAAAAATTAAATAGGTTATTTTCGTTTAAAACCCAGTAACTTGATATTTTCACATACACTAATATGTGAGAAAAATATATGTTAAAGTACTCTCCGATACGGTCATTTTGACAGTTCATTTGCAACTTTCCGATGCAGATTGCATCTAGGAGAAAATATTGAATAATTACGTTACTTAATTAAAAATCTATTTTGAGCTTTTAAAAATTATAAAAATTAGTATAAACTTCAGAAAAATATTTCCTCCTACGATAAAATTATTTTCCTTATATCTAGGCTATAGAAAAATTTAGAACACTTTTTGACAACGTTTCAATCGATTATAAAAATCGAAACGATAAGATTAAATAGGTAGAAATAGGGTAACCCGTAACTAATGTTTTCTTGTATTTGCAGGTACCAATTCTCGTGCACCAGCACCTTTATAAGCTCTTGCTCCAACCTCGTCTTACCACGACGATCTCAATCAGGGTAAGTCACTCTAATTCTAGTTTTAGAAATTTAGCCTGTGCACTCGTATGAACTTAGGACATGACATCTAGTCTCAGAAAAGCTTTTGACTTGAACCAATGATTAGAGACCTAATTAACTAGAGAGCTAATCAATAGTGGAATGATCAACGCACTGAACATTTATAGTGCACTTTTTTGGAATTAAATATCATAGTTGTTGGACTTCAAAGCATTGCGCATGACTGATATTCTCTGTTGAGGCTTCTGCATTCGAAAAGCAAATACCATATATATGTATGTGTTGTACTCATTGTTGGATGTATTATTGTACACATTGTTGGATGTACGAAATGATGGGCCTATGTGGCCATACGGATACAGATATGGACATGGATATGGATACAAATACGGATACGGCTGTACATGTGAAATGTGATACACCACGGGTTACGGGGTAGTCTTGAGCTACGAGGTGTGCGGGAGTGACTGGGTCCACCCGTATTTGGTAAGCTGTACCATCACCCTAAAGGGGATGGTAGGTAGATATTCCACGAGTTGCTCCGTGGGATGGGTGCACTTTTGGTTGCATATCGTACACTCGAGCTAAGACTGTTACACTAGCTGATTGATACAGGGCCCATGAGGCCATATTGATACGAACACGGATATGAACATTGGACTATGATAATACACGGGATACGGGGTAGTCTTGAGCAACGAAGTGTGCGTGAGTGACCGGGTCCACCCTTATTAGTTAAGCTGTACCATCACCCTGCAGGAATGGTAGGTAGTGTCACGCCCCGCTTCCCAAAAACACGGAGGCGAAGCGTGACGAAGGCCCGCTTAGGCCGGGGCTAAGAGCCCAGACCCAATAAGCGTCTGTAGTTTTCCATAGCGAAGGTACAGGTCCCTGCAAGTTAGTACGAAATAACAAAAGTACAGAAAGGAAACAATTCATTTTATTCCAAAATTTATCATCAAGTACTGAGAGTCTAGAAAATGCCGTAAACGGCTACAACTGCTGAAAGGGAAACTAACGGTGCAAGCACCCAACCTAAACAAGAAAGCAACAGGTGCTACCCACCCAATCTAAACTGGAACAGAAATCTGGATCAGCAACACGAGGCCTCTAACTCTGGTCCTCCTCCGGTTCGTACTCCGGATCAACGTCCTCCGGCTCTGGGTCAGCTGGCAAGTCCGCCTCGTACTCCTCGTACTCTGGCTCCACACCTGACGTACAGCACCAAAAGAAGGGAACTGTACGTCAGGCAAAGTCTACACAAACTGTCAGACTCTACTGCAAGTGTATCAACTTTTAACAATGATTTATTGGTTGTTTTAACATGCTGGGGTTATCACTGAGTAACGAAAAGTTGCGTAGCAGGAAAAGTAAACGTAGCAAACAGTAGACGTAGCGTGTGCTACCGACTACGGGACTAACCTACAGGTGTCAGGACAAGACGGGACATGACGGACAGGACAAGACAAGACGGGACAAGACAAGACACGAAAGGGTTCACGCCTTACGGTTCGAGGGGGATCAGACCCTCTTGCCGTGCGCACGCTCAACCCAACCCCAACCCAGGAACTCAGGACAAGATTCACGGGGATCATTTCCGCTAGGGAAACATCCGAAACGCCCGAAGGCTTTTTGGTCACAGGGATCACTTCCGCGGAGGGAAGCATCCGAAACGCCCGCAGGCTTTTTGTATAACAGTCACGGGGATCACTCTCGCATGGAGAGCATCCGAAACGCCCGAAGGCTTTTTGTATCACGGGGATCACTTCCGCAAGGGAAGCATCCGAAACGCCCGCAGGCTTTTTGTATCACGGGGATCACTTCCGCAAGGGAAGCATCCGAAACGCCCGCAGGCTTTTTGTGTGACAAGACACGACATGACAAGTGTAGGGAAAGTTATTCTAGGGTGTCCACACGCACGCACACACAAGATAGTCCTATGTTGTCAGCAGTTCATTGTTGTCAGGCTCAGACTTCGTCGTCAAGTCTGAGCCGTCACGGTCGTCCCGGACGCTATCATTTCACGTCCGGTTCTCATCACACACAATCTAACAGTTCTACAACTAGAACTAAGGCACAGTCAAATCGTAAGTGAGTACACTTGCCTGGAATAGCGAGTGCGTCGTCTGTCCGGGGCGTCTCGTCCAGTCGTCGCGTCCGCGGTAGTCCGTCTGAAAAGAGATCACGGCGACGGTGTCAAGTCGCGATTTTCGTCAAATCCTATTTAGGTTCATTTCTAAGTTGAACGTGGCTATCCTAACCGTCACGAGTCAAGTTGTCCGATCAGCCTATCCGACGATTCTATCCTATGTGCACAGTCAAAAAGTCCAACGTCGGTCTACGGTTATACATCGATTTAAGAGAGCAGAAACTAAATTTAGTGAGTTAAGTTGCCAGTTTTACTTAGGTTCTCAGTTTTGCTACTGTGGGGGTTTTGCTACGAGATAGGGGAACCAACCTGTCCGGAGTCTGGGGTAGAGCGGACGTAGTGTCTGAACGGCGACCGATCTGACTGGCACGGCTACGGATCGTCTCCTAGCGGTGTCTTGGCTATGGGCAGCGTAGCCAGACACGTTCCGGGCAGCGGACGGGACGCGTGAACAGCGAGCAGCGCGTCGGGTAGGCGTACTACGGCTTCCAGAGAACTTGCAACGGCAACCGAGATGAACGGTTCGTCGTACCCAACGCCTACGACGTCGGGAGTCGTAGGAAGAGTCCGGGATGTTGATGAGTACTCCCAGAAGGTGAAGGAGACTGTCGGAGAGCTCCAACAGCGAGGAGAGGCGACGAGATCTCGGCGGCGCGACGGTACGACGCCAAACACGCAAAACAGCGAGGATACTCGTTGTTTCAGAGAGTATCGCGGCCTGGGGTCGCTGTCAACGGTGAGAGGGGGTAGAGGGGGTTCCACGGCGAGGGAGAGGAGGCTCCGGCGGCGGCGGCAGCGGCGGCGGCGGCCGTCGTGGTCTGCAGCGGCTGCTGCGCGGTTTGCCGGCGATTTGCAGCGGCTATCGGCGGCGGGAGGGCTGCAGTCGAGAGAGGGGAGGTCGGCGAGAGGGTCGGCGGTGACGGGGACCTCCGGCGGCGGCTCAGGTGGAGAGGGGTTAGGGTTTGCGTGAGTGGGGGTGTTTCTAGGGCCGGCGCAAGAGGGAGGGGGTGTTGCGGCTGTGAAAAACAATAGGGGTTAGGGTTTTTTCTTTATAGAGTGGGGCCCACGTGACTAAGGGGGGTTTTACACGTGATGGGATGCCACTTAATTAGGTTTAGGGTTTAACTAGGGTTTAATAGGATTAATTTTTTAGGGGTATACTCGTAATTAACCGGCTTTATTTGTGCACAAGGGTCAAACGGTGCCCAAAAATTATAAGAAAAATACCGGGGCGACCGGGGCGACGAGAGCAAGAAGTCAGAAGAGACGGATTACAATTTCGATGTCGGGAAATAAAATTAAAAATAAAAACGCCTCAAGTCAAAAGTGCGAGACGCGACGTCTCCTCGGAAAAGGTCCGATCGTGGGCGAACGGCCCGTGAATTGACGTTGCAAGTCAACACGACAAATGTAGTACTCTCAGAGAGAGTCACAACGACATATCACACGATAGGGTTCGGAAACAAACAAATTCTAAAATAAATACGTGCACGGTCAAGCATACGTGCACGAAGAACTTACGATCGGAAACCGACCGTTACATCCTCCCCAACTTAGAAATGATTCCGTCCTCGGAATCAACATCAAACATCGCTCGGGAAAAGATGCGGAAAGCGCTCCCTCATCTCTTCTTCGCGCTCCCAAGTGGACTCTCCAGGTGATCCGTGACGCCACATCACTCTCACCAGGTCGACTACCTTCTTCCTCAACTGCTTCTGTCGACGGTCCAAAATCTGCACGGGCTGCTGGTCATATGTCAGATCCGGGCGAACTGTAATCTCTGAGAAGTCCACAGTGTGCGATGGATCACTGACATACCGACGTAACTGAGATACGTGGAATACGTCATGAACTCCCTCCAAAGATGGTGGCAGAGCAAGGCGGTAGGCCACTGCTCCCACACGCTCTAGCACATCAAACGGCCCAATATACCTCGGGCTCAGCTTTCCCTTCTTCCCGAAACGAATGACTCCGCGGTTCGGAGAAATCTTCAGGAAGACGTGATCACCAGGCTGAAACTCCAAAGGTCTCCTCTTGGCATCTGCCCAATGCTTGAAGCGATCCTGTGCAACTCTAAGCTTCTCCCTGATGTCCCTCACGACATCCACAGCTTCCACTATCATCTCTGGACCCAACAGCTCCCGATCACCGATGTCATCCCAGCTCAGTGGCGAACGACATTTCCTTCCATATAGGGCAGCAAACGGTGCCATGCCAATGCTCGCCTGGTAGCTGTTGTTATATGAAAACTCCACCAAGTGAAGATGGTCCTCCCAAGAACCCTTCAAATCGAACGTACAGGCTCGCAGCATATCCTCCAGGATCTGAATAGTCCTCTCGGACTGGCCATCAGTCTGCGGGTGGTACGCCGTGCTGAAGCTCAGACTCGTACCCAAATTCTCCTGCAGACTTCTCCAGAACTGAGATGTGGACCTCGTGTCTCGGTCGGACACAATGCTCACAGGGACTCCATGTAAGCGTATAATCTCCTGCACGCACACGGTCTACGTCACGACTATTCAAAGAGAAAGTCAAAATAGAAGTAAAAGTAGAACGGAAATTTACCTCCAGATATTTCCTCGCCAAAGCTTCCGTAGACTGGCCCACTCGGAAAGGGATAAAATGCGCAGACTTGGTCAACCAATCCACGATCACCCAAACTGCGTCGTTCTGCCTCGGGGTCCGAGGTAAACCAGTCACGAAGTCCATCGTAATATGTTGCCACTTCCACTCCGGAATGGGAAGCGGTTGCAGCAACCCAGCAGTACGATGGTGCTCAGCCTTCACCTGCTGGCATATCAGACACTTGGCAACGCTCCGTGCCACGCTCCTCTTCATGCCAATCCACCAATAATTCAGACGGAGGTCCTTATACATCTTGGTGCCTCCAGGATGTATAGAATATGGCGAGCTATGAGCCTCGCTCAACAGCTCCTCGCGAACATCACCTGCAGGTACACAGAGTCTACTGCCGTACCGCAGCGAACCATCCTCATGAATCACGAACTCCGTCCGTAGACCAGCTTCAACCTGCCTCCTGATCCTCTGCAGCTTCGGATCTCCTGCCTGTGCTGCCTTGATCCGATCCACGATCGTGGACTGAATCTGCAGATTCATGAATGAATGAACTACACCAGGTAGGACAACCTCCAAATCCATCTCCCTCAGCTCCTGCTGAATCCTCCAATCGGCAATATGCATCATCGCAGTAGGAAGTCTACTCAAGGCATCCGGCACTACGTTCACCTTCCCCGGATGATACTGCAAATCAATCTCGTAGTCAGCCATAAGCTCTAACCATCGCCTCTGACGCATGTTGAGCTCCTTCTGCGTAAAGATGTACTTCAAGCTCTTATGATCGGTGAAAATCTTCACACTCTCTCCTAGCAAGAAGTGCCTCCAAATCTTCAGTGCGAAAATCACTGCCGCCAACTCCAGATCGTGCGTCGGGTAATTCTTCTCATGAGTCCTCAACTGACGAGAAGCGTACGCGACCATGTGGCCATGCTGATGCAAGACGCATCCTAAGCCCTTCCCTGATGCATCACAATAAACCTCGAAGCCTCCGCTTCGATCCGGTACTGCCAACACCGGTGCCGTGGTCAATCTCGCCTTCAAGATACTGAAGGCCTCCTCACAAGCATCTGACCAGAGAAAATCCACATCCTTCCTTGTCAGCTTCGTCATCGGCTCCGCAATCTTCGAGAAATCCTTGATGAATCGCCGATAATAGCCCGCTAATCCCAGAAAACTCCTGATGTCTGATGCTGACTGCGGAGTCGGCCAATCTCTGACTGCTCTGACCTTCTCCGGATCCACAGATATGCCATCACCGGACACCACGTGTCCCAGGAATGCGACTCTGTCCAGCCAGAACTCGCACTTGCTATACTTGGCATAAAGCTTATGTCTCCTCAGCGTCTCCAGCACTGTCCTCAGATGACAGCTGTGCTCTTCCTCAGACTTCGAATAAATAAGAATGTCATCGATGAAGATGACAACAAACTTGTCCAGGAAGTCATAGAATATTAAATTCATCAAATTCATGAACACAGCCGGCGCATTGGTCACGCCAAACGGCATGACCACGAACTCATAATGTCCGTATTTTGTCCGGAAAGCCGTCTTCTGAACATCGTCCTTCTTCACCCTCAATTGGTGGTATCCACTCCTCAAGTCCAACTTCGAGAAGACTCTCGAACCTCCAAGCTGGTCAAAGATGTCGTCGATGCGCGGCAGCGGATACTTATTCTTCACGGTGACAGCATTCAATCCTCGATAGTCCACGCAAATCCTGCGGGACCCATCCTTCTTCTTCACGAGTAGAACTGGTGCACCCCACGGTGACACACTAGGGTGGATGAAACCCTTCTGCAACAACTCATCCAACTGCTTCCGCAGCTCCTCGAGCTCAGCGGGAGCCATACGGTACGGCGCCTTCGATATCGGTTGCGCTCCCGGCATAAGATCAATTCCAAACTCTAAAGCTCTGTCGGGTGGCAAACCTGAGATATCCTCCGGAAAGACGTCGTCGAAGTCTCTGACGACTGCTGGTCGCTCGATCTCCATCTCCATCTGTATGGATGTCACAATCGGCACCATCGGCGTGGCCCGATACTTGATGGGTCCAAGCGACTCATCTCTGCTACGGAACTCGAACTCTGGATGGCCTGGAATTCGGAACACCACCCTCTTGCTGCGACAATCGATCGAGGCGTGGAAATCTCCCAACCAATCGATGCCAAGAACGACATCGAAGTGGGGCAGGTCGTGGACAATGAAATCTGCATAGAGCTCGTGTCCACTGACCACCAAAGGAACCGATCTACATCCCAAGTTTACTGTCACCACTCCGTTCCCCGTGGTGATGTCCCAACACTTGGGAAGTGTATGGGTGGAAATGGAGTGTCTTGTCACGAATCTCCGGGATAAGATGCACATGGATGCACCGGAGTCGAACAAGGCCAGGGCCGGGTGAGAAGACACTAGAATGGTGCCTAAGATATTAAAAGGAAACTATGGTCAAACCAAGCTATTCTAACAAACAAGTCAGGCAAACAAGACTAACAATTTAAAGCTAAACTATGAAATGAAAGACTAGAATTAAGGAGTTACCTGCAATGACTCCATCCAGCTCCTCAGTCTCAGCAGCTGTCATGGTATACGCCGGCCTCTGGGGCTGCGCTGCTCTCTGAAACACCTGCATCTGTGGCGGTAAAGGTGGTCTACGAACGGCAGGTCCTCTCTGAACTGGAGCGGGTGCTCTCATCTGCAGCGGGGCTGGCGCTCCAACTATAGCATGACGGGCTCTCGGACAGTCCTTCGCAGCATGCGAAGCATCTCCGCAAACTAGGCACAGTCCCATCCTCTTCCGACAATCCTTCTGAACGTGTCCCAGCTTCCCACAGTAATGACATGGTCCCTTGCTCTGACTCTGAATGGGTGCTCCAGGCCTCTTAAATGGTACTGTCTGAACTGGCCTCATCGCCGGCCTAGCAGGTGGCCGGTACTGTTCCATAGGACGCTTCCCCTTATCAGGTGGAGGGTCAGGTAGGAGTGAAATAAGCTCATAATTCTTCGCAGCATCCAGCACCTCCCTCATAGTCGTGAAACTCGCCGAAGACATAGAAGCCTGAATCTTCGGACGCAGTCCCTGACGGAAGCGATCAGCTCGCTTCTCCTCCTTCTTCACCATATGCGGAGCAAAGCGACTCAGCATCTCAAACTCCGCGTCATACTCCTCGACGGTCATGTTCTCCTGCTTCAGGTCTATAAACTTGCTCAGCAGCTCCCTCCTAGTAGTCTTGGTGAAGTACTTCGTCCTGAACATAGACCTGAAGGTCTTCCAATCCACTGGCTTCACCAGACGCCTCTCCTCAAGGCGCCACCAGTTCCTCGTATTCTCCGTCAGCTGCATCTTCGCTATCTCCACTCGGGTATCGTCTGGAATCTTCGCAGCAACTAATTTCTCCTCCGTGCTCTGGATCCACTCGTCAGCAGCTAGTGGTCCCTCCTTCCCTGAAAAAGTCTTCGGCTGGAGCTCGTTGAACTGCTTCACTCCTGGAGCAGCTCGAGGGGCAGGTGGAGGTGGCGGTGGTGCAACTGGAGCAGCCTGGGCAGCACGCTGGGACTGCTGAACCAACTGATGCTGCACCTCCAGCATCTCTCTCATCACGCCCAGAACCTGACGGAAGTCTCCGCCCTGGTCTTCCTGGATCCCATCTCCAGAGCTCCCCGATCGGGTAACACGTCGTCCTGCCATCCTATTGACAAAAAGACACGGTTTAGACTCATACAATTTCTGGATGATAATAATAAAATGGAATTCAATACTTCAATTATTTCGTACTCGCAGGTTTATAGACCTGCATGGGCCACCACTAAAACCTGTCACGCCCCGCTTCCCAAAAACACGGAGGCGAAGCGTGACGAAGGCCCGCTTAGGCCGGGGCTAAGAGCCCAGACCCAATAAGCGTCTGTAGTTTTCCATAGCGAAGGTACAGGTCCCTGCAAGTTAGTACGAAATAACAAAAGTACAGAAAGGAAACAATTCATTTTATTCCAAAATTTATCATCAAGTACTGAGAGTCTAGAAAATGCCGTAAACGGCTACAACTGCTGAAAGGGAAACTAACGGTGCAAGCACCCAACCTAAACAAGAAAGCAACAGGTGCTACCCACCCAATCTAAACTGGAACAGAAATCTGGATCAGCAACACGAGGCCTCTAACTCTGGTCCTCCTCCGGTTCGTACTCCGGATCAACGTCCTCCGGCTCTGGGTCAGCTGGAAAGTCCGCCTCGTACTCCTCGTACTCTGGCTCCACACCTGACGTACAGCACCAAAAGAAGGGAACTGTACGTCAGGCAAAGTCTACACAAACTGTCAGACTCTACTGCAAGTGTATCAACTTTTAACAATGATTTATTGGTTGTTTTAACATGCTGGGGTTATCACTGAGTAACGAAAAGTTGCGTAGCAGGAAAAGTAAACGTAGCAAACAGTAGACGTAGCGTGTGCTACCGACTACGGGACTAACCTACAGGTGTCAGGACAAGACGGGACATGACGGACAGGACAAGACAAGACGGGACAAGACAAGACACGAAAGGGTTCACGCCTTACGGTTCGAGGGGGATCAGACCCTCTTGCCGTGCGCACGCTCAACCCAACCCCAACCCAGGAACTCAGGACAAGATTCACGTGGATCATTTCCGCTAGGGAAACATCCGAAACGCCCGAAGGCTTTTTGGTCACAGGGAACACTTCCGCGGAGGGAAGCATCCGAAACGCCCGCAGGCTTTTTGTATAACAGTCACGGGGATCACTCTCGCATGGAGAGCATCCGAAATGCCCGAAGGCTTTTTGTATCACGGGGATCACTTCCGCAAGGGAAGCATCCGAAACGCCCGCAGGCTTTTTGTATCACGGGGATCACTTCCGCAAGGGAAGCATCCGAAACGCCCGCAGGCTTTTTGTGTGACAGGACACGACATGACAAGTGTAGGGAAAGTTATTCTAGGGTGTCTACACGCACGCACACACAAGATAGTCCTATGTTGTCAGCAGTTCATTGTTGTCAGGCTCAGACTTCGTCGTCAAGTCTGAGCCGTCACGGTCGTCCCGGACGCTATCATTTCACGTCCGGTTCTCATCACACACAATCTAACAGTTCTACAACTAGAACTAAGGCACAGTCAAATCGTAAGTGAGTACACTTGCCTGGAATAGCGAGTGCGTCGTCTGTCCGGGGCGTCTCGTCCAGTCGTCGCGTCCGCGGTAGTCCGTCTGAAAAGAGATCACGGCGACGGTGTCAAGTCGCGATTTTCGTCAAATCCTATTTAGGTTCATTTCTAAGTTGAACGTGGCTATCCTAACCGTCACGAGTCAAGTTGTCCGATCAGCCTATCCGACGATTCTATCCTATGTGCACAGTCAAAAAGTCCAACGTCGGTCTACGGTTATACATCGATTTAAGAGAGCAGAAACTAAATTTAGTGAGTTAAGTTGCCAGTTTTACTTAGGTTCTCAGTTTTGCTACTGTGGGGGTTTTGCTACGAGATAGGGGAACCAACCTGTCCGGAGTCTGGGGTAGAGCGGACGTAGTGTCTGAACGGTGACCGATCTGACTGGCACGGCTACGGATCGTCTCCTAGCGGTGTCTCGGCTATGGGCAGCGTAGCCAGACACGTTCCGAGCAGCGGACGGGACGCGTGAACAGCGAGCAGCGCGTCGGGTAGGCGTACTACGGCTTCCGGAGAACTTGCAACGGCAACCGAGATGAACGGTTCGTCGTACCCAACGCCTACGACGTCGGGAGTCATAGGAAGAGTCCGGGATGTTGATGAGTACTCCCAGAAGGTGAAGGAGACTGTCGGAGAGCTCCAACAACGAGGAGAGGCGACGAGATCTCGGCGGCGCGACGGTACGACGCCAAACACGCAAAACAGCGAGGATACTCGCTGTTTCAGAGAGTATCATGGCCTGGGGTCACTGTCAACGGCGAGAGGGGGCAGAGGGGGTTCCACGGCGAGGGAGAGGAGGCTCCGGTGGCGGTGGCAGCGGCGGCGGCGGCCGTCGCGGTCTGCAGCGGCTGCTGCGCGGTTTGCCGGCGATTTGCAGCGGCTATCGGCGGCGGGAGGGCTGCAGTCGAGAGAGGGGAGGTCGGCGAGAGGGTCGGCGGCGACGGGGACCTCCGGCGGCGGCTCAGGTGGAGAGGGGTTAGGGTTTGCGTGAGTGGGGGTGTTTCTAGGGCCGGCGCAAGAGGGAGGGGGTGTTGCGGCTGTGAAAAACAATAGGGGTTAGGGTTTTTTCTTTATAGAGTGGGGCCCACATGACTAAGGGGGGTTTTACACGTGATGGGATGCCACTTAATTAGGTTTAGGGTTTAACTAGGGTTTAATAGGATTAATTTTTTAGGGGTATACTCGTAATTAACCGGCTTTATTTGTGCACAAGGGTTAAACGGTGCCCAAAAATTATAAGAAAAATACCGGGGCGACCGGGGCGACGAGAGCAAGAAGTCAGAAGAGACGGATTACAATTTCGATGTCGGGAAATAAAATTAAAAATAAAAACGCCTCAAGTCAAAAGTGCGAGACGCGACGTCTCCTCGGAAAAGGTCCGATCGTGGGCGAACGGCCCGTGAATTGACGTTGCAAGTCAACACGACAAATGTAGTACTCTCAGAGAGAGTCACAACAACATATCACACGATAGGGTTCGGAAACAAACAAATTCTAAAATAAATACGTGCACGGTCAAGCACACGTGCACGAAGAACTTACGATCGGAAACCGACCGTTACAGGTAGATATTCCACGAGTTGCTCCGTGGGATGGGTGCACTTCTGGTTGCATATCGTGCACTCGAGCCAAGGCTGATGCACTAGTTTGTTTGCTGTATTGTACTCATGGTTGTTTGTATTGTCGGAACACACTATTGGGCCTTCGGGCATTTACGGAGCACTTTACGAAAAA
The DNA here is from genome assembly GCA_030789695.1 of Scilla litardierei. Classification (NCBI taxonomy): domain Eukaryota; kingdom Viridiplantae; phylum Streptophyta; class Magnoliopsida; order Asparagales; family Asparagaceae; genus Scilla; species Scilla litardierei. The sequence continues at coordinate 111,629,446 of CM061135.1, forward strand.
CACTATTGGGCCTTCGGGCATTTACGGAGCACTTTACGGAAAACACACTATTGGGCCTTCGGGCATCTACGGAGCACATTTACGGAGCACACTATTGGGCCCTTGCGGCATTTAAGACTGATGCACTAATTTGATTGATGTTGCATTAATTGATAATTGATTGATACCATTGCTTCAGTCATAACTACTACTATTCTACGGACTAAGTCGAGACTACTCGAACGTGATAGAACGGTTTAATAATGAGCGGTCTTAAATTACGACTGAATCAGTGTCTTGAAAGGAATGGGAAGGGGGTTGGTCAACCAAGGGACTTGTTCCTGCGGCCTTTGAAGTGACCTGTGCCTTCAAGCCCTGACTGACTGGCTGATTTTGAAGTTAAGTTAGACTTCTTATTATTAGGCATGCCTACACTATTAGATGGTCAAGCGACGCTCATCTTTTCATAAGTGTTACTACATATCGTCATCCCATTATTGATTGGTCAAAACATTGTTAACCTGGTTGTCTTACTATTGCCATTCCATTGGTCTAAATATTGTTGCTACCATTTGCCATGCCACAGTTGTACGACTTATACGTTACTCTTGTACTTGCACAGTCACCTTTACTTTATGCATTACAGGCACCACTTACAACACCTGAGCAGTTACCAGTACTTTACTTATTCTCTTACATAACTGTCTGCCCATACTTTACTTTTTGCACCAGCATAACCATCTTTTGTTTACTATATCTGTTCTATACTTTTGCACTACTTGGTTTCTATTGCTAGAATTGTTGTGACTTACCTACGGTTTCATCTCTGTGGTACCGTAGCCGACGTACATATGGAGGCAGATGCTCTAGAGTTAATAGCGCCAGAGTTTGACCATGAGTCTGCAGCTTTCAGTGTTGTTTCCAGTTATATGTACCTTCCTTCATGTACGATTGTTGGACCATTTTTGTACAATATGGATGTAATAATTGGACACTATTTGGGTATTTTTGTACATCTCTGCATCGTGGCTATTTTGTTTTCACTGTTTAAATGCAGGACCTGCGCAAATACCAAAAAGTAACGGGCCCGTGAAACGGGTCGTTACAGTTGTCAGTGCCTAGCACCAGATAGTCAACCCTCCTCGACAATGAGGGAGCTGAGTTAAGCTCATCCAAACCCATTCCTAAACTATAATCCAATTAAATAGATATTTGGGACGATCCACCCACTTGAATAATCCACACTAGGGTGTAGATATGCCCTAGGCGCAAAAATCTACTCGCTAAATATTATAATAAATAACAAATAAAGCAAGGAAATAAATATTGCAAATAGCATAGAAAGAGAAATCAAGAACAATGCAATAGAAAAAATACGGATTCATTACAAGAAAATAGAAATTAAGGGTTTTACAAAGTATGTAAGAACAACCCCCAAAAGGGGGTGAAACCCCTAGAAAAACCACAGGAGAAAATGATGGACTCTCTCTCAATCACACTCACTCTAATTATAGTATTTACAAAAATTTGGGGGCACACATCCGTGTCGCAAATCGATAAGGTCGTGTCACCGCCAAGAACCTTGGGCTAGGCTGCGACGGCAGCTTCGAGCACGGCCGTGCTGCAAGTCGGCCCGGCCATGTCAATCGATCTTCATGCGTCAGCAGCTCCAGGTGACACGACTGCTAGACACGGCCGTGTTCACAGCCTTTCCTCTGTCTGAATTTTAACATGGCCGTGCTACACGGCTGTGTTGCCAATCTGCACTCTGTCTTTAATTGGACACGTCCGTGTGGTGAATCTGCACGGCCGTGTCGCTAATGCTGCGACCTCCTCCTTGGGCTATAGTATAACATGGCCACACATACGGTCGTGTTGCGTGCTCCTAAGCCCTTTTCTTCTTCTTTTGATCTCTGATCTTTGTTATTCTTTGCCACATTCTCTCCCATGCTCTAAATATCACCAAATTGCATCATTTTATGCATGAATTCCCTAAAGTACACAAAACATACTCCAAAGTATAAAATAGAAAAAAGTGGGTAAAAACATGCTAAATGGGGAGAGTGATATAGAATATACGTGGAAAATGAATGGTGAAAGTGGCGGAAAAAGGTGTATAAAATACGCCTAACAAATTCCCCCAAGCTAAACTCTTGCTCGTCCCGATCAAGACAAGACTTTGAAATACTGGGAGAGATTTGCTATGGAAATCTAAAGATCGCCCCCTCAAAACCAATCATGCATGCGAATTATGTAGGCAACGAATTAGAGCTTACTCCTAACATGCGACACTCTAACCACTTAGCATGGCGCATGACCCAAGAATATAGGTCTCCAACACGAAACCATAAGTTTAACTCGTATCTTTGTGAAAATGACTAAACTACCGAAAATCCACCTAATATGCTTAAAATTGGAAGAATTCAACCATTGTCTTACACAGGCAAAGGAAAGAACCAAAAGTGCTTCGTTGGGACTTAACTTTCTGAGATTGGCTCGAGATAAGCTAACTCCTCCTAAATCGTGGCGGTAGACATGCATTACACATATGTACATATTTTTCATATTCACATGGAACTTAGGTGATTCGTGCAGTGTGATTTCGATCAACGACTCCCGACCCAGACGATTCTATGGCGTTGGGCCAAAATGGACCCCTCAGACCTACTCTCCCAAGTCGCCTAAGTTCGGTTATTACCACTTAGTGCACTCCCCCAAATCCTCACCATTTAGCATGAATCTCCAATGCTTCCTGAGGTATGGAGACCCAGCTACTTGGTGGTGGAAGAATGATGCACTAATTCTTCTTCTTTCTTGTATTCAATTGCAAATCTTTTTTTGAAGTATGTCAAACCACCACTTCTTTAGAGGGAATCGTGTTATATCTAAGGCCAATACCCTTCAAGCTAAGGCCTACTCTATCCAATTGGTGAAACCTATACTTGGGTGATCAAAAGGTTGAATAGACAACCAATCTATCCTAATGGGGATTAAACGAGGATCTAGTGCGCACTAACTGAGAGGGGGTTAAAACAGGATCGTATGTGAGACAAGAAAAGTCTCTCCATGTAAGCAGTAAGAGTGTGTTTAGGGAACAATTCAAATCAAGTGTCTAGGTGGAATCACACGCAAGTGTGGTTTTTCCTTAGGGGATCATTTCTCTCGATTCCTACAAAAATGGCAAAAAAGGGTAAGAAAAGTGAAATGGAAAAGAAAGTGGGGTAAAGTAAAGGAAAAAGTGTGGAGACAGTGAAAAATAAACGAAAAAGTGTGGAGTCCTCCCCCAAGCTAGGAGTGAAATGTCTCTAATTTACCCAAGCTAAACTTTTGCTCGTTCTGAACAAGACAAGACTTTGAAATACAGGGAGAGATTTGCTAGGGAAATCTAGAGATCACCCCCTCAAAACCAATCATGGGTGCAAATTATGTAAGCAACAAAATTAGTGCTTACTCCTAACAAGCGACACTCTAACCACTTTGCTTGGTGCAAGACCCAAGAATATAGGTCTCTAACATGAAACCACAAGTTTAACTCGTATCTCCGTGAAAAAAGACTAAACTGCCAAAAATCCGCCTAATATGCCTAAGATTGGAAGAATTCAACCATTGTGTTACACAAGGAAATGGAAGAACCAAAAGTGCTTCGTAAGGACTTAACTTTCTGAGATTGGCTCGATATAAGCTAACTCCTCCTAAACTGTGGGGGCAGACATGCATAACACATATGTACATATTTTTCATATTCACATGGAACTTAGGTGATTCGTGCAGTGTGATTTCGATCAACGACTCCCGACCCAGACGATTCTATGGCGTTGGGCCAAAATGGACCCCTCAGACCTACTCTACCGAATCGCCTAAGTTCGGTTATTACCACTTAGCGCACTCCCCCAAATTCTCACTGTACGGTGCAAATATCTAATGCTTTATGAGGCACGGAGATCCAGCCACTTGGTAGGACTGGAAGAACGATGCACTTATTCTTCTTCTTTCTTGTATTCAACTGCAAATTTTTTTTTGTAGCATGTCAAACCACCACGTCTTTAGAGGGAATCACAATATATCTAAGGCCAATACCCTTCAAGCTAAGACCTACTCTACCCAATCGATGAAACCTATACTTGAGTGATCAAAAGGTTGAATATACAACCAATTTATCGTATTGGGGATTAAACGGGGATCTAGTGCTCACTCACGGAGGGGGGTTACAAACGGGATCGTGTGTGAGACGCGAAAAAGTCTCGCCATGAAAGCAGTAAGAGTGTGTGTAGGAAGCAATTCTAATCAAGTGTATATGTGGAATCGCAAGCAAATGTGGTTTTCCTTAGGGGATCATTTCTCTCGATTCCTACAAAAATGGCAAAAAAAGGAAAGAAAAGTGAAATGGAAAAGAAGGGGGGTTAAGTAAAGGAAAAAGTGTGGAGATGGTGAAAAATAAACGAAAAAGTGTGTAGTCCTCTCCAAGCTAGGAGTGAAACGTATCTCCCCTAAGCTAAAACTAAGCATTGTCCTCACTGTAAGAGGCATATGAGATATGGTGAGGTAGAAATGCAAGGGAGTGGGTGAGGTGAAAATGGAGATGTTATGTGATAATATTAGGCCCATGGGAAAAAGGTGGAGTGCACGGGAGAGTCTCCCCCAAGCTAGCGTGAAAAATGGCCCTAAATAAAATAGGGGTTTGAATTCAAGGGCTTACGTGTGGTGATGGAGGTAATATCAAGATCGAGGCAAGCATAGAGTTCTAGGAGTCTAAATGATAACAAGTGAGGTGATAGAGGTGAGAATCTTATTATGAAAATCTAAATCCTAATACTCTCCTCCCGCTATCGAGAGGAGACGAGATTATTAATAAGCTAAATTAGAAAGCATAAAATAAAATATCTACACTACTAGAGTAGGATGCACCTGATCAAAGGGAGGGTCAAAGATCTCCACTGGAGCATGTAGTTGTTCCTCCTCCTGCTTTCGTGGCTCAGTAAGCGACTATACTCCACGAGAGTCATCGAACCCTAGCAATACGGCTCCCAGCATCCTCCTGAATGTGTCCACCTGTGACCTACATGGAATGAACCATGTCGGCATTTTAAATTTGTAAACCGCAAGCGCACGACATCATGTAGCGCTTTACAAGTAGTTAGCAGGGAGGCAAATTGATGGAGTACTAGCTCAATATAGGGTATGTTGCTAGCAATGCTATTTGGGTTGAAGAAGACATGGATTACAGTGATAGACACGGAATATGATATGTAAATGCGTAGAACAATGATGATAACAAGGAAATAACAATCAAAGTAGATGTGGACAATCTAAAACAACAAGAACTAACAAAATAATAATAATGAAGAAGAAGAAAAGAGAGAAAACACTTATCTCATTGATTCATAGAATAGGGTTGTCAATCCGATAACAAACCAAGAGAAAGAACTTCAAAATCCTAATCTAAAATTAATCTACTCCTAAAAGTACAATAAGAAAGTGAAAAGGTCAGAAAACGAGCCCAAAAACTCGGCTCCCCCCAAATGAAGGTGCCCCCAGCTATTTATGCTAACCTTAAGACCTATGTAAATAGAAGCAAATCCGATTCGAAACGGCTGTTTGGAGAAATCCAAACAGCCATGTCAATCACAAATGTTACGCACGTTACTGCTGGAGGAGAACTCTTTCGACATGTTCGTTTGGAGAATCCAAATGGCCATGTCAAGGCCTTGCTACTGCCATTTTGCTAGAGGAATGAAGGATGACAAGGCCGTTTGGATTCTCCAAACGGCCGTGTCAAAGCTTGCTGCTCTGCTAGTAGAGGATGAATGATACTGCCATATGAGGGGTCATATGGACGTGTCGTGGCTTAGCTTTCCTTAGCAAAATGACGAACATAATCTTTAGCTCCATCCCATCACATGGCTGTATGGTTGTGTCTCATATGGCCATGGCTGAAGCTCTTCAACATGCTCCACCACATCCTCCACACTTCACAAAAAATTCTCCATCCCTCCATGCTCCATCTAATCTCTAATACTCCTTTACCATCTTATGAATGCTTCTCTAACATTCCTCCAACCATGCTCTAGCTTCATGAAATTAAGCTCTATGCATTGATCTTCTCTCCCAAAGCTCATGATCTCGTCCTTTAGCTCCAAAATTCCCCGAATTTGCCAGAAATGCACCGAATAGACCAAAAGCATAAAAAGGAACAAAAGACAGTAAAGATGGCACATAAAACGAGGTGAAGTGGAGTGAAAAAAGAACGTGGAAAACAAATATAAAAACTACCTATCAAAATCCCATAAGCTAAATTCGTCCTCGTCCTCGTCCTCGAGGAAAACGAAGAAAGAGTAAAGAGTGGGGTATGCAGTCAAACATGCAAATGATGATATGAGTTTCGAGAGTTTTATAAAATCGGACATATATACGTGGATAAATAAGAATTTCAAATTCATGTAAATCTAAATTGTCAACTCCTCTCTATCGATAAGAATATAATCGTAGGATGTGGTGTTTAGCTCGAATCGTCAAATAATATACTAAGCTATGATCAATCTCAAAACCCAGAATATTTCCTCTAACCCGTCCTTAGGCCAAAATTAAAGGATCTAAGTTATACGATGGACAAGGAAAAGATAAATCTGAGATAACAGGTTATTGGTCCATAGAAGAAGTAGCTCTCGCAACGCCTCAACTTTCCATGATTCATGATATCAACAATCTTATTCATGCTTCCAAATATTTTATTTTCTTTTTTTCATTTGGATTCTAATTGGTTCGTGTAAGGAGCGTTGGGTCGATGACTCCTAAGTCAGACGACCTTAGGGAATCAGGCCAAGAAGGACCCCTCAGACCTACTAGCTCGAACCAATTATAATTCTTATTCTAATGCACTCCCCCAAGATAAACCTTTTGATGCGAGGATCTGACAGTTTATATCGTGGGGATCCGGTTACTTAGTGTCGATGGAGGAATGGTGCATGCTTTATTCTTTTTCTCGTATATACATATATTTTTTTGGAAGGTATGAATAGGTAGAGTGATGTCACTCCTCAGTACTCGCTAATATGTTGTTATCCAAGTCTTGATAGGTTATAAACTTTATACTCAACTATCAATCCTACGGTCCATGCATAAAGTGGATCTCTAAGTGGCCTAGGTCGGTTTTGAGTACTTCTATCCTAGAGAATAAGAGAATAATCATAACGAGTATATTAAATAAGATCTGAAACTAAAAATGTGCCCTAATTTTATATTCAAACCGATATCGAAGAAATCAAGCGTAAAAGAAAGAAAATGAAATCCTATTTGACAACCACACATATATATCTCGATTTATGAAATTTCTTGAAACATATATTATACAAATGATGCATTTGTCCTAGGTGGAGGGGGGAAATATTGTTGGATGCAACAATCTATGAACTTTGTGTTTGATGATAACAAATGTGTGTGAACATTTTTGACGTGTGTGCTAAGTGTTTTCAGGAGTGGCACGCTCGTAAATTCGCAAGAGAAGACTTGGTCAATATGATGGAGATTAATGGCTACACCTTTTCTATTTGGACTAAGTCAAATCCAAGAGGGATAATGAAGCAATCTACATGGAGGGATTCATATCAATAAATGCTCATGTCAAATCCTAATAAAATCAATTTCAAAACCCAAATCCATTACAAATCCTCCTAGAAATAGGATTCTCTCGTGCCGCACAAAACCCAACCCTCTTCTATATAACCATCCATCCCAAGGGAAGCCAAGGGAGTCGGCCAAAAATATTAAAATGAACCCTAGCTTTTTCTTACCGCAACATCATCTTCCAATTAACCCACGCAAGTAAAGAATTCTCTCCAAGCCAAGAGCTTTAATGCATCATTCTCTTTGCTACTCATAGCCAAACTCCTCAAGCCAATCCCATTGTAAGATCTCTCACCTAGCCGCAACTTTCATGAAGCCTAACTATTATCTCTATGGCCGCAAGAATTGACCACCAACATCCAAAGCAAGCCGCAACCTTCAATATTTGAATCCCAAGCCAAAAATTCCCTTCAAGCCGCAATCAGCAAGTGCCAAGGCAAGAAAAGCCCCTTGCCACAATCCTTGACCCATGTGCTACACTTTGTCGCAATGTTTGACCATAAACCTCTTCTACAATTTCTCCAACACAAGCCCTCAACAAAAGGGTAAGGAGCAGCCGCAATTTTTTATATCTAGTCTCAAGTCAGGCGATCAGGACGCAAGGGAGTATCTTCAAGTCAAGGGAGCAGGCCGCAAGTTTTTGTCAAGGAGCAGGCCACAAGTTTTCTTAGAGTAGCATCCTACATTTTCGCAATCATCTACAAAGGGGCTCTCCTATCTTAGCTGCAAGTTTGGACTTCAAGGGGGTCCTTGCCGCAAGCTTTTGACATCAAGAACTCATTGTCGCAACTTCAGAGAACCAACAAGAGAGGGAGGCCAAGCTATTGAGGGGACTTCAAAGTCTACTACTTGTCAGAGCTGATCTGACCACATACTGAATGACAGAGAATCGACACCGTCACAAACTGAGCGATTCTAAACTCTATACTTTATTATATTTGTGATATTAGTGTTGTGGTCTTTGTAGAACATTTTATTATCTTTTAGGGACTTGGCTAGTTGGAGCTAGTCAAGAGAGAGCTTATACTAGGAATGTTATTGTTTAGTACTTTGGTGAGTGCAGGTACTGAGAGCCAGGTGAGTGTAGAGTGGGTGCTCTATCTACAGGTTGTACAAGTAACTTTAATATGCTAGTATTTGCTTTGGGGTTGGATGTATGTCGTTGGGATGACCGAATCAGTGTATATCCCCTGTGCATGCTTTGACTGCTTTACTTTACTTTATGTCTGATTGATTGTGATATAACTTTATGTGATTTTGTGTGGGTTGCACGAATAGTTTTATTAGCCTATTTAACCCCCCAAGCTTAGCTCCAAATCCAACAAGTGGTATCAGAGCCATTTTAGAGGATCTAGGCTAGATGACCATGAATATATCTGATTCTGCCTTTGCTGAAGCCAGTCCATCTCCTGTCCCCCTAAGTTCAATGGAGTTGATTTTGCTTACTGGAAAACTAGGATGAGAATATACTTAGCTTCTGTCGATTATGATGTGTAGAACATTGTAGAAAAAGTTTATCAAACTCCCACCATTAAAAGAAGATAAGTGGGATAAGTGGGATGATGCTGATAAGAAATGTTTTTCTCTTAATAATAAAGCTATGAATGCACTGATTTGTTCTTTGAATAAAGCTAAGTTTAACTGTATCTCTCAATGTCAAACTGCACAGGAAATTTGGCATACGCTGGAGGTGACTCATGAGGATACATCACAGGTGAAGGAGTACAGACTTGCCTTGCTCAGTATTGAATATGAAAGCTTCCTCATGCTTCCATCAGAGTCCATTAAGGAGATGTTTGCGAGGTTCACAGACATCGTCTACAAATCTAGCTCTCTTGGAAAGCCGTACTCGAGTCTGAAGCAAATCAAAAAGATTTTGAGAGCATTATCAAGCTCATTCCGTCTCAAAATCACAGCCATCCAGGAAGTAAAGGATCTATCACAGATGAAAGTGGAAGACCTGATAGGTAACCTGATGTCCCATGAGCTTGAGCTGCAGAGCATTGAAATTAGAGAGAAAGATGAGATCAATACTTCAAAGGCACTAGCCCTTCAGGCTAAGGAGGATGAAGATGGGGATGAGGATGAATCATTTTTGGTCAGAAGTTTCAGAAGACATATTAGAACAGGCCATGGGAGAGTTGAAATGCTAAAAAGGTTTAATCGCTCTAACAAATCTAATTCTGCTAATAAATCCTTTGATCAGATTGCTACTGAAGCTGTTATATGTTTTAAATGCAAAAAAGCAGGGACATTATATAAAGCAATGCCCACAATCAAAGAACAACGATGCGGATCAGAAAGGAAAATCTCTAGTGTTAACATGGGATATGGACAGCGAAGATGAATCTCAAGAGGAAACTGCGCACTACTCCCTTTGCTTGATAAGAGAGCTTAATGAGGTAAAATCGTGTACCAAAGCTCAGCTTATGACTGCTTTTAAAGAAATGCAAGATGAAATTGAAATTTTGGAATTAACTGTAGAGAGACTTGAATTCAATCTAGATAAGTTTGAAAATTCTAATTTTGAATTGCAACAAGACAATTATAACAGGTCATTAGAAGTTGATGAAATGAAAGAAAAGCTTGCTGCATATAATTCTACAATTAGTTCATTGAAAAAAAGGAAAATCTAGCATGCCTAAAAAAACTGAATGTCTTAATTGCGCTACTTTGCATGAAGATATTAGCATGTATAAACAAGATATGATTAAGTTAGAAACTGAAAAAGAATGGCTTAATGAGAAGATGAGCATGCTAAGCAATGAAAATAAAGAGCTAGAAAAGAAGATGGTCAATCTTAAAAAGAGTGTGGAAGAGAACAAAAAGGCTTTTATCAGTAAATGTACCCTGCTTGTTAATGAGAACATGTACTTAAAATATAAAATATCTGATCTTGAGCTGTTTATTAAAAAAATGGGGTTGGAAAGATTCATTAGACATTATTCTAGGAAATCAGATACATGGAAATAATAGGCGTGGTTTGGACTATGGAAATAAAATTGATGAAAGGCCAAGAATTAATAGAAATAGTCAAAAACAAACTGGTGTAGAAAGGAGTGTTTTTGCTAAATGCTATACATGTGGTGGTGTTGGTCATGCTTATTATAATTGTAAGTATATGAACACGAATATTAAATTCAAGCAAATTTGGGTTCCAAAAAGTACAGTGACTAACACCAGTGGACCTATTTTGATTCCTAGGACACACGTATCATGTTCTTCTTATGTGTAGGTACATGGCACGACTAAGGGACAATGGTGTGAGTGGTACTTAGACTCTGGCTGCTCAAGACACATGACAGGTGGTAGCAAAAAGTTCTTTAGCCTTGTAAAGCATGAAGGAGGAAGTGTTACTTTAGGGGACAATGGAAAATGCAAGGTAATTGGTAAAGGTGTTGCATGTAACGACACCTTTCAGATTACAGATGTCATATGTGTTGATAAGCTTACACACAACCTCATTTTATTAGTGAGTTGTGTGATAAAGGTATGAAAGTAGAATTTGATGCAAAACTTTGTAGAATTATTCATGGCTCCACAAGTGACACTATTATTACAACAAATAGAAAAAATAATGTTTATACTATTATGATTGAAGAACTAACTATTTATAAATGCTTGCTTATTAGAGAAGAAGAGGCCACGATATGGCATAGACGACTAGCACATGCAAGCATGGGATTGCTAAAGAAGCAGGAAAATAAAAATCTGGTAAGAGGACTATCGCATCAGACATATGAGAATGGTAAGTTGTGCGTGGCATGCACAAAAGGTCAGCAAACTGGATCTATATTTTCTAGCACAAATGAAGTTGCCACCACATGCATTTTGAAATTAGTGCACATGGATTTATTTGGACCCACAAACATTACTAGCCTAGGAGTAAAAAGTATTGTTTAGTATTGGTTAATGATTACTCTAGATTCTCATGGGTTTACTTCCTAGCCAAAAAAGCTGACTCATTTGAAAATTTTCAAAACTTTTGCATACAAGTTTCTAATGAGAAAAATTCTTCCATTATAAAAATTAGAAGCGATCATGGAGGTGAGTTTGAAAATGCTATTTTTGAAAACTTTGTCTTGAAAAAGGAATTTTACAAGAATTCTCTTCTCCTAGAAGACCTCAACAAAATGCGGTGGTCGAAAAAAAGAATCGTACATTAAAACAGATGGCTAGGAGTATGATAAATGAATACAGTTTGCCTATGTCTTTTTGGGTAGAGGCCATTAATACTGCATGCCATGAGTGAAATAGAGTTATGCTTAGACCTTTATTAAATAAAAATTCTTATGAACTATGGCATGGCAACACTCCGAACATTTCTTACTTTAGAGTTTTTAGATGTAGGTGCTATATACTAAATATAGGAGATCAACTTGGCACATTTGAATCCAAATCAGACGACGGAGTGTTCGTGGGATATTCAGCAAGGAGCAGAGCATACATGATATATAATAAACACACGCTTTCTATTATTGAATCTATACATGTTAAAATTGATGAATCTGATATAAGTTTGTTGGATTGCAGGGAGAACGAAGAAGAGGAAAATATAGAACAATAAAGCATTCCAAGGAACAATGAGGAGCAACCTAAAAGACAAGAGGAAACTAAAATAGGCACAGAAGAAATACAAGAAGAATCAGTTACCAGAGGATGGCTAAGATTCAATCCAACCCACCCATCAGACTTAATTATAGGTGAGCCTACGGCAGGTATACGCACCCATTCCTCTTTTAGATATCTTTGCGCTTTATGTATTTATGGTGATTTTATTTCTGAAATAGAGCCTAAAAACATTGAAATTGCTTTAGAAAAGGAAAGTTGGGTTTTGTCCATGTAAGATGAATTGAACCAATTTGTTAGGAATAATGTTTGGAAACTGGTGCCAAGACCCACTGATTATCCTATAGTTGGTACTAAATGTGTGTTTAAAAATAAGCATGACGAATCTGGTAATGTTATTAGAAACAAGGCTAGGTTGGTAGCTAAAGGTTATAATCAAATTGAAGGAATTGATATGGATGAAACTTTTGCACCAGTTGCTAGGATTGAGTCCATTAGAATTTAGCTAGCTTTTGCAAGTTATAAAGGGCTCAAACTGAAACAAATGGATGTCAAAAGTGCCTTTCTAAATGGCTACTTAAAAGAAGATGTTTTTGTTGAACAACCTCTAGGTTTTGAAAGCCATAATTTTCCAAACCATGTTTATAAATTAGAAAAGGCTCTGTATGGTCTTAAGCAAGCTCCACGAACATGGTACAATCGTATAAGCACATTTTGTTAGAAAATGATGTTAAAAATGGTAGTGCTAATAATACATTATTCTTGATGCATAAATTTGATGATTTTCTCATTGTGCAAATATATGTTGATGACATTATTTATGGTGCTACTAATGATCTTCTAAGTCAAAAGTTTGAGAAAGTCAAGCAGTATCAGTTTAAGATGAGTGACGTCCCCGGTTTTTAATCATGCAGAGTGAAATTGGATGGGGGATACCAGATTTAAATATTTGTACCGCAAGCGCACGGTTTTATAGTATGGCTTGGGGGTTGAACACAGGGAGGCGTGGTTGTGCTTGTTTCTAAGAGGAACCGTTTCACCCTGCGGGTGAGCTAGCCCGAATGATCGATGGTTTGTCACGGAATGAAATTACGGAGGATAGACAATATAAAAGGAAACCTAGGACTTCGGTTTTCACCCTATCGTGTGTTCTTGCTATTACGACCTACGGATAGGAAAACGATCGGAATTAGGGTTTAGTGGTGAGACGTTGCCTCTAGAAGTGATACCAGTGTCCCATGGGCCCGATATTTCGGTCGATGCCCAGGATGATACGCTGGACTACCCGGGTTCGGTCGGTGGGCATTCTCATGTCCACTAACACCGATCGACTCCGTGAGCACTAAGCTCGCAACGATAACTCCCAACATCTCATCCTGCCGTTCCCACGTGCTAGGATTCAATGTCTACGCTAAGGGCGTGAGCTGTGGCTAGGGAGTCAACCGCCAAGTTTATTCCACTTGGCCCTACGGTCAAAGGCGGTCTAAGGGAGTCAACCACTCACAAATCATGGCTAAAAAGTGATCTAAACAAAAATCAACCATAGAAATCATGATCAGGCAATTGTAATGAATTAGTAGCAATGCTATTAAGACTATATTAAAGTTTGAAAGCGAACAGCAGACTTACAAAAACAGTAAAATTCCAGCCGTCACCGTACAAGAAAAAAGACAGAAAAATAACAACAGCTGTTTTCAGAAACCTAGGGCAATTATATATTGAAATCGACATCGCCCGATTGGTTGAAGAATCAACCGATCAGGTGAGCTGCTTCGGCGCTTCAGCATGAACGTTCAAAATTCCACCCGCTCGCTTGGTCCGACCGGTTGGTAGCATCGGGTCGTCGTTTGGATCTTGCGGTATCAGATGAACTGATCGGTTGAACATTCAACCGATCGGTTGGAATTGTCCTCAAAATAGACAGAGAGCTCCGTTGATTTGGCACGGTCAACGGACGTCGATTGAGCTCTCCTGGTCGTCTTTTGGGAGAATCGGCTACAGATGAACCGATCAGGTGAGATGTCACCCGATCGGTTGGAATTCAGCTCCAAATGGCCGAGAGCCCTGTTGGTTTGAACCGGTCGACGAACCGGTCAGTTGATTTTCACTTCGCTTCAGCTTCCGTCAGGGTCGGACACGCGTGCACCACCCAATCGGTTGGCTGTGTCCAACCGATCGGGTGAGGGCTAAAAATGGCGATCTTCGTCGTTTGGCCCCCTGGATCACGTGTGACTCCTCCCGTCGCTCCGGGAACTCGTGATATCTTCATTATATGTCCCCTACACTAGCGATCTCCAGCAAATACACAAAAACACCAAAATGTGAAAGAAAACTAAAAATCCCAAGAAAATGGGCACGAGACGACGGAAAACAACGGAAAAATACAAAGAAGACGTGCATGAATATATAAAATATAAACACACGTCAAAATCTCCCAAGCTGAACCCTTCCTCGTCCTTGAGGAAGACGAGTGAGAGTAGGAGCTCGGAGGGAGAAAATAGAGAGAGAGAGAGAGAGAGAGAGAGAGAGAGAGAGAGAGAGAGAGAGAGAGAGAGAGAGAGAGAGAGAGAGAGAGAGAGAGAGAGAAGTCAAAATCCTAAATCGCCCGTCAAGGCCAACAAAATCAGACACGCCACACTAAAAAAGCATACGACAAAACACATCACTAAAACGTGGAAATATGAGTCCAAACAAGTGTCGTGGGCCCACGCGGTGAAGCGCGAGTGAGTGTGGTCGCGTGCTAGCAGACTGTGTTATTATCTACAATGTGCAATAAAGCTCCATATACACATATCCAAGGAAAGACCCAAATATCGATTCGATTTGAAATAAGCGATGAATATATAGCTCAAGCATGCATGAGAACAGAGTAAGAATCGAATCGTATCATGCGTCAGGGACTCCACTGCTAGGGATTAGGAGATCACCACACTATCGCCTATATAATAGCTAGGAAGTTCATATTCCAAGTATTTTCGAAAATGATGGAGGTTGAGAAGATGTGGAGTAGAACACTCGGTGCAAATTCTCGCCTTCCCTTTATTCTCGGTAGGTAGGAAATTATTCACACATGAATTTTTTTGGGTTTTGGATATATGTATTTTTTGGATTTTTGGCTATACATATATATATATATTTCTTCTCTTTTCTTTTCTTTTTGGGTTTTTCTTTTCTCTCTTTTTTTTGGATTTTTGGATTTTTTGGTATATACATGTGTACTCTCCCAAGTGGGAGAACGGTACACGACAAGGGGATTTGCACCAAGTAAAAATAAAAAAAGAAATCGGATTCTAAACACTTGGGCAAGAGAGATTTTCTTCGCTAATCAGAGTATAGGCTAAATGGGTTATCCTAGTCCTAACTGTGGAATCCCGATACATGCGAAATGAAGTATACGATATAAATATAGTATGCATATAGAAGCAGACAGGAGAAGCAAATACCGCATATTCAAATCGAAACATGATAATCTAGGGGTCATCCCAGGACAGGTATATAAATCAAAATCACAAAGTAGAAGCACACCGTAAGCTAGACACGACACACGACTCACAGAAAAGCAAAGTGGACCCACGATGCATGAAATGCAAGAGGACTCAGCTTCCTAGGGTTAGTGAATGTGATTATCGAAGCCATGCTAGGTGTGTGTGTGTGATTCTGTGGCAATTCATCATTTGGTGTCATCTCTAGGAGAGAGAGGAGAAAAAGGAAAGAAAGAAAAAGAAAAACACGGTGAAAACGACTCAAAAACGAAGAAAAAGTCACAAAAGACGCAAGAAGTGCGACTTCCCCAAGCTGAAACTTGCATTGCCCTCAATGCAATAAAAGTAAATACGGGAGGGCAATGAAAATGGGTGGGAATACGCACCGTCACAAAGAGAATAAAAAACGAGAAAAACACACATACGAAACTGAAAAATAAAGAAAGAGGAAAAAGAAAAACAGAAAATAAAAGATAGAAAATCACACCAAACGACATATATAAACAATCACACCACGACGAAAAACACGAAAAAACAAACAAAAATCAATTCCCCAAGCTGGACGTGAGAGTGCTAGCAATATGATATGATAATGATGATGCAGAAATATGCTAGGGGGAAGATCGAAGAAGAAAAAGAAATCAAAAAGCAGGAGAGGAATCGTCCTCGTCCTCCTCGACAGAAGAGGGAGGGGTGTGGAGGGGAGAGGTGGGGGTGTGCGGAGAAGTGCAGAGAAGGGTGGAGGATGTGTGTGGACTGGTGTGGAGGTGTGAACGATGGGTGGTGTGGTGGTGGTGATGGTGAGTGGTAGGGAAATGGCGACCGAAGCGGTGGTAGATGGGGTAGATACGGCGATGGGAGAGAATGGTGGGGGAAGTGATCTCGAACGCACCTGTAATTTCTTACGGCGCATGTATGGGGTAACGGAAGTGGAGGGTGGTGGATCTATGGGATCAACGGAAGCGGTCGTGAGTGGAGGTGAAGTGGCTGGAATGGAAACAATGGTGGTGGGAGGGGATGGTCGCCTAGGGGGTGATGGGTGTGGTGATGAATGTGATGGGGGAGGTGAAGATCGTGGCGAGGTGGGAGGAGTGGGTGGAGGGGGACCAAAAATGTGAGTGAGGTGGCGGCGAATGGTGGACACGTTCCTCTTTAGTGCGAGGAAACGTGGGTGAGAGAAGATAGAAGAGGAAGGGTCCGAGCGGGCAGAGGACGAAACTCGAGCGTACAGTGAAGCTAGCTCAGCCTCGAGAGCGAGGCAAGCAGAGGCGGCTCGGTGAACGGAAGAAGTAGAGGCTGGACGGGAAGTGGAAGTGGTGCCAGCGGCAGTGGTCATGCCACCACCAGAGGCTAGGCCTAAGAAGGCCTCCGTCAGAGCCTCAGAAGTGATAGGGCCAGAAGCTGGGGTGGTATGACTGGGGCCAGCCCCGGAGTCTCCTCGGGACGCATGGATATCCTGCTCGCCTAAGTGGGCGGCAGGGGGAGGTGATCTGCGTGCACCCGGGGGAAGGACTGGAAGACGTAACCCCCCCAGAAACTCGGGGTCGGGAGGGAAATTCCAATTGCGACTAGAACGATAGTCATACGAGCGGGGTTGGGCAGAATGGTATAAGGAGCAGGGGGTGTCCGTAGTAAAAAGTGAAACGACCATCGAGGCGGGGCTTGATCATGTGCATGTGCTGCAGGACATCAAGATCTATATGTGTGGGTCCTGGGGCAGAAGGCAAATCTCTGGGGATGCCGATATTAAATTGGGGATATGAAGCTATGATAGTAATGAGGCCCCCGCAGCAGTATTTGCCCTTGTCGACACGGTTAATCTCAAGAAGCTTGTGAATAAGCCAAGCACCAGCATGAATAGGAATGCGAGGGGCCTCGAAGGAGATCCCGTCATCACCACGAATGAAATCAACTGTCATGGCCCACAAAATGAAAAGATCAAGGATAGTCACCGTCCCAGACTCATCCCTGGGGAAGAACGTGCAAGATATGATTCGGTGGGCTAGATGAAACACAGGGTGAATGATGGAGGAGGCCTTGGCCTTACCTCAAGGATAATGATCGTGGAGGGTGATGCAGAACCAAAATTGATCGACGTCGAAATCGGAGTGATATCCGTAGGGACGGATGGCGTCGCCCCCAAGAATGGGGAATCCGAAAATGTTATTAATGGTATTCAGGTGGGTGCGGATAGATTTGCTTCGGACCCAAAAATCAACGATCGATCCCAACTCACTACGGAGAGATGATAGAAATTCTAGAGTGAGAGCGGGGTAGGCCGCCGCGTGGGCGTTCAAGAAAGCTAACCATCCTAAGTTGGCAAAGAGGGTCTCGACTTCGGAGAAAACTCCGAGATCGATAAGCGTTTGTGCGTGTGCAAACTTGGTGGAGAGGTGCGAACGTGCGTCGTGTCTATGATAAAAATCTTTTTGTTCAAGACTCAGAAAACGGTAACCACGCGGGCCCAACATTGGGTCCTCAGGAGGGATTATATGTTAGGGTTGGGGCTGTGTAGGAAGTGTAGGAGGAGGACGTAAAATAGGTGGACGTATGGACTTCCGTCTCTTGCAAGACGGCTTCTCCTCATGCATGATAGCCTTACCCTTATCTTTTTCCCTAGCCATGATAGTGTGTGATGCAAGTGAGTGTAAGATATGATGAATGCACACAATCAATGGCAATTGAGCAAAAGTAAAGTAATATGGCAATACTAAAAATTGAGCTAAGGAGCGAAGTTACCCAGAATCGTAGTTAATCCTTTCTCGCAAATCACCCAATGATGTGCAATTGGTAGGAGTGTGAAGCCGCGACACTTCTTTTCAACAAATTTTCGGAAATTTCAGAAGAGGGGGAGAAAACTAGGGTTATGGCGAAGAATTAGGTCGAATGAGAGAGATTGAGAGTGGGATCGATGGAGAGAGGGAAGGAGAGAATTGGAAGATCGGTTGAGGGATGTTGGAGGTTGTTTGGGGGAAGAACGAGTCCGGTTGAAGGGTGGGGAAGTGGAAACGGCGATTGGAATTCGAAATTGGATGAGGAGAAATTAACGGGTGAAGGCGGGGGTTTTATAGGGTTTTAGGTGAACCGATCGGGTGAGATCTCACAAGATCGGTTGGGTAAATTGTCGAAAAATTTGTTGAAAAGTGGCTACATGCGACCCGATTGGTTGAGAAGTCAACCGATCAGTTGGCCGCTTCACGATTTTCCCGAGAGTTCAGTGCACTCCAACCAGACGGCGACACGACCAGAGCTCCAGATCAACCGATCGGTTGAATAAATTCCCAAATTTCTCGAGAGCCTTGCTCTTCTCACACGGTCTGCCACCCGGTCTCAGTTTGCTCCACCTGAGCGGTTCACTGAAAAATGGATATAGGCCACTTTCTGATACGTCCCACCCGATCTGTCACGACCCGCTTCCCATAAACAGAAGGCGAGGTGTGACGAGGTCCGCTCAGACTTGGAGCTGTGAGGCTACAAGTCTGATGAGCGTCTGAAAAGAAGAAGACTCTTCCAATAACCAGGTCCTTGCAACCACGAAGCGACACAAAGATAAGAATAATTTAAAGCAGAAATAAAACTCCACCAATAACATCCAGATTATTCCAAACATTAAGAGACAAGTCATAAAGGAAGGTACAAGAGTCTGAAAAGAGGCCTAAAGCATGGCCAACAATACATAACATCAACATGAAAAGAGAGGTGCTATGCACTGACAGCCTAACAGCGACTAAGCAGAAAACAACAACAACAAGAAGGAGCTCTAGTACTGGTCTCCAATGTCCTCGAACTCAACACCTGCAACCTGTTCATCCTCGACGACTAACCCTGGCTCACAATCTAACATGTGACACCCAAAAGAAAAAAGGGGCACATGTCAGCAAGTCTACTAGAGACTTGTGCAAGGAAACTAAAAGAAGGAAACAACCTAGTAGTTCTAAAATTCATGCGATGACATGGCAGTTTAAGTTATGAATGCAACAAGTAAAAGAGTGCAACAAGTATGACATGTCAACAAGTATGACATGGCAAGGGTATCAAAGCTACTACATTCACATGGATGTACAAGTCAAGTAAACACGTCAAGTAAACACGTCGTGCACAGAGATTACGCCTTTTGGCTGGAGTGGCTGTACGGGCCAACTCCTACGCTCAAGTGATCGCTTATCCCTACCCCTCCACGTGTATCAGGCATTGGCTTTTAACCAACACATGTAGCCCGCTTCTGGATCACGAGCCAGGAAGTGTATTTGGCATAGGGTTGTGCCTGTAACGCTGGTGCCTATCCTCGACAAGGAAGTACGTAGCGTGTGCTACGAATGCAACACTCAAGCATGGATGACATGGCATGTCAAGTTGTAATTTAAATGCGTACAGATAAGGAATTTAAACGTGAGAGGCAAGGCAAAGCACAAGTAAAGAGAATGCAGTTATGAAAATTAAACATGACAGGCAGAAATGCATGAATGACATGGCAGGGTGATAGATCTAACTTCGTTGTCAAGTTAGATCTTAAAATTGCGTCTAGGCGATTATCATTTCGTCGCCTAGTCTCTTTTACGCCAAAAACAAGAAATGGCCTAAAGTACGACCTAAACAAAGAACTGGCAAGTTTCACTTTCCTGAAATACGTGCTGGTATCATAATTCTCAAAGTCCAATCAAAGATTCACAACGCCCAGAGCTCCCACGCTTAGTCCAATAATCAACCTACAGTCCCGTATTATTAAGTTGAATTAGTGAGTTACAAAGCAGTAAAAATAATTGTTTTTAATCTTGAATTAACATGCGATGGTTGGGGTTCCTACGGTGCAGATCTTACCTCAACACGACGCGAGAGCTACTCTGACGTCGGTAGCGACATCATGGGTTGGATTCCTGAAGTGCGTATGGTATGGAAAGACGGATACTCTGTGATAAATCACGTGCACCGTAAGAACTGGCAAGTTTCACTTGCCTGAAATACGTGCTGGTAACACAATTCTTAAAGTCCAATCAAAGATTCACAATGCCCAGAGCTCCCACGCTCAGTCCAACAATCAGCCTACAGTCCCGTATTATTAAGTTGGATTAGTGAGTTACAAAGCAGTAAAAATAATTGTTTTTAATATTGAATTAACATGCGATGGTTGGGGTTCCTACGGTGCAGATCTTACCTCAACACGACGCGAGAGCTACTCTGACATCGGTAGCGACATCAGGGGTTGAATTCCTGAAGTGCGTATGGTGTGGAAAGACGGATACTCTGTGATAAATCAGGTGCACAAGTAAGTTCGTTACGACGGAACTAAAAATCATTAGGCAACCTAGGACGTCTAATGGACCAATTTTAATTAGATTTCTAGTCCAAGATAGGCGACACCATCAATAATAATGGTCACTAAAATAATTAACACGATAAATACGACACGATGCTAGTACAACAATTAAATAACAATTAAATAATAAACCTAGGCTAAAGTGAACTATAAGTCATCTAAACGAGTTATTAACCCTATAATCATTATTAGCAACGAGATGACAAGATTACTAATGGGTCTAGATCAATTTAATAGTTTGCAAAATAATAGTCAAGTTAAACTAGGATAGCTTAAAAGTTTACAAAATTCAATCAGAGCAACCTAGATTAACAATTGTTAGGGGTATCACATACAAGTTATCCACCATACTGATTAGCATGCTAACATCAGATTCTTAGGTCCATTAGCTGCTCAACATATGGCAATCCCAAAATCTATTTGCAACGGAACCTAGGGTATAACAATGAATGTTCACTGACCTACATGAAGAGAAACTCCATGCTACCAGTGTTACCGTGTGACGGACAGCGGTTAGGGGGAATGAATGGCGTGAGGGGAGTCGATAACAGCCTAGGAAGCAACAACATGTTGCTGTCGTACGTCAGAGCCCCAGGGAAGTTGCTGCGAAGATCAGCAACCGCAGCGACAGCTTGGGGTGCTGCGTGCGCTCCTGAGGTGTTGCTGGGTGGCGCTACAGGTGGGGTTTACAGCAGGGGTCGCCGGGGTTCATTCAGGGGAGGGTTGACGATGCGGGGGAGGCCGTGAGAGCGCCTGAGGGCGCTGCTGCTTGCCTGTGCGGAAGATCCGACGGCGCTGCAGTAGCTTCTAGCGGCCTGTCGTCGCGTCTGGGCGGAGCACGGCGGGGCACAGGTGGAATACGGCTGGCAGAGGTGGAAAGTCGGGGAGATCAGGGGTTTATCAAAGAGGAGAAAGTGGCGACGTGAAATATGTTTGCGTGAGAAGCTGGCGACGCGGTTTGCGTGCGGGGATGAAGAAGAAGAAGGGCACAACTGCTAGTTGTCCTAGGGTTTAAAAAATATGAGGTAGGGTGCGGCGCTCTGGACGTGTTGAGTGAAGAAAATGAAAGCCTAGTGCTAATTTTTATTATATATGGGCTGGGTCACGTGGTGTAGGGTATAGGCTAGCTAGGGTCATTTGTTTTAAGGTTGGATGTACCTGATGCGTGGGTTGCACAGCTAGAGGCTAAGTTTAGCCTCTAAGAGTTTGTTGTTTCCTTATTATTATAATAATTATTATCATTATAAACCCAAACATTGGTGTTGTGTTTGTGTCTAACAGGGTTTGGCCAAGATTCCAAGCAAGTGGGCTAATGATTAATAGGAAGGGAATTTGAATAAGAATGAAATCTCATCAATAGCATGAAAAGGGATTAGTATTAATTTGGTTTAATTTGGGGAAAGAATCAAATGAAACTTAGGCTAAACCGACATTTAAACTGGGGAAAAAGTGAAAGTGGGTCAAACGAGGCTCAAAAATGATGAAATAAATACTGGGGCGACCGTACCGATGAGAGAAACCAAACAAAGAAGACGGATCACAATTTCGACGACGAGAAACGAAACTAAAAATAAAAACGTCTCACGACAAAAGTGAAAATCGCGACGTCTCATCAAATAAAGTCAAATCATGGGAGAACGACCCGTGGAATGACGTTTCAAAATAATTCCACAATTTAATACTCTTCGAGAGGGTCACAACGGCATATCACACTATAAGGTTCGGATACAAACAAAGTCTAAAATAAATACATGCATGACCAGGACTTCGTGCACATAAAGCGTACAAAGGATACGGGGTCCAAAGGCGACAGTAATCCTAAGTTGGGCATACGTCAGGGGTCGGCTGCTAAGGACGCAACCATGGTGCTACGGCCCTATCGACTTCAATGACACGACTCACATACAAAGCAACAAAACCAATCAGGTACCCGAAATTGCTATACGCACAGCCGTATAACGAATAGTGGGTACCGGTCGTTACATCCTACCCACCTTAGAATAAAGTCCATCCTCGGACTTTCTAACTATAAATATATCTCTAGCCAGACTAGTAGCTATCCCAATCACATCACACTATAATTCAAGCCAGGTATAGTCATTGCAAGAGCTTATATATGCACTAGGTAGTCAAACATTAACAGTGCTAATAATTATATATTCACGCACATTATACACTTATACCTATCATAGTCAGTCATATTTATACACGTACTTCAATCATTCATATAGTCACGTACATCCTTATATAACTATTAAGCACTTATTACATACCATGGTACACATACTCACAAACAGATAAATAGTTCACACCAGTAACTACAATCGTAATACTCCACGTTTAGATAACTACCTATGAACAAAACAATAAGGATACACTACTCCCTATATCTCCTAGTGTACATCCAATGTCGACATATCAACACAAGTAACCACACCACTCAATATTAAATCATGTTGTTATATCTAAGATACATTTACCACTACTATAATTTCACAAATATATAGTCATTCAAATGCACACAGATACTTCACCATATATTCACATCACATACAGTCCTATAAATATATTCAAGACCCATCACACGTACCGTAATTACAATTACTTATAACTAAGCACATACTTACCCGTGCATGGTGCACACCCACACACGCTAATATAACATCCCTTCATACCACTATATACACAGCACATCTACACACTTAGTTTAGCTAGCACATATACTTTCACAGGCAAGTCCTTAGTAAATAACTATACCACAAGACCAACACCTATAACTATACACTGGTATAGTGACCCACAATCATGTGTGTAACATAACCAAGCACAAACAATCATATCACTATACATACATCATCCATCGTTATATTCATGATACTACACACACATATATAAATATCAATCACAACTTTATATTTAATCGAATAACACCATATAATGCAATCACTTGACAACCATAATAGTATTACATTATCAGTATACGTACACAATCATGATACACCCCTCTATACATGCATTCATCGTATAGTCACACATATATTTATAATTTATAACACCATATCAATATACCTATAATTAGTATACCGCTACATTTACCTATCCATACATAGTTACGACATTCAATAATCGGGTATACCTCGAGTTATACACGCACACACACGCACACACACAACATCCCGTAAAGGCAAGCAATACCAACAAAGTTATAGTTCTATTACCGTACGTATATCACACGTATTCACATAGTAAGCACATATCTACGTGCGAGCACACACCACATGTACTAATAGGCATGCACATTTAACTATAAGTACCCTATTATTTTTACACCTAATGTACACATAACTTTACCAACATATTATTTCAACCATTATTAAGTATCTCCAACTACATACACCCCCAATAGATATTCCACACTAATTCTTATATACACAGACATCCCCAGAGTGGTATAGCTATCTACACACATACTTCTAAATACTAACAAACTTGCAACTTCATAGATACCATGTAATTAAATGCACTACAACGACATCACAATCTATACTAATGGGCCTACCATACGTTAATAAGGTTAACGTTGGCAACGGTAAGCACTAACGTGATAACCAAACAATAGTGAGGAAACCGCAAACGAAATCGAAATGACACAAGAACGGGATAAACGGGTTCAGGTGAGGCGACATATAAGGGAATATCTTGGTTGGATGGAACAAAATATAATTCAGAATAGTCAAGTAGGGAAGAAAGATATAAAATACTAAATAAGGATATAATAAAATGCAAGTTATAAAATAAAATTATAATAATATCCTTATAAAATGTAGAAGGGTAGCATGAAAGTTAAATCACGACATAGGATTAGACGCAAAATAATAAGCATGGAGGTGAATGAATTGTTTTGCATTAGAGAATAAATTAAAATGGAGATAGTATTTTAGAAAAAAGTTGAAGTAAGAAAATGATGAGTATTAAAATCGACACGCTGAAAGCTGAAGTCCCATGTAACTTAGAAAAGTATATTAAAGGTAAATACGATGAGTTATTCGAATAAGTTTTATTAGCATAAGCAAGAAAAGAGAATTATAAATTGAATTAGGGAAAAAATAGGAGTCCGGTTCAAAATAAAATTAACATATGAAAAGGGATAAGGTATTTATATAGGTATGAAAAGTATATGCTGGGAAAAATTATTATAAAATAGTAATCAAAAATTCTCGACAAGAGTTTCGAAATAAAAATAAAAATAAATAATAAAAAATGAATTTAAATCAACGGAAGGGTATGAAGTCTAAGTATATATATTAAAAGTTTTTGAACGAGTTTAAACTTAGGGAATGATGAATATCGAAAATACCTTCAGAAGATTCAAGATTTGTAAGAAGAGATACGAAAATTAACGACGATCGCCATGAGGCAATCTCGTGAATCGAGGGCAAGGAAAATGGTCGTATAATCAAAACTACGCCTAGGGTATGACTCATGAAAATCTACGGGGAACTCTTACTGTCGACCAACTAAAGATTAGGAAACTTAGCACTAAAACTTTCTAAGAGACTAGACTGTAATGAACTGCGTTCGGTTTGGCTAGAAAATGATGAACACAAGCGAACGACTAAAGAAATTCTAGAAGTCTAATATGGTCAGAGCCAGGCCAGAACCACTAAGGTAACTCCTAAGACGATTATATCAATTTCTAGCGTGGATTCTAACAAACAATTATGGCCTCTAACTAGCAAGCACAGACGTCTAACTAAGTCTTACTATAGTCCTGGTCTAATGGATTTCCCTAATAAGCTGAGATAGATGCTCCCAGCCACTTAGGACACGGAAAAACACTCTTATTAGACTCAGATTTTACGACTTGAATGTTTCGAATAATTACTGAATGTCTTTATTATTATCGTTGTCCCGTTATTTCGCAGTTGCAAAAGGACCTGCATGGGCCACCAACAAAACATGTCACGACCCGCTTCCCATAAACGGAAGGCGAGGCGTGACGAGGTCCGCTCAGACTTGGAGCTGTGAGGCTACAAGTCTGATGAGCGTCTGAAAAGAAGAAGACTCTTCCAATAACCAGGTCCTTCCAACCACGAAGCAAAACAAAGATAATAATAATTTAAAGCAGAAATAAAACTCCACCAATAACATCCAGATTATTCCAAACATTAAGAGACACGTCATAAAGGAAGGTACAAGAGTCTGAAAAGAGGCCTAAAGCATGGCCAACAATATACATAACATCAACATGAAAAGAGAGGTGCTACGCACCGACAGCCTAACATCGACTACGCAGAAAACAACAACAACAAGAAGGAGCTCTAGGACTGGTCTCCAATGTCTTCGAACTCAACACCTGCAAACTGTTCATCCTCGACGACAAACTCTGGCTCATAATCTAACATGTGACACCCAAAAGAGAAAAGGGGCACATGTCAGCAAGTCTACTAGAGACTTGTGCAAGGAAACTAAAAGAAGGAAACAACCTAGTAGTTCTAAAATTCATGCGATGACATGGCAGTTTAAGTTATGAATGCAACAAGTAAAAGAGTGCAACAAGTATGACATGGCAAGGGTAGCAAAGATACTACATTCACATGGATTTACAAGTCACGTAAACACGTCAAGTAAACACGTCGTGTACAGAGATTACGCCTTTTGGCTGGAGTGGCTGTACAGGCCAACTCCTACGCTCAAGTGATCGCTTATCCCTACCCCTCCACGTGTATCAGGCATTGGATTTTGACCAACACATGTAGCTCGCTTCTGGATCACGAGCCAGGAAGTGTATTTGGCATAGGGTTGTGCCTGCAACGCAGGTGCCTAGCCTCAACAAGGAAGTACGTACCGTGTGCTACGAATGCAACACTCAAGCATGGATGACATGGCAAGGCAAGTTGTAATTTAAATGCGTACAATAAGGAATTTAAACGTGACAGGCATGGCAGAGCACAAGTAAAGAGCATGCAGTTATGAAAATTAAACGTGACAGGAAGAAATGCATGAATGACATGGCAGGGTGACAGATCTAACTTCGTTGTCAAGTTAGATCTTAAAATTGCGTCTAGGCAATTATCATTTCGTCGCCTAATCTCTTTTACGCCAAAAACAAGAAATGGCCTAAAGTACGACCTAAACAAAGAACTGGCAAGTTTCACTTGCCTGAAATACGTGCTGGTATCACAATTCTCAAAGTCCAATCAAAGATTCACAGCACCCAGAGCTCCCACGCTCAGTCCAACAATCAGCCTACAGTCCCGTATTATTAAGTTGGATTAGTGAGTTACAAAGCGGTAAAAATAGTTGTTTTTAATCTTGAATTAACATGCGATGGTTGGGGTTCCTACGGTGCAGATTTTACCTCAACACGACGCGAGAGCTACTCTGACGTCGGTAGTGACATCAGGGGTTGGTTTCCTGAAGTGCGTATGGTGTGGAAAGACGGATACTCTGTGATAAATCAGGTGCACAAGTAAGTTCGTTACGATGGAACTAAAAATCATTAGGCAACCTAGGACGTCTAATGGACCAATTTTAATTAGATTTCTAGTCCAAGATAGGCGACACCATCAATAATAATGGTAACTAAAATAATTAACACGATAAATACGGCACGATGCTAGTACAACAATTAAATAACAATTAAATAATAAACCTAGGCTAAAGTGAACTATAAGTCATCTAAACGAGTTATTAACCCTATAATCATTATTAGCAACGAGATGACAAGATTACTAATGGGTCTAGATCAATTTAATAGTCTGCAAAATAATAGTCAAGTTAAACTAGGCTAGCTTAAAAGTTTACAACATTCAATCAAAGCAACCTAGATTAACAATTGTTAGGGGTATCACATACAAGTTATCCACCATACTGATTAGCATGCTAACATCAGATTCTTAGGTCCATTAGTTGCTCAACATATGGCAATCCCAAAATCTATTTGCAATTAAACCTAGGGTATTACAACGAATGTTCACTGACCTATATGAAGCGAAACTACATGCTACCGGTGTTACCGCGTGACGGACAGCGGTGAGGGGGAACGAACGGCGTGAGGGGAGTCGACAACAGCCCGGGAAGCAACAACATATTGCTGCCATGCGTCAGAGCCCCGGGGAAGTTGCTGCGAAGATCAGCATCCGCTGCGATAGCTTGGGGCGCTGCGTATGCTCCTGAGGTGTTGCTGGGTGGCGCTACAGGCGGGGTTTGTAGCGGGGGTCGCCGGGGTTCGGTCAGGGGAGGGTTGACGACGCGGGGAGGCCGTGAGAGCGCCTGAGGGCGCTGCTGCTTGCCTGTACGGAAGATCCGACGGTGCTGCAGTAGCTTCTGGCGGCCTGTCGTCGCGTCTGGGCAGAGCACGGCGGGGCACAGGCGGAATACGGCTGGCAGAGGCAGAAAGTCGTGGAGATCAGGGGTTTGTCGAAGAGGAGAAAGTGGCGACGTGAAATATGTTTGAGTGAGAAGCTGGCGGCGCGGTTTGCGTGTGTGGATGAAGAAGAAGAAGGGCACAGCTGCTAGTTGTCCTAGGGTTTAAAAAATATGAGGTAGGGTGCAGTGCTCTTGACGTGTTGAGTGAAGAAAATGAAAGCCTAGGGTTAATTTTTATTATATATGGGCTGGGTCACGTGGTGTAGGGTATAGGCTAGCTAGGGTCATTTGTTTTGAGGTTGGATGTACCTGATGCGTGGGTTGCACAGCTAGAGGCTAAGTTTAGCCTCTAAGAGTGTGTTGTTTCCTTCTTATTATAATAATTATTATCATTATAAACCCAAACATAGGTGTTGTGTTTGTGTCTAACAGGGTTCGGCCAAGATTCCAAGCAAGTGGGCTAATGATTAATAGGAAGGGAATTTGAATAAGAATGAAATCTCATCAATAGCATGAAAAGGGATTAGTATTAATTTGGTTTAATTAGGGGAAAGAATCAAATGAAACTTAGGCTAAACCGATATTTAAACTGGGGAAAAAGTGAAAGTGGGTCAAACGAGGCTCAAAAATGATGAAATAAATACTGGGGCGACTGTACCGATGAGAGAAACCAAAAAAAGAAGACGGATCACAATTTCGACGACGAGAAACGAAAATAAAAATAAAAACGTCTCACGACAAAAGTGAAAATCGCGACGTCTCATCAAACAAAGTCAAATCGTGGAAGAACGATCCTTAAAATGACGTTCCAAAATAATTCACAATTTAATACTCTTCGAGAGGGTCACAACGATATATCACACTATAAGGTTCAGATACAAACAAAGTCTAAAATAAATACGTGCACGAACATGACTACGTGCACATAAAGCGTACAAAGGATACAGGGTCCAAAGGCGACAGTAATCCCAAGTTGGGCACACGTCGGGGGTCGGCTGCTAAGGATGCAAACAAGGTGCTACGGCCCTATCGACTTCAACGACACGACTCACATACAAAGCAACAAAACCAATCAGGTACCCGAAATTGCTATACGCACAGCCGTATAACGAATAGTGGGTACTGGCCGTTACACGATCGGTTGAGGGATCAACCGATCGGGTGGGGCTTGTTTCCTGCATAATTTCAAAAATAGCCTAAATCTCTCGACGAAAACTCCCGATGCTGAATTTATTTACCAAAATAAGAAAAATAAACCTAAAAATAATCGTAAAAACAAAGACGAGGGTTTAGAAAATGGGTTGCATCCCATGAAGCGCTGTTGTTTAACGTCGTTTGCTCGACGCCCGGTGGATGATTATCAAGGAGGACAGGAGTGATGCCCAATGTTTGGCATTCCTTCAGATGTTGGAGCGGTGGCCTTTGGTGTCGTCGGTGGTGATAAGTAGACTTGCTCGACGATCCTCCCTCCGTTGATGGTATCCGGGGGCTTCTCCCTCACATTGGCATTGACCGCCACTTTTCTTAGTATCCGGATCTCATCAGCGGTAAGCCCCATGGGCTCTTTCCTCTTTGTCCTTGTCGGAGCAAATTTTTGGAATCCGGGAGGGATCTTATGTTAGACACCCGCTTCCCGAGCAAATTCTTCCTTCTTCGAACCGACATGCTCTTCAAGGTCCCCCAAGCTGTCCGGGGGGGTTCCTTGAGAGAATTTCACAGGCCCCATCTTCCACAGCTCTTTCTTCTTCAATGTCCAGCATATTGCAACCAGGTTCATCCGGAGGGTGATTCATAGACAACCCCAAGTCAAACTCGACCTTCTGGTCACCAACATTAAGGGATAACTTCCCTTTCTTCACATCTATCAGCACGCCAGCGATGGCCATGAAGGGCCGTCCAAGGATGATGGGTGTATGAGTATCTTCGGGCATATCCATCACCACGAAGTCTACCGGCACATGCACTCCGCTGACGTTGACTGGCAGGTCGTCTATAATTCCCACCGGATATTTGACCGATCTATCAGCTAGTTGAAGTGTTATACCCGTGGGCTCCAGGTCTTCCATCCATATCCTCCTGTATAGTGACAGGGGTATTAGACTGACGCTTGCTCCCAAATCCACGAGCACCCGATGGATCTTCACTTCCCCAATCGAACAAGGAATAGAGAAGCTCCCGCGTCTTTTTGCTTGGGCAGATTCGCTCGCTGGATGAGAGCACTACATTCCGCAGTGAGACCGACCTTTTCCTTTCTGGAACCCGTCGTCACCAAATCCTTTAAAAATTTCGCATAGGAGGGACTTGTCTTTATGGCTTCGAGGAAAGGGATCTGTAAGCTCAAATCCTTGACCATAGCGAAGAACTTGCCGTATTTTTCATCAATCTTTGCCTTGGCAAGTCGTTGTGGAAAAGGCACAACGGGCTTAAATACTCTCAGGTTCCCCTCCTCGTCCTTCTTCTTCTCTTCTTCAGGGACTCCCTCTGGAGTCGTATTCTTTGGTGACGATGCTCCGTCGTCATTTGATTTTTCAATTGGTCGCCCACCGACCAACGGAGCTTCCGGTTCCTTAGCATCCCGCTTCTCAAGACGATAGCGGACACGTTCGCATGATCATGTGTTAGTACCAATGTCTGATTTGCCCCTCTCGGATTCACTTCCGGTTGACCCGGCAATTGGTTTTGCGCCCTTTGAAGGTTCGCCACCTGCAACCCCAGCTGGGTTACTTGGTCGGTGAGAGCCCTCTACCACATCTCCAGCGTCAAGTTGATCTTCTCCTGATTTGTAATATACTGGGTCAAGAGGGTCTCGATCGGGGAGATAACTCGCTGCTGGCCATATGGCTGCTGCTGCTGCTGCATGGGCTGCTGGTTTCTGGGGGGATACTACTGATATACTTGATGTGGTTGTTGATGTTGCTAAAACTGCTGCTGCTGTTGCTGATACTGCTGCTGCTGTTACCTAGGCGGCTGATATACTTGTTGCTGAGGCTGCTGATACGGTGCTTGATAGCTAAGATTTGGTGGTTCCGGTTATTGGGAGAATAAACCGGATTGGAGCTAGTCTGTGGTGGATACGGCACATTACCCGTCGGGTTGAAGAAAAGTGCGCTAGCTTGATCCACCGGGGGTGAAATACCACCACCCTCGAAGTCTCCCAGAACTTTCGCTTCCACCACTGCTACTTATTGGGTGCCGGCACCACCAGCTCCTACCATAAGCGCTGAGATCTGGGTCGATAGCAAATCGAATTTGCTAGATAACTTGTCGACGTCCTCGACTCTATGAATGCCTCCAGATCTGGGTGTTGCACGCTCATCGCACCACCGCTCATTGTTTAATGCCATGTTTTCTAAAATGTTGCTGGCATCTTCTTCACTTCTTGACATAAAGGACCCCCCAACCGCGACGTCCATCGAAGATTTTAGGTCATCCCTCAACCCATTATAGAACAGATTTATAATCTGCAACTTTGGAAGCTCGTGATGAGGGCATCTTCGCTACATCTCTTTGTATCTCGTCCAAGCTTCGTGCAGGGACTCGTGGCTGGCCTGGGAGAAGGAGGAGATCTCACTCCTCAGCTTCATCGTCTTTCCCGGGGGAAAGAACTTAGTCAAGAAAGTGTTCGAGAGCTTCTCCCAAGAATTGAAGGTGTTCGGGTCCTTTCCCCTAAGCCATTGCTTGGCCTTATCTTATAGAGAGAAGGGGAATAGCTTCAGCCGGATTGCCTCGGTTGTGACACCATTAATCCTGAATGTGTCACACTTCTCGAGGAAGGTGTCCAGATGTTCAATAGGGCTCTCCATGGGTGCCCCAGAGAATTGATCCTGATGGATCCACGTCACTAGCGACGGCTTAAACTCGAAGCTTTATGCTACAATAGCTGGAGGTTGAATGGATGAGGTGGACCCGATGGAGGGAATCGAGTATTCCAGCAGAGATTTCTGGGGAGGAGTGTTCTCTCCTATGGCTTCAGCTTCTTCCCTTCTTGTTCTTTTCGTGTTTAGACGCCTCACGGTGGCGTTGATTTCTGGATCAAGTGGAATCAAATCGTCTAGACTCCTTGTATTCATGCGCATGTAAAACAAGAAATACCCGTGAAGCAAGTATGGGATAGAAACAGAGAAAAACAGAAAATAAAAATAGAAAATGAAAAATGAAAATGAAGAATGCGAAAACTATCGCGAGGTGAGGATATGAACTAGACTCAAGGGTTCAAATGGTCCTAAAATAAACAAGCACGGTGCCTCCCCGGCAACGACGCCATAAAGCTTGACGTCCCCCGGGTTTTAATCATTTAGAGTGCAATTAGATGTGGGATACCAGATTTAAATATTTGTATCGCAAGCGCACGGTGTTGTAGTGTGGCTTGGGGGTCGAACACAGGGAGGCGTGGTTGTGCTTGTTTCTAAGAGGAACCGGTTCACCCTACGGGTGAGCTAGCCCGAGCGATCGATGGTTTGTCATGGAATGAAATTACGGAGGATAGACAATATAAAAGGAAACCTAGGACTTCGGTTTCCACCCTATCGTGTGTTCTCACTATTACGACCTACGGATAGGAAAACGATCGAAATTAGAGTTTAGTGGTGAGACGTTGCCTCTAGAAGTGATACAAGCGTCCCATGTGCCCGATTTTCCAGTCGATGCCCAGGATGATACGCCGGACTACCCGGGTGCGATCGGTGGGCATTCTCATGTCTATTAACACCTACCGACTTCGGAGCACTAAGCTCACAATGATAACTCCCAACATCTCATCCTGCCGTTCCCACGCACTAGAATTCAATGTCTACGCTAAGGGCGTGAGCTGTGGCTAGGGAGTCAACTGCCAAGTTTATTCCCCTTTGGCCCTACGGTCAAAGGCGGTCTTTTTTCCGTCGATGACAATGAAACACCCCATGTAACCATCTAAATTCCTAATCCCTATCGAAATCCTAGTCCTATTGACGCATTAAGGAGAACCCATAAAGGGGTTTCCACCCAAATCCCAGATTTGGGAATTACTTACAAATCATGGCTAAAAAGCGATCTAAACAAAAATCAACCGTAGAAATCATGATCAGGAAATTGCAATGAAGTAGTAGCAATGCTATTAAGACTATATTAAAGTTTGAAAGCGATCAGAAGACTTACAAAAACAGTAAAATTCTAGCCGTCACCGTACAAGAAAAAAGACAGAAAAATAACAACAGTTGTTTTCAGAAACCTAGGGCAACTATATATAGAAATCGACGTCACCCGATCGGTTGAAGAATCAACCGACCGGGTGAGCTGCTTCAGCGCTTCAGCATGAACGTTCAAAATTCCACCCACTCGCTTGGTCCGATCAGTTGGCAGCATCGGGTTGTTGTTTGGATCTTGCGGCATCAGATGAACCGATCGGTTGAACATTCAACCGATCGGTTGGAATTGTCCTCAAAACAGACAGAGAGCTCCGTCAATTTGGCATGGTTAGCGGACGTCGGTTGAGCTCTCCAGGTCGTCTTTTGGGAGAATCGGCTACAGATGAACCGATCGGGTGAGATGTCACCCGATCAGTTGGAATTCAGCTCCAAATGGCCGAGAGCCCTATTGGTTTGAACCGGTCGACAAACCGGTCGGTTGATTTTCACTTCGCTTCAGCTTTCGTCCAGGTCGGACACACATGCACCACCCGATCGGTTGGCTACGTCCAACCGATCAGGTGAGGGCTAAAAATGGCAATCTTTGTTGTTTGACCACCTGAATCATGCGTGACTCCTCCCGTCACTCTGGGGACTCATGATATCTTCGTTATATGTCCCCTACACTGGGAATCTCCTACAAATACACAAAAACACCAAAAAGTGAAAGACAACTAAAAATCCCAAGAAAATGGGCACGAGACGACGGAAAACAACGGAAAAACACAAAGAAGACGTGCGTGAATATATAAAATATAAACACACGTCAATGAGCCTTGTAGGAGACTTGAAATATTTTTTGGGTTGTCAAGTAAAGAAAGGAAAAGAAGGCATCTTTTTATCGCAACCCAAATACATCAAGGAGCTTCTAAAAAAGTTTGGGATGGAGAAGTCTAAAGGAATTGGAACGCCAATGAGTCCCGTTACAAAAATGGACAAGGATGAACAATGAGTCGCCGTGGACTAAAAGCTATATCGAGCTATGATTGGTTCCTTGTTATACTTAACTGCTTCTAAGCCTGATATAATGTTTTATGTATGTTTGTGTGCACGCTTTCAAGCGAACCCAAAAGAGTCTCATTTAAAAGCCATTAAAAGGATCTTTATGTACCTAATTAGTACACCTTTTAAGCTTTTGGTATCCTTCTGGTGGTAATTTTGTTTTGTTTGGTTATTCAGATGTTGATTATGCGGGAAGTTTAATTGATAGAAAGAGCATTAGTTGTACTTGTTTCTTGCTAGGACACTCTTTAGTTTCATGGTCTAGCCGTAAGAAAAATAGTGTTGCATTATCCACTACTGAAGCAGAGTATATTGCCTTAGGCAGTTGATGTGCTCAAGTATTGTGGATGATGCAAACATTATCTGACTACAGACTAGCTCTTAAAAGAGTCCCTCTTAGATGTGATAGCAAGAGTGCCATAGATCTATCTAATAATCCCGTACACCACTCTCGTACTAAACATATTGACATAAGACACCATTTTCTTAGAGATCACCTCACTAAAGAGGATGTGTCTGTAGAGTTTGTTCCCACGGAATCACAACTTGTAGACATTTTCACCAAACCTTTAGCTGAGGATCGCTTTTTTCGTATTCGTCTTGAGTTTGGTATTATTGATAAAAATTAGTACAAGATTTCATGTTTTGATGTGTGCTTGAACTTTTTCTTATTTGTGTGCTAGTACTTACTTTTTTATGTGTGCATAATTTTCTTTTGGTTTGTGTGCTAGTATTTCATGTTTGCTTTAGTTCTTTATAAACAAAAACAAAAAAATGAAAAATACAAAAAGAAAAAAAATTGGTGCTAATTGTATATCTTTCTTTTGAATCTCTAAAGTTGTAGTAGTGAATGATATTCATATCCATGTACAAATTGTTGTATTATGACTATTACTACATGTGCATGTTCAACTTTCTAAATATTCCTGACATGTTCAATGACTTAAATAACTTGATTTCTACACCTACGTTTTCACTCCTATATGCATTAAATATTGTTGCACATTTGGAAACATCTTTTATGAAATATTGGAATGTGAATGTAGGATGAAAAATAACTGAAAATCTAAGGGATATGATGTGTCTTGCCATGGATAAAAATTTAGCTCAAAAGAATTGAATTTGAAACAAAAAAAATATGTTGAAAAAGAATGCAAATAGCTCCGTATGAAAAATAGATACAAATCTTGGCAATGACACTACCCACGAGTATCCAACATACGCTTATGTGTAAACTTCAGCGTTGGTATTTTACTCGTCAATCAATGCCACCCCACATCTAAGAGTCCTCATAGGCTATGTTTTTGGGTGTGGTATCTTGAACTCATTTTTAATGAGATGGGGAAAATCAATCCTAGGTGATGTGATGTTACATGGAAAATGTGGATTGGTTTTGGTTGAATCTCTTAAAAGTTCTCCTTACGTGCTTCAATTTTAATCGTCACACTTACACATTGGTGTAGAAGTATTAGTCATTTAATTTCATTAGATTGGATTGGTTATTCTATGATAGTATACATGCAATTGTTAGTAATGGTTTATAATGCTCTCTTGTTGCATGCTATATGTTTTGACTTCGTTATCACATTTTGATGATAGCAAAAGGGGGAGAATAATTTGAGTTGAATATGTGATTATTTGAGTTGATGATTGAATATGAATAATATGAATATGGGTGCTTAATTAGTTTGCTTAATGAATATGGATGTTTGTTCAAGGGGGAGCACAAATATAGGGGGAGCATGCAAACATGCATATTGAACTCAACACATCATTGTATACTATTGCATGTTACCCTCCACTGTCACACTTCACACACACAATTTGCATATTTATGCCTCAAATCTTATACTAAGTTTGTCATCATCAAAAGGGGAAGATTGTTGGATGCAATGATCTATGAACTTCGTGTTTGATGATAACAAGCATGTGTGAATGTTTTTGATGTGTGTGCTAAGTGTTTTAAGGAGTGGCACTCTCGTAAATTTGCAAGAGGAGAATTGGTCAATATGATGGAGATTAATGGCTATACCTTTTCTATTTGGATTAAGTCAAATACAAGAGGGATAATGAAGCAATCTACATGGAGGGATTCAAATCAATAAGTGCTCATGTCAAATCCTAATGAAATCAATTTCAAAACCCAAATCCATTGCAAATCCTCCTATCAATAGGATTCTCTCTTACCGCACAAAACCCTACCCTCTTCTATATAACCATCCATCCAAAGGGAAGCCAAGGGAGTCAGCCAAAAAATATTAAAAGGAATCCTAGCTTTTTCTTGCCACAACATCATCTTCCAATCAACCCACGCAAGTAAAGAATTCTCTCCAATCCAATAGCTTTAATGCATCATTCCCTTTGCTACTCATAGTCGAACTCCTCAAGTTAATCCCATTGCAAGATCTCTCACCTAGCCGTAACTTTCATGAAGCCAAACAATTATCTCCATGGCCGCAAGAATTGACCACCAACATCCAAAGCAAGCCGCAACCTTCAATATTTGAATCCCAAGCCAAATATTCCCTTCAAGCCACAATCAGTAAGTGCCAAGGCAAGCAAAGCCCCTTGTCGCAATCCTTGACCCAAGTGCTCCCCTTTGTCGTAATGTTTGACCATAACCTCTTCTACAATTTCTTCAACACAAGCCCTCATCAAATGGCAAAGGAACAACCTCAATTTTTGACATCTAGTCTCAAGTTAAGGGAGCAGGATGCAAGGGAGCATCTTCAACTCAAGGGAGCAGGCCACAAGTTTTTGTTGAGGAGCAGGTCGCAAGTTTTCTTAGAGGAGCATCCTACATTGCCGCAATAATCTACAAAGGGGTTCTCCTATCTTAGCCGCAAGTTTGGACTTCAAGGGGGTATTTACCGCAAGCTTTTGACATCAAGAACCCATTGCCATAACTTCAGAGAACCAACAAGAGAGGGATGCAAGCTATTGAGGGGACTTAGAGTCTGCTACTTGTCAGAGCCGATCTGACCACACGTTGAACGACATAGACATTGACACCGTAACAAACTGAACGATTCTAAACTCTATACATTATTATATTTGTGATATTGGTGTTGTGATCTTTGTAGAACATTTTAATTATCTTTTGGGGACTTGGCTAGTTGGGGCTAGCCAAGAGAGAGCTTATACTAGGATTGTTATTATTTAGCACTTTGGTGAGTGCAGGTACTGAGAGCCAGGTGAGTGTAGAGTGGGTGCTCTAGCTACAGGTTGTACCAGTAACTTTACTAGTCTAGTATTTGCTTTGGGGCTGGACGTAGGTCGTTGGGACGACCGAACCATGGTATATCGCTTGTGCACAATGTGACTGATTTACTTTACTCTGTGTTTGATTGATTGTGGTATAACTGCATGTGATTTTGTGTGGGTTGCACGAATATTTTTATTAGCCTATTCATGCCCAACTAAGCTTATATCCAGATCCCACAAATATGACTTGGACAAATGTCTCATCACCCCCTCCACCTCACTATCCACCTCACCCAAATCTCACCCCCAACCACACTTAATTACATGCTTGCCATCCCCTCAAAAAAACCACATTACTTGTTTTCCCTTCACCCCAAAAAGCCAAAAAAACCCCACTTATTTACGTGTTTTTTCACCCCCACAGTTTTTTACGTTTTGGCCCCCAGACTTTGCACCTTTTGTCCCCCGATGATACTGGCAAGCCCATCCACATTTCTCGCTCCTTTTTGGTTGCACGCGTGAGCCACATCTTCTTCGCAGGATTTTTTTTGCTCCATGCACTAATGGGATAGTTTGATATGGAATCACATCCAAACCCATTCCTTGACTACATCCCATTTGGATCAATATTTAGAACGATCCATTAAGCACATATCCTACAATATGGCACTACAAAACCCTAGGCAATAGGATTACTCACACATTATTGGATTAACAATCAAAAACATGCTAAAAGCATGCCAGGGAGATTAATGAGACAATGGACTAAAATCAATAACAATGGCAATGGCAATCATAAGAGAAATAAAAGTAAAAGCATTCAATAAAAGGGAGATTAAAAGATCCTTACAATACTTGAGCAAAAGAGAATGAAAAGACCAAGAAAATAGCTCCAAAATTCGCCCATAAAAGTCAAATCCCAAATAAAGCATGCTGATTTTGTTTACAGCTTTACTATATATAGATTAATCGGTGCACAGCCGTGTCGAAAAGTAGCACGGTCGTGCTGCTCCTAAAAAGCTAGGGTAAAATTGAGCTGCCGCTATATGCACGGCCGTGCTAAAAAGTAGCACGGTCGTGTGATCAAAATCCAAGCCTACAGGCAGCTCCAGGTAGCTCAGTACGACCGTGTTGATCAAAATCCAAGCCTATAGGTAGCTCCAGGCATACGGCCATATGGCATGGCCACGTCTGCAGACTGGCACAGTAGACGTTCAGTTTCTTTTTGGACACGACCATGCAGAAAAGTTACACGGTGCTGCTGAAGCTGCTTCTTCTCCTTCTCTGCTGATACGCTGGCACGACCGTGCATGCACC
The DNA here is from genome assembly GCA_030789695.1 of Scilla litardierei. Classification (NCBI taxonomy): domain Eukaryota; kingdom Viridiplantae; phylum Streptophyta; class Magnoliopsida; order Asparagales; family Asparagaceae; genus Scilla; species Scilla litardierei. The sequence continues at coordinate 111,668,466 of CM061135.1, forward strand.
AACATGGCAGTGCTGTCCTATCTTCCTCCTCCTTTGCCCTCCAATCTTTATCCATCCTTTTTCCTCTTCATCGCATTTCCTTCCTTGATCTTCCTCTTCATTGGATTGTATCGTTTTAAGCTCGAATTCCCTGCAATACAAAAGAGGTACCCCCGAAGCATAAAAGCAGATAAAAACGATAAAACAACTAAAAGGGTGAGAATGATACAAAATAAAGATGGAAAATACAGGGTGAAGGGGAGAAAAAATGCATATAGAATACAATCAACACAAATCTAATCCTAAAACTAGGTGGGATTAATGAACGAAAACTTCTTCAAATCCATAACTCTTACGATTTCTTATTCAATTCAAACTCTTTGAATTTCTTTGGATCAAACCAAATGTCCGTCAAATTTCATGGACCCTACCATGGTAGCTGTACAGGGACTAGCCATCTTGTAGCAGCCATTGGCAGTGTTGAGTATTGGACTTCTCCCTACTTGGTGTTAATGATGAGCAAACATAAATACTTGTGACTAATCCCCTATTTTGCAGTTAATCCATTGCCTAAGCTAATTATGAAGATCTACTAGCAATGGATGACTCTCAAACTTCATTGAAGGCAAATAACATGAATTGGATGATCGTAGATGATGATTGAAGCTCCGTGAAGACTTCAAGCTCATACGATGGAAAGAAGAGATTATTTGTCAATGTAATTTTTCTTGTATCTCTTCTAGTATGTAGCTTAGAAGTAGAACTTTGATGGAGCACTCACACACATATACATTCAGTCATAGGACTTCATTAGATCAATTGTCCTTTGATCCCATTTCATTTCTTGATTGTGCTAGGACTGTTTATAACAGCCGACTGCTGAACAGTTTACAGTCGCCAGTCTCAAAAATAGTCGACTGTGTTTTGTTCTACAGTCGCCTGTTATGCACAGACTATTGCAATATAGTTTTGGGCCTTCTCTGATTATTTCGCACAGGCTACTGATGAACGATTCACAGGCGCTTGTCCAAGTGACAGTCGACTGTGTTTTGTAAATCAGTCGCCTGTCTATTCTTACCCAAACTATGTTTGATCTGACTTTTACGGCCAGTCGACTAATGCAGTATAAACAGTCGACTGTCTCTTGGATCAGTCGACTGTCTATGCTGCAATAGTCGTCTGTCTATAAGTCATTTCTTTGACTCAGCTCTCTAGAAATTTCTTAGGCTTCTAACAGTCGTCTGTTTAAGGATTTACAGTCGACTGTTCTGATTAACAGTCGACTGTATTTCTTGCATTAGTCGTCTGTCCTATTACTTGTGAGATTTCCAGTATTTGTCGAACTTACCCATCTCTCGACGAGTCGCCTATCGAAGAAATTACAGTCGCCGGTTGGTTTAACAGTCGACTGTATTTGCTTCATCAGTCGACTGTCCACGTGGTAAGTTACCGGTATGAATTCTCACCCACACTTACTGATTGTGCAACAGTCGACTGTGGATTGTGCAACAGTCGACTGTGGATTGTTCAACAGTCGACTGTCACGAGTTCAGATTCTATCCGTTGAGATTTTTCTCATGGATTCCAATTGGGTTTTTGCCTAAACTGTTTTGTGGATTTGAGAAAGCTATAAGTAGAGCTTCTACTGTTCCATTGGAAGGTTACTCATTCATTGCAAAATCTCTCAAGCTTTCATTTCCAAAGATCAAAGCTCTCAAATCCAAAGCCCTAAGTATTTCCAAATCTTGTTCTCAAGCTATAAGTTGACTGGCGGGGACAGGCTCACCACCCTCTCCTTTATCCGGACCAAGCAGGCCTCCCACCCCTCCGCCCGTCCTGTATCCATGCCCCGGGACATCGCATCTGCGAGGGTAGGGATGCCGGTCGTGTCCTGGTACGAGCGAAATTCATCGACCTTGCGAGCCAACTCCTCCTCAGTGGCCTTTACACGACCAGACAGACCCACCGTACGCTCTTCCTCCCTCCCAAGGGCCTCCTCCAGCTCTTTCAACCTCTCTCTAGCCGCGGTCGCCTGCACCTCACGATCGGCTAGGACCGCCTTCAGGCGCTCTACCTCTGCCTCGAGCTGACCGCACCGCTCCCTCTCCTTAGGCATTCCCTCACCCGCACTCTTGCGAAAGGCGGCAAACTCGGCCGCCACTCTAGCTATGGCACCCTCGGCCTTGTGTATGGCCGGCACGTGCCTCATCACTCCAAGCATAAAATTGATGGCCTGCAAAAAATATATAGAGAAACTCTTTATGGCATTCAATAAAACACACTGGCAAACATCACCCAGCTTGCAAAACCTACCTGGACACCGCACAACATCGCGGTTCCGCACAGCCCCTCGGGCTCCACCGCCTCCAGCGCCACCCTATCGCGAGGCAAGAAAATATTCTCCACCAGCCTCACCGCCACGCCCCCATCCTCGAACACGGACTCATCATCCCTCACCTTGAACAGTGCCCTATAAAGAGCTTCGTCAGGATAACCCTCGACTTCGATCCTCTTTGCCTTAAAACGGACCAGCGAGGCCTCACAGCTGGGTTCGGCGGCCCTCTCCAGACCGAACAACGGACAGCCGTAGGGCCAACTGTCCCAGCCGAAGGACTCGACCGGACCGCCCGACGTCTCAGCCCTCCCCTGCTGATCGGTAACGGCTACCCCTTCCACTTCAGCGGGTACTCGGGGGCTAGATGACCATGTCCCGGGGGCCTCCACCCCTCCCCCAGTCGACCCTTCATCCCCGCCCTCCAGGTCGATGAAGGTGGTTGCGATCCCCTCCCCAGACCCGCCCCCCTGTCGACCGGTTTTTCCCTGCCCCGGAGCATCGGGGACAGACGAGCTCGAAGGCAACTTCCTCCTCTTCGTGGATGCATGCACCCTCGTCGAACTCCCCACTGCACCTTCCTCTCGTAACCTCTTAGGGACCGTCCTTTTCGACGTTCTCCCCGCCTGCTCCACGGCTCGTTTCATCATCTCCTCAAGGGACAAACTCATCGTGCGACCTGCCAAAGAAAGAAAGTTTAGGGTAAGCGCTTCAGATTCACTAATACCAAATTCTGTTGTACCTTCAGGCCAGATGTTCGACGCTATCATCTCAGCCCGGGCGAGCATCTGGTAATCTCGGCCCTCCACCGGTATCGCCATTAGAAGCTGGGCCACCATTTTCTCCTCATCCCCCAATTCAACCCCCTCCTTCCCCTCGGGATTCAGCTCCGCCCAATCAGATCTCATCAACACATCCTCCGGCACGCTCACAAACATATACTGCTGGCACCATAACTTAATCTTCCCGGGCAACCCATTAATGAGCGGATGGCTCTTCTTCGCGGAGAGATAATAGCAGGACCCCAACCTCTTCGCCGTGAAGAAATAGCGAAATAAGGACATCGAGGGGTGAACCTAGTTGCTCACGCACAGCACAAGGAAACCCACAACAACACTAATGGCATTGGGTAACAGGCGATACAAGGGCAGCCCCAGGAAGTTCAACACATCTAGCAAGAACGGATGGGGGGGAAAGCGCAACCCTTGCTCGAACGAGGACGTATACACTCCCACCTCACGGTCGCCCGCGAAACATACCCTCTCTTGCGGCTCCGGTTCGCGAACAGAATACGGTGGCCTGACATACATCTCGAAGATCTCCGCGATGGACTTCTTCAGCACCGACTTCACGCCCGCAATCTCGAGGGGCACCTCCCCAGTCTCCGCGGCGGAGCTCCCTTCCCCAACCACCCTCGACCCCTGACCACGAAACGAAGACGTCGAGGAAGACATCTATAAAACAGACCTCTTACCTAATGGGCTCCGATGACTCGGACGGCTTAGCAACGTCAGCGACCGCTCCCACGAGGATGACTCCGGCAAGGATAATGAAATCTCCGACAAACTCCAGCCGCTTGCAAAACCTTCGCCCAATAATCAGCTTTGCTTCGCTCCCCTCCCTGAGATCTTTTTACGCGACTACGCAAAGCATCGTGACCATCGACCTCGCGACACGTGTCATCAATCCATTCTCTATCCAGCATCGATCCACGTGGTCTGACGCCTCGCGTAATGGCATCCGTCACTTCTGCCACGCGTCCACTTTGAAGTGGTCGGGTCGCTTCGATTCCCGCCCGCCGTCGAATCGCCAGGCTGACGTCTAGTCACGTGACCGCCAACAGGCCCCTTCGATTCCCGCCCAAATCCCGGCAAAATGATTACCCCCATTTGAAACCACACACTCCTAGCTTCTTCTTTCTATGCGCCGCTCGCGCAAAGGATGAGTCCGGCCTCCGTAGGGGCGACCGAAACATGAATGCACCGCTCGTACCAATTATGAGTCCGACCTCAATCGGGGCGGCCGAAACTGGAATGCGCTGCTTAATTAATGTCGGATTTCGGTTTCAACGCTCCCCAAACGATCGTACAGACGGTGCCTCCTCGCCCCGCCTCTGCGATCCACGGGGATTCACACTTAGTTTCCCAACAAACCTCGGACAAACGAGGTATATCTCAACTTCCCTCTCCCGACGACCCGAATATCCTCGGCAGAGCGAAGTTGGGGGCAGTTACGTCCCTCACAAAACTAATGGTCTATTGGCACAACAAGGAAGAAGACAGTCTGACACAAGACCAACACTATGCATTTATCCAATTAACAAAGTTATACATTGAACCTTCCGCACACTACAACAAGACGTTGGTTATAACCCTCACACAAGAAGGTACAGGATTCCCTAAACCCACTTCCTCAATGACGCCGCCTCTCAGCCGACCGAGCCCTCACATCTCTCGCCACCTGACGAACTCCCGCATCCCTCGCCTCTTACAACATCGGCACCACATGCTCGTCATGGTAGCGGCGAATAGCGGCCTCGATCACTTCGCCTTCAGCTTCCCGCTTTTCCTCCAGCCGCCGCATCACAATACCCTTCTCCCTCTTCTCCGCCTCAAGGGCCTCCTATAGGATGGCTATTCGTCGCCTCTGTAACGCGATCACCTCCGCCTTGCTAGCCAGCTCTGCGGCATGCGACGACCGGATGTCATCCCTCTCCCTCGTCACCTCTAGGAGTTGACGCTCAACCGTTACTTTTGACGAATCAAAGTATGCGGCCCGCCCCCTTTCCACCTCGCAGGCCCTCCTAACCTTCTCCAGCTCCTCTTCCGTGTCCCTCAGCTTCACCTTGACCTCGTCGAGGTTCGCCCTCGCTACCTCAAGAGACGCTCTGGTGGCGGCCATAGGAATGCAATCACGCAAGGCTGCCTAGTCCGTAACCATCTACAAAAGACCCGAGTTAGCGGGGCACGAATAAAGAAAGCCTAAGGGCGAGGCGAGGGAACCGACTTACCTGCACGACATGCCATACAGCAGAGCCGCACAACCGTTCCACCCCCACGCGAGTCAAGGATTCGCGATCGTGCGGTAACACGCAATACTCGGCGAGGCACGCTGCCACCCCCGGCGTCCTCAAAAACCGACTCATCATAACCTACTCAAAAAAAACTTACGGAGACGGTCCTCTGGATACGCCTCGACCTTCTCTCGAGTCCTCTTGAAATGAATGAGGGCGCCCTCACAACTCGGGCTCGACGACCGCCCCATATCCCACGAAGGGATCCCGTATGGCCATTTCTAAACCAAATGCGCCTTGCGAGGCTCGACCACCTCCGATACCCTCGGCAGGACGGAGGGACCAGCCTCCCGCGCGGACGAGCCCGCAGGAAGACCTTCGCCGGGCCCATCGGTAGAGATACCTGATTCGGCCGCCCTCCGTCCCGGATGCGCCCTCTCCCCACGGGAGACCCCGCCTCCCCGTTCCTGGGATCCTACCTCGCTTGCCACCCCCTTGCCTTTCTCGTGAGGATCAGTGTCCTCCGAGACGGGGGCTCCGGCCGATCCCGACACCTCCTCTGGCCCTCGCATCAAGTCCCCACCTACGAAAGAAAAAGAGATCAGGGTAAGCCCAGTTAAATGTCTACCAAATATCAAAGATACCTAGGGGCCAAAAGTCCTGGGTGAGCCGGCTGCTCCGCGTCAAACTCGCTAGCTGACGGTACGCCTCGGGCAGTTCCATCAGAATCTGAGCTCTTGCAAGATCTTCCCCAGTCAGCTCCACCCTTTCATTCACTAGTGGATTCCGCGCCCCCCAGTTTGACATCAACACCACGTCGCTTGGCATCATCACGAAGGCGAACTCCCTCATCCATTCGCCGACATCGTCGGGCACCCCGCGAATAAGTTCTCGTCCTCTCCTAGCGCAAACACAGTGATACATTCCCCTCTTCCGGACTACGAAGAAATGCTAGAACAGCGCCAGTGAGGGACTCAAGGAGCAGGCAAGGCACAAAACGACAAACCCCACCAACAAGTCCCAGGAACGGGGCGCTAGGGCAAATATTAGCAACTCCAGGAAATTCAATAGATAAAGCAAATACGGATGGATCGGGAAACAGAGCCCCAACTCGAATGATCGGACATAGACCCCGACCTCATTATCTCCAGGCGAACACACCGTTTCCTCTGACCCGGGGACCCGAACCTCATAGGGTTGTCGTACGAACCGCATGCGAATCTCCCTAATGTTAATCCTATCCAACCTACATTGGAGGGATCCAATCGCTCTCGGGACAACGGAACGCCATGACCCCCTCTCCCAAGGCCGCCGCACCCCCCGCGGAAACGCCCCCTCTCCCACCAACTCCTCCTCCCCCACTCGGCTACCGCCTCCGACCTCGAAACGAGAAGCCATTGGTCGGAAAGAAAATAAATTAATTATTATTACCTAGCTGATTCGTCAAATCAGGAAGACTTTCGGAAGAAGATGACCGGCGGCGGAAGTCGCAACCTAGCCAGCAAGCGATAGACAGAAGTATTGAACACCGGAGAAGAATCGAAGATGGATGAAAAACTCCCGCCGACCGCCTTCCAAAACTTTTTATTTGTAAAGTGGGCCACCGGGTCTTCACGGCCGTCGGTCCTCCGCCACGCGGCACCCATCGGGATGTCCTTGACACCTCGACTGGCGTGAGTGTCACCTCATCCACGCGTCGCGAACCCAATCGTGGAGACGCTTCATTTTTTCTACCCCCCTTTCGAATCGTAATAATGACCAGTAGGGCGAGAGTTCCGAAGCTAACGCCGCCACCCCCGGGTGTGGGCCAGGGTCCTTGCCGATGGTCAAGAACGTCAGAGATAGTTCGCCCTCCAAGCCGAGCCGGGCTCCCGCCTCAAGCTCGAAGGCCGGGGGCAATTGTTACGACCTAAAGATCGGGGGAGTCCGACTCCCGCCCAGATCCGCTGACATACCTCGATGAATCACCCCTTATGCGAAAGGGCCGTCGCCCCAGAGGACCGAGGCAACAGGAGAATGGGCGCACCTCGCAGCACTCCCCCCTCCCGGACGAGGCGTACAACCGCAGTCTCTCGGCCCGCCAGGGGCAGGGCGCCTGGGGAGCGCACCGACAGCCCCGTCCAGGATGCTGACTGAGGCGAGGGCGTATCCCTCCTTGCCAGCGATACACGACCCGCGACCGAAGAGGTACGCGGCCGAGCCGAACAACGCTCGAACAGGTCGACCCGGCGGGTCCTTGCGAACCCCGCCGCTGGGGATAGCATTGCCGGACCTATAGTCCATCACGCACGAAAAACAACCTAGTGTAAGGACACGACTGACACTAACACCGCCCGACCACCTGACAAAGCACCCCCTGGCCACTGAGCCCCCTGACACTTAATGCTTTCGGCCCTGACATCCTGACAAAAGTGCCCCTGGCCGTTGCGCCGTCTGACAAAAGCGGGGCAGGCACTCCTGTTCCTGACATCCTCATCTGAAGCTTCCGCTGACAGCTGAGCCAGCTCAGCACGTCGAGTCGGCATGCCAGGTCAGCCCCACCTAATCATCTCCCATCAGGTATAAATACCCCCTCACCTCTTACGGTGAGGAGGTTGGCAAATTCTCTCTCTCAATCCATTATTCACACACGAGAGCAAAGGTCGTCCATATCTTTGTTCTCCCACTTATAGCTCGCCACGTACGGTCGATACACCCTCAGTCCGACCGACGTGCATAGCCCCCATTTTAAGTCCTATTACTGACTTAGGCATCAGAGGGGCTAAGGGTTGGACCCCAACCCTGCCCTTCTGACGAGTTGCTCGTGGTGCAGGAAAGCTCGCCCCTTGGTCGACGTCAGCCTTTGGCTCCCGCCACCCGATCTTCTTCCGCAGTGTCCGGTGAGATTTGACTCCGTGGCCACCCCCGGCGGCAGGTCTAGCCTCTTCACCCCACTAATCACTTGTTAAATAGCCCACCTAAACCCTCTTATCAACATAACCACCGTGTCCTTGGTTCCCCTCAATACAAATTCATTGTACACGAGTTCCACCTCGTAACAATTGGTGCCGTCTGTGGGAACGAAGGGTCACACCCATGTTAGACTCCATGCCGATCACTCGGAACCCTGACCACGGCAAGGATCCCGTGGGTCAGTAGCCACTCTCTTTACTAATCACCCCGGCGCCCGACCCCCCTCCGGGGATGGGCACCGAGATAGACCATACTTCGGCCCCCGCAATCCTGAAGAGATTCGAGGCCGTTACTCAGGCGATGGGAAGCTACGCGGCGGCAGGAGCGGAGCCACCGCCCGGCCCCTCGGAGCCCCCGAACGTGAGATGAAATCTCCACCCTCAGTTCGAGGAGGAGGGGGAGACAGGGGGCTTGCCAAGGAGGTTGCTGCCCAGCAGAAGCTCCTGGAAGGGGAAATGGAGGTCGCGCGGCTGTGGAGGCACCGGGAGGAGGCAGCCGCCGCGCAAAGGCATTTGGACGAAGCAGCCGAGACCACCCAGAGGGCCTACTAGGACAAAGAAACTGCCCGCCACCAGCTCCGCTTCATCATCGCGGAGCGTGAAAGGCTAAGAAGGGAGAACGAAGGCAATCGGGAAATCCCAGAGGTGACGGCGACGGGCCGGCGGCTCGGGGACGGGCGGGGCCCGTTGTTGGCCAGGTCCCCACCGGGAGGAGGGAGTCCGCCTCGCCAGTACCACTCCTCCGATCGCCTGCACGAGGAAGCCGTTTGTTAACAACTACGCTTCCTCACAGCCGAGCGCGAAAGGCTTCTGCGGGAGAATCAGGAGCGGATGGAGATCCGGGGGAGGCGGCCGGAGGGCGATGGTACTAGGAGAACCGTAGCCCACAACCCGTCGAATCATCGACCCAGGGAAGGAGCCCCGCCAGGCGACCGTCACGCTACTCCCCGGGGCGGGAGGACCGTCGACAGCTGAGGCGCGACCGGAGCCAGACCCCGGAATGGCAGAGAGGGGATGCGCCCAAGCGCCCTACCTATCCGGAGGAGGCCACGCCGCTTGCACGGTGGATCACGTCCACCCCGAGGCCAATAAGGTTCAAACCCCCCCCACCTGGCCACATACAACGGAAGAGGCGACCCCCTCACGCACGTGCAACAATACCGGGGGGCAATGGAGGCGCAGGATGTGGATGAGGCGTTCATGTGCCGGCATTTCTCCCAAAGTCTGAGGGACACAGCGTTGGACTGGTACTTCGGCCTACCCGCAAGATCCATTGGGAGCTTTGGAGAGCTGTCCCACAAGTTCTGCCAAGAGTTTCGGGCCGGGCAGACGAAGAAGAAGCCCTTGGACTATCTCAGCACGATAGTCCAAGGAGAAGGGGAGACAACGGGTAGATACCTGTGCCGCTTTCAGGATGAGAGACAGGCGGTGGTGACCTGCGACGACGAGGTACTTATGCTGGCCTTCAAGACGGGATTGCGGACTCGGAGCCTCCACAAATCCCTGCTCCGAGATCCGCCGACCGACTATTAGGCACTGGTTGCGATGGCGGAGATGCATGCATTGGCCGAAGAGACTCTCCACACAAAGGACCTATTTCCCCCGGCGAAGCCGCTCCAAGGCGAGCCACGGTCACACCCTCGGCCAAGGCAAGAAGAGGGGCACCGAGGTCGCGACCAGTTGGCCCAACCAAGGCACGAACCGACGGGGCGACGCCCGCAAGATCGCCATGGCCCGGCGCGCGAGTTCGCCCCGGCCCCAGGGCCCACCCGAGTCATCCCGAGACAAGAAGTCCCCCTACAGGCGCATGACATGCAGCTCAATGCCCCCCCTAATAGAGGTGATGGCTGCGGCGACGAGAGCCGGACTGCTGTCGGAGCCGCCTCGGGAAATGAAGTCGGATCTGGCCCGGAGAGATTTCAGAAAATATTGTCGATACCATCGGGACCATGGCCATGACACCGACGACTGCTTCACCCTCAAAAGGGAAATCGAGCGGCTGATCCAGGCGGGCCACCTAGGGGGCTTCGTCGGGGGCAGGAAACCAGACCGAGAGGAGGGGAACCACCGGAGGGCACAGAGAGCAGACCCTCCAACACACGGTGAGCAGGAAGAGCCTCTCCCCCCGAAACCGGTCATGCGCATAAACACGATATGCGACGGGCCATCCTCCGAAGGAGCGTCATCGTCAAGCAAAAAGGCGTACGCGAGACAAGTGATGACGTCGGGTCTCGGAGGGGATCCGAGGGGGAGAAGGATAACCTACCCTCCCATTACTTTCAGTGACGAGGATCTAGAGGGAGTCGAGCTGCCCCACCACGACGCCATCGTCATCGAGGCCCAAATAGGGACGGCCATCGTCAGCTGCCTCCTGATCGACACAGTGAGCTCTTGCGACATCCTGTTTATGTCCACAATCGAAAAGATGGGGTTAAGGCCGACGGACCTGAGACCCTGCACCGGACCCCTCGTCGGCTTCACCGGTCACTCGACCCCTATTGTAGGAGTGATCACCTTGCCAATAACCCTCGGAGAAGAACCGCAGGTCGTCACCTGAATGACTCTGTTCGTTATGGTCGACATTGTGTCGGCATACAACGGGATCATAGGACGACCCTACATGGCGGCCATCAGAGCGCTCCCTAACCTGCTCCACTAGATGGTCAAGTTCCTCACCCCCCGAAGGGTTGGGTCCGTGCGGGGAAGCCAGAACCTGTCTAGGAGCTGCTACGTGGGATCGACCAAGCACAAGGGTCCAGAGCAGAACCTGAGGGTTGACCTAACAGGGTGGAGGGATGACTCCTACCATCAAAAGCTGGCTCCTGCTGATGGCACCGCAGAAGGAGACCAGACCTGCCGTGCCCACCCCAGCCCCCCATGACAAGGGTGGGCTAATCCCTCGGAAAAACGCAGAACACCAGTCATGATTTAGTCGGAACCTGTAAGTCTCGAATGAAATACCCTTTTCCCTTTTGCATCTTCGAATTTCGCCATTTCCACCCGAAAATTTCAGCCCAAAAACGCAAGACTCCAGGGCAGGACCAATCCTCGCCACCCAAACTGGAGAGGGGCACGGGCCGAGCTACGCGCTCGCTCCCCCCCACGAAAGAAGACCTCCGGGGCAAGCTTACGGAGCTTAGCCACCCAAACTGGAGCGCCATATGCGGGGTAGGCGACGGCCCAATACCCGTCCGACTATAGAGGCTGCGGGGAGGCGATGACCCAATACCCGCCCTCTCAAAGACTCCGGGGCAGGACTAATCCTCGCCACCCAAACCGGAGAGGGGCACAGGCCGAGCTACGCGCTCACTCCCCCCACCAAAGAAGACCTCTGGGGCAAGCTTACGGAGCTTAGCCACCCAAACCGGAGCGCCATATGCGGGGTAGGCGACGGCCAAATACCCGTCCGACTAAAGAGGCTGCGGGGAGGCGACGACCCAATACCCGCCGTCTCAAAGACTCCGGGGCAGGTCCAATCCTCGCCACCCACACCGGAGAGGGGCACGGGCCGAGCTACGCGCTCGCTCCCCCCACCAAAGAAGACCTCCGGGGCAAGCTTACGGAGCTTAGCCACCCAAACCGGAGCGCCATATGCGGGGTAGGCGACGGCCCAATACCCGTCCGACTATAGAGGCTGTGGGGAGGCGACGGCCCAATACCTGCCCTCTCAAAGACTCCGAGGCAGGACCAATCCTCGCCACCCAAAGCGGAGGGGGGCACGGGACGAGCTACGCGCTCGCTCCCCCCACCAAAGAAGACCTCCGGGGCAAGCTTACGGAGCTTAGCCACCCAAACCGGAGCGCCATATGCGGGATAGGCGACGGCCCAATACCCGTCCGACTATAGAGGCTGCGGGGAGGCGATGGCCCAATACACGCCCTCTCAAAGACTCCGGGGCAGGACCAATCCTCGCCACCCAAACCAGAGAGGGGCACGGGCCGAGCTACGCGCTCACTCCCCCCACCAAAGAAGACCTCCAGGGCAAGCTTACGGAGCTTAACCACCCAAACTGGAGTGCCATATGTGGGGTAGGCGACGACCCAGTACCCGTCCGACTATAGAGGCTGCGGGGAGGCGACGGCCCAATACCCACCCTCTCAAAGACTCCGGGGCAGGACCAATCCTCGCCACCCAAACCGGAGAGGGACACGGGCCGAGCTACGCGCTCGCTCCCCCCACCAAAGAAGACCTCTGGGGCAAGCTTACGGAGCTTAGCCATCCAAACCAGAGCGCCATATGCGGGGTAGGCGACGGCCCAATACCCGTCCGACTATAGAGGTTGCGGGGAGGTGACAGCCCAATACCCGCCCTCTCAAAGACTCCGGGGCAGGACCAGTCCTCGCCACCCAAACCAGAGAGGGGCACGGGCCGAGCTACGCGCTCGCCCCCCCCACCAAAGAAGACCTCCGGGGCAAGCTTACGGAGCTTAGCCACCCAAACCGGAGCGCCATATGCGGGGTAGGCCACGACCCAATACCCGTCCAACTATAGAGGCTGCGGGGAGACGACGGCCCAATACCCGTCCTCTTAAAGACACCGGGCATGACCAATCCTCGCCACCTAAACCGGAGAGGGGCACGGGCCGAGCTACGCGCTCGCTCCCCCCACCAAAGAAGACCTCCGGGGCAAGCTTACAGAGATTAGCCACCCAAACCAGAGCGCCATATGCGGGGTAGGCGACGGCCCAATACCCGTCTGACTATAGAGGCTGCGGGGAGGCGACGGCCCAATACTCGTCCTCTCAAAGACTTCGGGGCAGGACCAATCCTCGCCACCCAAACCGGAGAGGGGCACGGGCCGAGCTACACGCTCGCTCCCCCCCACTAAAGAAGACCTCCGAGGCAAGCTTACGGAGCTTAGCCACCTAAACCGGAGCGCCATATGCGGGGTAGGCGACGGCCCAATACCCGTCCGACAATAGAGGCTGCGGGGAGGCGACGGCCCAATACCCGCCCTCTCAAAGACTCCGGGGCAGGACCAATCCTCGCCACCCAAGCCAGAGAGGGGCACGGGCCGAGCTACGCGCTCGCTCCCCCACCAAAGAAGACCTCCGGGGCAAGCTTGCGGAGCTTAGCCACCCAAACCGGAGCGCCATATGTGGGGTAGGCGACGGCCCAATACCCGTCCGACTATAGAGGCTGCGGGGAGGCGACGGCCCAATACCCGCCCTCTCAAAGACTCCGGGGAAGGACCAATCCTCGCCACCCAAACTGGAGAGGGGCACGGGCCGAGCTACGCGCTCGCTACCTCCACAAAAGAAGACCTCCGGGGCAAGCTTACTGAGCTTAGCCACCCAAACCGGAGCGCCATATGCGGGGTAGGCGACGGCCCAATACCCGTCCGACTATAGAGGCTGCGGGGAGGCAACGGCCCAATACCCACCCTCTCAAAGACTCCGGGGCAGGACCAGTCCTCGCCACCCCAACCGGAGAGGGGCACGGGCCGAGCTACGCGCTCGTTCCCACCACCAAAGAAGACCTCTGGGGCAAGCTTACGGAGCTTAGCCACCCAAACCAGAGCGCCATATGTAGGGTAGGCCACGGCTCAATACCCGTCCGACTATAGAGGCTGCGGGGAGGCGACGGCCCAATACCCGTCCTCTAAAAGACTCCGGGCAGGACCAATCCTCGCCACCCAAACCGGAGAGGGGCACGGGCCGAGCTACGCGCTCGCTCCCCCCACCAAAGAAGACCTCCGGGGTAAGCTTACAGAGCTTAGCCACCAAAACCAGAGCGCCATATACGGGGTAGGCGACGGCCCAATACCCGTCCGACTATAGAGGCTGCGGGGAGGCGACGGCCCAATACCCGCCCTCTCAAAGACTTCGGGGCAGGACCATTCCTCGCCACCCAAACCAGAGAGGGGCACGGGCTGAGCTACGCGCTCGCTCCCCGCCACCAAAGAAGACATCCGGGGCAAGCTTACGGAGCTTAGCCACCCAAACCGGAGCGCCATATGCGGGGTAGGCGACGGCCCAATACCCGTCCGACTATAGAGGCTGCAGGGAGGCGACGGCATAATACCCGCCCTCTCAAAGACTCCGGGGCAGGACCAATCCTCGCCACCCAAACCGGAGAGGGGCACGGGCCGAGCTACGCGCTCGCTCCCCCACCAAAGAAGACCTCCGGGACAAGTTGCAGAGCTTAGCCACCCAAACCGGAGCGCCATATGCGGGGTAGGCGACGGCCCAATACCCGTCCAACTATAGAGGCTACGGGGAGGCGACGGCCCAATACCCGCCCTCTCAAAGACTCCGGGGTAGGACCAATCCTCGCCACCCAAACCGAAGAGGGGCATGGGCCGAGCTACGCGCTCGCTCCCCCCACCAAAGAAGACCTCTGGGGCAAGCTTACGGAGCTTAGCCACCCAAACTAGAGTGCCATTTGCGGGGTAGGCGACGGCCCAATACCCGTCCGACTATAGAGGCTGCGGGGAGGCGACGGCCCAATACCCGCCCTCTCAAAGACTCCGGGGCAGGACCAATCCTCGCCACCCAAATCAGAGAGGGGTACGGGCCGAGCTATGCGCTCTCTCCCCCCATCAAAGAAGACCTCCGGGGCAAGCTTACGGAGCTTAGCCACCCAAACCCGTCCGACTATAGAGGCTGCGGGGAGGCGAGGGTCCAATACCCGCCCTCTCAAAGACTCCGGGGCAGGACCAATCCTCGCCACCCAAACCGGAGAGGGGCACGGGCCGAGCTACACGCTCGCTCCCCCACCAAAGAAGACCTCCGGGGCAAGCTTGCGGAGCTTAGCCACCCAAACCGGAGCGCCATATGCGGGGTAGGCGATGGCCCACTACCCGTCCGACTATAGAGGCTGCGGGGAGGCGACGGCCCAATACCCGCCCTGTCAAAGACTCCGAGGCAGGACCAATCCTCGCCACCCAAACCGAAGAGGGACATGGGCCGAGCTACGCGCTCGCTCCCCCCACCAAAGAAGACCTCAGGGGCAAGCTTACGGAGCTTAGCCACCCAAACTGGAGCGCCATATGCGGGGTAGGCGACGGCCCAATACCCGTCCGACTATAGAGGCTGCGGGGAGGCGACGGCCCAATACCCGCCCTCTCAAAAACTCCGGGGCAGGACCAATCCTCGCCATCCAAACCGGAGAGGGGCACGGGCCGGACTACGCGCTCGCTCCCCCCACCAAAGAAGACCTCCGGGGAAAGCTTACGGAGCTCGGCCACCCAAACCGGTGCGCCATATGCAGGGTGGGCGACGGCCCTATACCCGTCCAACTATAAGGATGGCAAGGGCCTAGCTATCCATCCTTCTAAAGCAGGCATACGATCCCAAAGCGGGCCTGTGATCCCTCATCTCGACCATCAGGAAACAAATCAGGACCCGCAGATTGAGGCAACCCTCGCACAGGGCTAACATGGATGAGCAACACCCGACACCCATAAAGCCAACAACCGAAATGACCCATCAAACCAAAAAGACGCTCGGGGCAAGCGCCCCTGATACAAAAGCACGCCTGCGGAGAAACATGAGTTGATGAGTCACATCGGGCGCCACCTGTCTGGGGCTGTTTCCAAGGGGCACGATCCCAAGCTGGCTCCAGCTCATCGCGTTAAGGGGAGACAACTGGGTAAAGATATACCATTATAAATACCCCCCCTCAACCCCTTCAGAGGAGGGGGGGACGAAAATGATAATTTAAGGGAAGGCCAATCCCTCAGTCCCACTCTCCCCCAAGAAGGTGTGGAAAATGCGAAGAACCCCAACTGCTCTGGTGGAAAGTCTCCCCCGACACGATGACCCCAGATAGGATACTCCTCTTACACGAGGGGCGCCCTGCCCGCAGCTCCCTGCCTTCCCTTAGACAACTTAAGGCACAGAGACGGGAGCTCCAATGGCATACCGTGCCCCTCCACTCCAATGGCATACCGTGCCCCTCCACAGACGCCCCGCGGGCGCAGACGCGGCTGGCGGACAACCCGATGGACGGGCCAGACCTGCCAAATCACCCCATCGGGCACTCCTTCGCCGCACCTTCCACTCCTCGACTTCTCCTGGACCACATGTGCCAGGGAGAGGTACGGATTGGTGGAAGACCACCCCTTCCCACACCCGCCCCACGGCTACTCCAGCCGACAGGCGGGACAAAGCCCCGCGGGATAGAACAACTACCAAGGACTCCCTCTCCCCCCAATTCTGGAACGGAGGATAGAGCAGCCGCAACCGCCCCCGACGTCGGCACGACGCTCCCTCTGAAGTGACCCAGCGCCCCTTCAGGGGCACGACGACGGAGAGGGACGTGCCAAATGAAGCGAGGGCGTCCAACCAACTAGAACGGCTCGACAGTTCGCCTACAGACCGACCTATACACCATACCCGGTACCTGTCTTGTTTATTACATTTTAATAAAAGCTAATGAAAAGACCACTCCCAGTAGACCACTAGCAGTAACTTAGGCGCACTCAGGCACGGGAATGACCCCCGAAAAGAGGGGGGACGAGCTCTACGCCACGCCCCTCACCGCCCCCCGCCACCCCGGTGCGGGCGAGGGAAAAATTATAACCGGTCGACAACTTTGAGGGCGCACTACCCTAAATAAAGGGAATAAATGCAGCTCGACCAACGCCGGGCTAAGAGATAGCAATACCAAAACATAACCATGAAAGTGAATTTCCACACACTCAAAGTTCGAAGATTGCAAAAAAGTATGGGTATCAACCCCACAAAACTTTACTTTCTTTCTTTCTTTCCTAACACCTATACAAAACTACTCGGTTACCTTCTCCGTGCCGACGGCGCACCCACCAGTCGCGACATCCTTCCCGTCCCCTTTGGGGAAATCCCCCCCCCTGCCTTGCTGGTCCCTGCCTCGAAATCCCCCCCGCCTCGCCAGTCCCGACCTCGACGTCCTCCCCTCCCTCGTCGATCTCTGCCTCGCCGTCCCCCTCCTCGTCGCTGCAAGCCGCGAGTCCGTCGAGGTCGAACTCGACTGGCGGGAACAAGCTCGCCACCCTCTCCTTTATCCGGACCAAGCAGGCCTCCCACCCCTCTGCCCGTCCTATATCCATGCCCCGGGACATCGCATCTGCGAGGGCAGGGATGACGGTCGTGTCCTGGTACGAGCGAAATTCATCGACCTTTCGAGCCAACTCCTCCTCGGCGGCCTTTGCACAACCAGACAGACCCACCGTACGCTCTTCCTCCCTCCCAAGGGCCTCCTCCAGCTCTTTCAACCTCTCTCTAGCCACGGTCGCCTGCACCTCACGATCGGCTAGGACCGCCTTCAGGCGCTCTACCTCCGCCTCGAGCTGACCGCACCGCTCTCTCTCCTTGGCCATTCCCTCACCCGCACTCTTGCAAAAGGCGACAAACTCGGCCGCCACTCTAGCTATGGCACCCTCGGCCTTGTGTATGGCCGGCACGTGCCTCATCACGCCAAGCATCAAATTGATGGCCTGCAAAAAATATATAGGGAACCTCTTTATGGCATTCAATAAAACACACTGGCAAACATCACCCAGCTTGCACCTACCTGGACACCGCGCAACACCGCGGTTCCGTACAGCCCCTCGGGCTCCATCGCCTCCAGCGCCACCCTATCGCGAGGCAAAAAAATATTCTCCGCCAGCCTCGCTTCCACGCCCCCAACGTCGAACACGGACTCATCATCCCTCACCTTGAACGGTGCCCTATAAAGAGCTTCGTCAGGATAACCCTCGACTGCGGTCCTCTTCGCCTTAAAAAGGACCAGCGAGGCCTCATAGCTGGGTTCGGTGGCCCTCTCCAGACCGAACAACGGACAGCCGTAGGGCCAACTGTCCCAGCCGACGGACTCGACCGGACCGCCCGACGTCTCAGCCCTCCCCTACTGATCGGTAACGGCTACCCCTTCCACTTCACCGGGTACTCGGGGGCTAGATGACCATGTCCCGGGGGCATCCACCCCTCCCCCAGTTGACCCTTCGTCCCCGTCCTCCAGGTCGATGAAGGAGGTTACGATCCCCTCCCCGGACCCACCCCCCTGTCGACCGGTTTTCCCCTGCCCCGGAGCATCAGGGACAGACGAGCTCGCAGGCAGCTTCCTCCTCTTCGTGGATGCCTGCACCCTCGTCGAACTCCCCACCGCACCTTCCTCTCGCAACCTCTTAGGGACCGTCCTTTTTGACGTTCTCCCCGCCTGCTCCGCGGCTCGTTTCATCATCTCCTCAAGGGACAAACTCATCGTGCGACCTGCCAAAGAAAGAAAGTTCAGGGTAAGCACTTCAGATGCACTAATACCAAAATTTGTTGTACCTTCGGGCCAGATGTTCGACGCTATCATCTCAGCCCGGGCGAGCATCTGGTAATCTCGGCCATCCACCAGTATCGCCATTAGAAGCTGGGCCACCATTTTCTCCTCATCCCCCAATTCAACCCCCTCCTTCCCCTCAGGATTCAGCTCCCCCCAATCAGATCTCATCAACACATCCTCCGGTACACTCACAAACATATACTGCTGGCGTCACAACTTAATCTTCCCGGGCAACCCCCTAATGAGCGGATGGCTCTTCTTCGCAGAGAGATAATAACAGGACCCCAACACTCCCACCTCACGGTCGCCCGCGAAACATACCCTCTCTTGCGGCTCCGGTTCGCGAACAGAATACGGTGGCCTGACATACATCTCGAAGATCTCCGCGATGGACTTCTTCAGCACCGACTTCACGCCCGCAATCTCGAGGGACACCTCCCCAGTCTCCGCGGCGGAGCTCCCTTCCCCAACCACCCTCGACCCCTGACCACGAAACGAAGACGTCGAGGAAGACATCTATAAAACGGACCTCTTACCTAATGGGCTCCGACGACTCGGACGGCTTAGCTACGTCGGCGACCGCTCCCATGAGGACGACTCCGGCAAGGATAATGAAATCTCCGACAAACTCCAGCCGCTTGCAAAACCTTCGCCCAACAATCATCTTTGCTTCGCTCCCCTCCCTGAGATCTTTTTACGCGACTACGCAAAGCATCGTGACCGTCGACCTCGCGACACGTGTCATCAATCCGTTCTCTATCCAGCGTCGATCCACATGGTCTGACGCCTCGCGTAATGGCATCCGTCACTTCTACCATGCGTCCGCTTTGAAGTGGTCAGGTCGCTTCGATTCCCGCCCTCCGTTGAATCGCCAGGCTGACGTCTAGTCACGTGACCGCCAACAGGCCCCTTCGATTCCCGTCCAAATCCCGGTGAAATGATTACCCACATTTGAAACCACGCCACTCCTAGCTTCTTCTTTCTATATGCCGCTCGCGCAAAGGATGAGTCCGGCCTCCGTAGGGGCGACCGAAACATGAATGCGCTGCTCGTACCAATTATGAGTCCGACCTCAATCGGGGCGGCCGAAACTGGAATGCGCTGCTTAATCAATGTCGGATTTCGGTTTCAACGCTCCCCAAATGATCGTACAGACGGTGCCACCTCGCCCCGCCTCTGCGATCCATGGGGATTCACACTTAGTTTCCCAACAAACCTCGGACAAACGAGGTATATCTCAACTTCCCTCTCCCGACGACCCGAATATCCTCGGCAGAGCGAAGTTGGGGGCAGTTACGTCCCTCACAAAACTAATGGTCTATTGGCACAACAAGGAAGAAGACAGTCTGACACAAGACCAACACTATGCATTTATCCAATTAACAAAGTTATACATTGAACCTTCCGCACACTACAACAAGACGTTGGTTATAACCCTCACACAAGAAGGTACAGGATTCCCCAAACCCACTTCCTCAGCGACGCCGCCTCTCAGCCGACCGATCCCTCACATCTCTCGCCACCCGACGAACTCCCGCATCCCTCGCCTCTTGCAACATCGGCACCACATGCTCGTCATAGTAGCGGCGAATAGCAGCCTCGATCACTTCGCCTTCAGCTTCCCGCTTTTCCTCCAGCCGCCGCATCACAATACCCTTCTCCCTCTTCTCCGCCTCAAGGGCCTCCTTTAGGCTGGCTATTCGCCGCCTCTGTAACACGATCACCTCCGCCTTGCTAGCCAGCTCTGCGGCGTGCGACAACCGGATGTCATCCCTCTCCCTCGTCACCTCTAGGAGTTGACGCTCAACCGTTACTTTTGACGAATCAAAGTATGCGGCCCGCCCCCTTTCCACCTCACAGGCCCTCCTAACCTTCTCCAGCTCCTCTTCCGTGTCCCTCAGCTTCACCTTGACCTCGCCGAGGTTCGCCCTCGCTACCTCAAGAGACGCTCTGGTGGCGGCCACAGGAATGCGACCCCGCAAGGCTGCCAGGTCCGTAACCATCTACAAAAGACCCGAGTTAGCGGTGCATGAATAAAGAAAGCCTAAAGGCGAGGCGATAGAACCGACTTACCTGCATGACGTGCCATACAGCAGAGCCGCACAACCGTTCCACCCCCACACGAGTCAAGGATTCACGATCGCGCTGTAACACGCAATACTCGGTGAGGCGCGCCGCCACCCCGGCGTCCTCAAAAACCGACTCATCACAGCCTACTCAAAAAGAAAACTTACGGAGACGGTCCTCTGGATACGCCTCGACCTCCTCCCGAGTCCTTTTGAAACGAATGAGGGCACCCTCACAACTCGGGCTCGACGACCGCCCCATATCCCACGAAGGGATCCCGTATGGCCATTTCTGAACCAAATGCGCCTTGCGAGGCTCGACCACCTCCGATACCCTCGGCGGGACGGAGGGACCGGCCTCCCGCGCAGACGAGCCCGTAGGAAAACCTTCGTCGGGCCCATCGGCAGAGATACCTGATTCAGCCGCCCTCCGTCCCGGATGCGCCCTCTCCCCACGGGAGACCCCGCCTCCCCATTCCCAGGATCCTACCTCTCTTGCCACCCCCTTGCCTTTCTCGTGAGGATCAGTGTCCTCCGAGACGGGGGCTCCGGCCGATCCCGACACCTCCTCTGGCCCTCGCATCACGTCCCCACTTACGAAGGAAAAAGAGATCAGGGTAAGCCCAGTTAAAGGTCTACCAAATATCAAAGATACCTAGGGGCAAAAAGTCCTGGGTGAGCCGGCTGCTCCGCATCAAACTCGCTAGCTGACGGTACGCCTCGGACAGTTCCATCAGAATCTGAGCTCTTGCAAGATCTTCCCCAGTCAGCTCCACCCTTTCATTCACTAGTGGATTCCACGCCCCCCAGTTCGACATCAACACCACGTCGCTTGGCATCATCACGAAGGCAAACTCCCTCATCCATTCGCCGACATCGTCGGGCACCCCGCTGATAAGTTCTCGTCCTCTCCTAGCGCAAACACAGTGATACATTCCCCTCTTTCGGACTACGAAGAAATGCTGGAACAACGCCAGTGAGGGACTCAAGGAGCAGACAAGGCACAAAACGACAAACCCCACCAACAAGCCCCAGGAACGGGGCGCTAGGGCAAATATCGGCAACTCCAGGAAATTCAATAGATAAAGCAAATACGGATGGATCGGGAAATGGAGCCCCAACTCGAATGACCGGACATAGACCCTGACCTCATTATCTCCAGGCGAACACACCGTTTCCTCTGACCCGGGGACCCGAACCTCATAGGGTTGTCACACGAACCGCACGTGAATCTCCCTGATGTTAATCCTATCCAACCTACATCGGAGGGATCCAATCGCTCTCGGGACAACGGAACGCCATGACCCCCTCTCCCTAGGCCGTCGCACCCCCCGCGGCGACGCCCCCTCTCCCACCAACTCCTCCTCCCCCACTCGGCTACCGCCTCCGACCTCGAAACGAGAAGCCATCGGTCGGAAAGAAAAGAAATTAATTATAATTACCAAGCTGATCCGTCAAATCAGGAAGACTTTCGAAAGAAGATGACCGACTGTGGAAGTTGCAACCTAGCCAGCAAGCGATAGACAGAAGTATTGAACACTGGAGAAGAATCGAAGATGGATGAAAAACTCCCGTCGACCGCCTTCCAAACCTTTTTATTTGTAAAGTGGGCCATCAGGTCATCACGGCCGTCGGTCCTCCGCCACGCGGTGCCCATCGGGATGTCCTTGACGCCTCGACTGGCGTGAGTGTCACCTCATCCACGCGTCGCGAACCCAATCGTGGAGACGCTTCGTTTTTTCTACCCCCCTTTAGAATCGTAATAATGACCAGTAGGGCGGGAGTTCCGAAGCTAACGACACCACCCCCGGGCATGGGCTAGGGTCCTTGCCGATGGTCCAGAACATCGGAGATAGTTCGCCCTCCGAGCCGAGCCGGGCTCCCGCCTCAAGCTCGAAGGCCGGGGGCAATTGTTACGACCTAAAGATCGGGGTAGTCCGACTCCCGCCCAGATCCGCTGACATACCTCGTTGAATCACCCCTTATACGAAAGGGCCGCCGCCCCGGAGGACCGATGCAACAGGAGAATGGGCGCACCTCGTAGCACTCCCCCCTCCCGGATGAGGCATACAACCGCAGTCTCTCGGCCCGCCAGGGGCAGGGCGCCTGGGGAGCGCACCGACAGCGCCGCCTGGGATGCTGACTAAGGCGAGGGCGTATCCATCCTTGCGAGCGATCCACGACCCGTGACCGAAGAGGTACGCGGCCGGGCCGAACAACCCTCGAACAGGTCGACCCGGCGAGTCCCCGCGAACCCCGCCGCCGAGGATAGCATTGCCGGACCTATAGTTCATCACGCATGACAAACAACCTAGTGTAAGGACACGACTGACACTAACACCGCCCGACCACCTGACAAAGCACCCCCTGGCCGCTGAGCCCCCTAACACTTAATGCTTTCAGCCCTGACATCCTGACAAAAGTGCCCCTGGCCGTTGCGCCGTCTGACAAAAGCGGGGCAGGCACTCCTGTTCCTGACATCCTCATCTGAAGCTTCCGCTGACAGCTGAGCTAGCTCAGCACGTCGAGTCGGCATGCCAAGTCAGCCCCACCTAATCATCTCCCATCAGGTATAAATACCCCCTCACCTCTTACGGTGAGGAGGTTGGCAAATTCTCTCTCTCAATCCATTATTCACACACGAGAGCAAAGGTCGTCCATATATTTGTTCTCCCACTTATAGCTCGCCACGTACGGTCGACACACCCTCAGTCTGACCGGCGTGCCTAGCCCCCGTTTTAAGTCCTATTACTGACTTAGGCATCGGAGGGGCTAAGGGTTGGACCCCAACCCTACCCTTCTGACGAGTTGCTCATAGTGCAGGAAAGCTCGCCCCTTGGTCGACGTCAGCCTTTGGCTCCCGCCACCCGATCTTCTTCCGCCGTGTCCGGTGAGATTTGACTCCGTGGCCACCCCCGGCGGCATGTCTAGCCTCTTCACCCCACTAATCACTTGTTAAATAGCCCACCTAAACCCTCTTATCAACATAACCACCATGCCCTTGGTTCCCCTCAATACAAATTCATTGTACGCGAGTTCCACCTCGTAACAGACATCGATTGTATTCTATTGCACTTGTAGGGTTGCTACAAGTGGGCTTTAAGGAAACCTCAAGTTATGGTTCTAACTTGAGTATCCGGTGGTATCCGAGTGGTAGGGACGTAGGATTACCGGAAACAAGTCGGGAGTTGACTTGGGTAATCCGAACCCTTGAAACATCTCTGCGTTTGCGTGTGTTTCATTTTGGGTTGTTTTTCTATTCCGCACTATTTGTTGGATTGCATTTTATTTGGCGTAAATTCCTTTTAAATTTGCATAAACACTATTCAACCCCCCTTCTAGTGTTTTCCCCATAGACAGGGTCCTTACAATTGGTATCACAGCGCAAGGTTACATCTATGGCATCCAACAACAACAACGTTCCATCGCCGCCTTCATACAACAATCACCATCGTGATGGAGCGTCCACACTTTTTGAAGGTCAATCTACGGTGCGCCCTCCACGTTTCAATGGTACAAATTTTAGCTATTGGAAATGCAGGATGGAGACATTCCTTAGGAGTGCTTCACTTTGGAGAACTCTCCACAAGGAGTACGTCGAGCCCACTGAAGTAGATTTCGACAAATGGACGTCTTCCGAGAAAACCACCGTGGTCAACAACGCTACGGCAATGAACGCTCTTCATTGTGCGTTGGACCCAAATGAGTTCAACAAGATATGCATATGTAAGAATGCATATGAAATTTGGAACCATCTCATCGTTACCCACGAGGGAATGAATAAGGTAAAACTTTCAAATTTATATATTGCCGTGAAAAACTTCGATTTATTTCATATGCAGGACAATGAGAGCATTGCATCGATGTACGGACGTTTTACCGACATCATCAATGAATTGGAAGCCCTTGGCCAAATATATTCCGAACCGGATAAGGTAAGGAAGATCATCATAGGAATGACCTCCAAATGGGAAAGAAGAGCGATTGCCATCGAGGAGGTCAATGACTTGAATTACTACACCGTGGTGAATCTCATCGGGACTCTTATGTCTTATGAAGTAAGACGGGAGAACCGATTGAAGATTCGAGCCATGATGAATCCTTCAAAGGCCAAGAAGAAAGCTTTGGCATTCAACGCCAATTCATCATCCTCCGATAGTGAGGAATCCGAGAACGAGATGGATTTGGGTGAAATGGCCCAAATGGCGAAGAAGTTCCAACGCTTCCTCCACAAAGGTAAACTTCCCTCCAACAAATGTTTTGAGTCTACTAATGCTACTTCCTCTCTTTGTTATAAGTGTAAAAAGCCAGGGCACATCAAGAGGGATTGCCCAATGCTAAAGAACAAAGAGAAGTGGAAGGCACCGAAGTACCACAAGTCCGATAAGAAGAAGAGAGACAAGAAGAAAGGACTCGTAGGTACCTTCGACGACTCAAGTGATGACTCATCAAGCGATTCCGATGATGAGAAGGATAAGCGCGCCCACATGTGTTTCATGGCACTAGAAGACCCACTCTCTGATGAGAGTGATTCCGACACGGACGACACCGAGGTAATAATGGATGAACTACGTATTGGTAATGAAGAACTTTTTGCTAAATACCAATGTTTAATGCTTAAGTACACTAGCTTAAAGAAATCAAATATTAGCAAGTCATCCATTCCATGCAGTATCAACAATGACACCATTGTTGATACTTTAACTCTTGAGAAAGCAAGCTTAGCTTCTCAAAATGTCACATTGAGAGATGAGGTGAATTCCCTCAAATCTCAACTAGATCAAACACATCCTAAGGATAATAGTGATCTAGTTACATGTCATACACAATTGAGTTTAGAGAATGATTCTCTTAAAACTCAAGTGCACGAGCTCAAAGCACTGGTGTCCACCTTGGATACCAACATTTCTTCTTTAAAGGAGAAATATGAGCTCATGTCCTCCCGTATTGTGAGATTCAATAAGGGAAAAGGACAATTGGATGTTTTGCTTGCAAACCAATTTCCAACCACACATCGTGTTGGTCTTGGATTTGTAAAAGCAAATGCATCAAATGATCGCACCTCCTATAGTGGTGTCACTATAGATTTTGTGAGGCCTTCCTCCGGTGCATCCACAAGTGATGTCAAAGACACTATAGGTAGCAATCCTACCAAGAATGTCACCACTTCACCTTCTCTTCCTTTTGGCAAGAAACCCATTAAGGGTGGAAACCAAAAGCAAGGCCATGCTTATATGTACACTAACACTCATCCACGTAGGAAATCTCCTGCTTCACAAGTGGATAATCATGACACGTTCTATGCTCTGCATCCACAGACACGTACACAACCACACATGAGAAATATTCATGTACATGCTCCTATACACCCGTATGCTCATACGCATCATTCTATCATATATGCTCATCCTCCACATGTCATGCATAATCCATATGCTTCATATAATATGCATGTTCCAAGCATACATATCATCCTAGAATGTACAATGCATATCCTCCACCACATCTCTACGCTAGAAATCATGTTCCTAAGAAGCATGCACCACATAGAAATCCAACACATATGCATGCAACTAGGAAGATGACTCCCAAGACTTACACTATTTGGGGTCCTAAGAACACTAGTCTAAATGATAGGAATGCTTATGTTGATTACTATTTCCATGATGTGATTAGAAATATTAATTATGTTGGGAAGCGGAAGTCCACTTAGACTTGGCTTCCAAATGGCTAATCCCCTTGGACCCAACAAACATTGGGTACCATAAGCTTATGATATATTATATAGGTACCCAAGAGAAAGAAGAAGAGCAATAAATGTTTTATTAGCTCTAATGGGAAAGGATGGATTCTTGATAGTGGTTGCTCCAAACACATGACGGGAGATCCCTCGTTGCTCTCCGAAGTGATTAGCATCAAGGATGGTGCAACGGTCACTTTTGGAGGTAATCAAAAGGGAACCATCATTGGAGTAGGTATCGTTGGTAATCCTTCAAAACCCTTAATTACTAATGTTTATCTTGTTAGTGGTTTGTGTCACAATCTCATTTCCATTAGTCAAATTTGTGACAAAGGTTACACGGTTAACTTTGGAGAAGGATTGTGTACTATTGTTGATTGTGATTCAAATGTTTTATTTTCTGGTATTAGGCATAAAAATATTTATTATTTGAGCTTGCCTAAAACCGTAGAACATTGCTTAGTTGCTAACACAAGTGAACAACTATTATGGCATCGCCGTTTTGGTCATGTTCACTTCAAGCACTTATATAAGTTAGCTAAGCATGATCTAGTCAATGGTTTTCCTAAGATTGCTTTTAATAAGAAAAACTTTTGTGATTCATGTCAAAGAGGTAAACTAAGTAAATCTTCATTTAATCTTAAAGAAGGGATTACTTCTAAGAGGCACCTAGAACTTCTTTAGGTAATGCTCATTGTGGATTAATTGTCGACGACGACTTTTCTAGATATACTTGGGTTTCATTCTTAACTAATAAGAATGAAGCTTATGAAGAGTTTACCAAATTTGCAAAGAAGATTTAGAATTTCTTAGGATCCACCATTATCACTATCTGTAGTTGTTTCAGAGTGTTTTCTCACTACTAGGCGTTGACCGTGGAGAACCCGGTCAACGTGGTCAAGGGACCCGCTTTGGGTCCCTCGGGGGCTTCGAATCGGTGCAGAAGGGGCGAGGGGAAGCCTCGGCCCTGGTGGAGATGCTCGGCCTCGGACAGACGCGCTCGGCCTCGGCTGAAAGGGGGACGAGGGGTAGCCTCAGTCGCCCGGGTAGATGCACGGCCGTCTGATGGCGAGGGTGAGTCTCAGACCCGATTAGGACGTTCGGCCTCGGTAGGGCGTGCTCGGCCAAGGAAGGCTGAGGGTGAGGGGAAGCCTCACCGTCCGGTTGATCGAGTGGTCGGAGAGGGGCGAGGGGTAGCCTCGGCCCGTTGGTCTGTTGTTCACCTGCGTAGACGAGAACGCTCGTCAGGGGGCCGAACCTTGGTTCCGGCCAAATCCCCTCCGATGCCTAAGTCAGATAGAGATCTGAGAAAGGAGGCCCGGCGGAGACGGTCCGACTCGTGAGGAGATCGTGACGGCGTCTCTCGGCGCGAGCGGGGGAGGAAGGAGATGAATTGGGGGAACGAGGTCGTTGATGGAGTACCTTAGGTTTTGTTACCTGAGATGCGGTCCCCTTCTTCGTCGTTTTCCTGGCTCTTTTGTAGAGCTCCCCGCGTGATTGCCTCTGGCCCACGTCCCACGCCCACCATCGATCGTGCCCCATCAGTCCCCCCTTGCCGCCGCTCTCTCCGCCCTGTCAGCACCTCCCCATTATCGCTATTTAGTGGTCGCGCGTCCGGGGGAGTGGTTTTCGCAGGAGTGGGCGAGTGGCCAGCGGGTTATTGGGGCCGGGTCGGATCGAAGTTCGTGGAGGCCCCTTATAGGGCCCTTGCAGAACGGGCTTTCGAGGATGCAGATGGGCTCTTGACCAGTAGTTGGGCTTCTGGGCTCGTGCTCTTTGGGTCTCGGTCAAATAGGCGTAACAATTGCCCCCATCGGTCGGGTCGATCGGCCTCGGCCGGCTCGGCTCGGCCGATGTGACTCCTGCCGACTTTGACAAACTCTCCAATCTATGCCGACTCATTTATTAGTCGTCATCATGAGTTGGCCCGTTCGATGTTTTTAAGGCGCGGGTTCCGAAGCGCCGTCGGCCTTCAGATGTTGCCACGTGTTGCGGCAAGATAATCCCTGCCGCTCGCGGAGTCGTCTTTAAGTGGAGAAGCCGAGGGATTCGTGAGCCGCCTTCCCGTCGTCTTTCTTCTTTGCGCTGATCCCCCTTCTGTCTGAGCTCTGCCCCATGTCGTCTTCCTCTGCTACGGGTTCGGTTCGGTCGGAGCGCGATGCGGATCCAGGTCTGGTGGGTGGCACTCCTTCGGCGACTAGTCAGCATGGGGACGATCTTTCAGGGATTCCTTCTGAGGTCTTGGCGTGGCCTTCGTCGATCTGTGCTACCGCCATCGGGAGCATGCGCTCTACCTACCTGCTTCCGCCCTACTCGGCTCGTGCCCCCGGGGCTGACGAGCGGATCTGCTCTCCTGGTCCCAATGAGGTCGGAATATATGAGAAGTGCTTCCACTTCGGGCTCCGCTTCCCGCTTCATCCTTTCATCGTTGAGTTCCTTCAGGCCCACAATGTGTGCTTGTGTCAATTCTGTCCCAATGCCATCGGAATCCTCGTCGGGTTCGTTGTCGTCTGTATGCTGAAGGGGGTGGTGCCCTCTCTCCGCCTCTTTGCCCAGTTCTACCGCCTGAGCCTCCATCAATCGGGGGCGTAAATTTACATCAGCGCCCGCCCGAAGATGTCCCTGGTGCTGGGGTTGCCAAGCTCTCTGAAACGCTGGAAGGGGGAATACGTGTTCGTCACATTCCCCTCGAGCGTACCCTTCCCGGCTCGGTGGAAGGCGGCCGGTGCCGTTGTTCTTAACATGGGTGAGCCGACGGTCGCCGAGCAGCAGACGGCGAGGGACATGTTGGCAATTCCTACGAGGGAGCGCTCGATCGACTTCCTCTTTAGTGACCACAATTTCCGCCGGACGGTGTGGCCCCTAGGTAAGCTGCTCCAAATGCTCGCCCCACGAGGTCGCCCAGGTTCTGCTCTGCCTCTCATTTCTTCTTCGTGCGCAGGTGGGTTCCCTCTCGGTCCTTCTCCCGTCAGCGCTCTCGTGCAGGTCCTGAACCCGGATCCGCGTAGGAGGGACCATGTGTTGGCGGTCCGGAAGAAGCAACGGGTTGTGACCGCGTCCGGAGGCTCGAAGCGAAAGGAGATGTCGTCTCCCTCTCTCCCCTTGCAGGGGTCTCCCAAGAGGCTCCGCGAGGGGGTCGAGGGGGTCGACGTCCAGCCGACTGCTGACCGACCACATCCTGCTCCCGTCGAGGTTGCCTGGCCGTGGGCTGGCCCTTCACCTCTCCCGGATGGCTCTCTCCCTGAAGTTTACAGTCGGTATCTCGGGGCGTTCCGCTCCGCTCCTGGCGAGTTCCCTTCGTCTGGGGAGGGTCTTCTTCGTCCACGCTTTCCAGTGGGAGAGAAGGAGTCGGTGTTCTCGAGCCGCGGAGCCGCCGCTCGGGTGGCCGAGAACTGTTGTCTCCCTTCCGACCAGGCGGTGTTGGACGGAGTCAGAGGCGATTGCTTGGCTACCTTCGTGATCCAGGCTGGCCAATAGGTAGTGTGTCTCTGCTTGTCCCCCGGTTCTTCAGCTGCTTTCGCCGTCTTACCTTCGTTGCTTTGGTACAGTTGTCCTCGGCGGGCCTCTCGATGAGGCGTCAATTCGCGGCTCTTCCCAAAGCCAAATCCATGGCCGGGCTAGGCCCTGAGGTCCCTGGCGAGGAGGAGGAGGAAGCTGGTCAGTTGGAGGAAGCACGGGTTCAGTCCCTGAACTCCCGCATAACTGAGCTGTCCTCTGCCCTGGAGGTGGCGGATCGGGAGAGGGCCGTGGCTCTGGCCGCTCAGTCAGAGGCCGAGTCGCGGCTCGCCTCTCTTTTAAAAGATGTCGGCACGTCTGGAGGAGTCAAGCAGATCCCCGACCCGGCCGCTGCCTCCGAAGCCTCGGAGCTCTCCGGTCGTCTGGATGCTGCGGAGGAGCAGGCGAGGGCCCTTGCAGCCCAACTTGGAGAGAAATCCCGGGAGATCGAGAAGGAGAGGGCGGAGCACCAATGCCAGGTCGAGACCTTAGAGGCCCGGCTGCGTGGGCTCGAGGAGGTGGACCCGGCCCGGATCGCTCAGGATGCCGTGGCGGAGTATGCCACCTCCTTTATGGAGACCGCCTTATCGAAGGCGTACGAGAAGGGCTTCGCCCGGTGCCAGTCCGAGATCGAAGAGAAGTTCCCGCTTTCGGGGATCAACTTCGAGATACTTCAGATGTACTCCGACACCGAGCGGAGTAAGGGGGGAGACCCTAGCGAGCTGCCAGCCTGTGGCTCCCCCGGTGCCCCCGGAGAACAATGAGGGAGGGGAATGCCCCTCGACCTCTTCGTGTATCCCTCTGTACACCTTTTTGCTCCATCTGGAAAGGAATGAATTTAAAACAAATTTATTTCATATGAAGTGATACATCTATTGAAAATACTTGCGTAAATGTTCTGCGTTCCAAGTGTGAGTGAGAACTCTCCCTTCCATGTCGGCTAGTCGGTAGGCTGCGGGTCCAAGGACCTCGACGACTTGGTAGGGTCCCTCCCATCTAGCCGCGAGCTTCCCTTTGCGAGCAGTATCAGTGGTGAAGCCCGCTTTCCGGAGGACCAGGTCCCCAAGGTGGAAGCTTCTCCCCCGCACCTGAGCGTTGTAGTATTGGGCCACCTTCTGCTTTTGGCGGATGATGGTGGCCAGTGACTGCTCCCGTCGTTCGTCGAGGAGCTCCAGGCTGAGCCGTAGGCCCTGCGAGTTCCGGTCTTCGTCAAAGTACTTGAGGCGCAGAGATTCTTCACCTAATTCGACCGGTACCACCGCCTCGGCCCCGTAGGTGAGCATGAAGGGGGTCTCGCCTGTAGCCTCCTTGTGGGTCGTTCGGTATGACCAGAGTATCCCGGGGAGCTCTTCCGGCCAGTTCCCTTCGGCGTCCTTCACCTTCTTTCGGAGGGGCTCTATGATGCACTTGTTGGCCGCTTCTGCCATCCCGTTGGTCTGGGGGTGTGCTACCGAGGCGAAGAGGAGCTTGATTCCCCATTCCTCGCAAAAATCTTTAAACCCTGCTGAGTCGAACTGCTTCCCATTGTCTGTGACAATGGCCCGTGGTACTCCGAATCGGGAGATGATGGAATTCCACACGAAGCTTTTCGCTTTCTTCCACGTGATGGTTGCCAACGGCTCGGCCTCGATCCACTTGGTGAAGTAGTCCACTGCCACGATCAGGTGTTTCCGCTGCCCTCGTCCTGGTTTGAACAGTCCGAGGATGTCGAGCCCCCATTTTGCAAAGGGGATGGGGCTCACGATAGGGATGAGCTCTGATGGAGGAGTCGAGATGTGGTGGGCATACCTCTGGCATTCTTGGCATCTCTGGACGTAGCTTGTGGCATCTTGGGTCAGGGTCGGCCAGTAGTATCCCTACCTCAAGATCTTCTGCGCGACTATCTTGCCCCCGTGGTGATTCCCGCAGATCCCGTCGTGAACCTCCCGCAGGACGTAGTCAGCTTCTTGCGGCCCGATGCACTTCAGGTACGGGAGGACATCCGTCTTGGTCCATCGTCTTCGGTAGAGTGTTCCCTCATGGATTACGTATCGGAGCGCCTTTCTCTCCAGGGTTCGGCGTTCGTCCCCATCGGCCGGCACCTCACCATGAGTGAGGTACCGGATGATCGGGTCCATCCAGGTGGGTTCCTGGTCGATCGCCATCACCTCGTGCTCCTCCGTGCTGGGGGATGGCAGGTTCTCCACGTAGATGGTGCGGCCTAGTTCCTTTGGCGAGGACGAGGCCAGTTTTGACAACGCATCGGCCCGCGCATTCTCTGATCGTGGGAGGTGTAAGACCTCCACGTCCTTGAACTTGGACATCGCCGCTCTGGCGACTGGGAGGTATCTCTGCATCGCCTCCTCTCGTGCCTCGTAACTCCCTAAGAGTTGGTTGACAATGAGCTTCGAGTCGCTGAGGAGGCGGACGGACTCAGCTCCGAGCTTCAGGGCCAGCCTCAGGCCGTTGATCACTGCTTCGTATTCCGCCACGTTGTTCGTGGCCGGGAACTCGAACCGCAACGCGTATTCCACAATGCTCCCCTCCGGAGACCGGATCGCGATCCCGACCCCGCCTCCCGACTGTGTGGCCGAGCCGTCCACATGGACGATCCACGCCCCTGGATCCCCTGGCTGAAAGTGGTCAGCCGAAAGAAAGGACAGGGGTTGAGCAATTACCGTCGCCGGGTCTTTTTCCTTTGGGGGGTCATTTCTTTCCGTCGTGCACTCGGCGATGAAGTCGGCCAGGGCCTGTCCTTTGATGGCCATGCGCGGTTTGAATCGGAGGTCGAACTCGCTCAGTTCCACTCCCCAGTTTAGCATCCTTCCCATTCGATCGAATCTCTTGAGATTCTGCTCCAGCTGTGAGTCGGTCAGGATTAGTATGGTGTGGGCCTGGAAATAGGGTCGGAGCCTTCGTGCTGAGAGGACGAGGGCGTACGCCAATTTCTCCATGGGCGAGTATCGCACCTCCGCCCCCTTCAAGATCCGGCTCGTGTAATACACCGGCCATTGCACC
The DNA here is from genome assembly GCA_030789695.1 of Scilla litardierei. Lineage (NCBI taxonomy): Eukaryota > Viridiplantae > Streptophyta > Magnoliopsida > Asparagales > Asparagaceae > Scilla > Scilla litardierei. The sequence goes on from CM061135.1 coordinate 111,701,292, forward strand.
CCGCCGTCCTCCCGGATCAGCACCGAACTCACAGCCTCTTCCGCGCACGCCAGGTAAAGGCTCAGCGACTCCCCTTCCCGTGGTTTGGACAGGAGTGGGGGGCTGCGGAGATATTCTTTGAGGTCCTCGAACGCCCGGGAGCAGTCTTCGTCCCAATGTATCGTCTTCCTGTTGTTTGGAGGTTCCGCGATCGCTTTCCTTAGGACTTTGAAGAAGGGGAGCGATCTTTCCGCCGATTTGGAAAGGAACCGCCCCAAAGCTGCGATGCGCCCGTTCAGCCTCTGCAGCTCTTTGATCGTCGTCGGCTCGCGCATGTTGATCAGTGCCTCGATCTTGTCGGGATTAGCTTCAATACCACGATTAGTTATCATAAATCCCAAGAACTTGCCAGATCTTACCCAGAACGTGCACTTCGCGGGGTTGAGCCGAATGTGGTGCCCCCGCAACCGCTCGAAGGTCTCCCGCAAGTCGGTGATGTGGTCTTCCGGTCGCCTTGATTTGACAAGCATGTCGTCGACGTAGACTTCTAAGTTCCTCCCGATCTGGGAGCTGAAGACCTTGTTGACCATTCTCTGGTAGGTGGCCCCCGCGTTCTTCAAGCCAAAGGGCATCTTCTTGTAGCAGTAAGTTCCCCGGTCCGTCGTGAAGGCTGTCATTTCTTCGTCCCGGGGGTCCATCTGGACTTGATTATATCCGGAGTAAGCGTCCATGAAGCTTAGCATCTCGTATCCCGAGGTGTTGTCCACCAGGTGGTCGATACGCGGCAAGGGATAGCTGTCCTTGGGGCAGGCCTTGTTGAGGTCATTGAAGTCCACGCACATTCGCCACTTCCCGTTGGGTTTCTTGACCGTCACCACGTTCGACAGCCACTCCGGGTACCAGACCTCTCGTATGAAGCCGGCATCAAGGAGACGCTCCACTTCCTTGGAGGCTGCCTTCATCTTCTCGCCACCCAGGTTGCGCTTCTTCTGCCTAACCGGCTTGAAGTTGGGGTCGGCGTTGATCTGGTGGACAATCACCTGGGGGTCTACGCCGGGCATGTCTTCTGGTGACCAAGCAAAGATGTCCAGGTTCGCCTCCAGGCATTCGACCAGCTGATCCCTCAAGTCCTGGCTCAGCCCTCTTCCGATCGAGACGAACCGGCCCTCGATGTCTGTGACCGGGATTTGCTCCTGCTCCTCCACAGGGGCGGGCCTAGGCCCACTCCTCAAATCGAGCGCGGCCATCCGATCGGCTATGCGATCCTCGGGACCTTCCTCCGCCAGTAGATAGCAGGTGCTCGGTCTCCCCGCATCGCCTTCGACTTGCCCCATTCCCCCCGGCGTTCGGAACTTGATAGTCCGGTGGAGGGTCGAGACTATCGCGCCGACTGCGTTGAGCAGGGGTCGGCCGATGATCCCATTATATTCCGACCTGATCCCCAAGACGATGAATTCCACCGCCAGGGTTACCGAGTCTGGTGCGTTTCCGAGTGTTATCGGGAGATGGATCGTGCCGATGATGGGGGTGGAGTGACCCGTGAATCCAACCACGGGACCCGAGCGAGGTCGTAAGTCTTCTTTCCGCCGCCCCATCTTCTCCAGGGTTGACATAAAGAGGACGTCACAGGAGCTGCCGGTGTCGACAAGCAGCCGTCGTACCATGGCGGTGTCTATGACCAACGACACCACCAAAGCCACGTCCGAGCTGCGTGCCGTTACGGACGCATTCGGTCTCTCGACCGGTGGGGATGGGGAGGGTTCCCCGGTCCCCTCCTCACGATCCTTCTTGCGTCGGACCCATGCCCGTCCTTACCGGTGGTGACGGGCCCTGTCGCCCCGTGTCAGGGCTTCGCTCTCCTTTCGCTGAGAAGGGGGAGGTCGCGTCATCGTAGATGTGGTTTGTTTCTTCGTGGGACTGTTCGTTCCCACAGACGGCGCCAGATGTTTCAGAGTGTTTTCTCACTACTAGGCGTTGACCGTGGAGAACCCGGTCAACGTGGTCAAGGGACCCTCTTTGGGTCCCTCGGGGGCTTCGAATCGGTGCAGAAGGGGCGAGGGGAAGCCTCGGCCCTGGTGGAGATGCTCGGCCTCGGACAGACGCGCTCGGCCTCGGCTGAAAGGGGGACGAGGGGTAGCCTCAGTCACCCGGGTAGATGCACGGCCGTCTGATGGCGAGGGTGAGTCTCAGACCCGATTAGGACGTTCGGCCTCGGTAGGGCGTGCTCGGCCAAGGAAGGCTGAGGGTGAGGGGAAGCCTCACCGTCCGGTTGATCGAGTGGTCGGAGAGGGGCGAGGGGTAGCCTCGGCCCGTTGGTCTGTTGTTCACCTGCGTAGACGAGAACGCTCGTCAGGGGGCCGGACCTTGGTTCCGGCCAAATCCCCTCCGATGCCTAAGTCAGATAGAGATCTGAGAAAGGAGGCCCGGCGGAGACGGTCCGACTCGTGAGGAGATCGTGACGGCGTCTCTCGGCGCGAGCGGGGGAGGAAGGAGATGAATTGGGGGAACGAGGTCGTTGATGGAGTACCTTAGGTTTTGTTACCTGAGATGCGGTCCCCTTCTTCGTCGTTTTCCTGGCTCTTTTGTAGAGCTCCCCGCGTGATTGCCTCTGGCCCACGTCCCACGCCCACCATCGATCGTACCCCATCAGTCCCCCCTTGCCGCCGCTCTCTCCGCCCTGTCAGCACCTCCCCATTATCGCTATTTAGTGGTCGCGCGTCCGGGGGAGTGGTTTTCGCAGGAGTGGGCGAGTGGCCAGCGGGTTATTAGGGCCGGGTCGGATCGAAGTTCGTGGAGGCCCCTTATAGGGCCCTTGCAGAACGGGCTTTCGAGGATGCAGATGGGCTCTTGACCAGTAGTTGGGCTTCTGGGCTCGTGCTCTTTGGGTCTCGGTCAAATAGGCGTAACAGTAGTGATCATGGAGGAGAAATTGAGAATGAATCTTTTACTAAGTTTTGTGATGACTCCGGGATAACTCATAATTTTTCCTTTCCTCGTGCACCACCACAAAATGGTGTTGGAGAAAGAAAGAATAGGACTCTTATTGAGTGTGCTCGCACTATGCTCCATGATAGTCATTTAGTACTACAATTTTGGGCAGAAGCGGTGCACACGGCATGTTATGTGCTCAATAGGATCCTAGTGAGACCCCGAACGAACAAAACTTTTTTTGAGTTGTTTTATGATAAAAAGCCTCAAGTAAAATATTTTCGTGTGTTTGGTTCAAAATATTTTATAAAGAACACATTTGTTAATTTAGACGAATTTGAGCCAAGATCCGATGAAGGAATTTTTGTTGGATATTCCATACGTATTAAAGCCTACCGGATATACAACAAAACTTCTTCAACGATTGAGGAATCACTTCACTTATCCTTTTATGAAGATTTTGATTTTCCTCATGTTGATGATGATAATGTAGATATTCTTTGTGATTCTCTTAATAATGTTAAGATTAATGATTCTATTGTTGAGAGTAACACTTCTAACGAAATTGTTGAAGTTGTTCCTAGTGATACAGGTATACCCAAAGCTTATCCGACCGTTCGTAACCATCCCCATAACCAAATTATTGGAGATATTGGTGTGGGTGTTCGAACGAGATTGAGAATTGAAGAATTCTCTCATTGCACATTTCTCTCTACCATTGAGCCAAAGAACATCCAAGAAGCTTGTGAGGATAGCTCTTGGATAGTGGCAATGGAAGACGACCTAATGCAATTCGAGAGAAACGAAGTTTGGGAACTCGTACCTCTTCCAAGTGATCACCAATTCATTGGGACCAAATGGATCTTCAAGAACAAGACGGTTGAAAACGAGGTAATCACATGGAACAAAGTAAGGTTAGTAGCTCAAGGCTACCGGTAAGAGGAAGGTATTGATTTCGAAGAATCTTTTGCCCCCGTAGCTAGATTAGAATCTATAAGGTTGCTTTTATCTTTTGCATCCCATAAGAATTTTAAACTATTTCAAATGGATGTTAAAAATGCATTTTTAAATGGGTTTGTCAATGAAGAAGTTTATGTTTCACAACCTCCCGTTTTTGTTCATGAAAAATTTCCAAACCATGTTTTCAAACTTAAGAAAGCGTTGTATGGGTTGAGACAAGCTCCTAGAGCTTGGTATGATCGACTTAAGACTTTTCTTTTGAATTTAGGTTTTAAAATGGGAGAAGTTGATTCTACACTCTTCATTAAAGATTATGAAAATGATATTCTTTTGATTCAAGTTTATATAGACGATATTATTTTCGGTTCTACTAACTTTAATCTTTGTCAAGAATTTTCCAAGTCTATGAAGGATGAGTTTGAAATGAGCCACATGGGAGAGCTCATCTACTTCTTTGGATTGCAAATTCGACAAATGGACAATGGCACATTCATACATCAGACAAAGTACATAGGGGAGCTTATTAAGCGGTTCGGGATGGAATCTTCTTCGAGCAAAAGGACTCACATGAGTACTACTACTCATCTACACAAGGATGAAAGCGGAAAAGATGTAGACGTTCGTCTATATCGAGGTATGATCGATAGCTTACTTTACTTAATCGCTAGTAGGCCCGATATCATGTTTTCCGTATGCCTTTGTGCTAGATATCAAGCAAGACCTAACGAGTCACACTTGATTGCTGTTAAACAAATATTTCGTTATCTCAATCTATCTCTAGACTATGGGTTACTTTACCCTAAATCTAGCACATATGAGTTAATCTCATATAGTGATGCCAACTTTGCCGGATGCAAGTCTACAGAAAAAGTACTAGTGGCACTTGCCATTTCTTAGGAAATTACTTAATTTCTTGGTTTTCTAAGAAACAGAATTCGGAGTCATTGTTCACGCCTGCAGCGGAATATATTGCCGCGGGTCTTGCATGTGCACAAGTTCTTTGGATGAGACACACTCTGAGTGACTATGGTGTCAATTGTGATACTTGCCCTATCATGGTTGATAATCAAAGTGCTATTTGTCTTTCAAAGAATCAGGTACACCACTCCTGTACCAAACACATAGACGTGAGACACCATTTTATAAATGATCATGTAGCTAAGAAGGACATCATCTTAGAGTACATTGAAACCCAAAAACAAATTGCTGATATCTTCACTAAACCTCTTAAAGAAGATTCATTTGTGAGGTTGCGTGGAGAATTAAGAATTATGGGTGAATCTGAAATCTAGAAGCTCAATCTTTCATGTTATAACTCTTTTTTGAGCTCATATCATTTTGTTGCCTATCTTCATGTGCTTTATCATATTTATATGTTAAGAAAGGCAATTGTGATTTAATTGATTTCATGAGTTTTGATATTGTGGTAGTGATTTGTGTTTCAGTGGAGTTATTGTTTTTATACTGTTTTTACGTTATATTTGTGATTAAAGTATAGGTCCTAGGGTGAGTGTTCTTATTCTCTGGAATTCAATCTCACTGTGCACTTTTGGACCATGACAGACGACTGTCTTTCCTTCGACAGTCGACTGCCCTACTCTATCTCCTCAGTCTGAGAATTGGTATCTTTCGCACAGCCGACTGATGACTGTTTTACAGTCGTCTGTTATTTTAACAGGCGACTGCATTTTAGTCATCAGGCGACTGTTCTCTCTGTCGAAATTTTTACAGTGCTCTCTGTCTTTTTGATGAACTGTATGGTTTCTCGGCCAGTCGACTAATACGTAACTTACAGTCAACTTTCCAATGGACAGGCGACTGCATGTTACTTGCCAGTCAACTGCCCATCTTTCTAAGCTTTATTGTTATCACTTCATCCAGTCGACTGAACTTTGTTCAGCAGTCGACTGTCTTCTGCTATGACGGTTCAAGTGATTTGATCTTAGCCACCAATTCATTGATCCAACGACCCAGATTCATTCCCCAACTTTTATATTCGAGAAAGCCCGATCATTTCCCCAATCTCTCTTATCCGATTCGACCGTTTCGTATTCCCGCTCGATTTCTCTTCCAAAACCGTCGATCGTCTTCCCTTCGTGAGTCGATTTCGTGTTGTCGTTGCCGTTGATCTCCACCTCCCCGCTCGTCGATTGCTACGTCGTTGATTCCTCGCATCTCCTCTACTTGGTTTGCTTCTCTCTCTAGCCTTTCATTCGGTTCTTTGTCTTCCGATTTCTTTGCATTGTTTTTCTTTCTCTCGATTCCATGGCTCCCAAAACCAAGGGAAAAGAGAAGATTGTTGCTCCTAAACGTCCTAGGGCACCCAAGAAACTAATAGCCAAGAAGAATAAACCCTACCAAGCCCGAACCAAGCATGCCTAGTCACCCGTGCATTCTTCCTTGCAGGGTTACTCTCCTTCAGCTTCCTCTTTCGAGGCTCATCCTTTGATCACTCGTCAGCGCAAGCCCACTTGTGTTCACATCAGTGAGCCTGCTGCTGAGGACCCCCATCAGTCCCGATTGCTTCGAGTTCTTCAGAAGAGCCTCTTGTCGTAACCACCCTCTGATCCCCTAGTTCCCGTTTGCCGAGACGATCTCTGCTTGGCAAAATTGCACTCTCTTCTAAGGATCAACCTTCTTAGGGAGCGGTACATTGCTTTCCCCGCCTTCACTGCTGAGAGGCTTTCTGACATTCTTTCTGCTACTCACCTAGCCGATCTTTTTCACTTCTCTCAGAGCGAGTCCCCCATAGCCTATCCATTTCTGGTGAAGTTCTTCTATGCGAACCGCGTTCGCAGTGAGTATATGTCTACCGGGATCCTCGATACTGTCGTTCAGGGAGCCCACATTCAGATCACTCCCTCGCTCTTAGGGACTATTCTTAGGATTCCCTCTGTTGGTTCCCTTCCCACTGATATTTGCATCTCCGATATTGACGACCTTGACCAGTCTGTCCTCCGGGATATGTTTCGAGAGGTACCTTTAGCTCTTGATTCGGGTGTCAGGTCATCTATGTTCTCTGCGAGAGGTTGGGATGTTCACCTAGTGGTGAAGTCCAACATCCTGCCGAGGTATGGATCATCTGACAAGCCGTCTCAGGATATCCTGAAGTGTATGTATGCTCTGGCATGCCCGTGAACTGGGCCGGTGTCCTCCTTGATAGGATGGACAGGGTTGAGTTCACTACCTCCTCGTCTCACATTTCTTACGGTGGTATTCTGATTCGTGTCTTCCGTCATTTTGGTGTTGACTTGACTCATTACGAGCCCATGCCCATTGGTCCTCTCCTCGACGCATCTGCAAAGTCGAAATCTTCTTCAGCTCTGCAGACTACCTCGAAGAAGAGGAAATCCACTTCAGCTCTGACGTGCGATTATATTTCATATATTCACGCACGTTTTCTATTGTGTTTTTCCGTTATTTTCCGCCGACTCGTATCCGTTTTCTCGTATTTTCTTGTTTTCTTTCACTTTTCCGTGTTTTTGTATGTTTGCAGGATTTTACTGACGTTGGGGACATAAAACGACGATATCATGAGTCCCCGGAGCAACGGGAGGAGTCACACGCGATCCAGGGGGTCAAACGACCAAGATTGCCACTTTTCAACCCCCACCTGATCAGTTGGACACAGCCAACCGATCGGGTGATGCACGCGTGCACGACCCGAACTGAAGCTGGAGCGAAGTGCAAAGTCAACCGACCGGTTCACCGACCGGTTCATCCCAACAGAGTTCTCGGGAATTTGGAGCTTAATTCCAACCGATCAGGTGATATCTCACCCGATTGGTTCATCTGAAGCTGAAGTTTCCCAAACGACGACCCAGTCACGCCACCCGTTCTCCTCAGCGACCGGTTGAAGCTCCCGAAGCCCGACGTCCAATGCAACAAGCAGCTCACCCGATCGGTTGAACCTTTTCTTCCGCTTTCGCACGCTGTTGATGCACTCATTGAATATCTACTATCATTCTAGAGGGATTTTGGGTGATCTCTTATTTTTCTAGCGTCTGCATCGTCGTTAGCTTTCCAATGATAGGTTGCATGCCCAAATCCGATTTTTCTACATTTTTCTGGAATTTTCAGAGCGCAGCTGTGTGCTGAAATTGGCAGCAGTCTGAATTTTCATTTCACCCGATCGGGTGAGTTTCCACCCGACCGGGTGAGATCTTTTTCTACGTTTCTGTGCTCTCTGTATTTTCCACCCGATCGGGTGAACTTCCACTCGATCGGGTGGGCGGGTGAACTTCCACCCGATCGGGTGGGCCTGTTTTGACAGTTTTGCTGGGCTTTTGGACCCGAAAAGTGAGGGCTTTGAGGGGGGTTTATTAAGAGACGTTGGGGCATTTCTTGGGGAGATCTTCCACTATTTTTCAGCACCTTTTCCTCCCCTTTCTTGGGAGTTTTAGATTAGGTTAGATTAGGTTTTCTATTGTAATAAATCTTGTATTGGATTGAAGATTCAAACTCAAGATAAGTATTTCTTCCTCCTACTTTCTATTGTTTTGTATTGTGTTTATTTTGCTTGATGGTGAATGTTTGTATGTCATTTCTTTTGCTTGTTTTTGTGTTCTTCACCATTGAGTAGTGTTGATGAACCCTAATACGGGTTAGGGTAGGATTGATGCTTGAAAAACTACATTTGAATTGATTGCATGGCATGTGTCCAATGAAATGTGTCAATGGGGATTTCTAGCAATCTGAGTCCAATTCGTATGGCAACACACTAGTTGTGTTGGGGATTGGGGTCCGGTGTCTTGTCCAGTCAAGACCCGCTTCGATGTATTGCTAGAAATCACATTCGACCTATTTGGCCATTAGGGTTACGCGGGGGTGTTTCATTGTCATTGGCGGGAAAAAGACCGCCTCTGACCATCGGGCCAAGGGAGAATAAACTTGGCGGTTGACTCCCTAGCCACAGCTCACGCCCCTAGCGTAGACATTGAGTCCTCGCGTGTGGGAACGGCTTGGACGAAGTGTTGGGAGTTATCATTGTGGCCTTAATGCTCCCGGTTGCGGAAGGTGTTAATGGACATGGGAATGCCCACCGTCCGGAACCGGGTAGGCCTAGCGTACTTGGCACCGACCGGAATATCGGGCCATGGACGTTACGTACCACCTTTTGGGGCAATGTCTCACCCTGGGTCAAGTCAAATGCCAAGTGTCATGAATGCTCTAGCCCGTGTTAGCGGGGATTCTTTTCGTGTTTTTTTCATTTCTTTCTTTTATTTCTACACTTCCACCCATATCATCCACGTGGCTAGCACACAACCTAGGCGAGGCTAGTAGCCACTCAAGCCATCCACCTCCATGAGTTCGATAAACCCGCACCCTACACTAACCGTGCACTTGCGGTAAAACGACACCGCGCCCAAACCGTAAACGGGGTGCCGGTCATGTTTTTGGCGCCGTTGCCGGGGAGGCGTTCGGTTTGATATTAGCTTAGCTTGGGTTCGTTAGACTACGCATAAAAACACAAAAAAAAAAATTTTAAAAAAAATATTCAATAACCAAGAAAATTTTCCCCCACTATTATATTATCCTTTTGTTATTCTCTTGTGCTATTGACGCTCCTCTCTAGTTTTCTTATTTTTGTTGTCCAGGTATCTTTGATATTACCTTGTGCAGATCAAATTTCGATGCTCAGATGGGAGGATACGATCCTTATCCAGTTGTGGTTTGTGAGACTTGTGGGATGGTTGGGCACATGTATTATGATTGCCCATTTATGCTTGAGAGCCTCCCCCTACACCAAGGCCATACATTTTCCCACAACCATTGCCCAAACACCTCCCATCCATTTCCTCAACCTTATATCCCTCCACCAACACAAGAAGAATCAAGCCTAGTGTCTCTCCTTGAAAGTGCCATGTTTAACCAAGGCCAATTCTTACAAAACTTGATGGCACCAATCACTGAGCCTACACCTAGGAGAGGGGATGAAGGAGAGGATATACCCACTTTCATGGTTGAGACCACCATCCCATCGGCCCCCATTGACAAATCTTATGCCGATACCCCATTTTTCCAACACTACCACTTGGATGACGAAGCATTTTTTGATGATGATAGTGAGGATGGGGAGATTTCTCTAGGATCTATGGGAGAGACTTCTTGTCTTAATTTGGATACCCCACATGAGTCCTATGAAAGCATCGAGGAGTTTACAGAGATTATGCATACCGGCGAGTAGGATGTACGTGAGGACGAGGACATCATGACCACAAACGAGGGGTCCGCTCTACATCCACCTCCACAGCCATCTCTGTCGCAGCTTCTTCCTTGGTCCGTGGTCAACCACGAGGATGTCATTCAGGACATCGGGCAGATGGTGGAGTATGAGCATATCGTCGAGGAGGATGTGCATGAGGGCTTGGATACGATCGTCCACTTCATAGAGCCCGAGCCACATATACCTCTACCGTCACACTCCACTTCTTCTACGGCTGAGCATCTACTTGAGCATATTGCCCCTATTCAGGGATATTTTCATACTCACTCTCACTCCACATTTAAGTCTCGCTTTTCACGTCCTATTCCTTTAGACTTATATATTTTTGACACACCATATCTCTCGCAGGACACAGGATCGACTTCCCTTGAGGTATGCTACGATGTGTCACCACCTGGAGAGCAACTTCACATGGAGAGCGGGGATTTGATCGTCACTAGCACAGAGGATAGCATACCATTTCCAGGGAGTGTTCGCCACATTTCATATATTTTACCATCATTTATCGGCGACTATCTCAGGGATACATTTATTTTGGGAAATAATTTCTTGCCATGGACTAATGCACCTCGTCCTTTGCAGGTCACAGGTGGACACCTACGAGGGATGCTTGGAGGTGCATTGCTTGGGTCCATTGGCACACGTGGCACAGCGCTTCTGGCGGAGCCACAGAAGGAGCAGTTAGAGCGGCTACCTGCCCCACTTCAGATCTTGGATCCGCCTATGCTCAGGTGTATCATAATCAAGTAGTGTAAAAATTTACAGCTTTCTAGTTTAGATTTGAATAATCTTGTCTCCTCTCATTAGCGAGGGAAGCGTATCTAGGATTTGCTTTTGCATCATAACAACCCATCATGTCGTGCCCTTCTATCACTTCTACCGCCCACACCCCACATCCTCTTCCGAGGAGAATGAACACACTGTCTCTCCTGCATTCTGATTTCTTTCTTTTCCGATTTTCCCCCTAGCATATCTCTACATCCCCATTGATCATATCATTTTGCTAGCATTGTCATGTTCAGCTTGGGGGAAATCGACTTTTGTGTGCATGTTTTCGTGTGTCGTTGTCGTGTGTTTGTGTCTTTGAGTCCTTCGTTGCATTTTTTATCTTTTATTCTGCAAGTTTATTTTTATTTATTTTCCAGTTTCGTTCGTGTATTTTTTGTGTTTTTCATTTTTGTGTCGGTGCGTAACTCCCCCCATTTTCATTGCCCTCCCGTATTCACTACTATTGCATTGAGGACAATGCAAGTTTCAGCTTGGGGGAGTCGCGCTTCGTGCGTCATTTGTCTCTTTTTCTTCGTTATTTGAGTCGTTTTTCTCCGTGTTTTTCTTTTTCTTTTTCTTTTCTTCTTTTTATCTCTTTCTCCTAGAGATGAACCCTATGATGAATTGCCACGAAAATCACACGCACACCTTGCACGGCTTCGAAAATCACATTCACTAACCCTAGGATATCGAGTCCTCTTGCATTTCATGCATCACGGGTCCACTTAGCTTTTTGTGAGTCGTGCGTCGTGCCTAGCTGTTTGGTGTGCTTCTACTTTGTGATTTTACTCTATATACCTGTCCAGGAATGACCCCTAGATTATTATGCTTCGATTTGAATATGCGGTATTTATTTCCCCTATCTGCTTCTGCATGCTCTATATATATATATATATATATATATATATATATATATATATATATATATATATATATTTTATATTTCGCACGGTGCGAAAATGTTTTTAGTTTTTTTTTGAAATTTTTTTTTTCAAAAATTCTTTTTTCCACCCTCATTATATGTTGTTATACCCCCCTCAAAAAATAATGGTTGAGAAATAATGTCATTTGGCCTTCGATCAAGGCATTTCATCAAATTCGCACGTTTTGAGACCGTTAAATTTGTAACGGGTGGATGGGTGCTCTAATGCCCAACGGGTTCACCCATTATTTTCCCTGGGGTATATATTTGTATGGATTAAACATCAAAAAAAGAAATTTTGAAAAAAAAAATTTCAAAAAAATAAAAAAAATGTTTTCGCACGGGCTTTCGCACCATTTTTTCGCAATGGAAGATTGCCCTATATATATATATATATATATATATATATATATCGTGTACTTCATTTCACATGTGTCGGGATTCCACAATTAAGGACTAGGATAACCCATTTAGCCCATGCTCTAATTAGCGAGTAGAGTTTTCTCTGCCCAAGTGTTTAGATTCCGATTTCTTTTTTGTTTTACTTGGTGCAAATCCCCTCGTCGTGTACCGTTCTCCCACTTGGGAGAGTAAACATGTGTATAGCCAAAAACCCAAAAATCCAAAAAAAGAGAAAAGAAAAGAAAAACCCAAAAAGAAAAGAAAAGAAAAATTTTGTATAGCCAAAAAGCCAAAAAAAATACAAATGCCCAAAACCCAAAAAAAAATTCCCGTGTGAATATTTTCCTACTTGCCGAGAATAAAGGGAAGGCGAGAATTTGCGCCGAGTGTTCTACTCCACACCTTCTCAACCTCCATCGTTTTCGAAAACAGTTGGCATAGGGACCTTCTAGCGATTATCTAGGCTATAGTGTGGTGATTTCCTTGTCCCTAGCTGTGGAATCCCCGATGCATGATACGCTTCTATTCTTATATTCTTCTCATGCATGCTTGAGCTAATATTCACCGCAATTTCAAATTGAATCGATATTTGGGTCTTTCTTTGTGTATGTGTATAAGGAGCTTTATTGCATGATGTACATAGTGACACCGTCTGCTAGCACACGACCACACTCACTCGCGCTTCACTGCGTGGGCCCACGACACTTGTTTGGACTCACATTCCTTGGTTTAGTGTTGGGTTTTGTCGTATGCTTGCTTAGTGTGGCGTGTTTGATTTTGTTGGCCCTTACGGGCGATTTAGGATTTAGAGTTCTCTTCTTCTCTCTTTCTCTCTATTTTCTCCCTTCAAGCTCCTACTATCACTCGTCTTCCTAGAGGACGAGGAAGGGTTCAGCTTGGTGGATTTTGACGTGCGTTTATATTTCATATATTCACGCACGTTTTCTATTATGTTTTTCCGTTATTTTCCGCCGTCTCGTATCTGTTTTCTCGTATTTTCTTGTTTTCTTTCACTTTTCCGTGTTTTTGTATGTTTGCAGGATTTTACTGACGTTGGGGACATAAAACGATGATATCATGAGTCCCCGGAGCAACGGGAGGAGTCACGCGCGATCCAGGGGGTCAAACGACCAAGATTGCCACTTTTCAACCCCCACCCGATCGGTTGGACACAGCCAACCGATCGGGTGATGCACGCATGCACGACCTGGACTGAAGCTGGAGCGAAGTGCAAAGTCAACGACCGGTTTGCCGACTTGTTCATCCCAACAGAGTTCTCGGGAATTTGGAGCTTAATTCCAACTGATCGGGTGATATCTCACCCGATCGGTTCATCTGAAGCTGAAGTTTCCCAAACGACGACCCGGTCATGCCACCCGTTCTCCTCAGCGACCGGTTGAAGCTCCCGAAGCCCGACGGCCAAAGCAACAAGCGGCTCACCCGATCGGTTGATGTTTCAACCGATCGGGGGGCCTTTTCTTCCGCTTTCGCGTGCTGCTGATGCACTTATTGAAGATCTGCTATCATTCCAGAGGGATTTTGGGTGATCTCTTATTTTTCTAGCGTCGGCATCGTCGTTAGCTTTCCAACGATAGGTCGCATGTCCAAATCCAATTTTTCTACATTTCTCTGGAATTTTCGGAGCGCAGCTGTGTGCTGAAATTGGCAGCAGTCTGAATTTTCATTTCACCCGATCGGATGAGTTTCCACCCGACCGGGTGAGATCTTTTTCTGCGTTTCTGTGCTCTCTGTTTATTCCACCCGATCGGGTGAACTTCCACCCGATCGGGTGGGCCTGTTTTGACAGTTTTGCTGGGCTTTTGGACCCAAAAAGTGAGGGCTTTGAGGTGGGTTTATTAAGAGACGTTGGGGCATTTCTTGGGGAGATCTTCCACTATTTTTAAGCAACTTTTCCTCCCCTTTCTTGGGAGTTTTAGATTAGGTTAGATTAGGTTTTCTATTGTAATAAATCTTGTATTGGATTGAAGATTCAAACTCAAGATAAGTATTTCTTCCTCCTATTTTCTATTGTTTTGTATTGTGTTTATTTTGCTTGATGGTGAACGTTTGTATGTCATTTCTTTTGCTTGTTTTTGTGTTCTTCACCATTGAGTAGTTTTGATGAACCCTAATACGGGTTAGGGTAGGATTGATGCTTGAAAAACTACATTTGACTTGATTGCATGGCATGTGTTCGATGAAATGTGTCAATGGGGATTTCTAGTAATCTGAGTCCAATTCGTATGGCAACACACTAGTTGTGTTGGGGATTGGGGTCCGGTGTCTTGTCCAGTCAAGACCCGCTTCGATGTATTGCTAGAAATCACATTCGACATATTTGGCCATTAGGGTTACGCGGGGGTGTTTCATTGTCATTGGCGGGAAAAAGACCGCCTCTGACCATCGGGCCAAGGGGGAATAAACTTGGCGGTTGACTTCCTAGCCACAGCTCACGCCCCTAGCATAGACATTGAGTTCTCGCGTGTGGGAACGGCTTGGACGAAGTGTTGGGAGTTATCATTGTGGCCTTAATGCTCCCGGTTGCGATGCTCCCGGTTGCAGAAGGTGTTAATGGACATGGGAATGCCCACCGTCCGGAACCGGGTAGGCCTAGCGTACTTGGCACCGACCGGAATATCGGGCCATGGACGTTACGTACCACCTTTTGGGGCAATGTCTCACCCTGGGTCAAGTCAAATGCCAAGTGTCATGAATGCTCTAGCCCGTGTTAGCGGGGATTCTTTTCGTGTCTTTTTCATTTCTTTCTTTTATTTCTACACTTCCACCCATATCATCCACGTGGCTAGCACACAACCTAGGCGAGGCTAGTAAACACTCAAGCCATCCACCTCCCTGAGTTCGATAAACCCGCACCCTACACTAACCGTGCACTTGCGGTAAAACGACACCGCGCCCAAACCGTAAACGGGGTGCCGGTCAAGTTTTTGGCGCCGTTGCCGGGGAGGCGTTCGGTTTGATATTAGCTTAGCTTGGGTTCGTTAGACTACGCATAAAAACACAAAAAAAAAAATTTTTTTTAAAAAATATTCAATAACCACGAAAATTTTCCCCCACTATTATATTATCCTTTTGTTATTCTCTTGTGCTATTGACGCTCCTCTCTAGTTTTCTTATTTTTGTTGTCCAGGTATTTTTGATATTACCTTGTGGAGATCAAATTTCGATGCTCAGATGGGAGGATACGATCCTTATCCAGTTGTGGTTTGTGAGACATGTGGGATGGTTGGGCACATGTATTATGATTGCCCATTTATGCTTGAAAGCCTCCCCCTACACCAAGGCCATACATTTTCCCATAACCATTGCCCAAACACCTCCCATCCATTTCCTCAACCTTATATCCCTCCACCAACACAAGAAGAATCAAGCCTAGTGTCTCTCCTTGAAAGTGCCATGTTTAACCAAGCCCAATTCTTACAAAACTTGATGGCACCAATCACCGAGCCTACACCTAGGAGAGGGAATGAAGGAGAGGATATACCCACTTTCATGGTTGAGACCACCATCTCATCGGCCCCCATAGACAAATCTTATGCCGATACCCCATTTTTCCAACACTACCACTTGGATGACGAAGCATTTTTTGATGATGATAGTGAGGATGGGGAGATTTCTCTAGGATCTATGGGAGAGACTTCTTGTCTTAATTTGGATACCCCACATGAGTCCTATAAGAGCATCGAGGAGTTTACAGAGATTATGCATACCGACGAGGAGGATGTGCGTGAGGACAAGGACACCATGACCACATACGAGGGGTCCGCTCTACATCCACCTCCACAGCCATCTCTGTCGCAGCTTCTTCCTTGGTCCGTGGTCAACCACTAGGATGTCATTCAGGACATCGGGCAGATGGTGGAGTATGAGCATATCATCGAGGAGGATGTGCATGAGGGCTTGGATACGATCGTCCACTTCATGGAGCCCGAGCCATATATACCTCTACCGTCACGCTCCACTTCTTCTGCGGCTGAGCATCTACTTGAGCATATTGCCCCTATTCAGGGAGATTTTCATACTCACTCTCACTCCACATTTAAGTCTCTCTTTTCACGTCCTATTCCTTTAGACTTATATATTTTTGACACACCATATCTCTCGCAGGACACGGGATCGACTTCCCTTGAGGTATGCTACGGTGTGTCACCACCTGGAGAGCAACTTCACATGGAGAGCGGTGATTTGATCGTCGCTAGCATAGAGGATAGCATACCATTTCCAAGGAGTGTTCGCCACATTTCATATATTTTACCATCATTTATCGGCGACTATCTCAGGGATACATTTACTTTGGGAAATAATTTCTTGCCATGGACTAATGCACCTCGTCCTTTGCAGGTCACAGGTGGACACCTACGAGGGATGCTTGGAGGTGCATTGCTTGGGTCCATTGGCACACGTGGCACATCGCTTCCGGTGGAGCCACAGAAGGAGCAGTCAGAGCAGTACCTGACCCACTTTAGATCTTGGATCCGCCTATGCTCAGGTGTATCCTAATCCAGTAGTTCAAAATTTTACAGCTTTCTAGTTTAGATTTGAATAATCTTGTCTCCTCTCATTAGCGAGGGGAGCGTATCTAGGATTTGCTTTTGCATCATAATAACCCAACATGTCGTGCCCTTCTATCACTTCTACCGCCCACACCCCACATCCTCTTCCGAGGAGAACGAGCACACTGTCTCTCCTGCATTCTGATTTCTTTCTTTTCTGATTTTCCCCCTAGCATATCTCTACAACCCTATTGATCATATCATTTTGCTAGCATTTCATGTTCAGCTAGGGGGAAATCGACTTTTGTGTGCATGTTTTCGTGTGTCGTTATCGTGTGTTTGTGTCTTTGAGTCCTTCGTTGCGTTTTATATCTTTTATTTTGTATGTTTATTTTTCTTTAGTTTCCCGTTTTGTTCGTGTATTTTTCGTGTTTTTCATTTTTTGTGTCGGTGCGTAACTCCCCCCATTTTCATTGACCTCCCGTATTCACTACTATTGCATTGAGGACAATGCAAGTTTCAGCTTGGGGGAGTCGCGCTTCGTGTGTCATTTGTCTCTTTTTCTTCGTTATTTGAGTCGTTTTTCTCCGTGTTTTTCTTTTTCTTTTTCTTTTCTTCTTTTTATCTCTTTCTCCTAGAGATGAACCCTATGATGAATTGCCACGAAAATCACACGCACACCTTGTACGGCTTCGATAATCACATTCACTAACCCTAGGATATCGAGTCCTCTTGCATTTCGTGCATCGCGGGTCCACTTAGCTTTTTGTGAGTCGTGCGTCGTGCCTAGCCCTTTGGTGTGCTTCTACTTTATGATTTTACTTTATATACCTGTCCAGGAATGACCCCTAGATTATCATGCTTCGATTTGAATATGCGGTATTTATTTCCCCTGTCTGCTTCTGCATGATATATATATATATCGTGTACTTCATTTCACATGTGTCAGGATTCCACAATTAAGGACTAGGATAACATGGTGCAAATCCCCTCGTCGTGTACCGTTCTCCCACTTGGGAGAGTACACATGTGTATAGCCAAAAACCCAAAAATCCAAAAAAAGAGAAAAGAAAAGAAAAACCCAAAAAGAAAAGAAAAGAAAAATTTTGTATAGCCAAAAAGCCAAAAAAAATACAAATGCCCAAAACCCAAAAAAAATTCCCGTGTGAATATTTTCCTACTTGCCGAGAATAAAGGGAAGACGAGAATTTGCGCCGAGTGTTCTACTCCACACCTTCTCAACCTCCATCGTTTTCGAAAACACTTGGCATAGGGACCTTCTAGCGATTATTTAGGCTATAGTGTGGTGATTTCCTTGTCCCTAGCTGTGGAATCCCCGATGCATGATACGCTTCTATTCTTATATTCTTCTCATGCATGCTTGAGCTAATATTCACCACAATTTCAAATTGAATCGATATTTGGGTCTTTCTTTGGGTATGTGTATAAGGAGATTTATTGCACGATGTAGATAGTGACACCGTCTGCTAGCACACGACCACACTCACTCGCGCTTCACTGCGTGGGCCCACGACACTTGTTTGGACTCACATTCCTTGGTTTAGTGTTGTGTTTTGTCGTATGCTTGCTTAGTGTGGCGTGTTTGATTTTGTTGGCCCTTACGGGCGATTTAGGATTTAGAGTTCTCTTCTTCTCTCTTTCTCTCTATTTTCTCCCTTCAAGCTCCTACTATCACTCGTCTTCCTCGAGGACGAGGAAGGGTTCAGCTTGGGGGATTTTGACGTGCGTTTATATTTCATATATTCACGCACGTTTTCTATTGTGTTTTTCCGTTATTTTCCACCGTCTCGTATCCGTTTTCTCGTATTTTCTTGTTTTCTTTCACTTTTCCGTGTTTTTGTATGTTTGCAGGATTTTACTGACGTTGGGGACAAAAAACGACGATATCATGAGTCCCCGGAGCAACAGGAGGAGTCACGCGCGATCCAGGGGGTCAAACGACCAAGATTGCCACTTTTCAACCCCCACCCGATCGGTTGGACACATCCAACCGATCGGGTGATGCACGCGTGCACGACCCGGACTGAAGCTGGAGCGAAGTGCAAAGTTAACGACCGGTTCACCGACTGGTTCATCCCAACAGAGTTCTCGGGAATTTGGAGCTTAATTCCAACCGATCGGGTGATATCTCACCCGATCGGTTCATCTGAAGCTGAAGTTTCCCAAACGACGACCCAGTCACGCCATCCGTTCTCCTTAGCGACCGGTTGAAGCTCTCGAAGCCCGACGGCCAAAGCAACAAGCGGCTCACCCGATCGGTTGATGTTTCAATCGATCGGGTGGCCTTTTCTTCCGCTTTCACGCGCTGCTGATGCACTCATTGAAGATCTGCTATCATTCCAGAGGGATTTTGGGTGATCTCTTATTTTTCTAGCATCGGCATCGTCGTTACCTTTCCAACGATAGGTCGCAGTCCAAATCCGATTTTTCTACATTTTTCTGGAATTTTTGGAGCACAGCTGTGTGCTGAAATTGGCAGCAGTCTGAATTTTCATTTCACCCGATCGGGTGAGTTTCCACCCGACCGGGTGAGATCTTTTTCTGCGTTTCCATTCTCTCTGTTTATTCCACCCGATCGGGTGAACTTTCACCCGATCGGGTGGGCCTGTTTTGACAGTTTTGTTGGGCTTTTGGACCCGAAAAGTGAGGGCTTTGAGGTGGGTTTATTAAGAGACGTTGGGGCATTTCTTGGGGAGATCTTCCACTATTTTTTAAGCAACTTTTCCTCCCCTTTCTTGGGAGTTTTAGATTAGGTTAGATTAGGTTTTCTATTGTAATAAATCTTGTATTGGATTGAAGATTCAAACTCAAGATAAGTATTTCTTCCTCCTATTTTCTATTGTTTTGTATTGTGTTTATTTTGCTTGATGGTGAACGTTTGTATGTCATTTCTTTTGCTTGTTTTTGTGTTCTTCACCATTGAGTAGTGTTGATGAACCCTAATACGGGTTATGGTAGGATTGATGCTTGAAAAACTACATTTGACTTGATTGCATGGCATGTGTTCGATGAAATGTGTCAATGGGGATTTCTAGCAATCTGAGTCCAATTCGTATGGCAACACACTAGTTGTGTTGGGGATTGGGGTCCGGTGTCTTGTCCAGTCAAGAACCGCTTCGATGTATTGCTAGAAATCACATTCGACCTATTTGGCCATTAGGGTGACGCGGGGGTGTTTCATTGTCATTGGCGGGAAAAAGACCGCCTCTGACCATCGGGCCAAGGGGGAATAAACTTGGCGGTTGACTCCTTAGCCACAGCTCACGCCCCTAGCATAGACATTTAGTCCTCGCACGTGGGAACGACTTGGACGAAGTGTTGGGAGTTATCATTGTGGCCTTAATGCTCCCGGTTGCGGAAGGTGTTAATGGACATGGGAATGCCCACCGTCCGGAACCGGGTAGGCCTAGCGTACTTGGCACCGACCGAAATATCGGGCCATGGACGTTAGGTACCACCTTTTGGGGCAATGTCTCACCCTGGGTCAAGTCAAATGCCAAGTGTCATGAATGCTCTATCCCGTGTTAGCAGGGATTCTTTTCGTGTCTTTTTCATTTCTTTCTTTTATTTCTACACTTCCACCAATATCATCCGCGTAGCTAACACACAACATAGGCGAGGCTAGTAGACACTCAAGCCATCCACCTCCCTGAGTTAGATAAACCCGCACCCTACACTAACCGTGCACTTGCGGTAAAACGACACCGCGCCCACACTGTAAACGAGGTGCCGGTCAAGTTTTTGGCGTCGTTGTCGGGGAGGCGTTCGGTTTAATATTAGCTTCGCTTGGGTTCGTTAGACTACGCATAAAAACACAAAAAAAAAAAATTTTTTTTAAAAATATATTCAATAACCAAAAAAATTTTCCCCCACTATTATATTATCCTTTTGTTATTCTCTTGTGCTATTGATGCTCCTCTCTAGTTTTCTTATTTTTGTTGTCCATGTATCTTTGATATTACCTTGTGGAGATCAAATTTCGATGCTCAGATGGGAGGATACGATCCTTATCCAGTTGTGGTTTGTGAGACTTGTGGGATGGTTGGGCACATGTATTATGATTACCCATTTATGCTTGAGAGCCTCCCCCTACACCATGGCCATACATTTTCCCACAACCATTGCCCAAACACCTCCCATCCATTTCCTCAACCTTATATCCCTTCACCAACACAAGAAGAATCAAGCCTAGTGTCTCTCCTTGAAAGTGCCATGTTTAACCAAGGCCAATTCTTACAAAACTTGATGGCACCAATCACCGCGCCTACACCTAGGAGAGGGGATGAAGGAGAGGATATACCCACTTTCATGGTTGAGACCACCATCTCATCGGGCCCCATAGACAAATCTTATGCCGATACGCCATTTTTCCAACATTACCACTTGGATGACGAGGCATTTTTTGATGATGATAGGGAGGATGGAGAGATTTCTCTAGGATCTATGGGAGAGACTTCTTGTCTTAATTTGGATACCCCACATGAGTCCTATGAGAGCATCGAGGAGTTTACAGAGATTATCCATACCGGCGAGGAGGATGTGCGTGAGGACGAGGACACCATGACCACATACGAGGGGTCCGCTCTACATCCACCTCCACAGCCATCTCTGTCGCAGCTTCTTCCTTGGTCCGTGGTCAACCACGAGGATGTCATTTAGGACATCGGGTAGATGGTGGAGTATGAGCATATCGTCGAGGAGGATGTGCATGGGGGCTAGGATACGATCGTCATGCTCCACTTCATGGATCCCGAGCCACATATACCTCTACCGTCATGCTCCACTTCTTCTGCAGCTGAGCATCTACTTGAGCATATTGCTCCTATTCAGGGAGATTTTCATACTCACTCTCACTCCACATTTAAGTCTCGCTTTTCATGTCCTATTCCTTTAGACTTATATATTTTTGACACACCATATCTCTCGCAGGACACATGATCGACTTCCCTTGAGGTATGCTACGGTGTGTCACCACCTGGAGAGCAACTTCACATGGAGAGCGGGGATTTGATCGTCGCTAGCACAGAGGATAGCATACCATTTCCAGGGAGTGTTCGCCACATTTCATATATTTTACCATCATTTATCGGCGACTATCTCAGGAATACATTTATTTTGGGAAATAATTTCTTGCCATGGACTAATGCACCTCGTCCTTTGCAGGTCACAGGTGGACACCTACGAGGGATGCTTGGAGGTGCATTGCTTGGGTCCAGCTTGGGGCACGTGGCACAGCGCTTCTGGCGGAGCCACAGAAGGAGCAGTTAGAGCAGCTACCTGCCCAACTTCAGATCGTGGATCCGCCTATGCTCAGGTGTATCCTAATCCAGTAGTGTAAAAATTTACAGCTTTCTAGTTTAGATTTGAATAATCTTGTCTCCTCTCATTAGCGAGGGGAGCGTATCTAGGATTTGCTTTTGCATCATAATAACCCATCATGTCATGCCCTTCTATCACTTCTACCGCCCACACCCCACATCCTCTTCCGAGGAGAACGAGCACACTGTCTCTCCTGCATTCTGTTTTCTTTCTTTTCCGATTTTCCCCTTAGCATATCTCTACATCCCCATTGATCATATCATTTTGCTAGCATTGTCATGTTCAGCTTGGGGGAAATCGACTTTTGTGTGCATGTTGTCGTGTGTCGTTGTCGTGTGTTTGTGTCTTTGAGTCCTTCGTTGCGTTTTATATATTTTATTCTGTAAGTTTATTTTTCTTTATTTTCCAGTTTCGTTCGTGTATTTTTTGTGTTTTTCATTTTTTGTGTCGGTGCGTAACTCCCCCCATTTTCATTGCCCTCTCGTATTCACTACTATTGCATTGAGGACAATGCAAGTTTCAGCTTGGGGGAGTCGCGCTTCGTGCGTCATTTGTCTCTTTTTCTTCGTTATTTGAGTCGTTTTTCTCCGTGTTTTTCTTTTTCTTTTTCTTTTCTTCTTTTTATCTCTTTCTCCTAGAGATGAACCCTATGATGAATTGCCACGAAAATCACACGCATACCTTGCACGGCTTCGATAATCACATTCACTAACCCTAGGATATCGAATCCTCTTGCATTTCATGCATCGCGGATCCACTTAGCTTTTTGTGAGTCGTGCGTCGTGCCTAGCTGTTTGGTGTGCTTCTACGTTGTGATTTTACTTTATATACCTGTCCAGGAATGACCCCTAGATTATCATGCTTCGATTTGAATATGTGGTATTTATTTCCCCTGTCTGCTTCTGCATGCTATATATATATATATCATGTACTTCATTTCACATGTGTCGGGATTCCACAATTAAGGACTAGGATAACCCATTTAGCCCATGCTCTAATTAGCGAGTAGAGTTTTATCTGCCCAAGTGTTTAGATTCCGATTTCTTTTTTGTTTTACTTGGTGCAAATCCCCTCGTCGTGTACCGTTCTCCCACTTGGGAGAGTACACATGTGTATAGCCAAATACCCAAAAATCCAAAAAAAAAAGAGAAAAGAAAAGAAAAACCCAAAAAGAAAAGAAAAGAAAAATTTTGTATAGCCAAAAAGCCAAAAAAAATACAAATGCCCAAAACACAAAAAAAAATTCCCGTGTGAATATTTTCCTACTTGCCGAGAATAAAGAGAAGGCGAGAATTTGCGCCGAGTGTTCTACTCCACACCTTCTCAACCTCCATCATTTTCCAAAACACTTGGCATAGGGACCTTCTAGCGATTATCTAGGCTATATTGTGGTGATTTCCTTGTCCCTAGCTATAGAATCCCCGATGCATGATACGCTTTTATTCTTATATTCTTCTCATGCATGCTTGAGCTAATATTCACCGCAATTTCAAATTGAATCGATATTTGGGTCTTTCTTTAGGTATGTGTATAAGGAGCTTTATTGCACGATGTAGATAGTGACACCGTCTGCTAGCACACGACCACACTCACTCGCGCTTCACTGCGTGGGCCCACGACACTTGTTTGGACTCACATTCCTTGGTTTAGTGTTGTGTTTTGTCGTATGCTTGCTTAGTGTGGCGTGTTTGATTTTGTTGGCCCTTACGGGCGATTTAGGATTTAGAGTTCTCTTCTTCTCTCTTTCTCTCTATTTTCTCCCTTCGAGCTCCTACTATCACTCGTCTTCCTCGAGGACGAGGAAGGGTTCAGCTTGGGGGATTTTGACGTGCGTTTATATTTCATATATTCACGCACGGTTTCTATTGTGTTTTTCCGTTATTTTACGCCGTCTCGTATCCGTTTTCTCGTATTTTCTTGTTTTCTTCCACTTTTCCGTGTTTTTGTATGTTTGCAGAATTTTACTGACGTTAGGGACATAAAACAACGATATTATGAGTCCCCGGAGCAACGGGAGGAGTCACGCATGATCCAGGGGGTCAAACGACCAAGATTTCCACTTTTCAACCCCCACCCGATCGGTTGGACACAGCCAACCGATCGGGTGATGCACGCATGCATGACCCGGACTGAAGCTAGAGCGAAGTGCAAAGTCAACCGACCGATTCGCCAACTGGTTCATCCCAACAGAGTTCTCGGGAATTTGGAGCTTAATTCCAACCGATCAGGTGATATCTCACCCGATCGGTTCACTTGAAGCTGAAGTTTCCCAAACGACGACCCGGTCACACCACCCGTTCTCCTCAGCGACCGGTTGAAGCTCCCGAAGCCCGACGGCCAAAGCAACAAGCGGCTCACCCTATCGGTTGATGTTTCAACAGATCAGGTGGCCTTTTCTTCTGCTTTCGCGCGCTGCTGATGTACTCATTTAAGATTTTCTATCATTCCAGAGGGATTTTGGGTGATCTCTTATTTTTCTAGTGTCGGCATCGTCGTTATCTTTCCAACGATAGGTCGAATGTCCAAATCCGAGTTTTCTACATTTTTCTGGAATTTTCGGAGCGCAGCTGTGTGCTGAAATTGGCAGCAGTCTGAATTTTCATTTCACCCGATCGGGTGAGTTTCCACCCAACCGGGTGAGATCTTTTTCTGCGTTTCTGTGCTCTCTGTTTATTCCACCCGATCGGGTGAACTTCCACCCGGTCAGGTGGGCCTGTTTTGACAGTTTTGCTGGGCTTTTGGACCCGAAAAGTGAGGGCTTTGAGGTGGGTTTATTAAGAGACGTTGGGGCATTTCTTGGGGAGATCTTCCACTATTTTTTCCTGCAACTTTTCCTCCCCTTTCTTGGGAGTTTTAGATTAGGTTAGATTAGGTTCTCTATTGTAATAAATCTTGTATTGGATTGAAGATTCAAACTCAAGATAAGTATTTCTTCCTCCTATTTTCTATTGTTTTGTATTGTGTTTATTTTGCTTGATGGTGAACGTTTGTATGTCATTTCTTTTGCTTGTTTTTGTGTTCTTCACCATTGAGTAGTGTTGATGAACCCTAATACGGGTTAGGGTAGGATTGATGCTTGAAAAACTACATTTGACTTGATTGCATGGCATGTGTTCGATGAAATGTGTCAATGGGGATTTCTAGCAATCTGAGTCCAATTCGTATGGCAACACACTAGTTGTGTTGGGGATTGGGGTCCGGTGTCTTGTCCAGTAAAGACCCACTTAGATGTATTGCTAGAAATCACATTCGACCTATTTGGCCATTAGGGTTACGCGGGGGTGTTTCATTGTCATTGGCGGGAAAAAGACTGCCTTTGACCATCGGGCCAAGGGAGAATAAACTTGGCGGTTGACTCCCTAGCCAAAGCTCACGCCCCTAGCGTAGACATTGAGTCCTCGTGCGTGGGAACGGCTTGGACGAAGTGTTGGGAGTTATCATTGTGGCCTTAATGCTCCCGGTTGCGGAAGGTGTAATGGACATGGGAATGCCCACCGTTTGGAACCGGGTAGGCCTAGCGTACTTGGCACCGACCGGAATATCGGGCCATGGACGTTAGGTACCACCTTTTGGGACAATGTCTCACCCTGGGTCAAGTCAAATGCCAAGTGTCATGAATGCTCTAGCCCGTGTTAGCGGGGATTGTTTTCGTGTGTTTTTCATTTCTTTCTTTTATTTCTACACTTCCACCCATATCATCCGCGTAGCTAGCACACAACCTAGGAGAGGCTAGTAGCCACTCAAGCCATCCACCTCCCTGAGTTCGATAAACCCGCACCCTACACTAACCGTGCACTTGCGGTAAAACGACACCGTGCCCAAACCGTAAACGGGCGCCGGTCAAGCTCCGTCCTCATCCATTGTTCCTCGAGCTGACCTGCCTTCATCCTCTGCTCCACCATCTCGTGACATTCTTTTGGAGATGGTCTCTGGACTTTACAGATTGTTGTCTCTCTCTCTTTCCTCCATCAGGGAATATCCTTCCCTAAGGATCTGAGATAGTTTGTTCCTCAGCTTCATGTGCCTCCTCAGCCCACTGATGTCGTTGAGCCTCCTGGTGTAGCTTCTACTCAGGATGTTGCTACTACTGCTACTGTTACTCCTTCTGACCCTCTTCCAGAGGATACACCTGCTGTCACAAAGCCTGCTTCTTCTTCTGCAACCCCTGGAGACGCTCACTCTTATATAGGTGTTTGAGTGGTGTTAGTTTAGTGATGATTGTATTTTGATGCTTGCTGGATGATGTTGTCTTGACTCTATATATGTATGGTGTTGTACTTCGCTGTCATCATGATGATGTATTTTTTTGTCGTGATCATGATGTATCTTTTTGTGATGGCCATGTAGATGTCCATCCGTTGATGTACTCATCTTTTATATATCTATATATAATGTTGATGTCTATCTTGTGTCACATTATGCTATACTGCTTATCTTATCTGTGTGATGTATGATATATTGTCTCCATGTATGCTATACTCTCTCTGATGTACTTTTGAGACAATATATGAGTTTCGTATTCGTTTTTTTCATGTTATCTCTGGTATGATGCATTTGTGAAATCTCTTTTGAAACTATTTTTGTGTGTATATCTAATGTTGATATTGGACTACAATTCCATTACTCACATGTGTATATGATGTGATTTTATGAGTTTTTGATTCGATATATCTTTATACTCCTTGATTGTTGCTAGTTCTTCTTTAGCGCTATTGTTGTTGTTGTTATTTGCTCCCACCTTTTTGGATAATGCCATAGGGAGAGAGAAATAAACATACAAGATTCATATTGGATGTGCTAAGTATGTTCTAACACTTGAATCTAAGATTTACGTTGCCTTAGATTCAGGGGGAGTAAGATTACAATGAATAGGGATTTTAATTCCTAGATTTCATGAATTAAAATCATCCTTATCTCACTCATTTGCTTCAATTGTTATGTAGATGCTCTAATATTTTTTGACTAACTTGATTGGCATCTATGTAGGGGGAGTAAGTTTTCATTGTGCACAACTATTTATCTTTTAGTTTATGTTTGTATGTCATCATCAAAACGGGGGAGAATGTTGAGTATTGGACTTCTCCCTACTTGGTGTTAATGATGAGCAAACATAAATACTTGTGACTAATCCCCTATTTTGTAGTTAATCCATTGCCTAAGCTAATTATGAAGATCTACTAGCAATGGATGACTCACAAACTTCATTGATGGCAAATGACATGAATTGGATGATCGTAGATGATGATTGAAGCTCCGTGAAGACTTCAAGCTCATATGATGGAAAGAAGAGATTATTCGTCAATGTAATTTTTCTTGTATCTCTTCTAGTATGTAGCTTAGAAGTAGAACTTTGATGGAGCACTCACACACATCTACATTCAGTCATAGGACTTCATTAGATCAATTGTCCTTTAATCCCAATTCATTTCTTGATTGTGCTAGGATTGTTTATAACAGCCGACTGCTGAACAGTTTACCGTCGCCTGTCTCAAAAACAGTCGACTGTGTTTTGTTCTACAGTCGCCGGTTATGCACAGACTATTACAATATAGTTTTGGGCCTTCTCTGATTATTTCGCACAGGCTACTGATGAACGATTCACAGGCGCCTGTCCAAGTGACAGTCGACTGTGTTTTGTAAATCAGTCGCCTGTCTATTCTTGCCCAAACTATGTTTGATCTGACTTTTATGGACAGTCGACTAATAATGTATATACAGTCGACTGTCTCTTGGATCAGTCGACTGTCTATGCTGCAACAGTCGTCTGTCTGTAAGTCATTTCTTTGACTCAGCTCTCTGGACATTTCTCAGGCTTTTGACAGTCGTCTGTTTAAGGATTTACAGTCGTCTGTACTGATTAATATTCGACTGTATTCCTTGCATCAGTCGTCTGTCCTGTTACTTGTGAGATTTCCAGTATTTGTCGTACTTACCCATCTCTCGGCCAGTCACCTGTCGAAGAAATTACAGTCGCATGTTGGTTTAACAGTCGACTGTATTTGCTTCATCAGTCGACTGTCCACGCGGTAAGTTACCGTTATGAATTCTCACTTACCCTTGCTGACTGTGCAACAGTCGACTGTGGATTGTTCAACAGTCGACTGTCGCGAGTTCAGATTCTATCCGTTAAGATTTTTCTCACGGATTCCAATTGGGTTTTTGCCCAAACTGTTTTGTGGATTTGAGAAAGCTATAAGTAGAGCTTATAATGTTCCATTGGAAGTTTACTCATTCATTGCAAAATCTCTCAAGCTTTTATTTCCAAAGATCAAAGCTCTCAAATCCAAAGCCCTAAGTATTTCCAAATCTTGTTCTCTTGCTCTCCAACCTAGAACCAACGAGTGATCATCTAGGCAATTGGTGCAGTCAAGAGAAAGGGCTTCTCCTCTCTTCCAAGAGAGTTCTTCAACACACATCACACTCCTCCTTCAAGTTCTACTTCAAGGCATAGGTGATTGTAAGTGTTGTTTTCATTATTTCATAACATTCGTTATTTGAGTTGTGCTCTCGGTTGTGTGAGTGGTTTTGCTTGCTCCCTGGTTGTGGGAGTCAAGGACATCGATTGTATTCGATTGCACTTGTATGGTTGCTACAAGTGGGCTTTAAGGAAACCTCAAGTTAGGGTTCTAACTTGAGTATCCGGTGGTATCCTGGTGGTAGGGACGTAGGATTACCGGGAACTAGTCGGGAGTTGACTTGGGTAATCTGAACCCTTGAAACATCTCTGTGTTTGCGTGTGTTTCATTCTGGGTTGTTTTTCTATTCCATACTATTTGTTGGATTGCATTTTATTTGGCATAAATTCCTTTTAAATTTGCATAAACACTATTCAACCCCCCTTCTAGTGTTTTCCCCATAGACAGGGTCCTTACAGGCAGGTGATGATATGGCTAACGTTGGCTAAGGCAAGGGTTTTATGGAGTTTCTAGTTTTCTTTTCTACTGAAACAATTGTAACTCCTTACGAATATTTCTCTTTCGCAGTTCACAACCCTTTGTGATGCTCTTCTTGAATAAATTGATCACAACTCATTGTGATCGCTCCCGCTTATCACATACACACCAAGTTTCTTCCTTCACTTTTCGTGACTAGTCATCATCAATGTGGGACTCTAAAGGCCCGATACGTACTCCGGTAGTGACTCGATCATATCGTGTCACATGTACGACAGTGACACTAGCTGTTTATGAAGATCATATATTTTGAAATTGTCATTATCTGGTTGGTGTAAGATTGGAATTTCCTCCGATTAAATGTGGGACTGTCAATAATTGCTACCAAGCAGTCTAGTCCATTTGTCAATACTATGTCAGTGAAGTGTCTAATGTATAGAAACTGTCAAATCCCCCATTACACCTAAAAGTTTGAGTTATATACGATCCCATAGTCTGAGTTTAGATGAAACTTGTTATCTTAACAAGTTTGTCCACTCTACCTTAACCAGTGATTTTCTATGGATCCATTGACTTACTATGGCACTAACCTTCCATACCAAAGGAGATGAATCCTGTTTATACAGCCACTCCCTTCGCTTGCTTCTGACTATACCCAACGAGTACCAACGTACCAGACGCAATGCCAATGTTTGGTAAAAGCTAAAGTATAGCATGACATATGAAAGGTCCTTTAGCACATCTTTGGTCATAAGGAATTTGTTGCATCAACTGACACTTGAGAGCTTCTGTTGATAGTCAAAGTATGGTTACCATACAGAAGCTTCTTGAGAAGTCATTCTATATTCTCTAACAAGCTCATGTGCATTATCTCACGATATCCCCATATCGAGTAGCTATGAGACCGGTCACTACCATCACCATGGTAAAGATCAATGAACATTGGTCAATCCAGAACATAGATATCACATCTTAATATTCCAATGACCATGAACATTTAGAATATGTGCTTAATCGGATCCATTTAGCTGCATTATCATGATCACATCAAGATCCCATTGTCCCTCACATACATCCATGGAATTTTTTATGCAATTATATAACGACAAGCATACATACTCAAAAATGTAGCAATGAATTACACATATAAAGAACCAACAAATAGCATAATATTATTTTGAACAAGATGTTTTTTCAATAACACTTACAATAATTATCTGAAGGGCATACATTTCCTAACATCTCACACTTTCACATATAGCCAATTAATACAATATCGCATGCCGATTTTATCAACTAAACTTTCTAGTCTATTTTGTGGAAGAGCCTTCGATAAGTGGATCTATGATATTATCGTCAGTGCTAACTCTTTGAAGTTCAACATCCGTGGTGTCCTTGGATTTCACGTATCATATGAAACTTTCTCAGGATATGTCTAGATTTCTTATGAAGTCTCGGTTCATTGGCAAGGCAGACTGCCATATTTTGTCACACTACAAGGGTATTGGATCAATAATTGAAGGAACCACTCAAATTTTAGCAATGAACTTCTTTATCCAACCTGTCTATTTTACTATATCATTTGCTACAATGTACTTGGCTCCATCATATAGTCTGTTACAATATATTGCTTAGAATTCTTCTAACTCACTACCTTTCCATTGAGTGTGAAAACATATCTAGACACGGACTTGGTGTCTTCTATGTCACTTTAGAAATTGAAGTCAGTATATCCTTCTATTGAAAGATTACTACACCAACTGTATACCAAGAACATATCATAAGTCCTTCTCAAGTACTAAAGTATGTTCTTTATGGTAATCCAATGCTTCATCGACTGACAATACCAAGTGCGTATGTGACATTTGCTCATAATACATAGCATGGAGTACATGATGAATTCTACAACTAAAGCATAAGGTATCTTACTCACGCAAACTTTCTCATGTTCTATCTTAGGAGACATGTCCTTAGAGAGAGTTATATAAGTCCACAGTCTCTTCCTAGAACCTTCTATCGGTTCATATTGAACTTCAATATAAATAAACTAGAATGTACATTTACAAAGCTTCTCAATATGTTGATGCAAACAAAGAGTTTCTTTTCGAATGAAAAGACATCGGTTATGCTTACTAGATTTTCTTCTCATCCCAATACTATTTGCAAGGGAAGGAAGAATGTTATTAAGCATAATGGTTGCATCAAGAAGGTGAAAGTGAAGAATGATGAGGTTACAAAAGGTGAATGCTTTTATTGTCATAAGTCAGGGCACTGAAGAGAAAGTACAAGGACAGCTTAGAGACTTTAAAGAAGAAAGGGAATGATGCCTCTTCTTCATGTGTGTAAGTCATTCAAAACATACCCTATATTCTCCTACTACATGGGTATTAGATGCCAGCGAAGGTTCTCACAGTTGTAAATTATTTACAGGAATAGAGGAAGAGTAGAAGACTTAGAGATGGTGAGATGAATCTACAAGAAAAAACATGAAAAAGTGTTGCCCTATCTCCATAGTGATTTTCACCACAAATTGCCAAGTGGCAATACTTTGCTTTACGCAATTTATTTTATGTATCAAATGTTGGTTCTTGAGTTTAAGACTAATGTTGTTTTGATGATGATCAACATTATGTTGTGTGCTAATCACCTTAATTGTGATAATCATCTTAATTGTTTTAGTCTCAGGTATTTAACAATGATTACATCTAGTGGGAGACAAAACAAGTGGTGAAAGGATGATGGACTCAAGGCATGGAGCAATAGAAACAATGAAGCCATAAAGAATCATGTATTACATTGTAAATCTTTTATGATTCTTTATGTATTCTGCTCTTTCTTTTGTAGAATATTTGAATGCCTTCATTAGATGCGTACACACACATTTCCATCATTTTACATCTTAGAGATCCAAAGGACTATCTTAGAATCCATCCCAATAGGTTGAATTGACAAAACACTATGATCATGATTTCAGCCTATCACCAGGCGTCTGGTTTACACCTATTAGACATCTGGTGTATCAGTTACTTGCTTGGCCATAACCTAAAGTTTTCCCAGACATCTGAATCTCTATGACCAAGCGTCTGAACATTGCATCAAGGGTCTGGTCCATGAACTCCAGACGTCTGGTTATCTTCAAACTATTTTTTAGCAGTCTATTGGATTTTTTACAATCTGTTTCTGACTTCAAACCTTTGTCAGTTTTTCTGTTATTGGAATTTCTCATCCATTCTAGACCCATCAAATTGCATTCTTTGTTACATTTCCAACACATCTTGAATCACCTCAAATGGAGTCTAATTGTGGAAGTTATGACTGTTTTGGTGATCTAGTATTTTTCTGGGCAGATTCTGTTAGATGCTTATAACGTTGGATCAGACATCTGACCCTTGTTCAACAGGTGCCTGGTCACCCTTCGTTAGGTGTCTGGTCACTGAGAAAACTATTTGTTTATAGTTGTTTGACAGCGTTTTCATTTGGACGTTTTCTTGTTTTTTGTTCCCAAGAGAGAGGTTATTTATACCCCATTGTGAGGAAGTATTTGGCACCAATCCACACTCTATTAAGAATCATTTTGGGAGCCCAAACTTAGAGGGAAACTTATTTCTTCATCTCTCTAATTTCCCTTAGAGCTCCTTAATGTTGATTTGAACTCTAAGCTCAATGGAAGTCCAATAGTGCATTAAGTATATCTAATCAAGGCAATAGGAAGATTGAAGTTTCTATTTTGTTTCATTTGAAACCTTGATCTCGAGTTGTGGGAGTGTCTCTCTGGAAAGAGAGGTTGGCCCTTGGAATATGGTGCGTTGCTCTTGGAAAAGAGTGGTGTTATCCCAGAAGGGATTTTGTATTTGTGCTCCTTTAGTGAAAGAATTGTCAACCAAGCACCCGGTTGTGGTGTTGGTTTTTTGTGTCTTGGAAAAGGCTTGTTAGTGGATCCATGGAGTGCATTGCAACGTGGGGCTATCGCCTTGGAATAGGGATCCGAACCAGGGTATGCCTTGTGTATTTGCATTTGTTGTTGGCATATTTTCTTTATGTGGTTGTTGTTGTTGAGATAATCGTTTTAATTTCTGATGCGTTGTGTGTTGAATTTTAGTAACGTTTAATTACTCACTTTTGCTTGCCGTTACACTATTCACGCCCTCGTTTAGTGTAATGTGTAGTCACAGGTCCCCAACACCAAATATGATATTGTATCTATTTCTTTATTGGATAAGGAATGATACAATTTTGTATTGAAAGACAATGTAATGAACATTTTCAATACAGCTATGTTTCTTGGTTTCGGTACATTGAGTAATGGCGTATATGTTGTGAATGCAAGCACCATATTAAATATTCATAATATGAATAAAAGAAAGACTTAAAGTAAAAAAAATGAATTCTATTCTATAGACTAGGCCATATTGGTGAGGAAATACTTAAGAAGTTTCCTATGGAAGGATTCTTGAATCCTTTCTTATTATGAATCATATACAACTTACAAGTATTGTCTCAAAGGCAGAATGGCCAAAGCACCCTTTGGGGGATAAGGGAAAAGATTATTGAATTGTTGAACTCGTACATACAAATGTATGTGGACCAATGTCTACAAAAGTAAGATGTGGATATTCTTACTTCATCACTTTTATTGATGACCTCTCAATGTATGGATATGTGCTCTTAATGAAACACAAGTCTGAGGCTTTTGATAAGTTCATGGGGTATAAGAATGAATAGAGAACCTAACAGTAAAAAAGTATTAAATCCTTTAATCAGATCGAGGAGGAGAATACTTAAGTCTAAAATTCCTTGAATATTTAAAAGAGAATGTCATTCTCTCCCAGGTAACTCCTTCCTACACACCACAGCACAATGGTGTGTCAAAGAGAAGGAATTACATCCTATTAGATATGATACGATCTATGGTAAGCAATGCTAAGTTAGCTTTTTCTTTCTAGGACAATGCCCTAGAGATGTTAGTGTGCAAACTAAATATGGTTCCATTTAAGACCGTGCCTACCACTCCATATAAGATATGAAAAGGTAGAAAACCCAATCTTAAGTTTGTTAAGATATGTGGCTGTACTACATTAGTGAAATGCACAATCTTGATAAAATAGTGGCACGATCCATGATGTGTAAGTTTGTGGGATATCCAAAGAATTATCAATGATGTTTTTTATATCAATATGAGAAACAAAAGGTTATTGTTGATCAGCATGTCAGCTTCTTGGAGAAGGTGTTTCTTGACAAAGATATAGTATGCAATACGATAGAACTGGAAAAGTTCCAAAAACACATGGTGCTAGGGATATAGAGATAGAACCAGACACCAATACTCCCATTAACGACCCATAGCCAATTAGAATATCTAGTAGGCATTCCCAATCATCAGAGAGGTTCTATGGATTTCTCATAAATGGTAGTGTGGATGATAGCATCATGATTGATGATAATCCTACGAGTTTCATAAAAATCATGCTGAGTGGAGACTCTGTTAAATGGCTTGATGCTATGAAATCCGAAATGGAATGAATGCACTATAACAAAATACGAACTTTGGATGATATTCCTAAAGGGATAAACCTCATTGGGAGCAAGTGGATGCTCAAGAAGAAAATCGATGCAGATGGAAAGTTAAAGACCTACACAGCAAAGTTGGTGGCAAAAGAATATCATCAAATACTTTGTATAGCCTATAAGAAACTATTTTTACTGGTAGCCATGTGTAAATCCAGTTGGATACTGCATGATATAGTAGTTCTATGACTATGAAATCTGACAAATAGATGTAAAGACAACTTTTTTAAATGGATATTTAGAATAGTGTGTTTACATGACCTAGCTAGAGGGCTTTAAAGTCAGTGAAGCAATAGATCAGTGTGAAGGCTGCTTATATCCATCTATGGATTAATGTAAGCGTCAAGGAGCTGGAACATCTAATTTGATGCCATAATCAAAAAGTTTAGCATCATCAAAAATGAGGATGAGACATGCGCATATAATAAGGTCAGTGGGTGCGATGTCACATTCCTCGTATTATACATGGATAATATATTGCTAATTGGTAATGGCATATAGATGTTGAAATCAATCAGAGTGTAAACCCCTGTTCCATCTCTACGGTATTATTTTCATGTATCCTTGACGGTATGAGTAATCAATGGCATACTAGTAATTATGCATATTTTTGAATAATTTTTCCTTCATTAAAAATAATTTTTATAATGAGAACACCATTCTAGCACATTTCTAAATTCAAAAAACCTCAAAAATACCATAAGAATATATAGTACTTTTGCATGTCTAAAAACAAATACAAGTATTTATTATATTTCAAAAATTGGAAATTTCTATTTTCTTACAATGACACATCACTTTCCACTAATCACTTGCATGCATGAATCATCACTAAGAGTTCATTAGCTAATGACACATTGGCAGCCACTTGTCGTGCTAGGAATTAATTCATGAAAGAAAGGGAAATTCAAAAAGAAATTCAAAATTAAAAAGAAAAAATATACAAAAATTTCCCGAACTCTCTACATCTCCTCTTAATCATGGCCGAACCTCCCCCGTAGACCTCAAGGAGGCTGAGCACCCATAGGGCTACCCCACCCTCACTCTGCACACCCACGTGGTTGCTCATTATAGGAGTTTGTGGAAGAGAAGAAGCAAGAAGAAAGAGAAGGAAGAAGGAGGAGGAGGATGAAGAAGAAGGGAACTTGGAGGAAAGCTCATAGCTTGGAAGCTAAAGCTAGGAAGGACGAGTAAGAAGAGAGAAGGACATTGATGTATGAGTTTTCTAACAATTCTAGTTTGGTGCCACTCTTAGAATAAGTGTATGAATAGGAATCACATTGTAATAATTAATTTATGGAAATTTAGATGTCATGTTCTAGTTTTATTTATACAAGAGTTAGTGTCCATGCTACATCCATGCTCTAGTTAAAGTCATGAAGACTATGCCTTGCTAATGGTAGTAATTAAGGATATTAATGTTCATGCTAAATTATGATACGACATGCTAAGGGTACTGGCTAAGTTCATGTGCCTCCAAAACTTGTAGCAAAATTGTGTTCAAGCTTAAGTTCATGGTAATATGTTATTATGTTCAAGTTAATGAGCTAGTTCAAATAAATGGATTCATGCAAAAAAATGTTTATGCTTATGCCATGTACAAGCCATCCACATGTTTAAACTCATGTTCTTAAGTTAAAACTTGTATGCAATTAGTAGCATAATCAAATTACTATATGCTTCTAACTAGCCTCATTTGTTAGTATGTGCAATATATTAATAACTTCATACGTTAGTAACATGTCATAGGTTAAATTTATGCAATATGCTTGCTAATGGTTAGTTCATTTATAGTTGTTTCAAAGTAGTGTTGTTTCATGCTAATCTATCGATATGTTCCATGTTAGTTACTAGTATGCTTGCTATATATTAGCCTCTAACTTTTTAGCATGCAATATGCTAATGACTTTATTTGTTGGTCGCCAGGTATATTGGTAAAATTACTATGATATGTTAGTTAGTGGCCATTTTACAAGATGTCATGTTATACCATGTTTTATTAATTCTAATATGCTTTCTTGTTGCTAAGGTCCATGTGAGATATGCCATGTTGATATGCCATGGATTTATATTATGTCATGTTAGTAGCTTCATTATTAGTAACTTGTCATATGTCATATGCCATGCCATTCCATGCTATTCCATGATTAGTAGTAATGTTGTACATGCATAAGATATAATGTTGCCCATATTCCGGATAATGTTAAGCATGCTCAAGCCATGAAAGCATATTGTGCTATAATGTTATCCTTACAAGAATGTGATGTGATGTTCGTTTTTATGAGATTGTGTTACAATGTTCGTTGTTTAATCACGACATCACCATAATAATGGTGGAAAGGAAATGGAAAATTGAATGTGGTAATTGAGACAGCTGAATATGAAAATGATGAATTTATTTATAAACTGAGAGTGAGGAAATGAGTGTAAACAACCTGAAATTCTCGGTATATCTCGAGATATGAGAGATTCCAGGCAAAGGGTTTTGAGGAGAAACTCGTGTAAAAAGTATGTCTTAAGGAGCGGACACAGTTGAGGCTCCCACTTGCACTCCTGAGCGAGGGAGTTGGCTAAGTGTGGACATAGATTGATTCTCACTCGTGCGCCTATAGATAGGCAAGTGGTGTATTCAAGATGTACCATTTGGTCATTGTTGGTTTTCTTCGTTTGTCTCAATAAAACCTGAGAATTGTCTCACTCCCGTAAGGGAAGTTACGAGAGGCCTCTCCAGTGCTCGAGTCGCTGGTTGAGGTACCACTTTCACCCACCCTGGGTGAAGTCCAGCTCCTTAATGTCCTATGTTTTACATTGGTTTCCAAATACTAATTTTTAAATGTAACATCTGAAGATGAATGTATTTTTAATCTCTTTAGACCTGTGGATATTCGTGCAGTATTGTCTGTTTTAATTTATGCGGTTCTTTCTTTCAGTACATGCTTGTGAAGTTCTTCCTTACTTTATGCATTAGTCTGTAGTTATGATTGTCACCAGTAGTTAGATCTTTGTAGTGTAGAGCAACTCTGAGACTGGTCCCTACCTAGTATTGTTAGAATTTCCTACTAGGTCACACGTTGACGTGTCCCATTTACTTTTTCAAGTTTAGGAGCAGTTCAGCTAGAGCAAATTTAACTCAGGATTTTACCTAGGGTTTGAGGTAGAATCGGAGCCACAGAAGATGACTTGTACAGTTTGTTGGATGCAACGATCTAGGAACTCTAGTTTGATGATGACAAAAGTGTGTGTTGCTATTAACGTGTGCGCTAAGTGTATTTTAGGAATGGCAAAAGTGATAATCCTTGAAGAGGTGACTAAGTCAACGTGTTGGAGGAATTGCTAGTCACATAGCAAATGGGCTTGGTCAAAGTGTTATACACCTAGCAGTATGACTTGGTCAAAGGAAATTGGATCAATTCAAATCAATTAGCAAGATATGCTACTCTCCAATCCTATTTGAATTAGATGAAGATCTATTCAAATCCTATATCATCCATATTCAAACCTCAAATCCATTATATTGTGGGATTCTATTTTGAGCCAAATTCTATCTCCTCCATCCCTATATAATCATTCATCTCAACCCTAAGATGGAGTGCGGTAACATCAAGTTGAGGTGAAGGGGGCTACAAAATAGTGCGGCAATCAACAATTCCAAAGGCCAAAAATATTAGCCCAAAACAAAATCCTCCTATCATCATCTTGCGACAGCCAACATCAATTTCACCAAATCACAAAGGCAAAACAAACATCAATTTCTCCAAATCTAGCTACCATATATTTTTCACCAAGCCGCAACGTTTTTATTCTCCTCAAAGCTAAAGCATCTTGTGGCTCAAACGAAAAGAAAGCTTGCGGCAACAAACACCAAAAGGCCAAAACCCCTCGGTTCCTATTCATCTAGCCTAGAGTAGACAAGCCGCAAGCTTCACCATCCAAAGCTCCTAGCTACACATCTCCTTGCTGCCTTCTTGCTCACCATCGAATTCGAAGTAGAGGGGTTCACCGTCGACAACTTCATCACGCATGTAACTCGCCGTATAAGCATCCCCACCACTCCAAAGTCACTATGCCAAAGTCGACGTACTGCCATCGCCACGAAGCTCACCGTCGTGGAAGATCGAAGAAGCCACTGTCAGAGTTTGCCGTCGAAGTTGCGTCGCCGCCCTCGTTGTTGTCGTCTCATAACCGTCAAAGAGGAGCTATTGCACGTTGTCGGAGTTCGCTGTCGAGGAGGAGAACTCGCCGCCAAAGTCGACGTTGCCTTTGTCACCGTTCGAAGAAGACAAAGCGAACAGTCACTTGGAGTTCATCACCATCGAGTTGGTCGGAGTCTTGCCACAGTCGAAGCCCAACACACCCTGCCGCTGTCGAAGAATCGTGGCTGTCAAGAAGATCTCACCGTAGGAGATCTCGTTGCAGTGAAGCTGCCGCCGCTGCCGTTGAGTGCACGTCACTGCCCTCTTCATCATGCCACGAAGTTGCCTCTGTCGTCGACGTGGAAGTCTTGTTGGGTTGCCATTCAAAACGTCGTTGCCATTGAGAAACGTGAAGAAGCCTGCACGACGAAGTGATCGCAACTGTCCTTACTGCCAAGGTCACCGAGAAGACTCGCCGTCGAGCTATCGCCAACGGAGACGCCTGCATGCCCTAGCGAAAGGAGCATGCTGACGTGGACGACCTAATGCGTAACGAAATCAAGCGGAAATCCTTTGCCGACGTGGCCTTGGGTTTTTAAGTGATTGCTCTGTGCACCGACCGCTTATAAAAAGGATTTGAACTGAATTGCTTTACGCACAAACCTACTTGTGCACTTTACTTCAAAGGGCTACAGACTGAGATCCAGGAGTCGGATTGAGACATCGTTTACGTCAGATTGGAGCTGACGACGTGCTGATTGACAGAGATGACTACACGGACACGAACTTAGCATTTCTAAACCATTTACTCTTTATATTCGTGTCTTAGTGTAACGTTCTCTATAGGAGAAACTTTTACCAATATTTGTGACTATTTTGGACTTGTCTGGTTGGGCTAGACAAGAGGGTCTTGATGTGTTGTTGCAGTCAAGATACGCATTTACTAGGTTGATAGGGTTCTGCACTTTGTTGAGTGTGATACAGTCTATGTGGGGAGTTAAAGCTAGGACCCCATTGTAGGTGTACAGAAGGAACATATTAATGCTAGTATTTGCTTGGGGCTGGATGTAGGTCGTTGTTGCGACCGAAGCAGGGTATATCTGTACGCACTCTGTGATTGTCTCTTATTTACTCTGGTTGTGCTTTTAACTGTGTGTGATTTCTCGTGGGTTGCACGAGAATTTTTTATTAGCCTATTCACCCCCCCCCCCCCCCCCGCCCCCCCCCCCCCCCCGGCTAGGATTCAGATCCAACAAGTGGTATCAGAGCATGTTAGAGGATCTAGTCTAGTCTAGATATCATGAAAACCCCTATGTCAGTTTTTGCTCGTGGCATGCCTATTGATCGTCCTCCTTTATGTACTGGCCATGATTATATATACTGGAAGGCTAGGATGAAAACTTATTTACTATCCGTTGATGTTGATACTTGATACATTATTGATAACAGATATTATATGCCTGAAAGTAATCTGAATTTAAATGATAAAAACGTGTGTGCTATAAATGATAGAGCAATGAATATCTTATTGTGTGGTTTGAGTAGAATAATATTCGATCGTATCTCACATTGCTCTTCTGTGCATGATATATGGAGGACCTTGGAAATTGCATATGGAAGTGAGCAATCCCTTAGCTGCACTGCAAAGAATCAAAAGGGAAGAGCCGCTCTTTTAAATAATTATGATGCTTCTCTTTGTGATAATACTAAGCGTAAATTTATTTGTTTTAAATGCAGGAAGCAGGGACACGTAGCTAGACATTGCCACAAGAAATAGCTGGTATCACAGAGAAGAAAGGAAAAGCTGTGGTGCGAATATGTGACATGGATAGTGGAGATGAGCTCGAGGAGAATGAAGCACACTCCTCCTTTTGCTTGATGGCAAAACATAACGAGGTAAAATCTGGTAGTAAAGCTGAACTTTTAATTACTTGTAAAGACATGCAAGAGGAAATTGATGAGCTAGAACCCACGTTAAATGATTATAGGAATGCCAGCTTTAAATTACAAAAGAAAGACTGTGACATTTCTGAAGAAGTTGACATCCTTAAGGAAAAACTTGATGAATGTGATTCTACCATTGCTATAATGAAAAAAGAAAAATCATGCTTTAATGAAGAAGCTGCTTGTCTTTCTTGCCCTTCTTTATTGAATAATATTAGCATGCTTAAGCTGGATTTGATTAAGCTCGAAACTGAAAAAGAATGTTATTAGAGAGCTTAATGATAAGTTGTTCATGTTAAGTAACAAACTTAAAAGGAAAATGGATGAATTTGAAAAGAATGAAGAGGAAAACAAGAGAGCTTTTCTAAGTAAATGCACCTTGCTTGTGGATGAAAATAAATTATTAAAATCCAAAGTTTCTATCTAGAATTGTCATGAAGAAAAGTTTCAATTGGTAAACATTCGTGGGATACCATACTTGAAATCAATTATATGGCAATAATAGAAGAGGACTTGGATTTGGATTGGGAAATGTTGAAATGCCCAAATTTAAGAAATTCCACAATGTGCCTTCTATTGTGAAAAATATGCGTGCAAAGTGCTTTACTTGTGATAATGTTAGTCACACATCCTATTATTGTAAGTTTAAGAACACGAACATAAAGTTCAAACAAGTGTGGGTTCCTAAAACTTTAATCGCTAACACTAGTGGACCTTGTTGGATTTCAAGGTCACACTTAACACCTTTCAAGTAGGTAAGGTGGAGATTTGGCGAGGAGCAATAAATTGAAAGTTTCATTCTTTTAGCTCCCTAGTCAAATAGCGACGCGAAGGTATATTTCTTTTCCCTCTTTGTATTCATTGCATACCTTCATAGTTTTTTGTATGTGCTTGACTTAATTTTTGTTTGAGTGCTAGTTTTTTTGCCTTTTAGGTTTATTTTTAGTTCTTTATAAAAGAAAAACAAAAAGAAATGAAAAATCAAAAAAATTATGCTTAATGAATACCTCCTTATGAATCTTTATAAGCGGTATTATTGAAT
This sequence comes from Scilla litardierei, assembly GCA_030789695.1. Lineage (NCBI taxonomy): Eukaryota > Viridiplantae > Streptophyta > Magnoliopsida > Asparagales > Asparagaceae > Scilla > Scilla litardierei. The sequence goes on from CM061135.1 coordinate 111,742,905, forward strand.
GCTCATTCATATCCTTCTAGAAATCATTGTATTATTGTTATAGCTACATGCGCATGTTAGAAACTATTTGGTAGTAATGACATGCTTTATGAAATGATTAATTTGATTTTTACACCTAAATATGCACTTCCACGAATACTAAACTTGTTGTACTTTTGGAGATTCTTTTTATGAATATTGGAAAGTGAATGTAGGATGAATAAAAACTGAATTATCTAAGGGATATGATGTGTATTTCCATGAAAAATTGAGCAAAAAGAATTTGTGTTAATGCTACAACAATGAAAAAATATGAATATTGCTCCATATGAAAAATGGATACAATTCATGGCAAGTACACTACCCATGAGTATCCAACATACGCTTTATGGGTAATCTTTAGCGTTGGTGTATTCTACTCGTCAAGCAATGCCACCCCGCATCTAAGAAGTCCTTATGGCTATGTTTTGGGGTTTGGTAATTTGAACTCATTTCTAATGAGGTGGGAAAAATCAATCCTAGGGAAATTCATGTTAATCGGAAAATGTGGATTGTTTTGATTGATGTTCTAAATTGAATCTACCTTTGTACTTCATTGTTTATATTATGACACTTACATAATGGTGGTAAAGTCTAAATTATAATTTTTCTATGAATTTGACTTGTCTACTTTATAGAAAATGACATGCAAGTGCTAGATATAATTTATAATGCTCTATTTTTGCATGTGATATTGTTTTGACTTCATTAGTCCACTTTTAATGATAACAAAGGGAGAGAAAGTTGTTGAAAAGATTTGGTACTATTAAGTGGTGTTATTGGTTATTGGTTGAAGGGGGAGCTTGAAAATACATGAATAGGGGGAGCTTGAAAATAGGGGGAGAATGCTTTTTTCATTGGTATATTGTGCATGCTCGTAATGCTTACATCTCATTGTATTGCTCATATGCATGACATCCTTCAACACACTTCACATTCTATTTGCTCAAATATTTCATTGATTTGCCATCATCAAAAGGGATAGATTGTTGGACGCAACGATCTAGAAACTCTAGTTTGATGATGACAAACGTGCATGTTGCTATTACCGTGTGTGCTAAGTGTATTTCAGGAATGGAAAAAGCGATAATTCTTGAAGAGGTGACTAAGTCAACGTGTTGGAGGAATTGCTAGTCACATAGCAAATGGGCTTGGTCAAAGTGCTATACACCTAGAAGTCTGACTTGGTCAAAGGAGATTGGATCAATTCAAATCAATTAGCAAGATATGATGCTACTCTCCAATCCTATTTGAATTAGATAAAGATCTATTCAAATCATATATCATCCCTATTCAAACCTCAAATCCCTTATATTGTGGAATTCTATTTTGAGCCAAATTCTATCTCCTCCATTCCTATATAATCATTCATCTCAACCCTAAGATGGAGTGCGACAACATCAAATTGAGGTGAAGGGGCTACAAAATAGTTCGGTAATCAACAATTCCAAAGGCCAAAAATATTATCCCAAAACAAAATCCTCATATCATCATCTTGCGGCAGCTAACATCAATTTCTCCAAAGCACAAAGGTAAAACAAACATCAATTTCTCCAAAGCTAGCTACCATATATTTTTCACCAAGCCGCTACGTTTTTATTCTCCTCAAAGCTAAAGCATCACATGGCTCAAATGAAAAGAAAGCTTGCGGCAACAAACACCAAAAGGCCAAAACAACTCGGTTCCTATTCATCTAGTCTAGAGTAGAGAAGCAGCAAGCTTCACCATCCAAAGCTCCTAGCTACACATCTCCTTACTGCCTTCTTGATCACCATCGGAGTCGAAGTAGAGGGGTTCATCGTCGAAAACTTCATCACGTATGTCACTCGCGTCTAAGCATCCCCACCGCTTCGAAGTCGCTGTGCCGAAGCTTGCCGCCGTGGAAGATCGAAGAAGTTGCTATCAGAGTTCACCGTCGAAGTTGCGTAGCTGCCCTCATTGTCGCCGTCGTCATCACCGTTAAAGAGGAGCTATCGCATGTTGTCGGAGTTCGTTGTCGAGGAGGATAACTCGACGTCGAAGTCGATGCTGCCTTTGTCACCGTTCTAAGAAGATGAAGGGAACGGTCGATTGGAGTTTATCACCGTCGAGTTGGTCAGAGTCTTGCCGTAGTTGAAGCCCAACGCACCCTGCCGCTGTCGAAGAATCATGGCTGTCAAGAAGATCTCGCCGTCGGAGATCTCGTTGCAGTGAAGCTGCCGCCGCCGCCGTTGAGTGCACGTCACTACCCCTTCATCATGCCACGAAGTTGCCACTGCCGTTGACATGGAAGTCTTGTTGGGCTGCCGTTCAAAATGCCGTCGCCATTGAGAAACATGAAGAAGCCCGCACGACGAAGTGATCGCCACTGTCCTTACTGTCAACGTCGTCGAAAAGACCCGTCGTCGAACGGAGATGCCTGCATGCCCTAGAATAAGTCGGAGACGGAGAAAGGAGCGTGCTGACGTCGACAACCTAATGCGTAACAAAATCAAGCGGAAATCCTTTGCTGACGTGGCCTTGGGTTTTTAAGTGATTGCTTTGTGCACCGACCACTTATAAAAAGGATTTGAACTGAATTGCTTTATGCACAGATCTACTTGTGCACTTTACTTCAAAGGGATACAGACTGAGATCCAGGAGTCGGATTGAGACACCATTTGCGTCAGAGACGACTACATGGACACGAACTTAGCATTTCTAAACCCTTTACTCTTTATATTCGTGTCTTAGTGTAACGTTCTCTGTAGGAGAAATTTTTACCAATATTTGTGACTATTTTGGACTTGTCTGGTTGGGCTAGACAAGAGGGTCTTGATGTGTTGTTACAGTCAAGATACGCATTTACTAGGTTGATAGGGTTCTGCACTTTGTTGAGTGTGGTACAGTCTAGGTGGAGAGTTGAAGCTAGGACCCCATTGTAGGTGTACAAAAGGAACATATTAATGCTACTATTTGCTTGGGGCTGGACATAGGTCGTTGTTGCGACCGAACCAGGGTATATATCTGTGCATACTCTGTGATTGTCTCTTATTTACTCTGTTTGTGCTTTTAACTGTGTGTGATTTCTCGTGGGTTGCGCGAGAATTTTTTATTAGCCTATTCACCCTCCCTTCTAGGCTAGGATCCCGATCCAATACCGTTGGCCTTCTAGGGGTAGTCTAAGGAGTGAGTTGTACTAGGCATTGACCCTTTTTGTCTTTTGTGTTTTTTGGGATTTCTCCCATATTCCCTTTATACCCCGATACAGATGATGATGTATGATGTACTCCTTATAATGATGGAATAAAATGTATGGTTTTGTTATTTTCTACTGTGTGTTTCTCTGTGTTGTTCTTGTGTTGAGTTTGGAGCGTTGTCAGTACTTCCTAGCACGTGCGTAGTGGCCTGGGAGTTTTCTGTTCCGAGCAGTACTACTCTTCTCTCTTCTCGTCTTCTTCTTCACACCCATAGTTTCAGGAATACCTGATACGGATTCGTACTTATCGGGTATCCTGGAGAGTGGGGCGTGATAGGTGGTGGCCCGTGCAGGTCTTCGCACTGTGATGTGCATAAGGATAATGCGGGAAATGCTTCGGTATGTTGTGGAAGATGAGTCTTAAGGTGGGTACGTGCCCAGTTTTCAGATAGAACCCTAAATTAGGAAGTCAGAAGCACTAAGTCTCATGAGGGTAACCATGGGTAGCCTACACACAGGTGTGTGGTACGTATTTGCTTATATATGTAAGTATTGTAGGTATATCGACATGTAAAACAATAAGGTGTATCTATAGCTATATATGTATGCAAGATATGTTATAAATACGTATATGACTACATGTGTGTGCCCATGTATTCCTTAATATAGATAATCATATGTGGATGAACCTTAAGGTGTATGTATAGTAATACAGTTTGTATGGACTGAGGTATAAGTAGCATATGATATAAGAATTTATGTGTAAGACATAGTATCTGTATAATAGAGTATTATGTCTTATGTCTTATGTAATAGAGTATTATGTGTCATTTATGTGGTAGCATATGCTTTGATTACGTTTGGGTGTATATGGACGACTATATGGATGCATATAGAGCTGTAAGTATAGATACTAAATTATGATACATTTAAATGATGTGGAAAGATATATTTGTATATGGGTATCTAATGGATGGGTGTGTATATATATACAGAGTTTTTGTGTGAATAAGTATTGGTGTATAAATAAATTCATGATATATGTGTAGTATATGGATGTTTGCTTGTAAGTCTACGTGGAGGTATACTTGGATGTATAAGAGTATTTGATGGTATACATAAGAATAATTATATGTGTATGCATACTATAAATGTGATTGTGTGAATTGATATAGTAAAATATGTATATATATATATATATATAGAGGTATAACTACATTTGGATATGGATTATAAGTAATGTGTGAAATATAATGGCTTACTAAATGGTGTGTATAGATATACATAAGTTTGTATGCCAAGTTATACAATGTTGGTGTGTATTTATGTGTGTGTGTGTGTGTGTGTGTGTGTGTGTGTGTGTGTGTGTGTGTGTGTGTGTGTGTTGTTATGCGTATAATATGAATATATGGATGTATGTGTAACGTGTGAATAAGATCTATATGTATATGGATATGTCATGCATGTGTGTGTGTAGGTCTAACAACATTACATTAATATGTTGGCTTACTAAATGGTGTGTATAGGTATACATAAGTAGGTATGCCAAGTTATGCAATGTTGGTGTGTATTTATATGTATGTATGTGTGTGTATTGTATTGGGTTATTTCTTGTACTATAGCAAATTTATGGTCTTGAATATATATATATACACACTATAAAATAGAGCATATTTTGAATTTTGTCCCAGTATGACAAGCTGACGAGGACATGGGAAATGCTGACTAGGACAAAGTTTAGGCTGACTAGGACAAAGTTTGGAGGGAAAACTTGTGGAAACTTTGTAACATGAGAGGGGAAATTCAAAAAATCAAAAATTTCAACAAGCCAACATTTTGGATGAGATTTCAAAATTCATACATATGTCCAAATCATGGCTCTCTCTCACATCTATCTATTTTCTTTGTACTGAAAACTTTTGGTTTGTTTTTTTCCTGCACCCAACTCTCGCCCCTACCTTGCGCAGGAGCAACACCTTCAACATCCTTCATCTCAGCCTATGCAAGAGAGAGAGAGAGCAGTGATCCCTCTGGTGATCTTAATCCTTCTGCTATCTCCAACCTCCAGACCTTCACCCATTGGTGATCTTGATCCATTTGCCATCTCCAACCTCGCCTCAACAGTAGAACCCTAAGCAATCGTGCTCTTACCCAAGGGCCCAGGCGCTCTCCTCTTTTCATCGGAATTTGGTGAGCCGGTCGCCACTGGGCTTGAGCGTGAGGAGATCTATGCTGATCTCAAGGTTCGATTCATGTAATATTTTACAGCATCCTGAGCTGGTTCTGAATGTCCTCACGCTCTATTAAGATGAGGAGATCCATCAAAATCGCAACAAAACAGGTCATCTTTAATTTCCTCCATTTGTTAATAACATATGAACTTAAACATATTTTGAAAATTTCAAGTTGTAATATGTTTGTATCAAGATGAGGAAATTAAACATATTTTGAATTTTTTTAGAAATGATGACCTGAGTTTGTTCTGAATGTTTACATGTTTTTAAAGTTTATGTGGTACACTATATGAATTTCAGTTATATGATGTTGAGTACAAAGTATTTTCGTTTCTAAATTTACTTCTTAAACAGGCAAATGCTCAAGAGAAATTCATGCGGATCAAGCATGCTTATATTACCTTACTGAATTCAGACTCTCAGTTCAAGTATGATTTTGGCAATGGCAGTTCAAATTATTCCATAACATCATCCGGAAGAGAGAAAAGCAAGACGGCCCAAGAAGAAGATTTTTATGGGTTTGGTAAAAACTCTTGCCTTCCAAATGTCCTCTTAAATGAGTTTATTCATATTCCAGTTGGAATCAAGTTCATATGTATTGTTGGTATTAACACATGAACTCAAATTCAATGTAATATGTCTGTATCAAGATGAGGAAATTAAACATATTTTGAATTTTTTAGAAATGATGACATGAGTTTGTTCTGAATGTTTACATGTTTTTAAAGTTTATGTCGTACACTATATGCATTTCAGTTATATGATGTTGAGTACAAAGTATTTTCGTTTCTAAATTTACTTCTTAAACAGGCAAATGCTCAAGAGAAATTCATGTGGATCAAGCATGCTTATATTACCTTACTGAATTCAGACTCTCAGTTCAAGTATGATTTTGGCAATGGCAGTTCAAATTATTCCAGAACATCATCCGGAAGAGAGAAAAGCAAGACGGCCCAAGAAGAAGAGTTTTATCGGTTTGGTATGAACTCTTGCCTTCAAATTGTCCTCTTAAATGAGTTTATTCATATTCCAGTTTCCTAATCGTAAATGTCACTGTAGACAAACATCACTCATTGTTTAGAAATTTAGGTCCTGCTGCGATATTTTCTTTATTTCCCTTTTCCCTATACAGACAATCAGGAATCATCCAGTTGTAGTTTAGTTTAGCGAATCGTTGCTTTCCAGAGCATAACTTTCTATATAGCTTCTTTTTACAATGGATGCCACATTTAGACATAAACCATATAATATCAGAACTGTATCCACAAAATTGTCAATCCTTATATTCCCTATTTATTCTGCAGGTAATTTTTTGAGAGATGTTCAGATAACAATAGGTAGATTTGTCTCCTGTTGAATGTTACCTCACCTGATTTTATTTCAGTAATTAAATTCAATCAGTCTATTAATCGTAGCAGAGCCATTTTGTTTCAATAACAAGCCCAATTTCAATGTTGTAGCGGATTTCCTCCGTGATCTGCAAACTGAATTTGAAAACTAGGAGGTATGCATTAATTCACAAGACAAAACAAAAAGCTTGTGCAAGGAATTGGCGGTAAGTTGTTACTGCATATACTTACGAGGCCAAACTATTTCTACCTTACAAAAAATGTGGACGATACCAATTGACCCAACTTGGATGCAGACATTTTGAAACATCGCACGCACATGTGATGTTTCCCTAATGATTTCCATTATGCTCAGCTAGCTTTAATGGTGCATTTTAATACTTTTGCCCTATTCTTTGGCTAAATCAGTGAGCTTGTGCATATGGGTGTTATTCAAGTTTGCAATTTTAATGGCACAATTTTAATGGCTAAATCATACGATTATCTCTAAAGGTGAAGTCAATATGCCAATTTCCTTAATTTGAAATAGCTACAATTTTTCCACATACATCTAATAGTATGTCCTTTCAATAATGCATTCATTTTCAATGGAAATAACAACCAATCATATGAACATATGGCTATATTTTGGTATAGAACAACCGTGACTGAGCCAAAAAATGTTTTTGAAGCACAAGTGTTCTACGGTCAAATTCCTTCTTTGTTATTGAATAAATTGAATGCTACCATTCGATGCATTCTTTGGTATTGAATTATAGTATGCTTTTGGCTTCTTTGTGTCTTCGTAGAAAATTTTCTAAATGATTGTCCTGGTGCATTATAAACTTCTGTCAGGCCGATGAACATTACATATGCATCGAACATGTAAGAAAGTAGATGTAGTTCAACTTCATCATGTGATTATTATATAATTAATTTTATCATGTGATTATTATAGCATTAATTGTATCATGCAAATAGTTAAGTTCACGGCCAACTTGGAAAACACAATCATGCTTTCTATTTCACATATGTCTATTCAAAATTTTGGTTAAGAATTTTCATCCTTCACATATGAATCGCCAATTAAACATTATTCAATAACCCTCATTCTTTTTTATCAAGGAATTCAAATGCATGGCCTTAAGAATGGTCAAATCACAATGGAAATTGGCTTGAGGTGGGTTGGAGATCCGAGCATAATTTCTTAACGTTGACTTGATATTCAAGCTTGATCCATGATATTCAGACTTGATATTCAAATCCAGACTGTGTATTATTTTGCATGTATTGAGTATCCATACTTTAGCCTGTTTTCAGGATCTTCCCATTGCCATACTCTTTTCATCTTCCAACGGTTTCAGGTATGTGCATTTTTTCTTCTTTGAACACTAAAATAATATTCCCATGTTTTTGTTTGCCTATGTCATTAGTTTTTAGGAACACTCCATGTTATAAGATCTATTTGTTATCAAAAGGGTTTACACTTTTTAGAGGTCATACCTGGAAGCGAGAGAAATTTTATGGAAATTTTTTGACTATCAATAACCTAGAATATGGACATAATGTGCATTCAGTAAGCTGGAGAAAAGCTTGAAGCAGTAATCACAGATTTTTGCGCAAGGATTAAGTCATTTTCTGTTAACCCCATGTTTTTCATTGGGAGTGAGCCAAATTGGCAAGGATGAAGTCATTTGCAGCAAGGGTGCTGGAGTTCTAATGTCATTTTTTATCAACCTCCCTTTGTCAGAATATTTGTTGGAAGTGAGCATCTTTCATTTCAATTTGTGAGCATCTTTCATTTTCTGTCGATGTCCATTTCAATTTGTGTTCCCAAATAACGTGTCCAAATCGGCGAGGATGAAGTCATTTGCAGCAATGGTGCATGAGTTCTAATGTCATTTTCTGTCAGCCCCCCTTTGTCAGAATATTTGTTGGAAGTGAGCATCTTTCATTTCAATTTGTGAGCATATTTCATTTCCTGTTGATGTCCATTTCAATTTGTGTTCACAAATAATGTGTTCTTAAATAACAATAAGCATCTTTCATTTCAATTTGTTTTTTGTTCATTCTCATTGGTTCATATGTATTGGAAGATAAACTTAGTTCCTCTAATTTTAACAGATATGTCTATTTGAAAAATGAAACCATCCTATAAATACTTCGTTCATTCTCAGCACTCATGGTTTTTTGCAAGACTTGGTGTTGACAGGTATCAAATTTTGAAAAAAAGTAACTTATTTTTCTTTCTTTATAGAAATCTGTTTCTTCTTCTTAATATTGTTATGCATCCTTCTATTTCCTCTTGGAGTTGTTGTTGTTGTTGAATGTGGTTTATGTTCTATGCTTGAGATTCTCGCAAGCTTATAATGATCATCCTTTACTTCAACTTTTGTGTTATCTTGAATGCAGATCTTTATATTCTGTTAGGATCCTAAGAAACTGGTGTCAACGGCCATCTGTTCATAATAAACTCATGGCTGGAAGTGGTCCTCTGACGGCCAAATTTGGCCATTATATTATGTAAATCTCAACCACAAAGATTCACCCACTTCAATGTTCCTGATTGCTGAAAAAATTTCACTAGAAATTGAAATTTAACATTTTGATACATGATCAATCTCTTCACATGTTAGATCCACCCATAACATTGCAAAACGCTTACCCTGGTGTGACAAATGAAACTATCCTCTGCCTATTCTGTGTGGGTCTTTTCTGAATCCGCCAAATATTATTTCATATACTTGGGGTTACTATATTGTCTCTCCAGTTTATAAATTGTATTTATGCATTAACTGGATTATAATTATTAAGATACCATACAAGGTATCTTGGTCTATATGTTCATTTATAGTAAATATCGTGTTCATGCAAGACCAATGTAACATGTCATCCATTGTTTATTTATGCTTTCTACCACTAAGACAATTTTCTGTTGATATCAGGCTCTTCAAGCATCAAAATTCAAGATGACAAGATTGGAGAAATTTACAGTGTTGATGCTCACAATATATCATCTTCGATGAGATTAGAGATCAATGGATTTATGTTATTGTTGCTACAAATATTCATAATATGCTGTTTAATTTATTGAATCACATAAATCCTTTGAAAAAAACTTTATTGAATCACATCGTTAAATGATTTGTTGTAAAATGGCTTATAAGGATCTTGATACCAGACGCAAATAAGCTTATAAGGATCATCCTTTACTTCAACTTTCCTAGGATACTTTCTGAAACTTTTGAAGTTTTGGCTGAAATATCATATTAAGCAGCTTTCATTTAACAACCTATTATTGTTTGAAGGTGGATTGCTAGCTATTTTTAATTTTGTTGTTTGCAAAGAAGCAGCTTCAAAGTTTGCTGCATTCTACTGATATAACCTTGGATATAGGTTAACACATATGTGTTGCAGGACTCCAATACTTCATATCCATTTGCATTTCTTACCTTTCATTATCAGGTAAAAAAATATTTTTGAAAATACATGTAGCTTCACAAACTGGGAAATATAAACGTCTCAGGTGAAATATTATTTGTATTTTTAGTATTTGTGGTTGCAAAGAAGCAGCTTTGCATAGTTTGCTACATTTTACTAATATAAACTCAAATGCAGGTTACTGGTCCATAGTTAACGGAAGAGGGGATACTGACGGCTCTCGAAGAACTTGCACCGACAACATCAGATCATGAGAGTTGGTTTGCCAAAAGAGCTAGAGAGTTGGTTTGCCAGCCACACCTCATTCCTAGAGTTGGTCAACAACTTCCGCACTAGGCTTCTTCAACTGCCTTCCAAATTTTCTGTCTCTCTACAGAAGTTAAAGATTTTTGGGTGTATTCCATTGCAGGAACTATGCAAAAAGGATTTAGATCGTTATTGGCATGTAATTTCTGGTATCTCTTTCGTACGAATTGCCCTTACACTCATGCAAGATAGCAAAATAGGAGCAGAACCAAGCTGGGCAACACTTGCTAATTTGTTTTTATTAATTGGTGTAAAATAGGCATGACTGAAGAATTGATGTATGTATTTTTTTGAATTTGTAATGGAAATATATATCTTTCCTTTTGAATTTGTAATGGTGTTGACTTTCCCTGTCACAATATTACAGCTAAGAAAAATTATGCAGATTGCATCCATAACATAACAACATGGGTAAGGATATGATTGATGGCTATATCAAAGCTTTAGAATTGTGATAATGGTTAAGTAATTAACATGACATGTGATATCTTAATTTCAATAGGATTCAATTGACATTTTCTCTTGCTGCTGCTAACGATGGATAGACTTGCTATGTTCCACGACTCTGTATATCAATGGCAATATGATGTAGGGGCAGCGGTAATGCGGCACTAATTTGGTGCATTGTTCTGTTTTTTGTACATGGAAAGAGGTTGAAGGAAATATGGGAATCCTGATAACCTGAACTCATTATTGTACGAGTTGAAAATCTTTTTTTGTCCATCAAGTCAACTGCGTATGAAGAAATATGATGAAAATAAGCATTCATCTTTCAAGATACATGTGATACATCAAGAGATGAACAAACTCCAATAACATTGTTTATCCAATTAGACAACATTTTGTCTAACTATCAAATGTTTGGAAAGATATACACTTCAGGTTAAGTCTTCTTTGTAACAAAATGAGGAATTAATCAATATTACATTTGAGGGATGTTATCAAGAGAATTTGGATAAGAGAATTTGGACAAGAGAATATGGACAATAGATGAGATTTTGAGGGATAAGAGAGGATGTGGGGAATTTGGCACATACAAACCGGGTATTTGCATTTTTACCCCTGGACCCTCCACACACACACACACCCACACTTTTTCTTCTTCCCCCTTTTCGGACCGTTTTTTTCCAGTCCACGTGCACCTGTGCACAGATTATTTTCGCGGCGAAGGCGCCCGCGTCGATTTTTGTTCGTTTACATTTTGGATGTGGAAATAATTTTTGGGGTGAACGACGACTTTGAGGGGATAGCTTAAATGAACTGTGCCCAAGGGCACGGGTCCACGTCGAAGGCGCCCCCGACGAAGCTAAATTTTTGACCGTTTAAATTTTGGAGGGGAAATAATTTTTGGGAGATCAAAGATTTTGAGGGGATATCTTAATTGAACCATGCCCGAGGACACTGGCCCGCACCGAAGGCGCCCCCAACGAAGCTAAATTTTTGTCCGTTTAAATTTTGGAGGGGAAATAATTTTTGGGGTGATCTAAGATTTTGAGGGGATATCTTAATTGAACCATGCCCGAGGACACGGGCCCGCGCCGAAGGCGCCCACCTACTAAAATTTTTAACGCTGATTTGTTGTTTCGCATCGAATTTGTTATTCTGTGCCAAAGGTGCCCGTGCCGCTAAATATTTTTACGCTAATTTGTTGTTCCATGTAATTTTGGCTGTAGAAATAAATTTTTGGAGAACAAAGATTTCGCGGAGAAAAATCTTAAATGAACTGTGCCCGCGGGCACGGGTTATGACTAGTATGTATGTATATGTATATATATATATATATGTATATATATATAGGAAAATTTTCAAATATTTATATATATATACCCTGCACCCGAAGATTGCCCTATATATATATATATATATGTATATGTATGTATATGTATATGTATGTATATGTATATGTATGTATATATATATCTATTCTATAAAACACAATGTTTTTTGAATTTTGTCCCAGTCATACGTCCAGTCATAAGTTTGTTTGTCCCCGTCATCAAAGAATGTCCCAGTCATCGAAAATTTGAACTGCACACGCTTTCCCAAGCGCGTTGGGAGGAGAGAACTCACAAAGATCAGTAGAATTGGGGGGAGCTCGAAATTTTGGGGGGAAAATTCATCTCTCTGCCTAAGCCCCTTTATCCTTACGATGGAGAGGCTGATGAGGAACGCCCGGCCCCCTCACTCAATGGAGCTCTTCAATGGAGCTCTCGCTTCATCCTCCCAGTCTCCCAACTCTCCCCTTCTCTCCTTCTCCCCCTCGCTCGCTCTCCTGGCTCAAAATGATCGTGATTCGGTGGCAGTGAGAAGCGTTCTGAGACTCGGTTCTTGAGCATCTTGCACAAATTCAGGAGGAACGATCAAGAAGCATCAGTAAGAGGTAATTGGCTGCTTCGCTCGATCTAGGGCTTATTCCTTCTAGATCGATATGGTATATTTCTTCTATTTTTGCTGCTATTACCAGAAAGTTATCTTACTCGACACATGTTTTTGAAGTTATCACCTTTGGAGGAATCTACTACGATGCCGAGTGACCAATCAGATCAATTTGAGGAGAACTTCAAAGAACTGAAGAAAAGGGTTGACATTAGATTCCAAATTACTTCATGATGTTAGTGGTGCATGAGAGACGTCATACTTGACATCAAACATGAACTTTAGGTAACTGCAACTCATCTCCTGGTTCTGTCATTGAGAAGCCATCAAACATGAACTTTAGAAATTTTTGCTAACAAATATTTACATAACATGATACATCATACTTGACATCTCTTCAAGAAACAGATCCATTCCCAAATATTTCCAGGTCTTACATTTTCATGCACAGAACGTGTTTGATGTTTTACCTAACAAAGCCCTTAAACTACATGACTAAGATCTTTGCATTTTTGGCATGTTAGAAGAGACATGACCATGTTTGTTGAATTTTGATTATCTCAAATATTGAGACAATGCATGTCTGCTAAAATTTTGGACGAATTTGTGTTTCTGACAAGGCATGGCTGCTACTTTAACCAGTCAAAGATTTGTTGCAACTGCCGGTAGGAAGCCGTATTGTTTTAAATTTATTGTAACAAAAATGTTACAGTGTAAAAGAAGAGGGATTGTACGAAGAGAATTCATCCTGAAAATTGAATCGATCAACAGAGCACCAAGCTCCTCAACTTCATCGTCCTCCATAGGATTGGTCCCTTCATCGAGGAGATTCTCATGACAACGGCTAATGTCACCTTCTACAAAATCAATATTGCTAACCAATGGGTATGTTGATTAAATTATGCTACCTATTTTGTTTTGTTAAGTTCTATTTGGAATCTGAGATGCTTAAGGTTTCTACTTGATTTTGTTTGTAGAGCCGCAAAAATGTTGAAGGATCTCTATTTTTTGTCAAGATGTTGAGTTGGATCTTGCGATTAGCATTAGGGTTAGGCAAGTTAGGGGTATGCTTATGTTATTATGGTCGATTAATTAGGAATAGTTTTGATTCTTATATTTTGGAATGATTAATTTCTGTTTGCAAGTTTAGATTGATCTTATAGCTATGAATTTAATTCAAATTTGGATGTGCAAAATGCAAATTTTTGGTTCTGTTATTACCTTTGGATGATAGGGAGGGGTTTGATGTTGTCATTCTGTTCACATGGATTGCATTTATTTGGGAATTTTGATATATTCTATCGTTAAGTTGATAACTTTTCAGTTTAGTATTTATGTTTCATCGTTATGCATTTAGTTGATCTCAATTTCTTAGTGCTTTCCTGTTAAGTGGTGTTGAAAGTATTTTCTTCTGCAGGAATATTCAACCAAAATTTCAGTTCATTGTCATGAATAGGCACATTACAGGTTTGTACTTTAGTCTAAGAAGTAAAAGTTGTAGTTGGTTTTGGTGAGTCAGCACTTCAACTTGGGTGAAAAGTAGTGTGATAGAAGTTTTGTTGGCATGTGATAAAATCAATTTATGCAAGATAACAATGCTATCTCTTATTAATGTCACATATACACTTTTTTCCTTTTTTGTGAGCAAAATGCTGAGGTTCTAGCACCACATGCATCCCCCTTTCAAAGGAAATAGGAAATGAAAAAAGAAAAATGCACACACACAGACACACACACACACACACACACACACACACACACACACACACACACACACACACACACACGTGCACAGTGTTTCTTTGATAATAGTTTAACATATTTCCACAGAACGGTTAACAATAATTGTGATACATGATAAATATGAAAGAATGTAATGCAAAAGGTAGACCTAATAAGCTAGCAGGTACAATCGGTTTTGAAATCTCATCGCTCTCAAGAAAGGAATCCCTCTCTCAACATATTCCTTTCCCTTTAATGGAACTTTTTGATTTTTTTTCCTTTTTAATGAAATATCTTCTTGACTCTGTCAATGATAAATAATCCTACCACGTGGAGATTTCTTCATTCTCTCATCTTAAATCGTTTACTTTCTTAGGATTTATGAGATGTTTTCGGCTGGTGGTCTGTAGCTTATCTCTTATGAATGGATAATCACAGGCAAAATTTGTTCCTTTTGTTTTTTGATTTTTTTGCAAGAATGTGGATTGTGTTTTTTGCTTTTGTCAAAATTTGTGCATTTTAGATGAATAATTTATGGCATTATGGGATTTTAATAGTGGGAACTTTAGTGTTTGTGGCATGAAATTTGGGGGAATATGCCTTTTATTAAAGAAAAGAAATCTTCATTTTTTTAGTCGGTTCCTTCTCTACTTAATGCGATTTTTATACTAGAATAATTCATGATAGTTCAATTCATGTTTGGAAGTTTAATGAGGGTAATTAAGACCTTCTAATCTTTGTGTTTTGAGTTTTTCATCAGAAACTCTTCGTTGAAAATAAGAGATTAATTTTTGAACGGGTAATGAGAGAAAATATCAGCAAGCGAATAAGTACTTGCTCGACCTGGTGACTGTATGCAAACCATTACATGCAAATTAAGACAGCGACTCAATGAGATCATCAATTATGATCAATCTCTTTAGAAACAAGTTCAGGTGATTAATTTACAAGTACAGAAGTTTATCATTTGTGCATTTTATTTACTTTGTTTCTTTTTAAATTTACAGTTTTTGTCCATGAGACTCGCTGATGTAGACCCTCGATTGACTGCAACATGTAATGCTTCGTTGAAAAAGAGGTAAAGTGAAATTAAATCTAAATAACTTTTTATAAGTATTTTTTTGTTGGTGCACAAAAGATTCGTAAATTGTAGATAAATTCAACTCATAGCATGATCATCTCATGAGAAGTGTCTTCGAAACTACTATATCCATTATATCCCATATTCGAGCCTTTGCAACCATTGGTTCCTTTACAACCATTGGTTCCTTCTCACATGAACTTGGTGTTCCTCCGAACCTACCATAACTCGGCGTCCTTCATAAATCGATCAATACTGTGATGGCTTCAATATCAGATACATTCTCATCATGACCTTATTTCAAGTAACTACTTCTGACACTTGAAGTAAACCAGTCTTCAGGCTTCAAGAATTAATTGCAGTAAATCAGTATTACCCTTGAAGTAAATTAGTCTTTTGGAACTAATTGCAAATCAATAGTCATATAACTTGGCTTTAAAAAAATTTCCTGACAATATTCCAGGTAATTTGTGGATCTTCTTCTGATCGGGACAATAATATGCCAGAATTAATCTAGAAGATGGATGGAGCTCAGTGAAGAGATTGCTCTTCCTCTCCATTCCATTTACTTCAAGGCGATGGTGCTAACATGCACCATAGGCTACTGATAATGGTAATGAACTAAAACATCTACCGCGACTCTTGAGATTAAAATTGGTTCTATCCTAACTCAAAATGACATCATGTTTCACCCTGCGACAATCGATTAATTATTTATATAGATCATTGGTAACACAAAAAATGTATGAAACGTAACCTGGAAGCTTGAGACTGACAATTGTAGATTTTAACTTAGTTCAAGTATTGTATAAATTTCATGAAATATGTGGTAACTGGAGATAACTGACAATTGTATTTGTTGAACTTCATATGTTGTAGTTTTGATAAGGAGGAGGACTCCACTTTGGGGATACTGTATTTGGAGTTGCAGGAAACTGAATCGTTGTTCTCTAATAAGTTTGTTAGCACAATGATTTTGCAGATATTTGTGCTTATTTTGATGTTTAGGATTGTTGGAAACTGATTCTTTTGTTGTCTAAAAAGTTTATTAGTGCAATGATTTTGCTAATAGTTGTGCTTATTTTGATGTTTAGGATCATTGGTAGGAAAGCAAAGATTGACATTTATGGTATGGTCTCTCCTTTCATAGTTAACCACTTGAGATTTTTATGATGATGAGTAATACATATGGAAAATTTGCTTCTCACTAGCTACAGTTCAAAGTCCCTTAAGACTATATTGCAACTTGAATGCTCAATGTGTTGGTATATAATTGCAATTGATTTGTGCAGACTTTGGTCATATTGGAATGCTGGTCAGACGTATAGCCACTTCTAGGGATGATGTTGAAGTGGTAGCTGTTAACGATCCATTCATTGATTATAAGTACATGGTAAGACATCACAAGCTTTTTATATTTTTGGTCCACTGATTCTAAAACAATTTCATTGGTATCCTGTTTAAAGTCTAAAGCCATGATATCATGTTACAATTTCATTGGTGATCATATTACCGCTGGAGCTTGGTTGAATTTCATTGGTTCGTGAGGTTGTGGCACAAGATTCCCTATACTCAGAAGCTTTGATATATTTCATTTGATTCACAGTCAATTTTTAGGGTTCAAGAGGATGGTTTCTCTGCTACTTCTTTCTGTGATGCAAATTTCTCTTTTTTATGCATTCCCTCATGTCATGATGAATGAAATGTGATGGCTATTTGCTTAGGTGCTGACATTTTGAAGGGGGATTATTTCTTTCCATAATTACTTTCCAAATTAAAGTAATCTATTAATTAAACCATTAATTTGGCATCAGAATTCAGAAAAAGAGTATGCTGGATGAGGAACTCAGTGATTGTTGATTGTTTTTTTAATTCCTTTTTCTGAATTCTGATTGTTCGAATTGGTGATGATTTATGAAGGTCATTAAAATGAAGAGATTCAATTTCTCATAAAATTTATACATAATGATAGTCTGAGAACTGATGATGATTTAACAATATTGCACTACAGGTTGGTCCATAGATGCAACATACGGTAAGATTTCCGGTTCTAAGTCTTTTGACAAGTGTCTATATGGTTTTTGTTGAAATCAAACTCACACTATGAATTACACTCAGGGCAAGATGTGATGTGCTATGAGAATCACTGGCCATCACTCCACCCCTTCATCATTATTCTCTTCCAGCACATCGATAGACAGACTATCTACACTCATGGTTGACGACAGAACTTCAACACTAGGGACTTTGCAGAGCTCTACAATCTCGGCTTACTAATGGTAGCTATGTACTACAACTGCCAGAGGGAGGCAAGATGGGGTGGGCGATGGATGTACCCCTGTAATGTAAGATCGGTATGCACTACAGCTGAAACAATAATGGTATATGTGAGTCTAATAAATAAATTGGAAGTTGGGGGCGTTATGTCACTGCTGATTCCCAGGCTAACATGGGAGGATACATATGTAAACATTTATTTATCATCCTTTTTATTTCTGTACTTTTCAATTTTTTTTGTTTTTAACCCTTTAAATGTGATTGGAATAATGCTAGAATATTCAGATGGCGTCGACGATCTCCGCTCTGATATCTTGGCACCGCCATCGTTCGATCTCCCCAACTTTGCAAACAACTCTGACGATGTTACTTTTCACCTTCATTTCTGTGTAAAAGCTTGATGATTTTGTTCAATTTTAGTGTTTCAGTTTGATGGATTTTAGAGGGAGGCGATTCATATGGTGGAACTGACAAAAGGGACATCGACACTTGCATTTATATTTAAAGAGGGCCTGATTGTAGCTGTTGATTTTAGGGCTAGCATGGGAGGATACATCTGTAACCATTTATTTCTCAACCTTATTTCTCAACCTTTTCATTTCTGCACTTTTTAATTTTTTTCGTTTTTACCCTTTAAATGTGATTGGAAGAATGTTAGAGTTTTGGAATATTAGGAGTTGATTGAATATGGAGGAATACTGGGGAAAAGGAAATAGGGTTTTTTGTTGAAGATTAAAACCAGAAGACCAGGAAGGAAACAATGAAGTATACCAAGTTATGTGGAAAATTAATTAAACCGGTGGGTTGTTTCCTCCTTTTACTCATAAAAATTAAAAATTAAAAATTAAAAATTAAAAATTAAAAAATAATTATTGTGTAAAACTGAGAAGTGCTGGAACATTGATCTACAAATACTTCTTAGAAGATAAGTTTAGGCTGTAGAATCCTTAGTTTAATGCTACGCGAGTCTGGTAATCTATAAAAAGAAAGCTTTATTTGCTCTTAGAAGAGAAGAGAACTGGACAAGAAAATAGATTACATTGTCAGACATTAGCCTTTAATGTTTGTGTTGTTATTTTTACTTACATTTTCACCTTTGTAAACTAATGCTTGATGTTTCTTATGCATATGTCAGAAAGGGGAAAGGGCATAAGTTTGTTAGAGTTTCTTATGCATATGCATATGTCAGAAACATCCTGCATTTAGAACTGGATGTTTAACAGCATGAGTTTAGGATGTTTTATGCATTAGTTTAGGATGTTTCTTATGCATATGCATATGTTTCTTATGCTGGACATATGCATATGATTTAAAACAGATCTGGACATAGGGATATTGGTTACCAATGCATATGCCTAACTTTCTTATGCTGGACAATTTTTATGCATATGTCAGAAACATCCTGCATTTAGAACTGGATAAGAAAATAGATCTACAAATACTTCTAAATGCAGGATTCTTCTTATGCATATGCATTCACTACTATACATGATGGCATGATGTTTCTTATAAAAAGATTGCTACACATTATAAACCAAATATAAAAGAGAGGGTTCTGATAAAAAAATTACCCAAATGTTAACATCCTGTCATTCGTTATATGTGAACCCAAATATAATTCAAAAAACGGAGAGGTTTCTAAACCCAAATGTTAACATCTTTATGTTAACCCACGTGTTAACATCCTGTCATTTTTTATCTTCTCAAGGGACAGGGTTTGGTGGAAGAGTTGGCACAACCCAAGGAAGTCTTCTGACTCAATATCTTCTCAAGGTATAGAATAGTGAAGTAAAACAATATCTGTTGATTCTAAAAAATTTACTTTTTATTTATAATATAAAAATATAATAGTTACTTTGTTATTATTTATCTAATTGTATGACATATTACAGCAAGGAGGAATGATCAAAGAAATCTGGATGGACCCACAAGAAGCGATACTCAACTATGCTGATGTCGTAGTGAAAGATCCAAAGTTCATAGCACTGGCATATGATGCAACTCAACCGGAGCCTATTTTTGAAACATCAGATTCCAAGGAAGAGAAATAATCAAACTAGTGAGTCTCTATTTCGCCCGGTCTATATTATGCGATTATGTGATGCGACTATAGTATGGGTAATCATCATTACTATACACACTGATGAAAAATATTGAGTACAAGAGTCTATTATTGTCTGAGATTGGTTCCGAGCAGCTTGCATGGGCTGACTATAATTTGTGTCTTGAGGAATTAACTCAATATGCAATATGTCCTGCCAACTTAAACCTACACTTTACACTTTCAGCCCTACTGGTATCCATCGAACGAGCATGGTGTACCGGTGTGGCTGGAGGAGAGCTTATTTATGGCAGTGGCATGAAGGGAAGAGTGTTTGGGCCTTATGGAGCCTGCTTCATTGCGCTTTCAACAGGCTCTTTGAAACTTTTTGGAGCTAACGAACGGAGAGGAATCGAGCAAATGGGTCAAGACAGATTCAGTATGTAAGTCAAACTACCGATATAATATTTGAACATTCCTTTCAGTCGATGATCAAATTGGAGCTAACGAAAAATTATCATTTCAGATATTGTTCTAGAGATCTGGGCACAATTGGAACGAATCGATCTTGATAATACTACAAATATGCCTCATCCAGATTGTGATGGAGAAGAAATCCAGATTGGTTGGTAGCACAGGGGAATTTGGTACATGCTCATACAGCCAACTGCAGCATCGTGGAAATTACAAGGGTCTGGTGATTTTAATGGGTTTCTATGATATTTATGAAACTTTCCTTAATGCAAAGTTAGCATATTTGATGGAAGAGGACACAATTCTGTTGTCCATCTAATGATTGAGGCTTGAAATTTATGAAATGAGCCAGGTGTTTGCAATACTCTCTTAGGGTTCATACTAAAGATTGCATTGAAGTCTTATTATTGACCGAATGTCTCATTTTTGTGCTTTCTGGGGTTATGTTGTGTTCAATAACTTATATCGTGATATATTCTGTGGGCAATGTGTTCTGTTAATTGTATATAGATGCAACTTTGTATCATATAGTTAACTATATATATGCCATTCTGATATAAAGTCATCTATATATAGTTAACTATATTACGTAATCTCTCTATTTATGTTTTCATCTTAATCACATTCCTTGGAGATGTCTACTGCATATATGTTTTCATCTTAATCATGTTGCATAAAAGGATCTGAAGTGAAGTGTTAATGGCAACATCACACTGGATACTTTTTACAATTAGGCAATGTGGTTATCATTTCCAGTAGCAGTTTCACCTAAACATTGATCAGAATGAATGCTAAACAGGCCCCTTCACTTCTTTATACTATTAATTTTTTGTGATGTTGAATTGGCTGATGCTGGTTGGCTTATACAATTGAGTGTTGGTTCATACAAGAAACGTGACATGTAAACGAGTTAAATATTGAGCTAATTGAGCTAATTAGGGGTTCTTCTTTTATGATATATTTTATCATTAAGAATGATTATCAGAAGCATAAAAAGATGAACAAATGTGAGCAATTTTTTGGTCAAAATGATTGGGCTTGCTTTGTGTATATTCTTTGTAGCTTTAATCAAAGCAAGTAACAACAAAGAGCATGCATAAGTCAAATCCCATTTCATTTTATTCTATTTCTATGGATAAAAATAAGTCATGGCAAATGAACACATACAATTGAGGACATGTGCATAAAAGCCCTGTTAATATTATATATTAATGGCAGAATGGAATTTTGTGTGTGATTTCTCTGTTTAAAACTTCAAATATATACAAATATGAAAGAATCCAATGTTCTTAGGTATTGTTGTCAAAGTTTAACTATAAATATACTTTGATTCTTTGTTTTTTATACTCAAAAAAACACCCGCTAATCAAATTTTTTTAACTAAAAGGTTCACATGTTTGTTCTATAATTTGACCTTTTGGTTATTTGTAAATTGTTTGGATGTTTGATTCGAACATATGTTAGTTGATTAGTATCTCTCTATCATATGTTAGTTGATTTTATTGTGCAATTATAGTTTTGTGTATTCATGTCAGATTGGCATCAAGAAATCTTGAATAGCAATCAAAAGGAGAATTTTGAGTTATATCCAATGCCGAGATCAAGGTACGGTACAGAGTTCATGTTTGTTCTTAAATTTGGAAATACTTCAAGAGTCTGCATGAATGAATTCACTGTTACTACAATATTTTGAGCAGAGTGTCTGAAATGCCACATCGGCAAAGGGGTAAAGCTCATAATTCCTCATATTAACTATTTGACTGAAGATTTTTTAATTCACATTGCATCCTAGATTGCTCATAATTCCTCATCAGGTGTATTTTTAATATCGCTAAAGTCCATGTGTTTTTATTCTTTCAAACTATATCTACCATTGGTTTGTTCTTTTTATAGTAATAAAAGAATAGCATAGTAACATTGAAATGTGAAGAGGAATCCCGGAAGCTCAAAAGCTTTGTGTATTCTAGGGATTCGGTCCACGATTTGTTGGAAAAACAACATCCGGTAAATCATAGAGGAGGTTTGGGTTATATTCAAAATGTGGTACCCAAACCCACCTCTAATTCCTCTTATGGTGCAAATACAAGAAATATTGCTAAAGCACCTAAGAAGAATCACCATGCTTTCTTGTACAACAAGAACATCAACAAGAAGCATGTAGATCACGAGATAATGAGAAAGAATGAAAAATCTTCATTTTTTGCTAAGAAGCAAAATCCTCATTCTTTGCATGCTAAGAAATTTGTTTCTACACCTAAGCATGCCACATCCATCCCTCTTGCAAAGGCAAAATCCTTGCCTAGGAAATCCTTGAGATTATGGATTCCCACTATGGTTAGTGTGCAAGAGAGGGATAGTTACATTAACTCTCTAGTTAGGGATGTGATCACCTCGTGTGATTATGTTAGGAAATCAAACTCCTCTTGGGTTTGGTTCCCTAATGTTTAGGTTCCCCACACACATTTGCATATTGCATGGGTATTGTGCTTAATGTTATATTTTTGCATACCCATTGGTTGTGTGTGTGTTTCATGAGTTTGAAAATACTTTCAAATGTATGTATTTTTCATGAAAATGGGAATCTTGGGGATTTTATTGACATGCATGCACTTTTGATCCATGTGTATGTCAATAGGGGAGTTAATATGGTATATGTTTAAAATATTTTAAAACATATTTTGACTCTCATTTTGAGGTTGTTTGAGATCTTTTTGTACAATTGGTTATTTTTGGTCTCAAACCAAATCTCTTGTATATTGCCAATATGTTTCTTGTTATATTTGTTTTGGCAATGTCTTTGTGTATCATTGAAGCTTGATTTTTCCATATCAATTGCTTTGATACATTTTGGGCCCATGACTCCATTTATTGTATAATTGGTATTAGATCCTAGAAGTCAAAACTTGACCATTTCTATGATCTAGGGAGAGCATGTGATAGTGAATTGATACCCACTAAATTTTTAAATTTGGTATCATACATCTCTTTCTTTTCTTGCATATTGTCACATCTTAGTGAAGATGACAAAGGGGGATATACTTGATGTCCACCTTTTTGACGATGTCAAGGGGGAGAGATATATGCATTATGTAACTATATAGGAAGAGTTATATACTTATGCATATGGGGAGAGATATATCTATGGGTAGATATATGGGATTAGATAAACCTTTCATGTTTGCATGATATTGTCTATTACAATTGGTTTATGTAATCCTTGCCTATTATATGTCACCATGATGTTATTTGGTAGAATGAGTATTTACTATTGTGTAGCTCATGGTTTAAATGGTGCATATAAGTAGGGGGAGCTCATTAGCATTGTGCTTTAATTATTTGTATTTTACATAATGTGTGTCATCATCAAAAAGGGGGAGAATGTTGAGTATTGGTGTTTTATACCAATCTTATTTTGATGATGATCACAACATTTTGTTGTTGCTAATGACTCTCATAGTTTAGTCTCTCAGTATTATGTCAAGAATATCTTTCTTAGAGACAAATCACTTGGTGCAAGGATGACATCAAGTGGAGAAGGCCAAAGCTTGGACTCAAGGAGTGCCAAAGCTTGGAGATGATGGAGAGCTTTCAAGGCATCAATATTGAAGACTTAGACTCTAAGGAAAGCATTGTAATCCATGTAATTTACGTTATTGATTTCTCTCTCTTTTGAGTCTAGGATTAATGTAATGCCTTGTTAGATGGTTTACTAATTCTTGCATATGCATTTAACCATCTTAGTGAGCCTTAGGATTATCATAAAATCCAACCAAATAGATTCACTTTGTCCAAAGACTCATTTGGAGTCTCTGGCTTTCCATCAGTCGCCTGATGAAGGAAACACAGTCGACTGGGTGATTTCCAGTCGCCTGTAGATCCTTCTACAGTCGCC
This sequence comes from Scilla litardierei, assembly GCA_030789695.1. NCBI lineage: Eukaryota > Viridiplantae > Streptophyta > Magnoliopsida > Asparagales > Asparagaceae > Scilla > Scilla litardierei. The sequence goes on from CM061135.1 coordinate 111,767,252, forward strand.
TGATATGCACAGCTCAAGTCAACATTTCAATTGACTCAAACTTGAGCTTTACGCACAGTCGACTACTGGTCAGTTTACAGTCGCCTGTATAGTTACAGTCGCCTGTAGATTGGTCATCAGTCGCCTGAGTAACGTAAGTGCATTCTCTGCATCTCTCTGTCTTTTCTCCATCTTATTCTGCATATGACTGATTAAGGTTTTACAATCACCTGACTAATAGATAGTCGACTGTATTATTGACATCAGTCGCATGTGCAATAAACTGGAGAAAAGTGCAGCTCTCTGTTTTATTCCATCCCCTGCAGTAGTCACCTGCTGAAGGTTTTACAGGCGCCTGTCCTGTTCTCAGTCGACTGTACTGTCTTCATCAGTCGACTGTCCTGGCTCAGATTATAGCCGTTGGATATTTTCTAGCCATTGATCAGTCGACTGTCTTTTGATCATCAGTCGACTATTCCTGTCGTTTTCGCCCAGTTTCTAGCCGTTGCAGAATTGATTCTTTGGCTGTTTTCTTCGGTTTTGGGGTTTGATATAAGGTTCCTATATATTTGAGTGGGCTGATATCTCTTATACTTCTCAAGAGATCTATAAGCCACTCTCAAACACCCTCAATTCCCTATCAAAAGCTCTCATTCTTCTTCATGCATTGAAGTCCAGCTCAAGGGAATTCATCCAAGTGCTCTCAAGCATATCTCAACACTTGGAGATCCTCTTCCATGCCTTGCATCCATTCATGAGTAAGTATCTCAAGGCATAGGTAAGATTATTTACTTTACTTGGTGTAATTGTTGTCTCTAATTCTCTTTGTGGGAATTAGTGTTTCTCTCTTTGTGGGAGGTTATCTCTTTGTGGGATTAGGATATTCTCTTTGTGGGAATAACTCTCTTTGTGGGAGTAACTCTCTTTGTGGGAGTTTAGTGTCCTAGTGTAGGGCTAACCCTAATTCTCTGAGTGGGAGTTAGTGATTCTCTGTGTGGGAGTCTTGACCCTTGTGTAGGGTTGGTTTGGGTCCTTGTGTAGGGCATAAATCCTCTTTGTGGGGAATCTCCTTGTGAGATTTGTATTCACTTCTCTGTGTGGGATTATAGTGGATATTGGTGTGGCTGGATGTACCCAAGTTTGGGGAACCAGGGTAATTCCTTGTGTTAGCATTTGAATTGTTTGTGCCTTTTAAATCCTCTTGCATTTATAATTCCGCATTTGCAAGTTTAATCTTAATTGGACAATTTTATTGTCATTACACTATTCACCCCCCTCTAGTGTGTGTTGTTAGTATTGCAAGGGTACGGCGATCCCTACATAGTGATGCATTCAGCAATCCAGCTTATGTATCTATTACCAAACCCCATCTGATGTAGCATAAATAATATGAATTCTCTATTGACGCTATCAAAAGCCTTTCTGAGGTCCAATTTAAGGCAAGCTCTAGAACCCATAGGGTTACTAAAGTCCCTAATTTACTCATGGGCTAAGAGGGTGCAATCAGTGAGGAGGCGTCCTTTAAGGAACGCGGCCTGATTAGGGGAGATCAGCTCGTTAACAACCATCTTCATCCTATTTCAAAGAATCATGCTGATAATCTTGTAAATAACGTTGCAATAAGCAATGGGTCTGTAGTCCCCTAGCCCAGAGGTATTTGAGTTCTTAGGTACCAAGGTGAGGAATGTGTGATTTAATTGGCGCAATATGGAACCTGACCAGAAAAAGGAGGAGACAGCTAACATAATATCTTAATTACCCACAATATCCCAAACATGCTGATAGAAGAAAGCGTTGAAACCATCAGGCCCAGGGGATTTGTCTGTCCCTATCTAGAAAACAGCTTCCTTGATCTCCTTATCTGTGACTGCTCTGTCCAACCAGTTTGTGGCTTCATTTGTTAGTTTTCGCTTTGGGATCAGATTTGTGTCACGCCCCCGCTTCCCAAAAATATGGAGGCGAGACGTGAGAAAGTCCGCTCAGACTTGAAGCTACAAAGCTGCAAGTCCGATAAGTGTCAAAAAACATTAAATGGCAGGTCCCTGCAATTGCGATACGAAACAAAGATAATAATTAAAGAAAATCAGACAATTTCAGAATATCCATAAAAATAAACTCCAACATCGTAAAAAAGCCACTAGGCTAAAAGAAAAGAGTCTAAAAAGAGGCCCCAGCATGGCCAACAAAAGTACAAAGTACAAAACAAAGTAATGGTGCTACGCACCGACAACTAACAGCAACCTAAAGCAAAGCAACTCCAATCAGTCTCTAAGACTGGTCACCAGTGTCCACAAACTCCTCGTCAAACGTAGGCTCCGGCTCAACGTCAGCAAACACCTCGTCCTCAGCTACGGTCTCTGGCTCAGGGTCTAACATGTGACACCCAAAAGAGCAAGGGGCACATGTCAGCAAGTCTACAAGAGACTTGTGCAAGGAAACTGAAAGTACAAGTAAAAACAACCTAACAGTTCTAGCATGATGCAATGACATGGCAGTTAAAGTATGAGTGCAACAAGTAAAGTAAAGTATAATAGGTGTCTAGCATGGCATGGCAAGAGTAGCAAACTACTATCATTCACAAGTCACGTTTTCATGTCGTGCACAGAGTTCACGCCTTACAGCTGAAGTGGCTGTACGGGCACACTTCTACGCTGAGTAGTCGCTCAACCCTACCCCTCTACGTGTATCGAGCCAGGGCCTTACCCCCAAACGTGAATGCTCGCTTCTGGATCACGAGCCAGGAAGTGTTTTTGGCATAGGGGTGCACCTAGCCTGGACGAGCAAGTACAAGTATGTAGCGTGTGCTACGAATGCAACATTCAATGCATGGATGTCATGACATGGCAAGTAGTAAAGCATACAGGTAAGGAATTTAAACATGGCAGATAACAATGCATGAATGACATGGCAGGGTGACAGATCTAGCTTCGTTGTCAAGCTAGATCTCAAAGTTGCGTCTAGACAGCTATCATTTCACTGTCTAGTCTCATTTACGCTAAAAACAAGGAAGTGGCCTAAAACATGGCCCTACGCAAGAGTTGGCAAGTTTCACTTGCCTACAAGTCAAACGTCTGAATACACCGTCCAAAGAGTCCAAAGTCCAATTCTACCTACGTGCACAAGTCCACCGGCCTACATTCCCATTTTATTAATCTTGATTAGTGAATTTAAAACATTTAAAAACATAAATTTTAGTCTTGATTAACAGGCAATAGGTTGGGGGTCCTAGGGGTGCAAAGCGTTATCTCAACACGATGCGGAAGCTACACTGGCGTCAGCTAGCGAAGCCAAGGGGTTTGAATAAAAGAACGTGCTCCAATTCCAGATTCCAAAATAGATTCCTCGCTCGAGAAGTCTGGGTAGCAACCAGAACAACGAACCCAGATTCCAAAGCTAGCATGTGCGACAAAGAAGAAGCACTTGGGTGGGACCCATAGCAGTTCTAGGGTCAATGGGGGACCCACAACAACTCTGGAGAACTTGGGGGGCCCACGGTGGCAAGCATTACGAGAGCTGCAACGTTGCGACGAACGTCGCTCGGTCAGACACTGGCCGCTGCGAGGGTTTGGCTCGGTCAGACACTGCGGACGGCTGTGCAGCGCTGCAGAGATCGGTTGCAAGGCGGGGCTCTTCGGTCAGAGCGGGCTGGTGCGGAAGAACCCATCGGTCAGGCGCTTGGGTGGAGCGGGGTTGCAACGTTGCAAGGGTTGCACCAGAGCAGCTGGCGTGCGGGCGGGGCGATGCATGGGTCGGTGCGGGCGGGAGCGTGGGTCGATGCGAGACTTGCGAAGCGGGGGCTGTGCGGAGAGGGGAGATGCGGGCCGACGCTTCGGTCAGACCGAGAGGAGTTCTCGGTCGGGCAATGCAACGATGCAGCGGGGCTTGGTGCGGAGCGGAGCGTTGGCTGCGGGGGTTTGGGTCGGTCAGACCGAGAGAACAGGGGCAAAAATGTCGGTCGGACACGGCGGCTGCGAGGGAGAGTTGCGACGATCGTCGCAAGCGAGAACGAGGGGGTCTTGGTGACGGCTAGGGTTGATTTCTTGCGAAAATAGGTTAACCTAAGGGTTGTTTATATAGTATAGAGGGGTTGACTTGGTCTAGGGCTAATTCTATTAGGATTTGGATTTAAAATTAATTAAAACACAAACCCAAACACTCCTACCCACGCATGGCTAGGGTGCGGCCAAGATAGGGGCTAAGATTTGGCTCAAAAATATTTTGAAGTATTATAATCTAATAAAAATTATATTTGGCTAAAAATACTTTAAAACTTAGTATTTAAAAATATTTAAAGCTTGGCTAAAAATATATAATAGGTCAAATGATCTCTGAAAATTATGAATTAAATATAGGGTTGATCGGGATGACGAGAGAAAGAAAACTAAGAAGACGGATTTCAATTTCGACATCGAACGACGAAACTAAAAATAGAAACGTCTCCCGTCAAAAGTGAAAATCACAACGTCTCTTCGAATAAGATTAAATCGTGGGAAAACGACCCGAGAAATGTCGTTCCAAATTAGTGCCACAATTTAATACTCTCAGAGACGTTCACAACGACATATCACACCAAAGTGTTCACAAACAAACAAAGTCTAAAACAAATACGTGCACGGTCAACAGCACGTGCACGAAGAAAATACGATCGAAAAGCGGTCGTTACATCCTCCCCACCTTAAAATAAAGTCCGTCCTCGGACTTTCTAACTATAAATGTAACTCTAACTATACTAGTAGCTATCCCGATCACATCACACTATAATTCAACCAGGTATAGTCATTACAAATGCTTATACATACATTAGGTAGTCAAACAATAATTCTGCTAACATGTATATATATTCATTCATGCACATATTTCAATAATACATATATGCATACATCCCTTATATAACTACTACTAACCTAGCACAAACAATAGTTCAGATACTCACATAAGATTAGTCTCACACTAGCAAATACAATCATTGCTCTACGTATAGATAGCTACCTAGGCACACAAACAAACATGGGTATACGACTCCCTAATATTTCCTAGTACACATCCAATACCAAACACATCAACATATGTAGTCACACCATACCATTATTAAGTCATGTTTTCCTATATCTAATATGCATTCACCACTTCTATAAATTCACAATATATAGTCATTCAAATGCATGCAAATATTTCACCGTATATTCACATCACATATGGTCCTATAACTATATTCACGTCACGCCACACATATCATAGTCACCAATACTTATAATTAAGCACATACTTACCCGTGTATGGTGCACACCCACACACACACTAATATTTCATTCATATATATACCAATCAGATCACTATATACTCAGCACATCTACACCTAGTTTAGCTAGCACACATACGTTCACACGGCAAGTCCTTAGTAATAACTATACCACAAGTCCAACACTTATAACTATATACTGGTATAGCGACCCACAATCATGTGCGTAACACCACCAGGCACAATTACTCATATCACTATACATACATGAAGCTTCGCTATATGCAAACTACAGACATACATAACAGTATACCCAGAGTATACCCACTCAAGCTTGAGTGAGACTCGGAACACATATCAGAATACTCTATATACGTAACACGGTATTTATACCTATACCAATAACACTCCAATGTATACACATCTACCAATACAACCATATACATACTATATGTCAATAACACCTAATATTTAGTCAGGTAACACTCGCATAGTTCAATCACTATATATACCATAATAATAATACCGACATCAGCACACGTATAATTATAATACCTTCCCTAATACATGCATTCACCGTATAGTCACACACATGTAGAACATATATTCACACCATATCCTACTACCTATAATTAATATACCAACACCTCTACTACATACATAGTTAAGGCATGCAATAGTCGTGTATACCTCATGGTATACACGCATACAACATCCCGTAAAAGCAAGCAATACCAATCCAAGCTATAATCCTACTACCATATGTATGACACATATGTACTCATGCAGCAAATACATAACTACTTACGTCTAAGCACAGTACGTATCTACGTATGAGCACATACTCACATGTACTAACACATAGGTCATATAATAGGCCTACTCACTTAACTATACGTACACCTATTATTATCACACCTAACATACACATAACTTTACCAATATATTATTTCAAACATTATAAGTATCTCCAACTACATACACCCCATTAGATATTCCAACACTGATCCATATACACAGACGCCCCTAGAGTGGTATAGCTATCCTCACACATACCTATAAATACTAACACACAAACAACTTCATAATATCACGAATAACTCTGAGTATGTATATATCACACAATAGGCGAACATTAATATACTATAGGGGAGTACACTCATTCAAGCCCACATACCCAACTTAGATACATGCACCATGACAACATCACAAAGGTCCAAAGGCCTACTAACAAATTAAAGTTGACACAGTTATTGACGAGCACTAAAGCCTAAGCAATAGGGGGAGATCGAGGTCGAAAGCGTGACGAGGGAAGGATCGATAAGCACGAGCTCAGATAGGACGACTACAAGGAGTCAGCTTTGTTAGCTGAAACAGCGATTGACTTGTGAATGTTTCGGTAGAGGAAAGGGAGGTGGAGTGATACTCTTATAGGTTAGAGAAAGGAAATAGTGTAAATAACATAAGCTAAAATACGTGGAATTTGAAAACTGCTGTACTTCAAAAGTTAGAGTCATTGTCTGTATAAAAATATTTGGAGATTGATAAAACAAGTTGTTCGAAACAAGTTTGAGTTGAATAGATATAATAAGAGAAAACGGTTTATTGGCTTATCGAAAATTTTTATAAAAAGGAAGTAAATCATTCACACGAACATTAAGGACGTAGTTTAGAAAATATTATACGGCAGTGACTTAATATAATGTTGGCAAAAGTTTTGAAATTCAAAGAATGAAATTAAATTAAGGGTAAATGACATTAAAATACCCCAACGTTTGGGCCATTTTCACTTATATACCCTATCGTTCATTTTGGTAAACTTTGATACCCAAATCTAAATTTGATGTAGGATTGGAGGAGGAAATATTGTCTGAAGAGGCCTCCAAATACATGCATTCCATCAGTCTTCCTATGTCTGGGATGCACAGTGTTTTCAGCCTCCTCTTCAGACAATATTTCCTCCTCCAATCCTACATCAAATTTAGATTTGGGTATCAAAGTTTACCAAAATGAACGATAGGGTATATAAGTGAAAATGGCCCAAACGTTAGGGTATTTTAATGTCATTTACCCTTAAATTAACTGAAGAATTTAAGCTCATGTTAAAAGCTTTCAAAGTCTTTAAGCTGGGGAAAAATTTAAAATAATCAATATTTGAAACTACTTTTAGAGGAACTAGGATTTGCCAAAAAGAACTGATTTACACAAGGTTCTTAACATACGAGCACACGAACCTGATACGGATATTTAAAAATAATTGAAATTCTATTTATTTTAGAAATTATTCTAAAAGCATGTATGGTGAACGGAAAAATAATAATAACTTAGTAGTAGATTTATCAAAATTGGTAATAACGCTTTAAAAACAATTTATGGAAGGAAAGGGTTATGAAATAGTAATTTTCCAAAAATCTGAAATAGGAAAAACGTTGAGCATAACTTCGACTTGCCGAAAGCTGAAGTCCCATGTGACTTGAAAAGTACATTAAAAGTAAGCGCGACGTGTCATTCGAATGGCATAAATAAGAAAGGAAAATTAGAAATCGACTTGGGCAAAATAAAAGTACGGTTCAGAATAAAATTAGTATATGAAGGGACAATGTATTTTCATAGGTAAGAAAAGTATAGGCTGGAAAAATATCATAAGCTAGTATTTCAAAAATAATTCGACAAAAGTTTTAAAAATTTAAGTCAACGAAAGAGTATGAAGTATAAGATATATATATTAAAATTTTGAACAAATTTAAACTTAGGGAAAAGGAAATCGAAAAATACATTCAGAAGATTCAAGATTTGTAACGGAGAGATTCGAAAATTTACGACGATCGTCATGAGGCGATCTCGTGAATCGAGGCAAGGAAAATGGTCGGATGATCAAAACATACATACGCCTAGGATATGAACCAGGAAAATCTACGGGGAAACTCCTACGGTCGACCAATTAAAGATTAAGAAACTTGGCGCTACGACGTCCTAAGGAGCTAGACGGTAATGAAATGCGTTCAGCTTGGCCCGAAATCGATGAACCCAAGCGAACAACTAAAGAAATTCTAGAAGTCTAATATGGTCAGAGTTAGGCAAGAACCACTAAGGTAACTCCTACGATGATTAAATCAATTCCTAGCATGGAGCCTAACTAACAATCAGGGGCCTCTAACTAGCAAGCACAGACGTCTAACTAAGTCTTCTCACCACCTAGTGACATAGGAAAACGACTAGACTCAAGGCTTATGACTCGGATGTTGCAATTTATTTAATAGACATGACATAGTTATTATCGTTGTTCGATACTTCGCAGTTGCAAGACGGACCTACATGGGCTACCAACAAAACCTGTCACGCCCCGCTTCCCAAAAATATGGAGGCGAGACGTGAGAAGGTCCGCTCAGACTTGAAGCTACAAAGCTGCAAGTCCGATAAGTGTCAATAAACATTAAATGGCAGGTCCCTGCAATTGCGATACAAAACAAAGATAATAATTAAAGAAAATGAGACAATTTCAGAATATCCATAAAAATAAACTCTAACATCGTAAAAAAGCCACCAGGCTAAAAGAAAAGAGTCTAAAAAGAGGCCCCAGCATGGCCAACAAAAGTACAAAGTACAAAACAAAGTAATGGTGCTACGCACCGGCAACTAACAGCAACCTAAAGCAAAGCAACTCCAATCAGTTTCTAAGACTGGTCACCGGTGTCCACAAACTCCTCGTCAAACGTAGACTCCGGCTCAATGTCAGCAAACACCTCGTCCTCAGCTATGGTCTCTGGCTCAGGGTCTAACATGTGATACCCAAAAGAGCAAGGGGCACATGTCAGCAAGTCTACAAGATACTTGTGCAAGGAAACTGAAAGTACAAGTAAAAACAACCTAGCAGTTCTAGCATGATGCAATGACATGGCAGTTAAAGTATGAGTGCAACAAGTAAAGTAAATTACAACAGGTGTCTAGCATGGCATGGCAAGAGTAGCAAACTACTAACATTCACAAGTCACGTTTTCATGTCGTGCACAGAGTTCACGCCTTACAGCTGAAGTGGCTGTACAGGCACACTTCTACGCTGAGTGGTCGCTCAACCCTACCCCTCCACGTGTATCGAGCCAGGGCCTTACCCCCGAACGTGAATGCTCGCTTCTGGATCACGAGCCAGGAAGTGTTTTTGGCATAGGGGTGCACCTAGCCTGGACGAGCAAGTACAATTATGTAGCGTGTGCTACGAATGCAACATTCAATGCATGGATGTCAAGACATGGCAAGTAGTAAAGCGTACAGTTAAGGAATTTAAACATGGCAGATAACAATGCATGAATGACATGGCAGGGTGACAGATCTAGCTTCATTGTCAAGCTAGATCTCAAAGTTGCGTCTAGACAACTATCATTTCACTGTCTAGTCTCTTTTACGCTAAAAAATAAGGAAGTGGCCAAAAACATGGCCCTACGCAAGAGTTGGCACGTTTCACTTGCCTGCAAGTCAACGTCTGAATACACCGTCCAAAGAGTCCAAAGTCCAATTCTACCTACGTGCACAAGTCCACCGGCCTACATTCCCATTTTATTAATCTTGATTAGTGAATTTAAAACATTTAAAAACATAAATTTTAGTCTTAATTAACAGGCAATAGGTTGGGGGTCCTAGGGGTGCAAAGCGTTACCTTAACACGACGCGGAAGCTACACTGGCGTCGGGTAGCGAAGCCAGTGGTTGGAATAAAAGAACGCGCTCCAAGTCCAGATTCCAAAATAGATTCCTCGCTCGAGAAGTCTGGGCAGCAACCAGAACAACGAACCCAGATTCCAAAGCTAGCACGTGCGACGATGGGCTACAACTTGTCGCAACGTCAAAATAGTCCAACGGCGAAGAAGAAGCACTTGGGTGGGACCCACAGCAGTTCTAGGGTCAATGTGGGACCCACAACAACTCTGGAGAACTTGGGGCGCCCACAGTGGCAAGCATTGCGAGAGCTGCAACGTTGCGATGAACGTCGCTCGGTCAGACACTGGCCGCTGCAAGGGTTTGGCTCGGTCAGACACTGCAGACGGTTGTGCAGCGCTGCAGAGATCGGTTGCAAGGCGGGGCTCTTCGGTCAGAGCGGGCCGGTGTGGAAGAACCCATCGGTCAGGCGCTTGGGCGGAGCGGGGTTGCAACGTTGCAAGGGTTGCACCGGAGCAGCGGGCGTGCGGGCGGGGCGATGCTTCGGTCGGTGCAGGCGGGAGCGTGGGTCGGTGCGAGGATTGCGAAGCGGGGGCTGTGTGGAGCGGGGTGATGCGGGCGATGCGGGCGGGCGCTTCGGTCAGACCGAGAGGAGTTCTCGGTCGGGCACATGGTGCGGGCAATGAAGCGATGCAGCGAGGCTTGGTGCGGAGCGGAGCGACGACTGCGGGGGTTTGGGTCGGTCAGACCGAGAGAACGGGGGCAAAAACATCGGTCGGACACGGCGACTGCGGGGGAGAGTTGCGATGATCGTCGCAAGCGAGAACGGGGGTTGGTGACGGCTAGGGTTGATTTCTTGCGAAAATAGGTTAGCCTAAGGGTTGTTTATATAATATAGAGGGGTTGACTTGGTCTAGGGCTAATTCTATTAGGATTTGGATTTAAAATTAATTAAAACCCAAACCCAAACACTCCTACCCACGCATGGCTAGGGTGCGGCCAAGATAGGGGCTAAGATTTGGCTCAAAAATATTTTGAAGTATTATAATCTAATAAAAATTATATTTGGCTAAAAATACTATAAAACTTAGTATTTAAAAATATTTAAAGCTTGGCTAAAAATATAAAATAGGTCAAATGAACTCCGAAAATTATGAATTAAATATTGGGGTGATCGGGACGACGAGAGAAAGAAAACTAAGAAGACGGATCTTAATTTCGACGTTGAACGACGAAACTAAAAATAGAAACGTCTCCCGTCAAAAGTGAAAATCACAACGTTTCTTCGAATAAGATTAAATCGTGGGAAAACGACCCGAGAAATGTCGTTCCAAATTAGTGCCACAATTTAATACTCTCAGAGACGTTCACAACGACATATCACACTAAAGTGTTCACAAACAAACAAAGTCTAAAACAAATACGTGCACAGTCAGCAGCACGTGCATGAAGAAGATACGATCGAAAAGCGGTCGTTACAATTTGGGAAAATATTCCAGTAATGATCTTGAAAGTACTAATGTTCATAGTAAAGGGGGGCCTCATCTCTAAGCCTGTCTGGGGACAAAATCCTGCCACCATCCGAATTAATTAGATGCATGAGATTATTATGGCTACGCCTGGATTTCATAGCAGTGTAGAAAAATTTTGAATTTCTATCTCTTAGATTGAGCCAATCTTGATGGCTTTTCTACCTCAAATTATTCCTCCATGTCGAGAGCCTGAACAAGACTGAAAATTGCGTCATGTTCAAGCTTTTGTAGCTGAGCATCAGTGGTGATATGGGATTTAGCCTGAATGTCCTGAAGCTCTTCACGGCACTTATGGGTACATATGGTATCCTTGTGTTTTGTCGCAAAAATTCTCAGGTTCTCTTTAAGGGATTTAAGCTTAGTTACAAGTTGGTACATGGAGGATGCATCCAGTATTTGTAGATTTGCCCAAACACTTTGCACAACATCTCTATAACTAGCAAGCAAGGCCCACACATTATAGAATTTAAAAGGCTTAGGGTAAGAAGGTACCTTAGGGAGCAGGTGAACACGCATAGGAGCACGATCACAAGTCCCAGAATATGTGTAGTCCATATAAGAATGAGGAAGAGAGTTTATCCAATCCGAGTTGCAAAGGATCCTGTCGAGCCGCGCTGAGATACGCCCACCTCCGATTTTTCTATTATTCCAACTATAACGATTGCCAGTACTCTTCATATCAAGCAGCCGACAGAGCCCAATGCAATTATTAAAATCATCAACACCCCTTGCATCCAAAGGCCTCCCACCAATCTTCTCATTCGAGAATCTAACACAATTGAAATCTCCACCAATCATCCAAGGAAGCCTCCCAAAATTAGAATCATCAGAGACGATATCCATCCAAAGGTCGTGCCTGAGGGAAGCAAGATTGAAAGCATATACGATGGTAAGACCCATAACAAACCCAGAAGTGTTACTAAGTTCCAACGAAATACATTGGGCTGAGCAAGAGTGAGGCCGACAACTCCAAACTGAAGGGTCATAATAGATAAAAATATGACCCCCCAGTGCTTTAACCGATTGTCAACAGAAGCCCATGATTTGTGAAAGCACTTTGAGATCTTCGTCCCATTATGATCCTAAACTTTCGTTTCTAATAATCAAGCAATAGAGGGTTTCAAACTACTAATCCTCTGCTTGAACTCACTCCTTCGCGAAGAATTATTGAGTCCCCGCGTGTTCCAGAGAAAGACCGACATTAAGATGAGGTGGGGTGAGCTCCATTTGATCGCTCCAGGATAGACATCGGGAAAAAAAATTGTAGTTTTACCGCAAGTGCACGGTGTAGTGGCGAGCGGGTATCAAACATGATGAGGGACTAATGACAGTACTCTATCTTGATCACTAAGCTACTGGTGGAAGGGTGATTTTTAGGGCTAGGAAATCCCCACTACGGATTATCATGCATCCTTGTGAATCGTGAATCTCAACATTACTAGACTTGGATTGAGATGAACTAGTCGTAACTAAATAGAGAACCAAGCTTACGCTCTCGTGCTATTGCCGGTCTATAGAGACCTAGATTAGGGCCCACTCTCGTGCAAACCCTAATCTAAGCCTCTACCAGTAGGATCGACATCATCGTTCAATCGCTCCCTGAGTCCACTCTCGTGCAAACTCGAGTTACAATCTACATTGTGATAGCTTGTATTTGTCCAATCTATTGCAAACGAATATGGGTATAGATTTATAATAAAAATGCTATCTTTGATCCAATCCCTTGCAAACCAACCCTAGCGAATCTCGATTATAAATCTAATCGAATACCTAGGCCTTCCCATCAATTAGAATCAAATCTCTTGCAAACTCCATATCTATATAAATTCCTACCTATCCGTAATAAATCAATCACAACCTAACCTCTTATCAATTCTAGCAACATATAAATTCATTCATCACAAATCTGAAATTAGATCCATATGGTTCATCCCCATGCCCTACAACAGCGAATCTACTCACAATTCATCATAGCAATAACAAAATCAATGATGGAAATCATATTGCAATTCAGATTTAGAAGAGAACAATTCATAAAAATGCAATATTCAAAAGAAATAGACAAACCAGATCTGAGTTCTTCAATCTCCAAAGAGGGTTTACAATTAGAATTAAACTAAAAACCATTTTTCGGTCTCTCCCAAAGCTAGGATAAAAACTGGGCTTAAATACATGCCCAAAACATCCAAAAAATCCTGACAGAATTGCCCCTGCACAGCCCCAAAACCCTAGTTCTCGACACAGGCTAGCGGCGCTACTCGGCCGAGTGGAAATCCCACTCGGCCGAGTGTGAAACCCAAGTAAAAACAGAGAAGATGGGGGTTTTGGTGTCTCTAGCGCTCTGCGTCACTCGGTCGAGTGAAGTTATTCACTTGATTGAGTGGACTTCCCACTCGGCCGAGTGGGTCTTCTGCTGTGCTCCCCAAAATTTCAGAGAGTTGGCTTTGATTCCCTTCAGAAATCCTGACTCACTCAGGCGAGTGGCGATCTCTACTCGGCCGAGTGGAATTATCCACTCAGTCGAGTACATTATGGCACATAACGTTTTCGTATTAGTCGTACTCGGCCGAGTACGCTTCTTCACTCGGCCGAGTGGGCTATAATTGGAAGCCACTCTTCTCTTCATCGCCTCCTCTTCACTTCTATCGATCTTCTTCTTCTCCTGCTCGTCGTCCAGTGCCGTTAGCTCCTCAATATGGCCATGAGGGATGCTCCAGTATGCATGCAAATCCCTTAAGCTCATTTTGGCTCCCGATCGCTCCATATTTCCTGAAATCTGAAAAAAACAAGAAATAGTGAAAAGCAATGCAATATCGTCGAATAATCGTGAAAAACGCGATATGTGTGATCAAAATGGTATGCAAACATGTAGAAAAAAGGTGTAAAATATGGACCGATCAAAATCCCCCAAGCTTGCCTCTAAGTCGTCCTCGAGGAAGATGAGTAAAACGGCGAACCCGGTGGACAAAAATAAGGAAAACGAAAAAGAAAGATAGAAAATAAAACGAAGAGGGAGGTGCTAGATCATTCTCTCATGACATGGAGTCGCTGACTCAAATAGCGCACGATGAGTAAAACATGCCAGATATTTTTATCTCGATATCACATTATATACAGGCGCATTCGATAAAGAAACCAAGAATGTCAAAACGATATGAAGTATGAATTCATTCTATAATTAGCATCGTCTAAGGCATTTAAGACGATATACGCAATCATAGATTGCACACTTTTCAATTGATCGCTTTCTGCTTGGAGTATAAGAGGTATCACACATTATAAAGCGATAAGAATAGAAAGAGATGGTATTCATGAAATGCATGCCAAATTTTCAATCCATATACTTCGTTATACTCCAAGTAATCTCCCTAAGTATCAAAATTTACCTAGCTTAGGTCGTCATGTATGTTGCGAGGTAGAACTCGCGTACAATGAATTTGTATTAGGGGGAACCAAGGGCATGGTGGTTATGTTGATGAGAGGATTTGGGTAGGCTATTTGACAAGTGATTAGAGGGGTGAAGAGGCTAAGCTTGTCGCTGGAGCAGACCACGGAGTCGAATCCTACAGGATACTGTTGAGGAAAATCGGACTGCGGGAGCCGAAGGCGAATGTAAGCCAGGGGACGAGCTATCATGCGCAATGAGCAACTCGTCAGAAAGGCCGGGTTGGGGTCCAACCCTTAGCATCTCCGATGCCTAAGTCAGTAATTGGACTTAAAGCTGGTGCTAGGCACGCAAGTCGGACTAAGGATGAGTCGACCGTACGTGACGAGCTATGAGTGGGAGAACAAAGATATGGACGACTTTTGCTCTCGTGTGTGA